>JAYESA010000001.1:75508117-76235617 GCA_036927795.1 Iris macrosiphon
TCTCTCTCTATATATATATATATATATATATATATATATATATCAACAAGTCTTTGCCCAAGTGGTCCGCACTTGAAGACATAAAACTGGCCGTTTTCCGGTCAGAGGTTAGTTTACCTCCGGGTGCGGACGACAATTACCTCTTACGTATCGAGTACGTACCACAGTGCGTACTCATACCGGTACTTATGCTTCATAGTCATCAAGTTTTTAAAGCATTCAGTTAGAATTGCTAGTTTTGATGCATTCATTGTTTGGAGTTTTATGAAATAGATTTTTGTGTTGCATATTTTTGTTGTTGAAGGAAATGGTTAATATTCACAGATATATATATATAATAACCTTGGATATGAGGGAAATATCTGAAGTTTTAATTGGAATTTAGTTTGTGGGGGCCAAAGCTTTACTTTTGCGGCCATTTGGTACGGATCACACATGGTTATTGGACTTGACTCTGTTTGGAGGTCCTTTGTCCTTGAGGGATCTACCCATAATTGGGTTAGATGGGTATATTGTAATTGTGACTTCATCAAAATATGCAGTCCTAGTTTTGGAGTATTAGGATCATGGTTATGCTTGCATGATTTCATGGATGTAACATGGCCTCATCGAGATTTTTGTTAGGATTCGACAAAGACTTAGGATTGGGGATCATTTTCAGTTTCTGCTATTTTAGTTTTTGGTACATTGCTCTCTGTCATAATGAAATCATAGTGCAAAGCTTTTATGAGACATATTCCATTGATTATATCTTACTAAGTGTTCAAACAACAGAAAATATTCCAAAACATAATCATTGGTATTGTACCATAAATTCATTAGTTTGCAGTTACATGTTCTTTGGTCAAGATTTAAAAACTCGGTTTCACTATTTGTTCAGACCATTCTTGGTTTTAGCAGTTTCAGGGGTTTCTGTGGTTTTGAATTGACTTGTTTCGGAAGTTCTGGCATGTTCAAACAATCTAATTCTGATCCGAGACATGTCAGTTTCTGCCGATACTTGAAGCCTTTGTTTTTATTACTTGCCTAAAGTTTGCATCTAAAGTTTGTCAATATGATACTTGTAATTGCGTTCACTAGTTACAGGATCATAGTTTATTTTGACAATTTTTCTTGCAGGGACCGACTTGAAAGAGAGATTCCATGATCAATTTAGTCCAATGCTTATTAGCCAGGAGAGTTCTTTATTTACTTCTGAATCAACAGTCATACGCATGCCGTTATCATCTAAATGCCTGAAAGAACTTGAAAATGGTTTTAAGAAATTAAAGCTCATATTTGATGGATTCACCCATCATGCATCTTCATCGCTTCTGTTTCTTAAGTCAGTTTTACAGGTAATACTGTTCTATTCCTTTTGTTCTCTTCATCATGCATGTTGCTTGAAACACAGTACTGATTTTACGAATATTATTTGCTGGAAGCTTGTTATCTTAAGCAGTTTCTCTTATACTTGTTTTCTACCTTTTCTTGATTAAATAAATTCCTAGCTTATGAAGAGAATTTTAAGTTCATTGATTGGCATGCTACACCTGAACTTAATCAAGATTATAAGATTAGGCATCTTTATTTATTGATGTGATGCATTTTTTTTCCAACTTTTATTCATTATATATATATATATATGTGTGTGTGTGCGCGCGCGCGCGCGCTCCATGGGGCACACATGTAATATAACATCTTCTATAATATAACGAGGCTTCAAAATGGCTCAGAAGTGAGCCGTCTAAGCCGTATGTATATATATCATCAATCAATTATTTTATAATGAGGCTTCAAAACGGCACATAAGTGAGCCGTATATATATATATATATATATATATATATATATATATATATATATATATAATCAATTAATTATTTTAAAAAATTAATATTACATAAAAAATTATTGAAAAAAATTAAATATGTTATAAGTAACACTACAATGATTCGAACTCAGCCAACCATGGAGAATATCTCCCACCTTAACCACATGAATTACAAGAGATTTTTGTATATAATTAGATAATATAAACATAACTAACTGTTTTCAGCACTCTTTATGAAAAGTAGAAATATATCCATAACTAATTATAATTAAAATATAATCAAATATATAACAAATTCTAATTAAAATATAAAAATATATATAATAAATTTTAAATTAAATATATTTAAATATTTAAATAATTTTATATTAATATCAGAAAGATAATTATTTTACGTTAAAAAAGCTTCATTAGAGGGAGTTACTAACTTCTAAGCCTGGCTTCCTCGTTTGAGCATCTCCTTGTACCTAGCAATGGACTCGAGGCGCTGTATGTCGAAACTGGTTGATGAAGTCGTCGACCCTGACATCGACCTCTGCATCCTCCTTCTCCTTCAGCTTCGTCGCCACCCTCGCCGGACGTCGAGCTTAATACGCCACCGCATCCTTCTCCTCCTCGATGTCGCCGCCTTTGCTGAAGTCGTAGTGGGCGAAAACGGACTTGGTGTTGGCGGACTTCTTCATATTTCTTGCCAGCTTTTTCGACATCACTCCCGCTGTCGACTCCATGTCCTACCGGACATCTCTCCAGAATCATATTATATCAAAAAAGAAAAAGAAAATTAAAACTTTAATTAACTAATAATTAGAGAAAGTTACTATACATGGCCTTCAATAGAAGGGGAGAAGTAGCACCTTGAGTTGTGCTCAAATCTCTAAAGAGTCCCATAAAGAAGAATATTTGAAAGATAAAATTAGTTTATTAAAAATATTGTGACTTATACATGCTTACAACCACCTACCATGATGGAATTCTATCTTAAATAAAAGATTAGAGATTTATCTAATCAACTTTCAACAACTTAAGATATGACAAACAACAGGTTAAGATATTAATCGTTTGCATCAATATATAATAAACAGCCGGTTAAGATATTTACCATATGCATTAGGATCTCTCCTTTGACCATAAATAATGACATTTAGGCAGGAAAGTGGGTGACCAAATTACTTTTTTATCCATAAATAATAATTTTTTAGCTAAGAAATTGTTACACCAAAAATGCGTGATAGCTCTGGTATTTGGGTTATATATATAAGTGAAGTTTGGAGATGGAGAAGAGAAGGGAAAGTAGGAGAAGAGAGAATATGAGAAAGGAGATTACAAGGGCCTTAAACCCTAGGTTGCATCTCATGTCTATTTATATTGATATGCAATACACTCACAATTACTATTATACCCTCATATGATAAATAACAAAATAAAACAACTCTAACACTCTCCCTCAAGCAGGAGCATATAGATCAGACATGCCCAGCTTGCTACATAAATCAGAAAATGGACCACGAGCAAGTGGTTTGGTGAGGATATCACCTAATTGATCCTCTAACCGAACATAAGGAGTGACAATCTGTTTCTTCAGCAACAAATCACGAACAAAATGACAATCCACCTCGATATGCTTCGTGCGCTCATGAAACACCGGATTACTTGCGATAAACATTGTCGACTGATTATCACAATACATCTCCATCGGAATAGGAATCATGATTCCCATTTCATGAAGAAGAGACTGCACCCACATCATCTCAGAAGCTGTATGAGCCATCGCACGGTACTCAGCCTCTGCACTAGAACGAGCCACAATATTCTGCTTCTTACTACGCCACGTGACAAGATTGCCACCCACAAACGTACAAAAGCCAGAAGTATACCTCATATCACTGCGACTGCCTACCCAATCAGCATCACTGAACCCAGTCACCGTAAGCAACTGGAAAGGTTTGTACAACAAACCCTTTCCAGGTGCACCCTTCAAGTATCGAAGAATGCGAGAGATAGCCTCCCAATGTGGTTGTCGAGGGGTATGCATAAACTGACTAACTACTCCAACTGCATATGTGATGTCTGGTCGAGTAACAGTAAGATATATAAGTTTGCCAACCAAACGTCTATAATATCCAACATCCTCAAATAACTCTCCCCTGTCAGCATCAAGCTTGTCATGATAATCCATAGGAGTCTCAACTGGCCGACACTCCAAGATCCCAGTCTCGGAGAGCAAGTCTAGAACATACTTGCGTTGTGACAGATACACACCTTTCTTAGATCGAGCAACCTCGATTCCAAGAAAATATTGAAGAAGACCCAAATTCTTAGTATGAAACTGACGACTAAGGTAGGCCTTCAAGTCCACAATTCCAGCATGATCACTCCCAGATATAATGATATCATCAACATAAACAATCAACACGATAATACCTGCTGAGGAAGAATGACAAAATACTGAATGATCTGATGTGGTACGCCGAAAGCCATACTGAATGAGAACTGAACTGAACTTGTCAAACCAAGCACGAGGTGACTGTTTCAGTCCATATAATGCTTTCTTCAATCGACATACGAGTCTTTTATTTCCTGCTACAACATATCCCGGTGGTTGATCCATATAAACCTCCTCCTGTAAGTCACCATGCAAGAAAGCATTCTTTATGTCCAGCTGATATATAGGCCATTGGTGATTAACTGCCACAGAAATAAGAATCCGAACTGAATTCAGCCGAGCCACTGGAGAGAAAGTCTCCATATAATCCACGCCATATGTCTGAGTATACCCTTTGGCAACCAACCGTGCCTTGATGCGCTCAACAGAACCATCAGGGTGATACTTAACAGTGTACACCCATCTACAACCCACTGTTTGTTTTCCAACAGGAAGTGATGTAAGCTCCCAAGTCTAATTTTGATGTAAAGTATACATCTCCTCATCCATTGCACTTTTCCAACCAGAAGATGACATAGCCTGCTTGTAAGTTTTGGGAATAAAAGTAGAAGACAATGAAACAACAAATGCATGAAAAGATGATGAAGCACGGTGTAATGAAACATAGTTAGAAATTGGATGCTTATTCTTTGTGGTACAAAGGCGTTGTCTTTTTCTGAGAGCAATAGGAAGATCATCTGGATCTGTAGTGATGGGAGCAGAAACCTCAGGCACGGAAGATGATTGGTTGAAGGCTGAATTTTGCAGAACCACTGGCCTGTTCTTGGATCTCTGATAAACCTGTAAATGGGGAATGGAGACAGAAATTGATTCAGGAATGACCGGAAGTGGTATGGAATATATCAAATCTGTTGTAAAAGGAATACAACGGTCTCCTGAAGGAAAGAAAGGGGTAGACTCAAAGAATGTAACATCCGCACTGACATAATATTTGCGTGACTGTGGACTGTAACAACGATAACCTTTTTGAGTACGGGGATAACCAAGAAAGACACTTCAGAGATCTAGGAGTCAACTTATCTCGATTATGTTCCAAGTTATGAATAAAAGCGACACACCCAAACACTCGAGGAGATAAGGAAAAGGGTGCGACATCTGTATGTAATATGGTAAATGGAACTTTGTTATTTAATACAGATGATGGCATACGATTAATAAGATAACATGCAGTAAGAACGACATCTGCCCAATACTGTTTAGGGACATGCATATTGAACATGAGAGTTCGAGCCACATCTAAAATGAGTCGATGTTTGCGTTCGGCTATACCATTTTGTTGAGAGGTGTGGACACAACTGGTTTGATGAATCATACCACGATCAACACAGAAACTGTTCACAGAAGATTGAGTATACTCCAAAGCATTATCAGAACGCAAAATTTTGATACGTTTATTAAACTGAACATAGACTTCATTATAAAAGACAGATAACACTTTTGGAAACTCAGATCTTTCTTTCATTAAATAACACCAAGTCATTCTGGAATAATCATCAATAAAAATAACAAAATACTGAAATCCTTTTGGACTTTTGACTCTAGACGGACCCCAAATAACAGAATGAACAAGATTAAAAGACTCTAATTGACGACTCTCACTATGACGAGGAAAGGAACTACGGTGATGCTTGCCTAACTGACAAGCCTCACATTCAAGACTAGAAATATGACTCAAACTAGGAACAACTTGACGCAATTTAGCCAAAGACGGATGTCCCAAACGATAATGCCACTGCAACGGAGAAGTAGAAACAGAAGTGAAGGCTTTTCCAGGTAGATCCAAGTAGTACAGTTCATCTTTTTCATGCCCTGAATCAATCATCTTCTTTGTCCTGAGGTCCTGAAAAACACACGAATTGGGAGAAAATGTCACAGAACATTGAAGAAATTTGGTTAACTGGCTCACAGATAACAAATTAAATGGAAAATTAGGCACATATAATGAATCAAATAATGATAGTGATTGAGTAGGGTGAATGACACATTTCCCAAGCACAGGACGAGTAGACCCATTAGCCAAGATAATATTATGTTTCATGGAACTACGATTATGAAAGATAGATGTTATACCAGACATATGAGAGCTTGCTCCTGAGTCGATGACCCAAGAGGTGAATGGTGACTGGGTTGCCACAAAAGCAGGATTACCTATATGTGCCATGGTTGCAGTAGGTTGGGAGGTGGTACTAGCAAGCGCGTTCAACTTCTGGAGGATCTGTTGAAATGGAGATGAGGTATCGGACGTTGAAGTCTGATTGAAACCCGAAGTATCATCTCTGGGAGCAGAAGTGGTGACCTGGGACTGCATATTTTCAGCATGCACTTGATGTGCATATTCTGGTTTGCCCCACTTGTCCCAACAGTAGTCTTCTACATGACCGAGCATTCCACAATAGTTACACTTCCGTGGTTGACCACGGCCACCACCACCACCGCGGCCACCACCACGACCATTGTCTCTACCACCACGGCCTCCTCCTCGACCAAAACTACGACCACCATCTCTACCGCCACGTCCACTACCACGTCCACCACCACGACCAACAACACTAGAAACTAGCGCAGAAGAGTCAGTACTCGGCACCACAGAACTCTGTCCAAGAAAGGAACGATTGAGACGGGAGAAAATATCTGCCACCGTAGGTAACTGCTCTCCAGCAAGGATTTGAGCTTTATAAGGTTCGAACGCAGGATCCAAGCCGGCTAAGATAAGTGAAACATGAAACTCTTCCTTCTGTCCTTCAAATCAGTAGTAACAGGATGATATTGAAGCTGCCAAACAGTCATCCGACCCCTTCTTGCTTCACCGTGATTTGATTGGTTTGTGATATTCCTCTTGTTCTTGCGTGCCCCCCCTTGGTCCTCCTGATGGCATCTCCAAGTCTCCCTTGTTTTGCAATTTCTTCTTCTACTAACCTTATATTAGTCACTACTTCGCAGAGTTCAAGATCAAACTTCCACTCACTACTATCAATCTCACAAACAATACAAACTACATAGAATGAGCACACACCATTCAACGGGCGCTTCTTGTAGGCCCCATAAATACTTCCTCTTTTGGTTTTTTGTTACCTTCCCTCTATTTCCTCCCCGTATCTAGACATGATTTTTCGCATTTGAGATCTATCATCCATTGATGACAAATCCATGTACCTGAGATCCATAGAGATGTTTGCAACCAAACATGCCTTTAGGAAGGTCACAGTTGGACTGTTTCTTACAATACTGTACAAACCTGCACTGAAATTGTCAGAAACTAGTCCCTCAGCCATTTAGTCTTACTAGACTAGTTCAAGGATAGATAGGAAGTATGATGAAACTGATGCGTTCCCAAAAACCTGTAAAACATTTCAATCGAATTGCATGAATTACCAGTCTCTATTGGATGCTTTGTTGTCTCTATTCCACTTAAAATGTTAAAGTTTAACATATAAGTCACATTGTAATATAAATCAGACACTTTCTAACATAGTTTTAGCTGGTTAATATGGCTGCCCATCTAGCAGATGATATGCAGAAGGGCTGGGCAGAAAGGCACTGGAAAAAACTTATGTTTCCTATTTGTTATATATTTTTATAGTAATAATAAAATGGTCTTAGACTTGGATCCAGAACTGTTCTGAAATTTCTGACACCAAAACTCATAGAAAAGGTTCCGGAACTGAAACCAAAAGTTGATTTTAAATCTTGATGTATTTCTCCATCCTTTATCAGAGCATACTCTGGATCTCCTTATGTGGTCTCCAAGAATCAACGTTCAACATGGTCTTTAGGTTGTATTGGTCCTCTTAGTTGTTGTATAAACAGCTATTTGGTGCCTCACCAGACAAAAGACATTGGTGTTTTAACTTTTAATGGAACTTGCTGAGCGCTGTTCTACTTTCATTGATAATCCAACAGTAATATGATTACAGTTTTGCATTCGCCTCTTTAATAATATCTTGTAGTTAGAGCTCATTTTTTTATAACTTTTGATCAATCCCCTTTTTATTTCTCAAATAATTTGATGAGTGGAATTATACGATTTTTCTTTCTTTTATAATTTCTATATGTATTTTATGTACAGAAACAATATAATAGCAATTTTCTTGTAATTAATATACTCATCCTAGTAATTATTGCATTTCAGGTGTCAATATCAACATGGGAGGAGGGAAGTTCACAACCATCCTTGGATTATTCTGTTTCCATTGACCCATCATTTGCTATTATGAGGAACCCTTTTTCGGGGAAAAAATGGAGGAAGTTCCAGTTATCAAGATTATTCAGTACTTCCAGTGTAGCCATAAAAATGCACGTAATAGATGTTCATGTGATTCAAGATGGAAGAAGTGTCATTGACAAATGGCTCATTGTGCTTTGTTTGGGAGCTGGACAAACACGTAACATGGCCCTTGATAGGTATGTTCCTGCAAAGAAGGACGTGCTATATCTTGGAGCTGATATGACTTTTGGTTTAAATAATGTTGTGTCAAGATGGTATACAGTAATAACATGAACGGACATTAAAAGGACAACTTTGGATAGGAAACACTAACACGGGATTGATTTTGTTGTGTCCTAATGTATCTTGGGGTGTCAGTGTCGTGTCGGATACATTTCTAACTACAAGATATAAAAGAGGAAATCGATCTTGATTCTTGACAAAACATCACTTGGTTGAGTTATATATGGATAATAGTAAACGTAGTCCAGAGGCATTATTTTAAATGGCCTACACACCATACTATCTTATGCAATAGTTATGGAGAACACAGTTATCAAAGGTGCGCCTCAGGCGCGATGCGCACGTGGCTCCAGCTTCCGAGCCTTGCTACATGTGGGGCGAGGCGCCCTTGTGAGGCACGCGTCTCACTGAGCCTCATGGCGAGGCTCATGCCCTGGTGAGGTGTGCCTCATGCATATGCGGCTTTAGCCTTTTCTTTTTATTCTTCTTCTTCTTGTTATCTGCCAAATATTCTTTTGTTTTTCCATGCTCCGATTTCTTCTTTTTCTTCTTATTTCCATTACCTGTCATTGCGATGTTCGTCATTGGATTTTTTTCTCTGTTTTCCACATTATTTATAGTCATGCCCAAAAACCACTCTGGCGCATCCGCTTTCAATATCTATTACATATAGTCATATATGATTCATAATTACTATTAAAATTCTTTTGGAATAAATGTGTGCCTCACCTTCATGAGGCTCGTGCCTCGGTCTTTTACACCCTTTGTGCCTCGGTACGTCTTGCACATTTAATAACTTTGATGGGGATCTATTTTCTTACTTTTTTGATGCTCATATATACAGCAACAACGAAGCCTTTATCTCAACATTTTGTGGTAGGCTATTTGAATCCTTTGCTTCCTATTCAAATCTGTTAAGGGTCATGCCTATGTAACCTTATATATATAAAAAAAATCCTTTGTTGTATAGCTTCAATCCAAATTCGTTCATGTCTAGCCCTAGTCCTGACAGCTTTGACTAATAACTTATTACTTCTAACCAATGCTTCTATTGGTTTAAGTTGCACTTGTTCAAAGATTACAAACCGCTTGAGATAATTGTCTCTCATTTTATCATCAATTGCAGTGCACCACCTTCAACTTCCCATGAATACACTCATTTTTTGTCATATTTTCAAGGTATTGTCACTCATCCATCTTAGTACTCTTGTTTCTAGTTCATTCTTTTCTAGACATATTATTTTAGTTGCCATTTTGATCCATAAGGCATGACCATAGTTTCCAGTATCGGCCGATACCGATACGATACGGTCGATACCTATACGGTTGGCATGTCCTGATCCGCTACCGTCCGCTATCGATAATGACCGATATGGATTCCCAGTCAATTTGACAGAGAAATTAAAAGGAAAAAAAATAGAAAAATAAAAAAATAGTGTCAACCCATTGATTCTATGACAATGTTACACTATCGATACGATTCCTTATTGATAAATTGTAACAATTACCATTGTTGAAGTTGTATATCAATATAATTAACAACATTCATCCATATTAATATTATTCCATTTAAAACTAACGATAAGTAACATATAATATATAAATTATGTCTAAATGTATTAAATATTTTTCTAGATTTTTAAAAGATTCTTTATCATTTGTCTTTTTGAAATGAAAAAAATCCGATACTCCGATCCGAAACTGCCGACAAGTGCCAATACCGTCGATCCCGATATTCATACGAAGGATCCGATTCCAATACCGATACCGATACTGCGAACCTTGGGCATGACTAGTCTTATATCCGTAATAGCAATTTTCCTTATTTTTCTTATTTTCCTTTCAACTTCGAAGATATCTTTCAATCACACATAATTGGAATACCACTCTTCTATTTCAACCATCTTGCTTTTAATTATGTGACCGAAATCTACTTCTCTCCACTAAGATAATAACTAAGAGAAAAAGAAATTTACTTCTCTCTAAACTAGAAGCTAGAGTGAGAAAGCTGAAGATAAAACAACTTAAAGCTATATTGGTAAGAAAACAGACCTCAGCAGTGCCATAATTTTTGGTGGCTGTCAATGAGTGAGGAGATGTCACAAGAGAGAAAGGAGTTTGAATTTTTGTATGTTTTATATAAGGTTTTCTTTCTGATAATACAATTCACCCATAATTATGTATATAAGGTTTTCTTTCTGAATTTTCGTATGATGATACAGAAAGAAAACCTTATATTATGATCAATTGCAAATAATATAATACTATTATAATGATGCTCTAGTTAGTTACAATTCACCCATAATTGGTTCCACATTACATTAATTACAAAAGGACAATTGAAGTTTAAGTATAGAGGTCCACAAAAAATTTCAAAGTCTAGATCTCAGAAGTTCACTACTTTCAATTATTTAGGACGAAAATTCCCTTCAGGAAAAGTGTTTATTTGAGTTTTAAAATTTAGTTTTAGACTTGCATTTTTCTGTTATGGAATTTTTTTGACAAACGAGAAGAGCTCCAAATGAAAATCTATATGACATAAAGAAACCTTACCATCATCGTCGTCGTCATCATCATCATCATTGAAGTCTTCTCCCATCAAGATGGGTTGGCTATGGAGCATAAAAAGCTATATAAAAGATTTGACAGTTTTTTGGATTGACAATCGGCCTGACATTAACTTATATGTCGATATTAGCATTAAAGGGTCATACCATCAAAACCTCGATGACCATTTGGTAGAGTTTCAAAAAGCCCATGATATCGCGACTAGGCACACTAGCACATCATTTTCTATGAAGCAAGTCTCATGAGTTTATTTATTTGAAACTATATTATTGACAAATCTATAAATCTGCACCTTGTTTCGTCGGAACCAATGCCTTGTCATGCCTCACACCTCAGCTCCGGAGGACCCTAGAGCCTCGCGCCTTTTAAAACACACTTAGTTATTAGTGAAAGCAAATATGACGATTGTAACACACCGGATAAAAGGTTAGGATCCTCCATTCAGATCTCTACTTTGCTAATCGTGTAAAATACTAGATCTAATCTACAAAGAATATGTTATTTCACCTTCAATCACGTTAGCACGTACAAAAGTCTAGTCAAAGCAAGAGACTCTTTCAATGCAAACAAAGTAGAAAAAGTTTGAGATTTCTTGTCAATTGGGTTCCATAACTACGCATTGCTTATGAAATTTGACCTTGTAGTTCGTACCATTGTTGTTTCTTTATTGCTTATGAGCCACCACTTTGTTTTACAAGTTGCTCATGCAAAGATGAGAATGAGCTTATGAGATTTCTGATTCTTTTGTTATTTTATATGAAGGTCTAAGTCGTTTATTTTTTATGGTTTATTTACATGCTTTGATTTGACACTATTGTATCATTTTATTTGGAATGTTGAGTTCCAACATCCAAATTTATGTAGAGGACTAAGAAAAGTCAAATTTTACATCTGATTAAATGAACTAAAGTAATAGTAAGTAATGAGTTTGAATTTTCGTATGTTTTATATAAAACACCCTTTTAACTGCATTTCAGGCGTTATCTTTCTTTCAACTTGACACCGGTTGCTGGAGTTGCAGCTCATATATCTCAGAATGGACAATCCTTAAGTGCGCCCACATCCAGCTGTGTTCTTTCACCTCTTCCCTTATCTGGAACTATAAGCTTGCCGGTTACTGCTTTTGGATGTTTTCTTGTTTGTCACCAGGGTGGCCGATACCTTTTCAACAAGCAACATGAAATGAATCTGCAAGAGCTGAAACCTGATGATACAAGTCAGTTAATTGAATCTTGGAATAAAGAATTGCTCTTGTGCATTCGTGATTCATACATTGAAATGGTATTGGAATTTCAAAAGCTGAGGAAAGATTTCTTGACTTCTTCCATAGAGTTCAATAGTGCTCGTGCTGTGAGTATCATTATGCAAGCTTATGGTGATAAAATTTACTCCTTCTGGCCAAGGTCTAAAGAACGATCAGTGGCTTCTAATGGGCAGGATGCAATTATCCCTACTTCAAGTTATAGTAAAGCAACGGAAGAAGATTGGGTGTCATTAATTGAACAAGTGATTAGGCCATTTTATAAACGCCTTGTCGATCTTCCTGTTTGGCAGCTCTATAGTGGAAATGCTGTCAAAGCTGATGAAGGTATGTTTTTGTCTCAATTGGGGAGCGGAAACGATGATAACTTGCCACCGGCCAGCGTTTGTAGTTTTATCAAAGAGCATTATCCAGTTTTTTCTGTGCCATGGGAACTTGTCAAGGAAATCCAGGCAATTGGGGTGAATGTGAGAGAAATCAAGCCTAAGATGGTCCGGAATCTTCTCAAGTCTTCTACTTCTGTGTTACTTCGATCTATTGAAACATATGTAGATGTCCTCAATTATTGCTTGTCAGATATTCAACTGCAGCGTTCATCAGAAGGTTTTGAGAGTGGTGCACCAGGGGTAATGGGTGCTATGCCAGTTGAAAATCTTGACTTGTCTACAAATGTCGACCCTTCATCTAGCTCAAGTATGCAGAGGTCACATCGTAACGTTATCCAGAACTCAGGTAGTTCAGGGGGTGATGCACTTGAAATGGTGACATACTTTGGCAAGGCTTTATATGTCTTTGGTCGCGGGGTTGTTGAGGATATTGGCAGGGCAGGAGGTCCCCTGGGCCACGTTGCGACCACTTCAGGTGGCAGTTTATATGCTGATCGATCATTGCCTTCTATAGCAGCTGAGCTCAAAGGCATGCCGTTTCCAACTGCAACAAAAAGTCTTACTAGGTTGGGCATAACTGAATTATGGGTTGGGAACAGGGAACAACAGTTACTTATGCGCCCCCTAGCAGATAACTTTATCCACCCACAATGTTTAGAAAAGCCACTTCTCGCTGATTTTCTGTTTGACCAGACTGTCCATAGATTTTTGAAATTGAAGACTTTCTCCTCTCACTTGTTGTCAAATCATCTGAGGCATCTCTTTGATGAAGAGTGGGTAAAGTTTGTAATCTATAGTAATAACACTCCATGGGTTTCATGGGACAGCAATACAGAATTGCGAGGTGGCAGACCAGGACCAGAGTGGATACGACTCTTTTGGAAAACATTTAGGGAAATAAAAGGTGATCTTGCACTAGTATCAGATTGGCCTTTAATTCCCGCTTTTCTAAATCATCCCGTCTTATGTCGCGTGAAAGCGAACCAGTCAGTATTTATACCACCAGTTATGGACGTGCGTCTTATTTCAGGAGTATCAAACTTGGATAGTGAAGGGGAAAGTTCTGGGCATGGTTTTACAGTCTCTGATAGGCTGGAGTCTTTTGGGAATGATATTGTGGATTTACAGCTAACTAAGTCATATCTTAATGCATTTGAATTGACAAAATCAAGATATCCATGGTTACTGAGTGTGTTGAATCAATTGAACATACCTGTATATGATATGTCCTTCCTGGAATGTGGGGCAGCATCTTACTTTTTCCCAGCACCTGGTCAATCGCTTGGGCAGGTAATAGTCTCCAAGTTACTTGCTAACAAACATGCCGGTTACTTTTCTGAGCCAGCTACTTTATCCAACGAAGATCGTGATAGGCTGTTCACATTGTTTGCATCAGATTCTGTGTCATCTACTCTCTGTGTTTACAAAAGAGAAGAGCTAGACATGTTGAGAGAACTTCCTATATATAAAACAGTGAAGAATACCTATACAAGGTTGGTTGGCTCTGATCATTGCATAGTTTCACCAAATGCATTTTTTCATCCCAAGGATGAGCGGTGTCTTTCTTATTCAACGGATGAAAATTTGTTTCTTCATGCTTTGGGTGTCCGTGAGTTAAATGATCAAGAAGTACTTGTCAAGTTTGCATTACCCGGCTTTGAAGGAAAAACTGTAGGTGAACAGGAAGACATTTTACTTTATTTGTATATGAATTGGAAAGATCTGCAATTAGATTCTAATACAGTGAACACTTTGAAGGAAACCAACTTTGTATGTAATGCAAATGAACTTTGTACTGAGTTATTTAAACCAAGGGACCTACTTGATCCCTCTGATTCTTTACTTAGATCAGTTTTTTCGGGGGTGCGAAACAAATTTCCTAGTGAAAGATTTACTACAGATGGATGGCTTCGCATTTTAAGAAAATTGGGTCTTTGTACATCTTCACAAGCTGATACCATTATTGAATGCGCAAGGAAAGTAGAGTTTCTCGGGAGTCAAGCGATGGCTCATAGAGAAGATCCTGAAGATTTTGAGGCTGAATTTTCAAGCCCACGATTTGAGATATCCCTTGAACTATGGTCTTTAGCTGGTTCTGTTTTGGACTCAATATTTACTAATTTTGCAACTCTCTATGACAATACCTTTTGTGAAAAGATCAGTAGAATTGCTTTTATACCTGCTGAGAAGGGTCTTCCTTGTATTGGTGGTAAGAAAGGTGGAAAAAGGGCCCTTTCTTCATATGGGGAAGTTATCTTGCTAAAAGATTGGCCTCTGGCGTGGAGTTCTGCTCCCATTCTTACCAAACAAAATGCTGTTCCTCCTGAATATTCATGGGGATCGCTCCACCTTAGAAGCCCCCCAGCCTTTCCTTCAGTCCTCAAGCATTTGCAGGTGAACAGACTATGGTATATTTTAGCTTATTTGACAAACAATACCATCCTCTCATACAGTTTCTACATGATGGTCCCAGGTTGTCGGAAGAAATAATGGAGAAGATACCCTTGCTCACTGGCCGACAACATCTGGCATGATGACAGTAGAAGATGCCTCATTTGAAGTTTTAAAGTATCTGGATAAGATTTGGGGGACATTGTCTTCTTCAGGTCAGTGGTTTTATGCTATTTTCCCATCTTTTATATGTTATTTGGTACAGAAGTTGGAACTTTACTTTGGAAAGAAAAGAGAGTTGATCTTTCTACATACCATAGTTTGCTCTATTTGCCGATACCGATCTGATACGGTTTGACATGTCCTGATCCGATAACAACCGATACCGACACTAGGGATCTCTTTTTCCGTCAATTCGGAATAAAAATTGAACGAACAAGACCACTCAACAAGGGTGTAAAAGCATAGTAAGGTTGCAAGAGCATGTAAAAGAAGAAAGCTTATCTGTTGTAGGTAAACCAATCGGGAATGGTGACTACTAATTCATTCAATTTTAAAATTACTAAGAAACAAAGCATGAAGTACTTATAATTATGCCTAAATATATAAAATATTTTTTTCTAAAATTTTAATAATTTATTGATAATTATTTGCTTTTCGATACCAAAAAAGCTGATACTCCGATCGGAAACCGCCGATACTGTTGATACCTCTGATCCTGATGCTCATAGGAAGGGTCAGATACCGATTCCAATACCGATACTCACTCTTCTAAAAGGCGGCCTAGACGGCCGCCTAGGTGTCTGGTGCCCACCCGATGTCTGTCTAGCCGCCTGTCTAGTTAGTCCCCTCCTCCCTCCCCCAACTATGCATATTTTGACGTTTTATGAACTTTTTCTGCAATTTTCAGTAGGTTTTTGGATTTTTTTTTTAATTTTTACCGCCTAGACGGATTAGGTGATAGGTGGTGGGTGCCCAGCCTAGACAATACTGCGAACCTTGCTATATACCTGCGTGTTCGAAAATATGTCATGGAACAACAAGATTGGAAGATGTGGAGGAGCCCATTTATCTTTATTTTTTAAATAAAGCTATGTGAAAGCTTAAAGTTACCAACAAGGATTACGTCATAAAGTTGTAGAAATCTTTCTACCATTGTACAAGTATTTGTAGCATTATTTTAAACTTAAGTTGGCAATTTCATAAGTGATATGGATGGTGTTATATTGCTTTCTTTCAATTGCAATTTTCTTATTACAATTGTATAAGTAATATGTATTTCATAAGAAAATGAGATAAGGTCATGCAATCGGAACAAAGTCCCAATCATTCTCGTAAGTCGATTCCTTGCTTCAAGCCTTCGTCTTCATTATGCATTTTCTTATGAATCCTGGAACATTTCCGTTCAGAATGAGAAATGTTGCTTTCATGAATTCTAAACCCGAGGCAATATCCTAGTCGCAAGCGTCTGGTTGTTTTGCTGAGAAAGGAACATGATTGAACATTGTTAGGAAACTATATTATGCATGATGCACCTGATTTGCAGCAATCAAGAGGCCTACCCCACTTTAAACCAAGGAAAATTATCCTTATTTGCACATTTTGTTTCACCTAAGCATTACGAAGAAGAAGCCAACGACCATCGTTTCCCATTCCATTCCAAGTGGCGTACCACGTTTCCATTCGTTCCTTGTTACATAACTTTATGCTTTCTATGTAACTTGGATCCATTAATCAAATACACTTTAAAAAAAAAAGGGGGGGGGGGGTGGGTGGGTGGGAAGGGAAGTCAATCAGGATTTCAGATTATTTGATAATCTAGTTTAATCAATTAGGATTTGAAGATGTGCTTCTATAGTCATCTGTTATTTAATCAGGATCATGGAAGTTTTAAATCCGATGTAATTCGTTCCCATTCAATTTTCCTAATTATTACCACACCTTAAATAGGTGTAGTTTTGAAATACAAATTTGTTTTCATCCATTTCCCGATACCTCTCTCCTCCAAGGTCCGTCTCTCTCATTTTCCTTTTGTTTCCATGCGAGTTCTTCATATGTGGGACTCTATTCCTAACTCTCATAATGAACCACCCTCATCCAAGACTTGACGCCATATACTAGGAGTCTCACCCGAGAGCCTCGCTTTCCGTCGACTACATCCGTTATACCTTGACACCCTTGGCTTGATCCTCCCATCCCAACGGTGAACTCATGACCCATGCATCCTCCTCTTCCTCTACCTCTACCTCTACCTCCTGTCCAATACATGTGGCTTTGTTGACAACTTATTCTGCTTCGTCGATGATGTCCAGTGGATCTGGAAAAGAAAATGTTTATGAGGAGTTCATATGTATATTACAATCACTCGAGGGATTTGGTTGTCCGGTTTTAGTCCCATTAACTCGTAATCAGATATGCAGTTAAAAACCGTTATATATCGGTTATATAACCGATATATAACGGTATCGGTTCGAAACCGATTTTTTTTTGGAAACAATCAGTCAAATATCGGTACCAATATTATCGGCCGTTATGACCGATATATACTGATATATCGGTTTTGAAAAACACCGACATATCACAGTTAGGTTTAGTTAAAACACGAAAGAGGTGCGGGAGAGAGCTTGCAGAGTTTGTGAGAGTAGGTGATGATTTAACTTGGAACAAGTTCGTGCTTCAATGGGTGTCGATGATGTTGAAGGACCAACCACAAGAAGTACAAGGTCACAAGTTGTTAAAGATTCACTCTCCTCACTTGTTCACGATGATGAATATATGGAGGATGAAGAAGATGAAGATGAACAAACTAGGAAAGAAGGTAGAGAAGATGGTGATGGTGAAAACGAAGAAAATGAAGTTGAAGTTGAGGCTAATGAAGATTAATAGATCTTGAAACTTGAAAGTTGAATTGGGATTTTTTTTGTTTTCATATTAGTTGAACCATTTTGAAGTGATACTTTTTATATTGTAATGTTGGTTTGGGTATGAACCTTTTAGTTTTAATACTTTAAGAAACTCTTTTTGCATATTTTATAATAGATAACTATTAAGTGTGTTGTCATATATAAAAATTGTGTTAAAAATGCAAATCGATATTTACCGTTATAAATCCGATATATCGGTAATATATCAATAACTCTAATGTACCGTTATCATGAAAAAACCGTTTTTAACTGCGCATAGAATCAGATATAGATTTCTTGGTTAGCTATCAGTTTGTCATTTTTTTTATCAAATTTGATCTTGGAGTCTATATTCATGGTGGGATTTCTTTTTTCCATTTTCTTGAGATAGTTGTGGTTATTTTGGTTTGGTTTGTAAGTTTAATGAATATTTTCGCATAAGAATGGATAATTTTTTTTAGAATAAGATGGTGTTTGTTATATTGTTTGTAGAAGTACAAATTATAGTGTATGAACCCTTCTTATCGAAGTAGACAGTGCCCACCATCCTCTTCTTTCTTTGAGATAGAAATGTTTAGTTATCTGATTCATCTCTCATTGGTAATTCATAAATATGTTATTTCTTCTGGACATCACAGTTAAGTATTAGTAGTATGTTAAGTATTAGTAGTATTGGATTTTAGTCCCACATCTGATAGAACAATAGTGAGAGGGGTTAGCCTCTCCTATATATATGTAATTTTCTCATCAATAATAACAATCATCCATTATTCAACTTTACATGGCATCAGAGCCATAATCCATCCACCCCTCTCCACAAAATCCTAACCCTAGATCCCGTCTGCCCCTCCTTTTTCCGCTACTGCCACCGCTGCTCTACGACACCCCCCATTAGCCCCCCTAGATCAGCCTCCCTCCGCCTCTACCCAAATCCAAGCCGTCTTTCCTAAACTACAAAAATAAACAAAAATGTCCATAAACCCTAACTCTAACGCAGTCGCCACCTATTCCAAACCATAGTCGTCTTTCCATATCTGCAGAGAAAAAAAATGTTGGGATCCTCAGAGGGTAAACAATGGTTTGTTTGCTGGAACCACTGCCCAACATCGACATCAGGAGTTTAACAAAAAGCAGACAAGTTGCTTGTTTTGCGTGAATCTTTATTTTTTTCTTATTCGATCTTCACATCGGAATCTAACAGAGAGTAACCTGGGTTGCCTCTCTGTCCTGCCTTGTGTGATCCACATTCAATCTTTGCTTCCCATGCGCATGTCGGTTCTGGCTACGTTTCTAGCGCATTGGCAGAGTTGATGTGATTATCAAGTTGGAAAGATAAAAATAACGGTCGAATCAGAAACACTGGAGGATGACAAGCACTGAGACGAATAGCAGTGCTACAAACAATAGTGTCGAAAACGCAATGGCGGGACCAACGGGCACTCGCATGACGATTTCATCGATTCGACTTATCGATCGAGGGTTGGATGGACCATAAGGCTACTCGACATGGCGAAAGAAGGTCGAGAAGACGCTTCGTAAAATGCGGTTGTCCAAATATCTGACTGACAACCCTCCAGAAGAGACTGATCCCATATTTGAGCAGTGGAAGACAGATGACAGTCGACTATTTACACAATTGATGAATTCAATAGAACCATCAGTGGAAGACATGATTCATAATACAAATTCGGTGAAGGAGTTATGGGAGGTTATAGCGGCAACGTTTGATAGAAAACGCGATTTGTCTCGTATCTACGACTCGGTCGTTGGCGTATACCGACAAGATCTGAGAGACATCTCATAAGGACCATTTTGGGACCTTTAAGGCTATGACTGATGAGGTCGACCGCGTATTACCTCTAAAGACGAATATCAATGAAGCGAGGGCTCAACGTGAGCAGCTTCATGTTATGCCATATCATGCCTCTCTCCGTCCTGATGCAGACTCTGCTCACTCTCAGATCATTATTGGAGCTGATGTTCCGTCTATGAGGGAAGCTCACTTTCGTGTCCTACGGGCAACGAAAGTCGTTGAGACCACTCCGGGTGATGCTTCTGCTGATCAATCTGCACTTGGTGCTACTCGTGCTGGATTTCGTAGTGGTTGTGGTAGACGACGTGGTGGCCGAAATGCTGGACGTGATGGTGGACGAGGCAATGTCGATCGTGATGGAGGAAGACCGCGCACATGCTTCAACTGTTCCAAGCTCAACGTCGAGGTGAAGCCTCCAAATATGAATCTACAGCTGGGTACTCAGTGGCATGTGTGGTGAGATTGAAGGAGTAGGTGATTGACTCTGGTGCGTCTGCTCACATGACTGGCGACACAGGTATGATACGCAATTATGTATCGGTGGGTCGTGTTTTCGATATTACTGTTGCCAATGGTTGTTCACTAACAGTCCGTGGATGAGGAAGTGCCTGTCTTTCTTTCGGACTGTCACTCAATTCAATTTTATATACACCTGAAAATCCGTTCAGTTTATTTTCAATTAGTCAGATTACTCGCGACATGCATTGTTCTGTAACATTTTTTCCTTATGGTTGTGTTTTTTAGGACCTAAAGACTGGGAAGACTGTGGGTAAGGGGTATGTAGCTGGAGGCTTGTACCTGTTTGACGTATCTTCTTCTGTTGCTTGTGCCGACGTGAAACTCGATCCTTTCGAGTTACAATATCAGTTAGGCCATCCATCAATCCAAGATCTCCAGAAAATGTACCCATCTTTAGATGTTCCAGTTGCTTTTCATTGTGAGTCGTGTCGTTTGACTAAGCGTCACCGGATTCCCTATCCGGTGAGTCATAATAAAATTGTATTCTCTCCTTTCGAGTTGGTGCATTCTGATGTATGGGGACCTTGTCTGATTGAATCAATGATGGATTTCAAGTACTTTGTTACATTTGTTGATGACTACTCACGTGTCACTTTCACGTGTCACGTTTGTCTATCTGATGAAAATTGCTTCGAATTATTTGAAATTTGATACAATTTTTATGCAGAAATCAAAACACAATTTGGTGTTTTAATTAAATGCTTTCGAAGTGACAATGGTCGTGAGTATCTATCTCGTGAGTTCAATACTCATTGTCCCGCAATGGCATCATCCACCAAACTTTCTGTCCTTATACACCAAATAGAATGGTGTGACCGAACAAAAGAATCGCTATGTCTTGGAAACAACGCGTGCTCTTATGTTTCAAGCACGTACTCCTAAACGATTTTGGTCGGATGCGGTACTTACAGTTTGCTATCTTATAAATCGCATGTCAACGTCGGTTTTCAATGGTGCTACTCACTTTTTTCGGTTTTTTCGGTTATATCCCGAACGAGAGCCGTTTCCTCTACGTCTCAAATTTTTTGGCTGCTTGTGCTATGTTCGGGATACCCGACCGACCATTTCTAAATTAGATCCTAAGACAATCCAATGTGTTTTTCTTGGGTATCCTAAATATAAAAAATGTTATCGGTATTTTTCCCCTACCTTGAATAGGTATTTTTTCTCTCGGGATGTTACCTCCGTTGAAATCGAGTTTCCTCCACTACCACAAACTACAGATCCAGTTTCCCAAGTCTACCCAGAAGAGGATTTCTTGTTGTTTCCTGTTCAAATACAACAGACTCTCGTAAGGATGTCCTCCCCTACCTAGCCAGTATACCGGTTCGACGGTCCGCAAACACCGGTTCAGTCAGTACCGACGTCGTCCGAACGAACATCGCAGATAGTGCCCACGGTCACAGAGCCATTATCCTCCTCTAGCTCCACTAATTTGCCTCCGCTACCAGCTTGACCTCGTCGTGCCTGTCATGATCATCCCTTGTATGTTGACAACTATAAAGGGCTCGCGAGACACTTAGTCATTGGTAGCTACTATTGATGGGATTCAGATTCCTAATACTGCCGAAGAGGGTCTCAAACATCCCGGTTTGCGTGCTGCTATGGATGAGGAGATGAAAGCACTTCGGGAGAACCATATATGTGACTTGGTATATTTGCCTACTGGTAAAACGACAGTAGGTTGCAAATGGGTGTTCAGGATCAAGGTGAAACCGGATGACACTCTTGATCGCCTAAAGACTCGTCTGGTGGCTAAAGGATATTCTCAGACCTATGGTGAGGATTATTTTGAGACGTTCTCCCCAATTGCCCGGATGACATCTGTGTGCGTACTCTTGGTCTTAGTTGTTCGCTATGATTGACCATTGCTTCAACTGGGTATCAAGAATACATTTCTCCACAAGGATATTGAAGAAGAAGTGTATGTGGTACAGCCTCCCGGGTTCGTTGCATGGGACGGTAAAGTGTGTCATCTGCGGAAGGTCCTCTACGGTCTCAAACAATCACCTCGTGCGTGGTTTGGTCGATTTACACATATTGTTACTCAGTTTGGCATGTGTCAATCAAAGAAGGATCATTCAGTATTCTACCGACAGACACCAGCTAGAAGGATACTACTTGGTGTCTATATTGACGACACGGGAGACGACAACCAGGGTATTGCAGGATAAAGTTTTCTGGAGAACAATTTCAGACCAAAGATATGGAATCGTTGAACTACTTCTTGGACATTGAAGTCACACGGGGTAAGCCGAACATTGTAATGTCTCAGAGGAAGTACGTGCTGGACATACTAAATGATGTAGGAATGATGCAAGCCAAGGGAGCAACCTCGCCCATGGATCTAGGGGCAAAGTTACTCCCAGACGAGGGGTCCTGATGACCAATCCGGAACAATATCGTCGAGTGGTTGAAAAACTTAACTATTTGGCGGTTATGACTCGTCCGGACATTTTCTTCGCCTTAAATGTATCAAGTAGATTTATGGCTTCTCCACGAGTTCCACATTGGCACGCATTTCTCAGAATTCTGCGCTATCTAGTTCAGAATTCGAAAAAATGAATTCAGATGGAGAATCAGGGACATACTCATGTTGAGTGATTTACTGATGCTGACTGGGGTGTAAGCCTGACGGATAGACGGTCTACATATGACTACTCAATATTTATTGGCGGAAACTTGGTATCGTGGAAAAGCAAGAAGTAGAGTGTGATAGCACGATTAAGTTCGGAAGCAGAATATCGAGCCATTGCTCATGGCACAACAGAGGTGTTATATCTACAGTATCTTCTATAAGAGCTGGAAGAAGAAGCATGATCTAAAGCAGCAGATATGTGGTGTGACAATCAGTCTGCTATCCATATTGCTATCAATCATGTATTTCATGAAAGGACGAAGCACATTGAAATCGACATCCACTTCTTCCTTGATGAGTATAAAAAGGGGATGATAAAGTTTCACCACGTGAGGACCGATGATCAGATAGCCGATATCTTCACGAAGTCTTTTTTGGGTCCTCGGGTTCAATTTCTGTCTAATAAGCTGGACATGATTGACATTTATGCTCCAGCTTGAGGGAGGGTGTTAAGTATTAGTAGTATTGGGCTTTAGTCCCACATCGGATAGAACAATAGTGAGAGGGGTTTGTCTCTCCTATATATATGTAATCTTCTCATCAATAATAACAATCATCCATTATTCAACTTTACAATCACTTATATTAGATTTAAGTTAGCAGAGGGGACATGAAGTCATTCCATGTCAGATGGGATTAAAGTTGATTATGACCATTCATAAATATGTCATTTCTCATTTCATTTATGTTTGGGTTTGATTGAAAATTGGATTGTGCATTCTAATTGAAGCATAACTTGAACTTTTATTTTGTTTCATTAATATATTATAATTTATTTATAATATTTGGATCTTAGACCGGAAGTAACCACTGTAAACATTACCTGTCTCTGAACTTGCCCTTAAGGAGAGAGATGCTTGGAAATAATGCGAAATTGACTTTAGGTGGTCAGTGTGGCGATCGATCAACAAATTGTAACAAAAAAAAAATGTCGGATGGGACCAACGCATGAGAGAGGTAGAGGAGTTGGACTTCATTAAAAAAAAGTTTATTTGCAATTTGGTAATATTACATGGACTGAAGTTATGGATAGAGATGTAAATATTTCGTATTACATAGACAAAAACCACATGTGATTTTGTTGTAGAATCAAAATCAAGAATCACAATGATTATGAAATCACTGTGTTTTGCATGAAATTACTACTATTTTTGAAATCACAACCACCATGTGTTTGTGTAATCCATTTTGACTAACCCCCCATTATTGTCGTGAAAAGTTTAGGAGGCACATCAATCATTTGTCTCGTAGGCACTTCCAGACCTTAATATGAATACCATCTGGCCCCTACAACTTCTGTACTTATTTATTTTCTAAAACATCTTTAACTTCTGAAATCCTAGTTTTACAACAAAAGTAATATGATCTATCTCGAGCAATTTCATTTGTTTTTGTATTAAACTTTCTTGATTGTTCTCATAAAACTTGTTAAAATATTTCTCACCTCCTTAGTATCATTTCTTTTACTTATGCCCTTTGTTCTTCACGTTTAATATATTTTAGTTAGCTGGGTCCGATGAATATCTTGGATAAAAATTTGCATTGTTTTGGCATACTAATTGTGTCTTTTGTTTCCTTTTTTCAATACAAAAAACAATTGATCGTTTTTCATCTCAAACAATGGCAGCATATGAGGATTTTTTTGTCCCATATTATGTTTAAACAAATGAACCTATTTTTGTCTGGATGATGGAAAGATAGCTCACACGCAGTTTCATGGTCTCGCGTTTAGTCTACTTATTGCTTTGATAAACTCTATTTTCACAGATATAATGGAGCTACAGAAAGTGGCATTCATCCCAGTTGCAAATGGCACTCGGTTGGTAACCGTGAGATCTCTGTTCGTGCGTTTGACGAGTAACCTTTCACCATTTGCGTTTGAACTTCCTAGTCTTTATCTGCCATTCGTGAAGATCCTAAAGGAAATTGGGATACAAGAGGTCCTTTCTGTTACCTATGCAAGAGATCTTCTTTTAAACATACAAAAGTCATGTGGGTATCAACGTCTAAATCCAAATGAACTCCGTGCTGTAATGGAAATATTGAATTTCATATGTGATGGGGAAACTCTGACAAGATCAAATACATCAAACTGGGCCTTTGATGTAATTGTCCCAGATGATGGCTGCAGACTTGTCTTGGCAAGATCCTGTGTATATGTTGACTTCAATGGTTCACAGTTTCTTGGAAATATAGATGTATCCAGGTTAAGATTCTCTCATCCAAAGCTCCCTGAAACTATATGCTTGGTGCTAGGCATCAAGAAGCTCTCTGATGTTGTAGTTGAGGAATTAGATGATGAACGGCAACTAGAGATTGTAGATCAAATTGGGCCTGTTTCCATGAATAAAATAACAGACAAGCTCTTAAGCCCATTATTACAAGATGCAGTGTGGATAGTAATGAATAGCATAACCAATCAGTTCCTCTTGTCTGAAGGGCTGTCTTTGTCCAAATTACAAAGTTTACTTTGTCATGTGGCGAAAAGCTTGAAGTTTGTTCAATGCCTCCACACACGCTTTCTTCTTCTTCCAAAATTTCTGGATGTTACACGGGTGGCTAAGAGCTCTGCTATTGCTGGATGGGAAGGCACAAGAAGACATCGAACCATTCATTTTGTGGACAAGTCAAAGTCTCGCATTTTAGTTGCAGATCCTCCTAGTTATATGTCCATTTATGATGTTATTGCTATTGTTGTGAGCCAGGTACTGGAGGCACCAGCAGTGTTACCTATTGGACCACTATTTGCCTGCCCCGATGGTTCAGAGAAAGCAATTCTCAATGCACTTAAACTAGGATCAGAATTTGGAGCTTTTAAGCATGATTCAAGGAACAATGTATTAGCAGGAAAGGAATTGTTGCCTCAGGATGCGCTTAGGGTGCAATTCCTTCCTTTACGACCATTTTACACTGGGGAAATAGTTGCATGGAAAACAGGAAGAGATGGGGAGAAGCTGAAGTATGGTAGAGTTCCAGAAGATGTAAGGCCGTCAGCTGGTCAAGCACTTTACAGATTTCCTGTGGAAATATCACCTGAGGAGACCCAAGTCCTTCTCTCCACCCAAGTATTCTCTTTTAAAAGTGTTTCAATGGAAGATGTGGCTTCCTTGTCATCTTCAGCAGAGAGCAATGAGTCGATAGCTGGTGATGAGATCTTTCTCCAGGAAGCGAAGGATAATGAAGGGAAAGGAGCGCACAAGGTTAGTTGGTTGCATTTAGTTTACTGTTGGCTAGATTCATTGTGAGCTAAAGGAACTGATTTCAAGCAGGTTGCCAAAGAGCTACAGTATGGCAAAGTATCTTCTACAGAATTGGTACAAGCAGTTCATGACATGCTTTCAGCTGCTGGGATTAACATGGATGCTGAGAAGCAGACACTTCTCCAAGCATCTCTTACTCTGCAAGAACAATTCCAAGAATCTCAGGTGGCCCTTTTGGTTGAGCAGGTTTGTACTTTTAACTTTGAGCCTATCCAATTGTGGCTCGTTTAGTGTTTCTATCTATGATCTTTCTGTATCTTGAAATTTGTTTTAAAAGAAATGATCTGATAATATTGTATTTTAGAGACCTGAGTTTGGTGACAAAATATTTATATTAATGGAGAAGGGATACACTCGAAATATAGAAGGAATTGTTGGAAACTTAGAAATTGTTGGAAAGTTGTAAAATGATTACCTGAAAATGTTTTGTGATGCAGGATAACTTTCTTCTTGATGGTACCATTCTAGCCTAGGATTGTTTCTGAAGGGATACACTCGAAATATAGAAGGAAATTGGTCGGTTGTCAAGTACCTGGCAGTGCAGGCTTGATGCTAATTTTATCTAAAATAGTAGGTGAAACTTGTAAATGTAAATTTGAAAAATGTTTCATTTTACATGGTTAACTTACAAGTATTGTGAGCTTCCTATCAGTTTTACGTCAGAGTTCATGGTACACGGTTAACTTACAAGTATGGTGATCTTCCTATCAGTTCTACGTCAGAGTGGAAGAAAGATGGTTCTTGGTAAAGTTTACCCTTAGTGAGGTACAAAATCTACAAAGAAAATGGTTATTTCTGAGGTTGGCATTGGTAGAAGAATTTCATAAGGTAACATTGCTATTGGTTGCTTAATGATAATGAGAGGTATGCCCAAATGATATGAATCTCAAAACATTTCATTAATCTTGATGATGAAACTTAGGGTCTAACATGACAAACATTTGTAAGGTGGTTGTTGATGGAAGTTAAGATAGTGACTTTCCATCATGTCTTTATTATGGTGACAGTATATTGTATGATACTGTACAGATTAATGGTTTGACATGCTGGGGGCGCAGTTACTGTCTGGGTTTTATCACTTAATATCCTTGATATGTATTTTGGCCGGTAGACAAAGATGTAGTGCTTTGACTTGCTATGGTAAACATGAGATGTTGGTTGCATAAAGACAAATCATACTAATATGGTCTGATGTTTGAGAAAAATTATCAGAACCTTTAGATCAAATGATATAGTTTGATACCATGACATAGCATGGAGAAGAGGATTAAATTTTTTTGATGGTGCATGTGACATGATTTAGAAGCTTATAGGTTCATTCTTATTTTAGTCAATCAAAGCCAACAGTCATATGAGACTTCTTGATCTCTCACCATCCTCATATTCATTGTCACCAAATAGTTTCTGTTTTAGACCTGGTCTTCAGCGCCTAGAGATTAAAATGTTTCGAGATTTCATCTCATGGCTAACCATGTCATGTGTCCCAACATTTAATTAGTATGGTTCAGTACCAAGGAAAAATACACTATGCAACAGAAATATAAGTCATCTTCATATCTCACCACCTTCTTCAGATCCCGTTTTATATGTCATCGTCCTTTAGACTGAGTTCATACAACAAACTGCTTTCTTACCTTTGCACTTTTTCAAAGACCATCCTATAATGTAAACATCCTAATTATGAAGAAATCGGAAAGTCAAAACTGGGTATTTGAGATGAAAGCGGGCTATGCGGATGATCGTGGAAACCCTAACCCTACCGACGTCGGCTTCTCGTTCGCCGGCGCTGGGACCCCGGACCGGCCGATGGCGGCAGCGACGGGACGGATGGCGTACACAAGGACGGTGGAGGGTGGTCTACCATGGTCTACCGGCAACGAAGTAGGGTAGCAGTTGGAGGCGCGCGGGCCCAGAACCGTGCGGCCCTGGCCGGTCGACGACAGACTATGGGGGCGACTGCTGTGCGATCCAGCAGGGTGATCGGTTCTGGGGGTGGGTGGCAGCCTGGGAGGCAGGGCGATGGGGCACCCGCCGTTGCCGGTGGATTGGCTGAGAGGCCGTCGCCTCTCTATCATTCAACCGATGGTCGGTTTCAACAGGTGGGAGGGAGCACATCGCCAGCTACGTTGTCGTGGCGAGCGAAGTTGGTAGACAATGGAAAAGGGAAGGGTTGTGGGATCCGTGGAGAATGACAATGGCAACATCGGAATGTTCCAATATCAAGGGGTTCGATGGGTCGGAAAAGTGTGGAGACGACAGCTACAAATGCGCAAGGGGCCATCAAGTCGTGGGCGGACAACTGTCTCCTAAACATGACCATTTCGGCTACAGGGATGAATTTTGTGGCGCCAAAGAGGGTGGAGAACAGTTACAGAGCTTCGTTTCCGGCGGAGGAGATAGCGAAGGTGACGGAGTATTGGAAGAATACACTCATACTGTATGTGCTGGGTGACAAGTCATTCTTTAGACAAATCCGAGCATATGCTCACAGGATCTGACGACCAAAAGGTAGCAAGGGGATATTTTCCAGGGAGAATGGGTTTTATTTCAAGGTGTGTAAAAGGGCGGGCGGCCTGGAACCCGGCCCGGGCCCGGTCAAACCCGGTCCGGGTCGGCCCGCTCCAGCCCACTCCCCCCCACGGGTCTGGACTGGGTCGGAGGATCCGACCTGCAAGCTCGACCCGGCCCGCTGTCGCCCACGTTCGGGCCGAGTTCAATTCGGTCGGCCCGGACCGGCTCGGTTCGGCTATTTTTTTTAGAATATAACCGTTGGGGGGTATTTTTACCAAAATAGTCCCGATTTAGTGACAGTTTTTGACCGTTTTAGGGGTATTTTGGTCATTATGCTAAAAATTACCAAAATACCCATTATAACAAAATTTTGAGGGTATTTGGGGTCATTTTGTCCCCAAAAATTCCTATAAATAGTTTGAAAGTAGAAATTATGGATGTTTTAGATAGTTTAATTGCTTTATATAAAGAAATAGTTGTATCCACCCGACCCGGTACAATCGTTCAAGGTAGTAGCTCTGATTTTTTGTCTAAATTATCATAATGCTAAAAGTGTACTGCAAAGGAAGAAACAAAAACAATCTTCCCAACCTACGCAAGAATTGTCCTTATATCTAAATTCTTACGAAGAAGATGGAGATGACTCTTCATCTTATTATTCAATTTTAGAATGGTGGAAATGATACGAAAAAACGTATCCTGTACTTTCTTCTATAGCACGCGATATTCTAATTGTCCCGATGTCTACGATAGTATCGGAATCTTGTTTTAGTGCAGGTTCAAGGATGCTAAATAAGAAGATGAGTCGGTTGCTGCCAGATATTTTGGAAGCTTGTGTCTGCATTCAAGATTGGACCCGTGTTGAACAAAGAACAAAAGACTCAAGAGATAAAAGTGCCGATATCTCAGAATTGGACTTTGAATCTCTTACTATGGATGACGCTACTGAAGGAGGAGCTGAGCAATAATCTTCAAAGAAAGACGGACGACGAATTTTTTTAAAAGATTTGTATATTTTTTTACAATCTTTATGTAAATAAAATATCATTTACAAGTTTCTAATTTTTTGTTACTTAATGTTATAATACATTTATAATTTTATTGTCATTAATAAAAGAAATTCAACTTTTTCTTACTTAATATTGTTAGTTGTTTACATTTAACTTCTTTATGTTTATATAAATAATTTCTTTAAATTTAAAGTTATAAATTTATATTTAAATTCAAAAAAATAGATTTATACATTTTTTATAAGTTATTCCAATTTTTTTTTAAAATTCAACTTATAAATATTTAGATTTTAATTTATACTTAAAGTTATATAAATATTGATATAAAGAAATTAAATAAATTTTCTAACAATTAAATTTATAAATTTTAAATTATACTAAACATATAACTTATAAATTTCAAATAAATTTATACTTAAAGTTATACTTAAAGTTATATAAAAAAATTCTAACAAATAACTTATAAATTTTAAATTATACAAAAGTAACTTAGTAACATATAGGTTATATCATATAGATTATATATAAAATATATATAACTAAACGTAAAAAAAAAATTATGCAAACAAGATCAAGGAACATAGTAGCATAGTCAGATTGATTATATAGCTCAAAGTAATACCTGACCGCCTCCTCATGAATGCCTCTTTGTGACTCTACCTTGACATCTTTGTCTAGCAGGTGATTGAGACTATTACGATGTTGACAAGCACGAACTACATCGTAGAAAAACTTTGAGCACTTGTCTCCATCCTTGAGCCAAGAGCATTTGGCTCATTGCGCAATCTGAATCTCGTCCTGAAGTCGTAGTAGGTTGACCTCCTGGATCAGAGACTTCTCCCGACCAGCTATCTCAGCATTCAACATATCTGCCTGTAAGGAGTTCTGAACCGCCCGGAGCTCCATCTCCTTGTCCGCCAACGACATTCGTGGGCGGTTACGGTTCCACCTCCGCAGAGCACCCTTGACACATTTGAGTGTTTGCACCATGAAAAATTGCGCAGTACCCATAGCTGCCTGCTGGAGTCCAGCTGCTACCGTCTCCTCGTACACCTGGGATAGGCGCTAGCTATTGTACTGGAATGGACGAGCTTTCCAAGAGGGCTTCTCCGTGAAGCCAACACAAATAGAAGAGTTGTCACTTGTCCCTGCTGCCAACCCTTCTACTACCGAGGGAACCAGTCAAACTAGATATTATTGCCCAGAGCTCTATCCACACTTTTTTGAGTAGATTTATTGTGCCAAGTTCATATATGGCCAGACCTCTCCAATCCCCGTAGCCCAGACTGCAACAGATATTATTGGAAGTCGAGTAATATAGGATCCGACACAGCCCTTCCGCCCAGCTTCTCCCGCCTATGTATAAGCGCAATGAAATCTCCCATAAGAGTGGGAGTTTGGGACCATCAGCTAACACGCTCACAAGAATGACATCACGCCATAATTCATTCCGCCTCCGCCTATCGTTGTGCCCATACATCACACCAAAAATAAACTTGAAGACGTCCTTATTTGATAATTCCACCACAATCAATTGTTCTGACAAATGAACCACCCTCTCATCCCAACTACGACAATTCCATCGCACCCAGATCCTGGCCATGCTACATAGGTTGAGATTATGTACATGTGACCAGTATCTCGGTATTCTTTTCACCAATACTATATCCACATTTATCTTAGTTTCCAATAGCGCATTTATTGAACACTGTGATGCCCTAAGAACCTCACAAACCTCCTTCCATCTACCTATCGAGCAAACTCCTCGTACATTCCAAGAGATAATAGACATTAATAATCAATCATGTCCCTATGTACCACACCAGATCCAACACCTGAAGGGGATGTTGGCCCTTCCTGACTCAAGTCATTCCCTACACCGCACCGCTATCGTCGCCTGGGGCCGCTGTCCGACGGAGTAGTTCAGCCTACGTAGGGTTGTCTGTACAGACATCCTCCTCTATATCCGCAGCACCAGTATTCGCACGTGACGCCTACTTCTGTATTGGCTCGACATGTCACTTTCTACTTGTAAACAAGGCTTCACTTGGTGCCACAGACGTGGTGGGGCCCTTGTTGGCCGTAGCAATCATACTCCTTGTTACAACCCTCGGTTGTGCTTGGAATACGATCATCTGACTTGACTCCCCATCAAAGTAAGTATCCTCACAATTTCTACCGCTACCAAATGCCCTGTCAGGAATCGCATCCACCATCTCCATTGTGTCCATACCTCCAACCGCAACGTCATGCATACCCTCTCCTCCCTCTGTCGGAACCGAAGCCTCTTCCATGTTACTTTTTGAAGTAGATGTTGAGGTATCACGGCCAACTGAGTCATGACCCATAGGGGTAGCCGCCTTACAGGCCTTTGAGCCATGTCCAAAGCAAGCACAGCTACTACATTCTGGAGTAACTCATTCATACTCTACCGCATGCACGAGTACCTCCCCTGATGGAACATCATACTCCAAAGTACGGGGTAGGTCTCGTCCTGCACCGATCTCGACAAATACTGTAGCATACATCAATCTAGATCGATATGTTGTTGCATCATCCACTTTGATAGGATTGCCTATTAGACTGACAAACCTCGTTAACAGCGGAACAATACAATACTTGATTGGGAAGCTAGAGAATCGTATCCAAACTGGTACCGCATTAAGGACGTCCTTCTCACACTTCGACTCCGGTAACCACTCCTTAAGAATAATGAGGCGCCCATCGAACTTTCAAGTTCTTCAAAATTTACTGGGACTCTCAAACATCTAGTCTTGGAAGCGGTACAGGAGTTCTTCACGCGTGGTAAACTGCTAAAGGAGCTCATCCACACTTTTCTTACCTTGGTTCCAAAGCAGGAAGGCGCTTCTTCCTTGGCTGACTTTCGACCTATTGCGTCCTGTAATGTGTCGAAGGATGGAGAATATTATGCAGGGTTTGGTGTCATTGAATCAGGCGACATTTATCAAGGGTAGATCGATCGCGGAACATAGCCCACTGGCATATAAGATGGTACGGGAGTTCAACAAAGTTGGTGGGATGAAATCTTGCATTAAGCTGGATCTGAGGAAGGCGTATGATACGGTCAATCGAGACTTTGTTTGCCACCTTATGCTGGCAATGGGCTTCGACACATTATGGGTTGACAGAGTTCGCGAGTGCATTACTTCGCCTACGTTCTCGGTGCTCATCCGTGGTCACCCTCATAGTTTCTTCCGAAGTAATCGGAGACTCCGGCAGGGTGATCTGCTATCCCCGTACCTATTCACTTTGGTTATGGAGTTCTTTACATGCAGAATGGACCTAGCAGGGCACCATAAATATATCATACCTCTGTACAAAGTTATTTCGCACGTCTCCCATCTCATCTATGCGAATGACTTATTGGTCTTCTTGCGGCCTTCGACAGAGGGCCTAACTGCTATCTCAAAGATCATGGAAGAGTTTGGTGGATTGTCTGGACTTCACCTGAACAGGGACAAGAGCAGAGTATATTTCAGCTCTCAATGTGCTCACAAAGAGGAACGGACTACGATATTGGGGGTTGAAATAGGAGAGTTGTCTGTTAAATATTTGGGAGTTCCTCTGTCAGTCAACTATATGAGAGATATGGATTGCCATAACTTGGCGGAGTTCGCACAATGGCAGGTAGAGGGTTGGCAGGTCCAATGTCTTTCATTTAGAGGTCGGATTGAGCTTGTACACTCCGTCATATCAGCCCTTGTCTTATTTTGGCTGCAGTCTATTATGCTACCTACTGTTACGATACAAAAAATTGAGCGTATTTGTGCTACACTTCATTTGGAGAGGACTTCATGCCATCGTCTGGGACCAGCTGTGTCAGTCACTGGAGAAGGGAGGGGTTGGGCTGTGACCCTTGTAGACGCTACGTGATATAGCAGGGATGAAACTGGCATAAAAATTTGTTCAAGGGGGTCTCTATGGGCTGAGTGGATGCACAACAGGTACATGAAGGGGAGAAACTTCTGGAACTATAGGTTAATAATAACGACCCTGTTACTTTTAAGTGTCTTTTGAAAAATCGTGCTTCCATGAAGAATGCCATGCACAGAGTATTCCGGGACGGGAGGAGTACGGACTTGTGGCTTGATCCCTGGATTGACCACAAGAGCTTACTTAAGAGAGTTGGTGATCATATGCTCCGGGAGGCGGGCATAAGGATGCAAGTACATATAGCATATTGCATCATGGAGAGTAGAAGCCAGAGTCATACCCATTCATGACCAGGTTCACCGCGACTATACGGGCGGTTCCCGTGGATCGCGAGGCACGTAGAGATAGGTGGGTTTGGCAAACGTCTTCAGCTGGCTCTGGTACTGTAGAGTTTTGATTTCAAATCCTACTATGATTTTATACGTACGACACACGCTAGATTGGAGTATTTTAATTTCATCTGGTTTAAGAGATTGGCCTGCAGGATGCAACTAGACATGTATAGATTGTTGATGGGACGACTACTGACTATGGATAGACTTGCTCGGTTTGGAGTCCAGATCAGCTCCCAAAGGTGTCTTGTGTAACCAACATAATGAGTCGATGCGTCATCTATTCTTCGAGTGCTCGACATCGTGGTTCATGTGGCAATCTCAGAGTAGTAGAGGATTGGGAGGTTGTTTCGATATGAGGGCTGTTGGAGACATTATTGCGTGGATTAGGGACGAGAAATCGAGGTTGGCTTTGATATGTGGACACGCGTCTCAGACTCGCAGTCTCGGTGTGGCATGTCTGGAGAGAGCGAAAGAGGTGGATCTTTGAGGGGTTCATTACCACCCCGATAGTGATTCTACACAATATTGAGTTTGATGTGTCTGCTATGAGGAGCCAACATAGGGCCTGATTCGGCCTGATTCTTGTATGAGTTGTATCTGATTTACTGATGAAATAAAATTTATCATTTTCAATATATATATATATATATATATATATATATATATATATATATATATATATATATATATATATAACCAGAGTCAGCAAGAAAGCTTCGTTGGAGGTGGCATAGCCGGAGCTCTTGGGGGCAGGGCCGCTCTTCAGATTTTGCAGAAGTACGAGAGAGGGCAGACGACAGAGTAGGCAGTGAAGCGGCACAGTACGCTGATGTCGCGAAGACTAGAAAGACGAAGAGCCATCAAAGGATCTTTCCTCAACAAGTTATGAACCTAAGGTCTTCATCCTACCATCCCAAAATGCTTCCTAAAAGCTTTCGTAAGCTTTAGGCTGAAGCGTTTCGTTTGTCTTTCTGTGATGTGCCACAAACTTGTATTTTGAGCAGTACTAGCGTGTTGTTCCGATTTAAGTTTATATATATATATATATATATATATATATATATATATATATATTGAAGAAGAAGATGATTGTGTTACGGGAGGCTTACAAACTTGACCCGTAGGTTACACTCCCTGCCCGAAGGCCTGCACCGCACCCGACCTGCAATCATGCTGCCCTCACATTAATTCCTCCACATGAAATTAACTTTGCTTTCCCTGTTGCTCGAACCTGCAACCTCTAAGGGGATATTTCTCACTCTTAACTACTTGAGCTAGAGGTCCTTGGCGCAAATATATATATATATATATATATATATATATATATATATATATATTAAACGACATAGTTATTGCCATAGAGGCCTGGTCCAAGTGGTCAAGACTAGGCATAAGCACTCGGTTCTTCGTGTGGAGGTTCAAATCCCCCTGGATGCGTTTGCTCGGGGAGGGATTTGTTTATGTGCAACATGTGGTTGTGGTGTTCTCGCCAGGACTAGAGCTGATGATCGGGCCTAGCAGGGCATGGAGGGCGGGTGGGAGGGACGTCGAGTACAATACGCCGAGTGCGCCAGGAGTGGTGGGTTGATAGCCGAGTACAGTCGAGTGGAAGTTGTAAAAAGGCGTTGTCATGGAATCCGGGGTGTTCGTGAGGATGAGATACAAGAAGGAAGAACGAGGACACCGATGTCAGTAAGCGAGTATACCGGGGGCTAGACTACGGTGGAGCGGCAGGGTAAAAGTCGTGAGGCTGACGCGAAGGTGGCGGACGACAACCATGAGCGTAAAATGTGCCCAAGACGATTGCGGACCTCATGTCCCTATTAACGGACAACCGACCGACTCTTGTTTTGACAACACCGTGTTCCAACCCATCAACAGGCGAGTACAAAGTACCGAAGGGAATCTGCTCCCAAAGGGATAAAATCGTGGGTTGCGGTATGCCGACAAGGAGAAACACGATCTAGTTCCGAGATGCAATATGTAGAGCCAATAATGATTGGTAGTCGAAAGTTGGATGAATTTACAAGGGATGTATGTTCTGAGAAACGATTAACACTCTGACCATGTATGTTCTGGGAAACAAGTCATACTATGATCAAATCAGGACGAAATACGCGTATGGAGACTACATGGTAGCATGGAGATCTTCTCCTGCGAAAATGGATTCTATTTTATGCGTTGTGGTTAACAAGAAGATGCAGAAAGAATCCTCCAAGGGAGCATGGACGTTTGCTGATCATCCTAAATCAATGGCACCCGGACGCAAAATGTGAAAGGGACCTTCTCCACACAGTTTCCATCTGGATCTGAGTACCTGGACTCCCCATCGAGTACTGTAGTACCTCCATGATTATGAAGTTGGAGAGCTTAATGTGGAAATCGATTAAGTCAGATGGAGCAACGACCTTGAAATCGAGATTATCGTATGCTCGTATATTCATGGAGATGGGACCCAAAAGGAGGTAGAGGACAGTGCGGCCCCGACGGTTAGGACGGATACAGACGCCCAAGTAGTTGGCCCAGCTAGCGTGCTTGGGAAGCGACACACAACAGAACAGAATGGCAGTACATGCGGTCCTTCTGCAGGACCTATTGTTCCTTATGTGGAACACAGAGCAATACAAACACGAAGCCAATCGTCGTTAGTCAGCCAGGGACGGAGTTACTCAACCAAGCAATATTCAGAAACTATTCTAGGAAGAAGCGGACAGCTAGCCTGGCACAAGCAAGCTCGAGTAAATTGAACAACCAAGTAGATCCACATACTGCTGGGGAGGAGGCCCTCAGCATTGACAATCCAAAGTGGGGGCTTCCTCTGTGGCATGGTACCAGAGACCAAAGCAATGATAATAGGGTCACACATGGGTTCGCTACTGAATTCTCCAACGACCTGATAGAGAGTTTGGGTAGATTTCAGAGTTTGATCTTCCATAAATTATGTCTGCTCACGTGGAACACGCGAGGGGCTAACTCATTGGAAAGATGACGAGAGATTCACGAGATTGCAAATAAGGTTCAGAGCTCAATCACAGTACTGTTGGAAACCAAAATAAAGTAAGAAAAGAAGTTATCCAGAAGAACACCTTACTGCTGCTCACAAGTTCACAACCTTCAACACTGTGACATGGCCAGAATATGGATTCTCTGGGATAATCGGACATGGTCAGGTAATATACTTCATAATTCTGACTAGCTTATAGTAGGAGAGTTTACTAATAGATGTGGTTTCAAGTTCCTGTTCGGGACAATATATGGACATAATGACAGAAGAAAACGAGAAGCTGTGGCAGGAGATCATACACATGAGTGTTCTCGCTGATAGGCAATTGCAACTCTCTCTGCTACTGGTAGGTGACTTTAATGCATTATTATTTAGTCATGAGATCGGAGGGAGCCGTGTTCCAGACTCCATTCGTGCCGACTTTCAGCATTGTCTCCTACAATCTAACAACCTCTAAGGTCTGGAAAAGATTGGGCATATTTGGACATAGACTACCGAGCTACGAGTAATCGTATTGCATGTCAGTTAGATCGTGCTTTGGGTAATAATATAGGTGGTTTGACATGTTTTCGGCGGTAGTTGTTGAAGGCCTGGCTTCCTCAACTAGTGACCATGCTCCCATCCTAGTGCAGCTAACAAAAATCTTCCCATACCAGGCCTTTCCGGTTTAATAATTCCTGGCCACTAGTTGAGGAATAAAGAGGAGGTAACGACAAGCCTAAACACTCCAGTACTTGGTAATAAACAGTACTGCTTTGTGCAGAAATTAAAGGAGGTTAAAGGATGCCTCAAGCGGTGGAATAAGGAGCGGCCACATCCGATTTTAAGGCAGCGGGAACTGAAGTTGCAGGAGGTCCAGGACCTGATTCAGGTGGATGTCCAAAACCCATAACTTACTAGGCAGGAAAAACAACTGCTGGAGGAGGTACGTATCCTTTCACTACAGGAGAAGATCCAACTTGCTCAAAGGGACAAATGTAGTTGGCTAAAGGATGGAGATAGGTGTACAAAGTTCTACTATGGCGTTATCCGGTCTCATCAGCACCGGAACACTATTAACAAGTTAGTGGATGCCACGGGTAAAGAAATTTCTTCGCCTAATGATATTCAGACGGAGGCTATTAACTTTTTATACACAAAAGGTTGGTTTCACAGAATGGTAATCAATTGGTTCTAGCTCCGGTGCTGCTAGAGGAGTTGGAAGACATGGTGAAAAAGATGGATCCAATTTCTTCAGTTATTTTCCTCTGTTTTATAGTCCCTCTCTCTCCAAGTTGAATATTGGAAATGCTTATGATCATGTTCCAACTTGGGGGCATGTAGAAGAATATACACGGTTATGCATTCATTTTAGAAGAATGGACCCGCTTACTTAATTTTTTGCATTTGTAAAATTTATGTCTTTTCAATATCTGTGTAGGTTTTTTGATGTCCTAACAAATATTCTATTTAGTTCCAATGTAGCCTCTTTCCTATACTCACCAAAGGTCTCTGTGACAAATAATTATCTCAAAGCATATGAATAAAGGATCATATTCATTTTAATTCAAAAATCCTATCTTTATGTTTAGTTACAGATTATCCCCTTTTGTTGCATTTTCAGTAGAGGATGCTCCACAAGCACGTGACGGTTTTAGAAGTTTTTATCAGTTAACTTATTTCAATAGTCAACTGATAAACAACAAAGGCTCCAGCCCAAACCTCATGTTCATTATTGGTTAGCATGCTAGTTTTCTTTCCAAAGGAGGCTAAGTAATTTTACATTCATTAGTAGGATTTTTTATTACTACTCACATGAAAGAGAATCGACCCATAGGTTAAGGAAGGTTAAGTGGTCTGTTTGTTTTCTAGTGCCTCAAGTTTTTAACTACTACCGATCTGATGGCTTCTCTAATCCTTCCTCAAACTGCAGGAAAAGGCTGATGCAGCAATCAAAGAGGCAGATGCAGCCAAGGCCGCATGGTCATGTCGAATATGTCTGAGTAACGAGGTCAACACCACAATTGTACCTTGTGGTCACGTACTATGTCATAGATGCTCCTCTGCTGTGACTCGTTGCCCATTTTGTCGCTGCCAAGTTTCAAGAACAATGAAAATATATCGTCCATAACTGCCCAACAGTTGTTTCCTTTGTGGCGTTTAAAAGGGTACCAGGTGACAAGGAGACAAACCAGAGATTGCTTGTACTAAATCTCCAAGGAAACACAGTTTTTACTCAGCAAAAAAAAAATATTATTCCAAATTTAATTGGATATTCAAATTGTACTATATTGGACCACCTTTACGTGGGTAGGTACCGTCAGATTGTTATATATGTATATAATTCATGTAAGGAAACCAGTACAAATACAAACACAAAATCTTATTTGTTGTCAATACTAAGATTCATTTGATTGTTTTAAGAAAAATGAGCCAAAAGAATTGCAAGGATCCATCAGCCAACATATCGAAGCAGGACACCATCATTCCCCAGTACGAAGCCTTTGTTGTCATTGAGAAACCTGCACCGCGCCAGAAATATACAGGATCAGTTGCATGTTTGGGGCTAAAAGATGATAAGAGTAAATTGTTTCAAGTTTTCATCTAGCTATATGAAACCTTGCAAGTTTCATTGCCAAAAAGTATTTGAAGAGAGGCTGCTAGTGATTACTTTACTGAGTAGAGGTTTGCTGCGATATTGTCTGCAGCTTTGTCTCGGCTCCAGCTCTTGCCCCCGTTGGTTGTCCTCAACAAGATGCCACTCCCCCCTGCAGCCCATGCTTCTTCCTGGGATCAAGATGAAAATGCAGTTGGTACGAGCTTGTTGACAAAGGACAAGTACAAAAAACAAAATAAAAACCTTAACAGTATATTATATTGTCTTAAAGTGTCCTGAAGGCAAATGGGAACTCAGCAAAATAATCAACAGTATTATACTGTGGTTTCTGTTAGCCATTTGGTCAATTCGGCAGTGAGGCAGGTCAGTCAGGATTTAGAGAGAGTCAACATTCATTTATGCATGATCTTGGGAGGCTCAACATTGCATGCAACCTTACTTCCAAATCTACAGATTCGAAGAACCCGAAAGTTATATGGTAGAAAATAAGAAAATGTAGAAAAAATATTTGAGAAGGAAAGTTGGAGTTCATCTCTTCCCCAAATCGGAAATTCCAGCTACAGCTCGTTAGGGAATACATTGATGTCTTTGTCTAAAGTTACGAAGACATGTCAGGGTTGGACCTCCAAATTGCGGTCCACAAGCTCGACATCTTGCGAAACGCTAAGCCGGTCAAGCAACAACAAGGGTGGTTCCGGCTTGACATCATGAACGCCATTGAAGCTGAAGTCAACAAACTGATAGCTAGTGGTTTCGTCCGCGAAGAACAACATCCGGATTGGGTAGCCAACATCGTGCCTATCGTCAAAAAGAACAGAAAGATCCGGATCTGCATTGACTTTCGTGATCTAAACTCGGCATGTCCTAAGGACGAGTTTCCCCTTCCGATCACAGATATAGTGATCGACAAAACTTGTGACTTCGAGCGCATGTTCTTCATGGACGGGTTCTTGGGATACAATCAAATCAAGATGTTTCCTGACGACGAGAAGCATACATCGTTCTGAACGCCGATAGGAGTATACTGCTACACAGTCATGCCCTTCGGTCTGAAGAAAGCAAATGCTACATACCAGCGAGCTATGAGCACCATCTTCCGTGAGCATCTACGCAAGACGGTGTAGTGTTACGTTGATGGCATTGCCGTCAAGAGTCGCTCCAAAGATGATCACCTCAGGGTCTTGAAGACTGTGTTCGACCTCATGCGTGCGCACCAGCCCAAGATGAATCCCACCAAATCCTTTCTAGGAGTCTCCAGCGGCAAGTTCCTGGGTTTTGTTACAACTTCGAAGGGTATCCACGTAGACCCTGACAAGACTACAACAATCCTTGAAATGCGCCCACCGAAGAACCTCAGAGAACTCCTGGCCTTCAAGGAAGACTGTCATATATCAGGAGGTTCATATCAAACCTCTTTGGACGTTGTCAACGGTCCACTCAGCTCATGAAGAAGGAAGTCTCCTTTGTCTGGAACGAAGAACACCAACGCGCCTTCTACGAAATCAAGGAGTATCTCATGAATCCCCCAGTATTGGTGGCCCCCGTTGTGGGAAGACCCTTCTTACCGTATATGCGGGCAATGGATCACTCCCTCGGGGCTCTGCTAGCCTAGACAAACGATGCAGGTCAAGAACATGCCATATACTAGCACATGTACAACCCCATTGAGAAGGAGTGCCTCGCTCTGGTCTTCGTCATTCAGAAGACTCGGCATTACGTGGCAAGACAAACCATTCATGTGATCTCGCGAGTTAATCCTCTCAGGGTCCTTATGACTAAACACAGAGAGCTCAACTCTCGCCTAGCCCCATGGACAATACTGCTGTCACCATACGACATGATATTTGTCTCGCAAAAGTCGGTCAAAGACCAAGCATTGGCAGATTTTCTTCCAGCCCACCCTGTACAGGAAATGTCAAAGCTCTACGAGGAGATCCCAAACAAAGTAGCGGACTCAAACATGACCACAAACGTAGAAGTCGTTTAGCGAATGTTCTTCGACGGTGCTTCCAAAGGCGATATTATCGCTGGCGTCGGGATAGTATTGATTTTTCCACACGATCTGGTCATCAATCGCGCTTACTCCCTCACAGAGCCATGCTCCAACAATATGGCAGAGTACAACGCTCTCGTCATTGGACTCCAACTCGCTAAACAAGTGGGAGTTGACAACCTGGAAGCCTACGACGATTCTAAGATGATCGTCAGTCAGGTCCGGGGCGAATACGAGGTCCGACACAAGGACTTGATTCCCTACCACCAAACCGCACTCGACATTATCTCCACCTTCGAGTGGTTATTCATAGAGCACGTCCCTCGACTGTAAAATATCGAGGCTGACGTCCTGGCTGGCCTCGCAGCCTCTTTAGCTGTTCCAGTTTGTACTCATGAACTGATCATCGTGGTCGGTCAAGAGCTGGTTTGTTCGAAAAATAACCTCTGTCTGTGCCTGAGCTACTCAGTAGAGACAAGCACCGACTCCGAAGATTGGAGACCCCCATTCATCGACTACGCAGTCTATGAACTCCGAGAACCCAAAGAAAGCCACTTCCATCAGAAGCCAAAATGCTGTAAGGCTCTCCGCGAGGCTCTCGACGGGGTATGCGGTGCCCATCAACCCGGATCCAAGCTATAGGACCATCTCCGGAGAATGAGTTACTATTGGCCGACAATAGTAACGGAGGCCGTTGACTATGCGAGAAAGTTCCAAGCGTGCCAAATCCATGCAGACTTTATCCACCCGCCCTCAGAATTCCTACACCCAACGGTAGCATCTTGGCTGTTTGAAGCGTGAGAAATGGACATTATCGGGCCAATTAGTCCACCTTCGTCGAAGGGACATCGGTTTATCCTCGCTATTACGACTAATTCTTCAAGTGGGCGAAAGCCGTACTCGTTGAAGTCAAAATATCAAACGTGATCAGCTTCGTCAAGCATCACGTCATATACCGCTTAGGCTTGCCACAGAGGATCATCCACGACAATGGTCCACAGTTTGCAAGTCATGCTTTTTATCGTTTTTGTGACAAAAATCGAATCCATAATATAGCCTGGACGACCTATAACCCAGCATCAAATGGTCTGGAACTCTAAGTACGCCAGCAATATTAAATCCATAAAACCTGCCACGTACATGTTACCTCTAACAAGACTTGTCTCAAACCTATTACTTGCACTCAGGTGCTCAAGAAGTAATTGGTCCACAAAACCTGCCACGTCCATATTACCTCTGGCAGAGCTTGTCTCAAACCTATTACTTGCACTCAGATGCACAAGAAGTAATGGGTCCACAAAATCTATCACGTCCATATTACCTCTGATAGGGTTTCATCTCAAACTTATTACCTGCACTCTCGTGCACAAGAAGTAATAAGTCCACCAAAGATCCCTAGTGGGATATCCTCGATGGAAGCGAACAGTTCACGTCCATATTACCTCTGAACTATGAGCTGCCCATGTTCCTCATAAAAAAATTAGCCATGTCCATATTACCTTTGTCTCGTTTCCTTTTTCTTCCACAAAAATATCGGGATCGTACATAACCTCTCGGTATGACTATCGATCAGCTCACGTCCACGTTACCTCTGAGCTATCATCCTCACATCCTCCCCATTAGGATTTTCCATGTCCTTCTTACCTCTGAGCAAACCTCCCTACTTGACTATCGATTATCACGTCCATATTTTCTCTGATATCGATCGTCGTCTAAACTTAGCACCCGTACTTAACTCTAAGTACGCCGGCGATATTAAGTACACAAAACTTGCCACGTCTATATTACCTTTGGCAAGGCTTGTTTCGAGTCTATTACTTGCACTTAAGTGCGCAAGAAGTAATAGGTCCACCAAAGCTCCCCCAGTGGGATGTCCGTGACAAACTACGGTGTTGTGCTACGTCCATATTACCTCTAGTATGACACCTAAGTTTACACGAATAATCCCAGCAGAAGAAAAAAAAGCTTTCATTTCTTTCAAACGGGAAGCCAAAAGCAAACTACATTTGAGGACTTACTAACGTCTCAATCAAAAAAAAAAAGAAAAAAAAGGGGGAAGAAGAAATAACTACTGATGCTACTGATCAGTGCACAAACTCTTCTAATCGTCCTCGGAGACGGGCAACCCTGACATCAATCTTGGCTTTGACCTGACGCTCGGCTTCTTGAGCTACAACAGCGGGATTATCAAGGTAAGCGTGAGCCTGGTGTGTCTCCTCCAGTCTCTTCAGAGTCTCTTCAAGGGCAGCCGAAGACTGGGCTACGGTAAGAGATTGTGCGCGGATAACCTCCCGCTCTTGGCGGACCTCATGAACATCTCCCTCCAGGATCTTGAGGTTGGCCTGGAGTTGTGCAATCTTCTCCTGGATCTCAGCAATAGTATGGGAAAGTCCATCTTCTCGAGCGAAGCAAGCCGCCTCGTCTGCGTCCAACACGGTATGTTGGAGTTCCAGCTCCTTGCCTTAATAATATGTAGAAGTCCTTAACCTTGGAAGTGGTTGTTACCGCAACTTCCGTGGAAGGCGTCAAGGGTGCCGAAGCCAAAGGGATTACATGCAATTCGACACTGGGTAGCCTGTGAAGCTGAGGGGACAACACTTTGACAAGTCGAGTGGTGGAACCACAGTTGCCGGACAACGAGTTGCTTTTGCGGCGGTCAAACTCTGCCTCGTCAAAAGTAGTGCCTGGATGCTAGACAAACTGGCAAGTTTGGCCTCCACACTGGTAAGACTAGGAACAGATCCCTCAGGAAGACCGTTACCCCCAACAACTGAGGGAGCTGCAACTTCATGTCGCCCAACGTCAGCCGGAGGAGGTGACGAAGCAGTCGCCGTGCCAAGTAGACCCGTGACGGTAGAGGCTTCCCCTACACTAGCCTCAACAGGAGGCACCGTCGAGTGTTCTTCACCCGCAGGAGAGTGAGAGAAAGGCTCAGCCTCCCCGCGAGCTCATTCTTCTTTTCTCACGTCTTCCTCGACAACCAACACCCCAAGGAGATCGGCATCAGAAGTAGGTCCCGTGTCTGTCGAAGGTCCCTAAAGGGGTTCTCCAACCACAGAGGAAGATGAGATTGACCCAGGCCTTGCCCTGACGAGCCCTGGTTCAGCCTCCTCCTCCATAGTCTTTTCCACCGCCATGTTAAATATGTTTATTGGCAAGGAAGGACATGTCGAATCAAAGCAATCAGTGGAGTAACTTCACCCAAACGACAAAAAATTGAAGCCAAAAAACCTCTTGAAAAACGACGAAATAATATACCTGGGTGAGGTATCGGAGTTGGCGGTTCCGTCGGAGCATACAAGGTTGTCCCTATGGCGCCCACATCTTCAAGCGAGGGGACGACCAAGGAAGCGTCCCCTTCCTCGTCGAACCTTTCCACCATCTCAATGATAGGCTCGCCAACATACAGTTCGTAGGAAGATGACGTCTCCTTCTCCCGGTAAGAAACCCCTGTTGTAGCGGTCCGTGGAGGAAGTGTCCTCACCCCAGCTCCCGGTCTCTGCATAAATTCAGATAAACCAGGACAAAGAGTATCATATAAAGGGGACATGAAAATAAAGCTAAGAGGACGTAGGGATACCGTCTCGACATCAAGAATGTGATCCGGTTGGCGAATCACCAATGCAAGGGGTCCTACCTCCTCTTCCTTGCCTCCCACGGAATGCGTAGTATCCTTGGTAACAACCCTCTTCCTATAACTCGACCTCGCGACCGCAAGTGGTTCCTGTCTTCTCTTCTTCGATGGAGGACTCCGCATCGGAGATGCCCTGCGCTTCATTGGAGAGTCCACCGGAGGCGATGGATCATCAAAAGTATTCTCTTCCCCGTCGTCGAGTCGGGATCAGTAGGCAATAATGCAACCTTCCTCTTTCCTTTCTCCTTCATCTTTTGGACCGCGACCTCAGTAGCTAGGCCTTTGTCCTTGACAGCCATGGAAGAAGAAGGAGCTCTGGAGGCCATGTCAGTAGTCGGAGATAGCAGCAGCGGGAAAAATGCAGAGAAGAAAATAAAAGACTTTGTCTCTCCAAAACTCTCCTCTTTTTATAGACAATAGTGTCACAGAACTCGAGCCGTCTCAAGTCACGTGGCAATCTAGGATAAAGAGCGGCGAAAAAGTTCTTGATCCGCCATCATCAACGAGTGAACCATCGCCTCGGCGAACGTGTATAAAGGCAGCTCAAAATACCCAAAATCCACCCAAAGGATCGAGCCAAATCTTGCATTAAATGGAAATTGGACAGCCTGGCAAAGACTTGCCCATGCGCTCGCCATCCATGCTGTCCAAAGTCATCTCCTCCATGCTTCTTATTCAAAGTATCCCAAACTTATCAGTTTGAAAACTTTGAAGGGGGTCTTGTAGAAGCATGCAAAGTCTAGATCCATGTGCTCAACAAACATGCGCCCCAAGATCGATTCAGAAGAAATCAGGCCGGAGGATGACCATGCGGCCAAAACAACAGCATCCGTGCACCCCAAATATTGGTCGCATAAAGGTCTGACGAGAATCCTGACAAAAATAATTTTCTGAACGCCTCAAAATATGTGAGCACACTAAGCGACAAGAAGCTCTCGTCAGACTAATAATGACTTCTGACAAGCGTGCAACGCCACGTATACGAGGCCTCATGCGTCCCAGACTCTATGCACTACATGTGACTCTGGCCCTATGCGTCCTAGACTCTATGTGTTCCATGCGACTCTGGCCCTATGCGTTCCAGACTCCATGTGTTCCATGCGTCTATAGCCCCATGCATTTCATACTCCACGCGTCCCATGTGTATCTGGCCCCATGCATTCCAGACGTCATTTGTTCCATGCGTCTCAGACTCCATACGTCCAACGTATTAGAAAAGCAACACAAACCAAACGCCAAAATCACACAGAAAATCAAACGCAGACAAGCGATTTTTACGTGAAAATCCAGATGGAAAAAATCACGTGACAATCGGAGTCCAACCCTGAAAAGTCTCCACCATTGGAATAGAAGATTACACCCTATACAAACTCTTCACCGATCCAATACGGATTACCAGAACTCTTTAGAATATAAAATTGATCACAAACATAAGAAGAACAGAGACGACGAGAAATAGAATTATCCGAAACGATCCCCCTCTTCAAAAAAGTCGTGGATCTCTCATTTCTCCTCCCAATAGTTGCAAAACATTCTTGCCACCTTTTTTGTTGTATTGCATGAATCTTTTTATAAATCCTTGCATGGATTAGGGTCTATATATGAAAGCCCAATATATATAAAAATCCAATTATATTCAATCATATATTTATGGCCAAAGATATGAAAATTCATTCATTTATTGGCTTGCCATAAATTGGAAGTTCAATTATATGGAAAGTCAATATATGAAAGATCCAATGATAAATATATAATCAAAGTCAGAGATGAAAATCCAATCATATATTTGCTTACCATATATGTTCCTATATACGATGCTTGATACATTCTCCGAGCTTCTCCGACACACGAATGACGCTCGTCGCACTCCGAGTTATTCTCCACATAAGTTGGGAACCCCACCCACTCCAACAGTTAACCCACAAACAGAAGCAGCTAAAGCTAAGAATTGTATATTTGAAATTTTACTCGATGGCTCTAGAAAGTTCTGTTGAATGGAGGCCAAGTTTGACAAGAAGTTCAAAGAATTCGAGAAGAAGATATGAACATGTCCCTTTCAGAATTCATGCAAACATCTACTAGCAAGGACCATTGCGATGATTTATCCGGATGTTACTTTTCACGAGCAGCAATAATATTGGAGAGAATGGAGATCTCAAGGATAGGGCAAATTTTGATTTTCTCGCATGAAAATAGAGTTTTTCCGCTAGAATGAAGGGTCCTAAAAGTTGGATCTGTAGAGCTTAGAATTATTTCTTCTTTTACGGTATACTAGAAGCATGAAAAGTTGAGTTATGCGCTTTTAATCTCTAGGTTGATGCTATTCAATGATAAGATTGGTTTGAGTCATGTCGTGGAGTCAATATGTAGAAGGAGGTGTTAGTCCCGAGACAGATCTATAGATAGAGGAACGGAGGCAAGGAACAGAGGTTCATGTAAACCTTCCAGTATACCCTCTGTTGGATTCTGAAGTTGTAGTCGAGATTAGAGATTCACACAAGAGTTCCTCTCTGATATCCTCGATTTCAATGAAGAACATATATATAATATCTCTCGATTACAACTTCCAGAAAATGATTACAATAAAATAAAATAAACTTCGTTCTTCCTAGCAAACGCAGTTGCAATAAGACATAACGTATAACATTAAAGAAGAAAAGTAGAAGAAGACAGAAACAACTTCTTGCTGGGGTGATAAGGATCATTGTTGCTCAAATCAAAATTTGCCCCATAAGATCTGCTCCCAGGAACCAATAAGTTCTGAGAAGAACTATTGGAATGCTCATTGTCACCCATGTCACGAACTCGCACGAACTCCTGGACTCCAATGGCAGCAGTAGTAACTTACTGTCTTCGTCTCTCAATTTCAAAGTAAGTACTCAAAGGGGCACAAAGAGAATATATATAGAGTAGGGTGCAAACCCTAACCCTAATTCTGGCCGCCAACCAATTACGGAAAGATAAGAATGAATTAAATTCAAATTCCACAAAAATCGGATATGATTAATTGACTCAATCTTTCCATAACCGTTGAAATCCCGCAATCAGCGAAATCATGCGCCAACTATGCTCTCTGTGCATATGCGCAGCAGCACAGCCGCAGCTGCTCCTGCACGCATAAGCCAGCAATGCAGCAGGTCATACGTGCATGTGCACAGCAGTACAGCAGCGCATGCGTGCATACGCGTAAACGTGTGCATGCGCGGGCACTAAGCAGGCTATACACAAGCATAAGACGTGCTACGTGTAAAGTGCGCCATCAAAGCGCCACTTTGTGCCCTTGAGCCCGAGTCCGAGTCTGAGTCGCTAAGCCCCTTTCGGACTTAGCTCTTAAGAAAATTTTCACTAAAGAGTGACATAAAGCATAAATGCTTTCTTGAGGAGTTAAGCCTTCATCCTACTAGGAAAATATTACACATGACACCCACCCTTGGGCCACTACCCCATGTGCATCTCTCACCACCCATATAGTATTATATTGGGATACCCATTTTGAGTATTTTCCAATGTGGGACTATCTTTCTAGCTTCGTGAGAGAAAACCTCGCACAACCAAAGGAAAAACTCCAACAATCTTCCATATATCGCAATATATGGGTTGAGCGTTCCCTACAGTGACTCCATCATGCATTAGGATAGATGTCGCTTACGACTTGAATCTTTCTGTATGGGTCAAACAACAGTACGATACAATAATGGACTAAGCCTTGAATTCTGCACCATAGCTGCAATTCTTTCTTCTCATATAATGGCATCAGTTGTGCTTCTGGTCGAACGTTAAAGGCACTGTGCTAACCTGGTCTCGGTATATGTATCTTGGGCGTCTACAAGTTTACCCTCAAGAGACGGCTTACATCTTTTTCTGTACACTTAGGTGACTTCTTTCAGAGAGTTTAAAATTCTCCAACATGAAGCCTTGCGCTTCCTTGCAGTGTTACGCCGCATATGACATAGCCCAAGGTCGAGGTCCGCAACCCCATGGTGGTGTCATACCACAGTAACATGAGATCCTAAGCCTCTTTGTAGTGTTGTACTACTCAACATGAAGCATTGCACTCCTTTGCGGTGCTACGCCGCTACGATATGGCCCAAAGCTGAGGTCCGCAACCTCTTGGTACTGTCGCGCCGCTATGACATGGCTCTAGGTCGAGGCTCTTATCTCATCGTGGTGTCACGCCACTGTAATATGGGGGTATCATCCCCTTTATGGTACCGAGCCACCCGTGCTTCCTGTAAAGCACGCCATATATTCAAAATATTTGAGAACTCATTAAGGCCCATAGTCATCCTCCCACATGACTTGTTCTATTCAAAGAAAAAATAGTAAACAACAGTGGTTTTGGGTCTGTAACCCCTCAATGTCTCAAAGGACTACCCACTGTTCCTGATATTCTCCCAGTCAATGATCTTCTTTGAACCAAAAGCTAGATGCCTAGTAGATTTCTCTTTGAACTAATAGCATAAAACTTTATGGTATAATTACAAAGACATAATATCATAATGCCTTCAAGCCCATTTTGCTAGCTGTGTACTCGACCAGCTTGCGCTTGAGGCCTTTGGTAAACGGATCTGCCAGATTCTTCTGGCTCCGAACATCAATCACGGCAATGACTCCAATCTTTATAAGATCATTCACTGTTATGTGCCTAAGTCGCACAGTTCTCTTCTTACTATTGAAGAGATCATTTGATGCCAGCGTTGCAGCCGCCTGGTTGTCGTAGTATATCGATACCGCCAGAATCTGCGTACCAACCAATGGAAGATCATACATGAGGTCCCAAAGCCACTCTGCTTCATCCGCTACAGCCGCCAGTGCGTAGAACTCAGATTCCATGGAGGAATGAGAGAACATTGTCTGCTTCTTCGACTTCCACGATATAGCAGCTCCACCCATAGAGAAGACGAATCTTCTTATGGACCGTTCGCTCTTTTACTTCTAAGCACCATCTTGCATCACTGAAGCCTTTCACTACTGTCGGATAATCGCTGTAGTGCAGTGCATATTTCTGAGTCCTTTTGAGATATCTCATCACTCTCTTCCAGTGCTCAACACCAATATTGCTCGTTAACCGACTCAGCATCCCCACGGCGAAAGCTATTGTCAGGCTTTGTAGCAGTACTTGAATATATCAAACTCCCGATAACGCTTAACTACTCCAGCTGCCTGACACTTTCCCTTGGATTAGGCTTCAGCTTCTTATCACACATGTACGGAGTATCGTTCTCTGGAATATCCCCTGATATTCATAGCGTGTGAGCATCTTCTCAATATAATGAGATTATGACAGCGATACTCCAGTGTCTGTCCGGATGATCTTTATCCCTAGGATAACATCAGCATCCCCAAGTCCTTCATATTGAACTTGGACGAGAGAAACTTCTTTGTCTCAGTGACACATGCCAAGTCCGTACCCAGGATCAACATGTCGTCCACGTACAGACAAACTATGACTCATCTTCCACCAGCAAACTTTGAGAAAACACACATATTTGTCTCACTGACCTTGTAGCTATTTGATTTAATGACTTTATCAAACTTCTCATGCCATATCTTGGGAGCTTGTTTCAGACCGTACAGTGATTTCACCGACTTTCAGACTTTGTTTTCAAAATCCTAGACGATAAATCCTTCTGGTTGTTGCATGCAAATCTCTTCGGTCAACTCTCTATTCAGGAATATTGTTTTAACATCCATCTGATGTATCACTAACTTGTGAATTGCACTCAGAGCAATCAACATCCTGAGGGTTGTCATCCGCGCTACTGGAGCATATGTGTCAAAGTAGATTTTCTGCTTCTGAGAAAATCCCTTGGCTACCAGCCTTGTCTTGAACTTGTCAACAGTTCATCGGCCTTTATCTTCTTCTTGAAGATCCATTTACATATGATGGATTTTGTTCCTTCAGGTAGATCAACCAACAACCCAAGTGTTGTTGAAGGTTATAGAATGAAACTCATCGTTGATAGCCTCCTTCTAGAAGACAGAATCTCTGGTTTTCATCGCCTCATCATAGGTAAGCGAATTTGCTTCCACATGATAAGTGACGAAGTCATCTCCGAAGTCCTTCTGCCTCCTCACTCGTTTAGTCATCGGCTCTACGAGTTATGGTTTGAACATTGTTTCTTCAACGACAACTTCTCCTTGGACTACATTTTTATTTGAAGCGTCTGCCTCCTTTGCACCCATATTATTCTCCGAAATGTCCACGAGAACAATGTTCTTGTGCCTTGCAAATTTGTCTTCAAAGAATTCTGCGTCGCGAGATTCGATGATATGATTTGATTCTATATCAAGAAACCTCCGAGAATCACTCTTCTCAGCATAACCCAAGAAGATAGTCTTCGTAGTCCTCGTTCCTAGCTTCTGAATCTTCAAATACGAAATTTTCACATACACCAGATACCCCCACACTCGAATGACATTCAAGTTGGGTCTGACCTTGAACAAGATTTCATGAGAAGTAACTTCGGAAGTTTTATACGGTACTCTATTCAGAATAAAAGTAGCCGTAAGCACAACTTCTCCCCAGAAGCAGTTTGAAAGTCCTGCAGCCAGCAACATTGAGTTCATCATCTCTGTCAACGTCATGTTCTTTCTTTCTGCGACTCCATTTGATTCAGGAGAATACGGCGCAATTATTTCATTAACAATTCCATGTTCTCTACAAAACGATGCAAATTTAAGAGACCTATACTCTACGCCTCGATCACTTCTTACTCTCTTGAGTTATTGTCTAGTTTGTCGCTCGGCTTCAGCCTTGAAGTCCTTAAACTTCTCGAACGCTTCATCCTTTGATAGACGAATGCCTACTTCGAGTAGTCGTCGATGAACGTAATAAAATACTTCATCCTGGCCTTTGTGGAGAATTGCTTGAAGTCACAGATATCTGAGTGCACCAACTCGAGAAGATCTGTGCTTCGGTTTACCCGTTTGAATGATTTTTTGGTGATCTTTGTTTGCGCACAGACTTCACACTTCTTCACCTCCTTACCCCCATATTTGGAGATAAGTTCTAGACTAGACATTTTGTTTATTATTTTACAATGAACATGTCCAGTCTATTATGCCACAATTCTAGAGGATAACCAAGAGAAGAGACTACATTGACAATTTCAGTCGGAGTTACAAGTTAAGTTTAAACATCCTTCGGTACAAAATGATTTTCTAAAGTATGTTTTTTTATATGACATCACCATCTGCCCAGTATTGATGTCCATCCTCAAGCCTGTGTTACACAGTAGACTTTCTGAGATCAGGTTCTAGGCTATCACCGATACATGCTTTACATTCTAAAGCATTAGCGACTTCCCCGAAGTCCGTTTCAGTACCACCGTTCCGATCCCAAGTACTTCAGCTTGTGCCTTATTCACCATCGAAACCTTCTAGGAAGTAGGCTTTTATGTGGTGAAACATTCCTTCTTAGAGCAAACATAGCAGGATGCTCCAGTGTCCACCCATCAGTCAGTGTCGACAACAGTTGAGTCAACCTGCGCAATCATACCAATCAAGTTAGTTTACCTTGCTCTTTCGGTTTGGGCTTGGATCTGCAGTCATTCCTGTAGTGGCCCTTCTTACCACAGTAGAAACAAGTCACATCTGACATGCTTTGGCTTGAACGAAGCCGATTTCACCTTCAGATGGTTGAAGTTTTTTTTCTTGTTGTGGGAAGCCTTCTGCTTCCCCCCTGGAGTCTCCAGTATGCACCATATTGGCCTTGGCCAATTGTTTGGACAAAGTCCACCTTGAGTTGTGCTCTCGTTTCATCCTCAACATGGATCAAGTGCAGGAAGCGCTCAAGATCGACCTCCAACTTCTTTCGGTGCATATTCGCAATAAAATTGCTCCACCCAGATGGGAGCTTGACGACAATACCCCCCACAATGAATTTGTCAAATAGCAGTATGCCATTATCCTCAAGTTTTTGACATAACTTGAGAAACTCCTTGACTTGAGACAACATCGTCTTGTCGTCCTAAAATCGCATCTTGAGAATTTATGTGTCAAGAATCTTGGACCTGTTCTCGTCATCCTTGTAGTGTCTATCCAGAGACTCCTAGACATCCTTTGCATAGACTGTCCTGCTGTATGACTCCGCCATTGAATCTTCCATGGAGTTCAGAATCAGCAATTTACAGAGGTTGTTGTCTCCTCCACTTTCTCTGCAAAGCAGTGGCCTCAATCATCCGAGCATTTTCACCCTCCGGAATAGTAGGCTCAAGATATGTCAAAATGTAGTCAACGTTCACGAGTTGAAGATTGAGACTGACATTTCTTTTCTAGTTGTTGAAGTGCTCCCCGTCAAACTTCTCAAGTTTGTTAAAACTTGTGTCGAGAAGACTTGCTCGAAAAGTATGGTTAACCTGAATAAACATATTTCACTATTTAGTCTAATCGAGCGATTGGGCGATTTTCGGACATTTTTGACTTGTGCTCTAAAATGATGGCAATACAGCTCCTTTATTGGATAAAGCAGTCGGTGAAGCTTTTTCTTATGTTGTTTAAGATTCCTCTTATCGGTAAAGTCTGGCAAAAGGGATTACATCGCCTTTTTCCCAGTGGGTGCCTTTTCTTCTGCTGTGTCCGGCTCTTCTTTCTTTAAAGGAAAGCCCGCCTGCTGGCCGGGCGAATCGAAGTTCTCTTCCGGTCAATTGCCACCTCGACTGGATCTACCGAACGAATCAGGCCTCAAACGGTAGTCAGATAATAGGCGGATGGAGGGCCTATTCTAGATGGAAGTTGCCCCTCCTAGGGTTCCAATTGGAGTTTGAGGTTACATTGGAGTCTCTTACTAGTCACGGTTGTTCTCCATCTTACTCGAGTCTTACTTTGAGAAAGATCTATAGATGGAGGAACGGAGGCTAGGAACAGTGGTTCACGTAAACCTTCCGGTATACCCTTTGTTGGATCCTAAGTTGTAGTCAGGATCAGAGATTCACACAAGAGTTCCTCTCTAATATCCTCGATTCCAACGAAGAACTTATATATAATATCTCTCGATTACAACTTCTAAAAAATGATTACAATAAAACAAAAATAAACTTCGTTCTTCCTTGCAAACACAGTTGCAATAATACATAACGTATAGCAACAAAAAAGAAGAGAAGTAGAAGAAGACATAAACTTCTTGCTGGGGTGATAAGGATCATCGTTGCTCAAAGCAAGATTCGTCCCATACGATATGCTTCTAGGAACCAGCAAGTTCTGAGAAGAAATACTGGAATGCTCGTTGTCACCCCTGTCATGAACTCGCACGAACTCCTGGACTCCAATGGTAACGGCAGCAACTTACTCTCTACGTCTCTCAATTTCGAAGTAAGTTCTCAAAAGGGAATGAAGAGAGTATTTATAAAGTAGGGTGGACACCCTAACCCTAATCCTACATGTCAACCAATTACGGAAAGATAGAAATAAATTAAATTCAAATCCCACAAAAATCAGATATGATTAATTGGCTTAATCTTTCCATAACCGTTCAAATCCTGCAATCAGTGGAATCATGCGCCAATTACGCTCTCTGCGCATATGCGCGCAGCAGCACAACCATAGCTGCTCGTACACGCATAAGCCAGCAGTGCAGCAGCACATGTATGCATACGTGTAAACGCGCATAGACGAGCATAGCCCGTGCAGTACCCGTTCATGCGTCCGCGCATGCACCCGCGCTAGCAACCGCGCATGCAACTCACGCATAAAACGAGCGCACGAGCACAACATATGCGCACAAGCGCCATGCGACGATGCTGACGTTCTAAGTGAAAGTCCGACATCAAAGCGCCATTTTGTGCCATTGAGCCCGAGTCCGAGTCCAAGTCGCTAAGGCCATTTGGGATTAGCTTCTAAGATTTTTTTTTTTCAAGAGAGTGATAAAAAACATAAATGCTTTCTTGAGGAGTTTAGCCTTTATCCTACTAGAAAAATATCCTACATGACACCCACCCTTGGGCCACCACTTCATGTGCATCTCTCAACACCCACATGGTATTATATTGAGATACCCACTTGGAGTATTTTTCAATGTGGCTTACTGAATTTAGCAGAAGCAAAAAAGAGCAAGTGAATTTTGCCACAACATTGGTTATCAGGTAAATTATATGGCATTGCAAGTATATTCACTTGACAATCATATTGACATGATTTGTGCGCTAACTGTTGTGATGAGTTTTTCTTGTGATCAGTAATCACCTCAAGGATGTTGTGAATAATACCTTTGAGCGATAACCTACATCGAGAATACCAAAACCCCGACTCTGAACAGGAATCTCTTCGAAATCATCAGTTATCTGAAATAAGAAAGGAACCTCTGATCAAATACGAATGCTTCATATTAACATTAGAAACAAGAATTATCATTCAAACCACTAAATATTGAACCTATTCCTTTTACGGTTAAAGTAGGAAGAAGCACAACTTTGTATAAATCTCTCCTAAAACTGGGTCCATGAAAAGCATATCAGAAGAATAACATTATTGTAAAATAGCAATGAATTTTCAGACGATATATCAAGCATTTAAATGACAAAAAGGGAAATGAATAGTTGTTTATAGATTGCATCTGGCATTAGCTTTAAATATAAGATATTTGCCAATGTACTTACCCCTGTGCCTTTGCTAAGGTAAAGGCCACCACCACGCACGAGAAGCCAAAGCCCGCCATCGGCCCTCCATCCCATATTTTGGATTCTTCGTGCAACTGCTCTATTATGAGGTTGCCAGTATGGCTGCAAAGCGCACCATATATATTGTAACCATTAATTGTTTGCTCATAAAAAAAACATGATATATAAAATATTGGCAAAGTTTTGATTGATATTTCCTCGTCATGGAGGAAGAAAATATAAAATTGTTAAATATTAAGTTTTGGCAAGTTTGTCAGGCAAGAATACAGATACATAAGAAATTTTGCTTAGAAAGATTCAAATTAATATACCAACTTTTCAAATTGCTGTCTGAAAATAACCAACTTAGCTGGTCCTGTGTTTGATGTCTTATAGTTTCTTAGCAGGACCCAAGCGCAAGTAAAGGAGGATTGTAGTGTTCGGTAGTTGACAACCAGCAAATTTTGTTGGATCTCTATGAAGTGAATGCTGAAAGAATACACGTTGGGCATCCTCCGTAGTGGGAGTTGAAATGCATTGCAAGGATTTATGTGGATGACCCAAAATTTTGGATAAAGGCTTTTTTAGTTGTTCTTGTCTGAGAATTACCAAGTCAAAGTAGCAAGAATCTCTATTGAGAGAAAGCTATGTGAGAAAAAAGCATGAAAGAAACAAAATGAGTTTCAAATTTGCTACTAAATAAAAACAGTAGCCATTCATAAAAAGGAAAATATAGCGTAATAGGACAGACAAACTGCTGCTAACAACTTCTAAATATTCAACTATCAGGATTGAGATTAGAGTATCTGGTTCTAGTATATTTCACATTACGGCTATGTTGCACAGACATGGACATGATACGACAGAATTGACACCAAGATACAGGCATAGTGTTAAAATATGGCTGCAAAGCGCACAATATATATTGTAACCATTAATTGTTTGCTTGTCAGAAAAAACATGATATATCAAATATTGGCATAGTTTTGATTGATATTTCCTCGTCATGGATGAAGAAAATATAAAATTGTTAAATATTAATTTGTGGCAAGATTGTCAGGCAAGGATACAGATATGTAAGAAATTTTGCTTAGATTCAAATTAATATACCAACTTTTCAAATTGCTGTCTGAAAATAACCAACTTAGCTTACATCCTCGGTAGTGGGAGTTGAAATGCATTGTAAGGATTCATGTGGATGACCCAAAATTTTGGATAAAGGCTTTTTAGTTGTTGTTTGTCTGAGAATTACCAAGTCAAAGTAGCAGGAATCTCTATTGAGAGAAAGCTATGTGAGAAAAAACCATGAATGATATAAAATGAGTTTCAGCTTTGCTACTAAATAAAAAAAAAGTAGCCATTCATAGAAAGGAAAATATAGCGTAGTAGGACAGACATGAACTGCTGCTAACAACTTCTAAATATTCAACTATCAGGATTGAGATTGGAGTATCTGGTTCTAGTATATTTCACATTACGGCTATGTTGCACAGACATGGACATGATATGACAGAATTGACACCAAGATACGGGCATAGTGTTAAAATGGTATGATTTCTTTTTGTTTTTCTTTCCCTTCCTCATTTTCTCTCAAACCAAACACAGACTTAATATAAATGAATGGGAGAAGAAACTTCAACAGTTCCAAGGATGGTCGGAATGAGGATTATTGATTATGGTCATAGATATTCCACATTATTGCTTGTAAGAAACCTTCATGTTCTGAGTAATATGCAATATGTTCAGAAAGAGGTTTACGAAGTGGTCTAATGTTGGCTTGAACATAAAGCAGCTAAGAGAGCATAATGAGCCCCCCTAGGATGTATGGGCAATATCATGTGACTTTTGTAAAAATCAAATTTTAGTAACAGAGGTTGGTACAAAATATCTGTCTAACCTGTCCAGGCTCCCAGGTTAGGTAGAAATTTCCACGACTAGAGACGGCCACATATCTGCCATCTGGAGAGCGGTTTACTGCATTGAAGGTTCCAGTGTAGTAGCTCGCTCCACTAATACCACTGGACACTGTTCTGCATATTAGATAGTAGTATGTTAGTTTTAACTTTAAAGACGTCACGTGATGCATCTAAACCAGTATATGAAATCAATAATGGATACAACAGATACTAACAAAGCGGTACTAACAGAATTATGAATATTGGTGAAACCACATATTACATTATACTTACCAACTTCTATGAAAGATAGGAAAATTTTCGATAGAAGATGCAGTCAAGTATATTAGACAACTAAACAATTGGGATGTCAGCAAAGAATCATAAAAAAGATATAGAATACCTACTAACTGGACCTTGTAATAGAAGTATTAGTTACATACGGAAGTTGAATGATAATGGGAAGGTTTGGTTACTTCAGTTAAAGTAAGAACATTAGGAATCTGAATTTAGAAACTGCTAACATGTAACACAATATTTACCCAGCATTTTAATTTAATAAGACTGGATCTGATGGTGAAGAGACGCAAACAATTACAAAATGAAACAGACTTTACCAACGTGGAAAGTTAAAACAAAGAAAATGTCAAAACAAATGCATACCGGTTAAGAGTAGCAGATACAGTTTCTTGAACAGCAGCCTTCCAGTTGTACCCTCTGTTTGATGTCACATAAATTGCTCCTTCATCAGTGACCATCTCTGCACTCTTATCTGAGGTAGCTTTTATGTATACCTATAGAAGCGGTAATAGTTTACTTATAAGAAGTTCTCTCATTCCAATAATGAAATTCAATGAAGAGAAACATATTTGTTGCCTGGTTAGGCAACCCTGGAGTTCCCAAACAAGTATGGAGGTTCAAGATTCTATCAAGTTATCAGACAATGTATGAGATTATTGCTTGGTGAATAAGGGTCGACCGAGGGTTTGAGTAAAAAAAAAAAAAACTTTCCCATAAAAGAGTGAATCGGGAGTCTAATCAATCTACACAGAAACAACAATATTTAGGCAAATTGCTTCTATAATGTAGACTTAATAAACACAATTTACAGAGAAAACTCCTTAGTCCCAACAAGGTGCACTTACCATATCCCCAGGAAGCTGTGCACTTAGAGGTATTCTTTGCCAGCTATCGCCTGCATCTGATGTGTATAATAGAATTGCAGGTTTTCCCACAATCCACCCTTCCTTTCCATTGAAGCTTATGGAATTGAACCTGTAGTTGAAGTCTTCATCTTCTGCAGAAGGTATGGAGCGTGGGAACCAAGTGTTGCCTCCATCTTTTGTCTCCATGATAGTTTGCCTAGTCCCCAGTAGAAAACCTGAATGGAATGGATATTATTCTCTAACTAGAATTTTCCAGAGAATATTCTCTCAAAACTTTACAAATTCTTCCATCTTGATCCCACTAAACAAAGAATAACACACAAATAAAGACCATACGAATATATGGTGATATGAGAGACATTAATTGGCGGAGACACGAAAAGTCGATATGCTACGAAGTAAACAGAGGACAATTACTATATAAGTAAGAACACATTTAGCCAGGAGTCCACTCCTGGAACTGTTACTACTATGCACGTTCACAGTGCCCTGCCAAAACTGGCACAGAAGCACTTAAAAGAATTGTACGAAGAAAAAGATAACCATCACATCTGAGTTAAAGACTCATTTATTTGATAATTGACTTCATATATTACATTGAGAGGGTCATTGTAAATATATCTGTTAAAGATCCTGCCACAGCACCATAACTCCGAGTTTTAGTGAGGGTTCAGGGATAGATATTATATTATTCTACACACCCTCGCATGTCGAACGCCTATTTCATGATAAGATGGATTCATGCAACCATATAATTTAATTTCTCTTAATCCTCTTAAAATGCATGCCACTGAGATTGGAACACGAGTTGTTGTGGTACTATTTTGTTGGTATATTAGAATATTCTTGGTATATTTGTTGGGATATTAGAATATTCTACATGGGGTTTTAATAGGGTATTAATGTAAGATGAAGGGTTGTAAGGCTATAAATAGCCAAGAGATTATCAATAAAAAATATAATAATTACTCCAAAATATTCTACATGGTATCAGAGTCCAAACCCTAGCCACCACCTCCCAAACCCTATCCGCCACCACAGCAACCACCGCCACCGCTGTCATACCGCCCGCCACCACCGCTGCCGTGCCGTCCGCCACCACCGCTGCCGCACCGCTCGCCCGCCATCACCGTCGCCGCTCGCCCGCCACCACCACCGCGAAGTCGCGACTTCCCCGGAGCCTTCTGCCGCTGTTCCTGGCGTCTCCGGCGGGTCGTTCCAGACGTTGACATCGAAGGCCTAGATCTGATGGGGGAGAGACATGATCGGGTCTATAACAGTACGAAGAGAGCGAACGCGAATCGTGGAACGGGTGTGAGGTGATCAGAGAAGAGGAGGATCGATGGAGGAGATCATCAAGAAGTTGGACTCTGCGGAGGTCGCAACGTTGATGAAGCTGATGAAACTATCGGCTGGTGATAGCGCGACACGAACGTTGGCGAAGTTGGAGCTTCCATCCATCGATCTGAAGCTTGATGGACCGGCCACCTACCTGAGTTGGTCACGACGGGTGAGGAGAACCCTCGCAGGGAAGAACCTAGAAAGTTTCTTGTCAGGAGAGAAGACAGAGCCGGATAAGGGCTCGGCAGGACGCAACGAGTTAAAGTCCACTCATATGGTGGTATACATTTGGCTATTCAATTTTTTAGTCCAGTCGATCGCCGCCACTGTGGATGGCCTTAAGATGGTGAAAGACATGTGGGAGAAGTTGAGGAGAACCTACAATGGTGTGGGAAATAACTTGAGGGTTCTCCAGATCAAGGGGAAAATCGACGACACCGTACAGGGAGAGAAGACGGTACAAGAATATGCCACGGAGTTAGAGCGTCTGTGGTTGGATTATGATCACTTCTCAGATCTGGCGAGCTGCAAGGACCCGAAGTGTAAGGAGAGACATGTATGTCTCCAGGAGAGGACGATAAAATTTTTTAAGGGACTAGCCGCAGTGTTTGCTCAGAGGACAGCACTACTTCTAGCCCAACCAAAGCTTCCTACACTTGAGGAGGCTATCTCGGCCATGATCCAGGAGGAGACTCGTATCAAGCTACAGGCAGGGATAGGTGATCCTCCTGAAGTAAAGACAACACTGACGGTTGCCAATTCAGGTGGCACAGGACCTAAGGGAGTCCCCCGACAGTGTTACAACTGCGGGGAGGTGGGCCATCTGAGGTATGCTTGCACCAAACCACCCAAGGAGGGATATTCAGATGGTAGACATGGACAGTTTGGAGGATGTGGCCGTGGTCGTGGGGGTCGACGGGGTGGTCGAGGAGGTTATCAGACGAATCTGCTGGTAGCAAAAGGCGAGGAGGGAGCTAATGGTGCCTATACTGACTGGGCATTATGGAAGTACTCAGGAGAAAGCAGAGAGCGTCAAGCGATGGAGACAGGAGGAGTGAGACTGAGGAGGCGTCTACCTCAGTCTTCGCCAGAGGCAACGCTGCCATGTATGTCCATCAATCGGAAGCTACTGATGACTCACTCGCCCTTGCATCTATGTCTTCCCTTAGATCGTCGGACTGGATTGTATATTCGGGTGCGTCTCGACACGTGACAGGAAATGCTAGTGAGTTCTCTTCCTACACTCACCTAGCATCTGCAGACAGCATTCAAACAGCCGATGGTAATTTCCAGCTAGTGGTCAGTAAGGGTACTGTCGATTGTACAGGTTCCGTAAGATTATCCAATATTTTAAATGCTCCTTCTTTCCGGTCAGTCTTTTGTCCATTAGTTCTATAATCCTCCAACTAAAATGCATTGTCTCTTTTGATATTCCTAAGGTGATCTTCCAGGAGAAGGAGACGGGACGAAGACTTGGGACTGGCACTTGGCATGATGGATTATGGTACCTGGATCGGGAAGGACTGGATTTGGCATTGGTGTCTGTGGCAGAAAGGGCAGGAATGAGAGGACAAAAGATGAGTGCCGAGGATATACTGATACTCCATCACATGTGGTTGGGGAACTCCTCTTTTGGTATTTTGAGTAGGTTGTATCCATCTATTTATGAGAAGGCAAATAAGGAGAAACTAGTATGTGATGCATGTGATTTAGGCAAACTTACTAGGAGCTCATATGTCGGTGCGGGCCATAAAAGCTCTTCTGTTTTTTATATTATACATTTTGATGTCTGGGGGCCGTGAGCCACAACAACTATGAATGGTTACAAGTATTTCGTCTCTTTTATTGATTGTTCATCTCGTGTCACCTGGCTGTATTTGATGAAGAATAAGAGTGAGGTCTTTGTCTGTTTCCGGAACTTTCATAAACATGTCCAGACTCAGTACAGAGCAGTGGTGAAGGTACTAAGGTTTGACAATGGAACAGAATATACCAACAAAGCACTTGAGAAATACCTGTCAGCCCAAGGGATACAACATCAGACCACCTGTGCGTACACACCAGCATAGAATTGAGTGACAGAAAGGAAGAACAGACACCTTCTGGAGGTGGCAAGGAGCATGATGATCGCCATGAATGTCCCACAGAGTCTGTAGGGGTACGCAGTGTTGATAGCAGCTCGATTGATTAATATAATGCCCTCGAAGGTACTGGGATGGAAGTCTCCATATGAGATATTGCAAGAAAATAATAGTGGGATACTCCCACTAAAGGTGTTTGACTGCGTATGTTTTGTGAAGGACAACAGACCGTCTGTCAAAAAACTTGACTCCAGAGCAGTTAAGTGTGTATTCGTGGGCTATTCGGCAACTCAGAAGGGGTACGTGTGCTGAAGCCCAGTAGAGAAGAAGAAGTTTGTGAGCATGGATGTTCACTTCAGGGAGTTTGAGCCATACTAATGTCGGGAGGGAACCTCATCCATGAGCAACTCACCTGATACTGAGAGTATGAGGCGAGAGAGGGAGATTGGTGAGAGTGTGGTGACCGATTTAGGAGTATGGCAAGGAGGAACGTTTGAGGAGGAGCAGGAGAGTGGAGAGGAATAGGGGGAGGCGATGAGAGGTGTTAGGCCCACGGCTCAGGGGGAGTTACTTACCTACAGCAGGAAAGGGAAGCAAACTGCAGGACCAGTACCTATAGTGCCAGTGACAAGTCCCTTGCCTGCGTCTGTCTCAACTCCTGAGACACCTACACCACCACCACCAGATTCTCCTTCAGGTGATATCATTCTTCCTACTCCTCCCACACCATTATCAGTACGGAAGACCACTCGCAACAATACGAAAAATTCTCCTGATAGATATGGTTGGGACCTTGTTCAGTTTGTTTCATATGATAACATTTCTTCTTCTCATGGAGTATTCATTGCATCTTTGGATAGTATTATTGTACCTAACAATTGGCAGGTTGCTAAAAAATATCCAAAGTGGAAAGCGGCGATGCACGAGGAGTTAGGCGCTTTTGAGAAGAACCACACTTGGGAACTGGTAAAACTGCCAGAGAGAAAGAGGGCAGTCGGATGCAAGTGGGTCTTTACTATGAAGCATAACCCAGATGGAAAAGTAGAGCGCTACAAGGCTCGACTGGTGGCAAAAGGATAGAGTCAGATGTACGACATTGATTATGATGAGACCTTTGCACCAGTGGCGAAGATGAGCACCGTCAGGACCCTGATTTCTTTGGCAGCGAATGGTGGATGGAAACTACACCAACTGGATGTGAAGAATGCATTTCTTTATGGGGATCTAGTGGAGGAAGTGTACATGGAGATACCACCAGGATTTTGTACCGATAAGATAGTGGACAAGGTCTACAGGTTGAAGAAGTCCCTCTACGGACTGAAGCAGTCTCCTTGAGCATGGTTTGACAGATTCAGAAGGACGATGATAGGGATGAGATATCAGCAGATCAATGCTGATCATACTGTGTTTTTTCGTCGGAGTTGAGGCCACATCACCATGCTTGCGGTGTATGTGGACGATATGATTATCGCAGGAGATGATGAGCAGGAGATTGCCCGACTCAAGGGGAAGCTTGACAAGGAGTTCGAGGTGAAGGACCTTGGCCTTCTTCGGTACTTCCTTGGGATTGAGATTGCTCGAGAAGCAGAGGGGATATATCAATGCTGATCATACCGTGTTCTTCCGTCGGAGTGGAGGCCACATCACCATGCTTGCGGTGTATGTGGACGATATGATTATCACAGGAGATGATGAGCAGGAGATTGCCCGATTCAAGGGAAAGCTTGGCAAGGAGTTCAAGGTGAAGGACCTTGGCAAGGAGTTCGAGGTGAAGGACCTTGGCCTTCTTCGGTACTTCCTTGGAATTAAGATTGCTCGAGAAGCATATGAGATTGTTCTTTCTCAGAGGAAGTATGCGCTGGACCTTCTCACAGAGACAGGAATGTTGGGATGCAGACCTGCAGCGACGCCGATCAACCAGGGGTTTAAGCTGTGTGCTGAGGCTGGAGAACCAGTTGACCGAGACAGATACCAGAGACTGGTGGACAAGTTGATCTATTTGAGCCACATACGTCATGATATCTGCTTTGCAGTAAGTGTGGTGAGCCGCTACATGCATGACCCAAGGAAGGGTCATATGGACGCAGTGTACCAGATTCTAAGATACTTGAAGGGTGCCCCCGGAAAGGGGTTGATATTCAGGAATAATGATCACTTGAGCATCGAGGGTTACTGTGACGTTGACTGGGCTAGCTGTACTGATGACAGGAGGTCTACCTCGGGCTATTGCATATTTGTAGGAGGCAACTTGGTCTCTTGGAGGAGTAAGAAGCAGTCGGTGGTGGCCAGATCGACAGCTGAAGTGGAGTACAGAGCTATGGCCTTGGGAGTTGCAGAGCTGCTATGGCTGAAGAGTATGCTGGTGGAGCTGAAGCTGGATCAATGAGCCAAGATGAAGTTGTGGTGTGACAACCAGTCAGCCATCAGTATCGCCAACAATCCAGTGCAGCATGACAGGACCAAACACATCGAGATTGATAGGTTCTTCATCAAGGAGAAGTTGAACCGTGGACTACTGGAGCTAGGACATGTTCCAACCAAGGAGCAGGTAGCAGACAGTATGACCAAGGGACTTAGCTCTGCAGATATGATTAGAGGATGTGACAAGATGGGCTTAGTGAATATCTTTCGCCCATCTTGAGGAGAAGTGTTGGTATATTAGAATATTCTTGGTATATTTGTGGTATATTAGAATATTCTTGGTATATATGTTGGGATATTAGAATATTCTACATGGGGTTGTAATGGGGTATTAATGTAAGATGAAGGGTTGTAAGGCAATAAATAACTAAGAGATTATCAATAAAAAATATAACAATTACTCCAAAATATTCTTCAGAAAGTACTTGGGGCTTCCATCCATTATAAGGATAAAGAAAGCAGAAATATTCAGTTTCATATAAGAGGGGGTGACAAAGAAGCTTAAAGGTTGGAAGAAAAAATGTCCTTTGCGGAAAAAGAGGTCCTAATTAAAAAAGTTGTTCAAGCGCTATCCTCACATACTCAATAGGAGTGTACTAGAATCCTTTTATGATGAGCTTGAAAAGATGATGAATCATTTTTATTAAAGAGCTAAGGAAAGTACAAGATTCGTTATATAAGTTGGGAACTGTTATTTTATGATAAAAGGCAAGCGGGTTGGGGTTTCAAATCTCTTTCTGACTTTAATAATCTACGCTTGCTGAAAATTTTCAGAGATTGTGAGTGAACCCATCGTAGCACACTAGGTGATAAAAGCTCGATATGTTCCTAATATTCTCATATGTTTAGTACTTCTCGTGGATTTTGGCCAAGCTTTACTTGGATGAGTATTTGGGAGTTTGGTGGGACTGATCAAATAAAAATGTCGTTAATGTCTTGGTTATGGGTTTGAATATTGAAAGGGAAGATAGATGCCAACTTTGATTTGATCTCATTTGAATTACCCATAGCCTTGTGATCCTAATGTAGTGTTTGTCTCGGAGTCGATTCGCCCTTATGCAAGGTGCTGGGATATAGAAAAGCCAAGTTGTTTAGGCGGCGAGACAGGGACCTCAAGATTAAAATTTCAGAGTGTGCAGTAGGTAGTTTAAGACAAACATGTAGTTCTAAAACTTATGTTACCCCAAGAAGTAGCAGCTAGTTCTCTGTGTGTGTGTGTGTGAGTAAGAAAAGATTTGAGTCTCTAATTAGGGAACACAACCATGGTTACGTAAATCCACCATATAAGTAGCGGATATGACATTCCAAGTTTTAGACACGACAAAACATATTCAATACCTAATATGGTGTCCTAGTGTATTTGGAGTATTTGTGGTGTGTCCGATAAATGAATACGACACGAACACGACGTATAATTTTGGAGTGTATGTGCTTCCTAAACTACATGCATGCACTCGATGAGGAAAATATGGTACTTGAGAGAAAAAAATCGTCAAAACAAGGAGAAGAGAGAGAAAGACATCAATATCCATAAGAAGTCAACGTCAGTGTCCAGATTCTTGGACCTTGGTATAGGAAAAAGAAAAAGAAAAAGAAAGTCTTGAGGAAAGGGGTGAGCGAGAGAGAAAATTTTACATATTAGTTGGTGGCAATAGCCATTGGAGTTGGAAATATAGATCGAAAGTTTGGGTTAGGACAGACTCACAAGACAAAAAAATCTGATGAGAAAATACTATTATTCATCCCAAATTCTCTAATATAATGTTAAATTAGTAATAATAATTGTAACTTTTGTTTGGCCCGGGTCACATTTCACATTCAAAAAATGGCTAAGGCGGTGTTACATTTAAGTCAATGAGGTTAAGGATCTTAAGGAGGCACAAGGCGGATTAAAGCACTACGAGCCGGTTTAAGGTAGGGTGCCTTCCATTCCAAGACGGATGCATCAGGATCTCACCGCCTAAATACTAGTTACCTAGGTACCAGAACATTCAAAACGCCTAGGCCGGGGCCTAAGGTGGCGACGTAGACGCCTTTTAAAATACTAGAAAAAGCCAAATGCACTATTTTTGGAGAATGAGGTCCATGTTAGTCCAAATTGGACTAAATATATTACGATATTGACAAATATATATATATATATATATATATATATATATATATATATATATATTAGGAGTGATATAGAACCACCCGGGTGGTTTCATATTATGGAACCACCCTATGTTACATGGGTTGGATTGAGATTGAGTGGTTGAGATTAAAAGATGGTGGGGTCTACACCTTTTAATCTCAACCACCCAATCCAAATCCAACACATGTAACATATATGAAACCACCCGGGTGGTTCTATATCACTCATAATATATATATATATATATATATATATATATATATATATATATATATATATATATATATATTATGAGTGATATAGAACCACCCGAGTGGTTTCATATTATGGAACCACCCTATGTTACATGTGTTGGATTTGAATTGGGTGGTTGAGATTAAAAGGTGGTGGTTCTTGAGCATTTCTGATATATATATATATATATATATATATATATATATATATATATATATATATATATATATATATATATATATATATATATATATATATATAGCAAAACAAATTGGTTGACTCGAGGAGATGGTCATGGATATATGTCAAGAAACAATGCTAAGCTAAAGATACAAGAATGAGACAAAGTTAAATATACAAGAACTCAAGTCATAAAAACGTGAAGATTCATCAAAGACCTAAATTCTTACATATTGTATAATGTAAAGTCTATTGTTAGATCTACTATAACATAAGGGAATGAGGTGCAATTAGAAGCCTAACCTTCGTTGAATTTTAGGAGGACAAAAGAGAGTAGAAATCTAAAATATCTTTTCTTAAACAAATATAAAAGAGGCTACCGAAATAAACACAAAATACTAAAATCTCTCTATTACAAACTCTATATTTTATTCTACTAATTCCATATCCTTATTTTTTCTTAATTGCCTCTCAGCTGCCTCTACAAGAGAATCGAACTCTCTTATATAGAGCTAGCAAGTCATGTCCATATTCAAACTTTTTAATGCAAATTGTTGGATATGGCTCTTGTTTAATACGGATGCTACATGCATTGTCCTAGGAGTTGGAAAAGTGTGGAAATGAGTCGAATAAGTGAAGTATTAAACGGTATCAGCTTATTGGCATACCAACAACATACCGCCGAAATGTTGACATGCTTAAAAATGTCAAATATGTCCAACAAATTGTGTACCAATTTTTTGGTACAACAATATACCGGCGATATGCTAGCGACATATTGTTAGGTCGGAGCTGGCCTTTTGTGTGCATGGTTCAGGTCTAAAATTTGTGTTTGAATGATCCAAATCGCTTTATGACATAGGTCAAGTTTAGAGGGGATTTTAATATCCTCTAACTCTATTGTGTGTGGATTAAGGGTATCCATTGCTAAAAAGCTAGAGCAACTTGGGACTATTCAAAGGAGCCATTACAAGAGTCTTCAAGAGAGAGAATAAGAGATCTCATAAGAAGAGGGTTACTATTGTGTATTTGCGTGTAATTCTTTGTAAGGTTTCTTCTCTAACCCCGTGGAGTATGTCACTCTTAACTGAACTACGTAAATCTTGTGTGTTTTGTGTTATTGTTCAGTTTTGTGTTTTGTTAATTTTCTCGCCATTGATAAGGGGATTGTCATGTTCTTGCTTTCGTGTGTTGCATAACAATTGGTATCAAAGCTAAGGGAGCCATCAGGATTTTAATTTCTTGAATCTAAGTTAACAATAGTTGACGACATTGGTTCGCTCCCTGTCTTCCTAGATGGAGATTTGAAATCGTTGGATAATTAAGGACCTAGGCAAATTTTTGAAATTTTGGAATGACGAGAAACAAAGTAAATAGTAAAAAGTTCGAGGTGAAAAAATTTAATAGAAAATAAAACTTCTCGTTGTGGCAGAGAAGGGTTAAAGCTTTGCTTGTGAAAGAGGGAGTCTTCGAAAATTTAATAGAAAATAAAACTTCTCGTTGTGGCAGAGAAGGAGAAAAGTCTTTGGAAATGACGGAGAATTCATAGGATGACATGGATCAGAGGATATAGAACACGATTGATCTTTGTCTGACGAATGAGGTCATGTACAATGTCATGGAAGAAACTTCTGCGGATGGTTTATGGTTTAAGCTCGAGAGCTTATATATGACAAATCGTCGTCTAACAAGTTGTATCTCAAAAAGCAACTCAACAGTATATGTGTTGGTTTTGGTTTTGCTTTGGTTTTGCTTTTCTTGCAAAAGCTCAAGTCCCTCTTCCTTTCTTTAGTCCCACATCGGATGCACCAAAGCCTTCATGTGTACATATATTAGTTTCTCTCCTTTGCTCTATTAAGTTGTTGTGTGGGGAACCCCTTGGGTCACACGCGCGCGCCGCCGCCGCCGCCCGGCTCGGCTCGGTTCGGTTCGGCGCGCGTAACGGGTGCGGGTACGCGCCCACATCTGCGGGCGCCGAATGCCGATCCGATTTCCTCTTCGGGTTCGGGCTGGGACCCTAAAAATCTTTTTGCTCCTCTTCATTTTTATTTAATTTTCTAAACGTTAGAAAATTAATTTCTGAACGTTACAAAATGTTTCTGAACCGGTTTTGTGTCCAGGTTCGTTATTTATTCTCTTGTGTAACGTCTGAATTAATAGAGAATTAATTCTGACCATTACACAATAGTTTTATATATATCGGACAGTTTTCTTTGTAAATAATCAGAAAATATTCTTACGAAACCTCTGTCAACATTCTGTTCATTTCTTCGTCTTCATCTCCAAGCTCTGGGCAGAGCTAAGTCCTGGTCGTTCTCTACAAGTCGTGTGCGGCAACGAAGATACCGGTAGTGCGGGGGTTTTACCGCTAGGAGCTTCGGGAACGTCTGCACACAGATCCCGAATAAACTCTTAGGGCAGTGCTTCGTGCACGACTTCCCCAGAGGCCGGTAACATCTAATTTTATTTTTGTATTCTGAAATTTTACAATAATAAAAGACAGCAAAAAATTCTAACAATCTAAGAGTTTATTTTTGTTAGAATAGTTTTTGTTAGAATTTTCTATACTGTTAGAATTGTTTCAATACTTTTGTTACAATTATTTCTCACTATTTGCTAATTACTGTTCAACAAACACTGCCCTTTCGGATCAGAACCTTAATCTGCCGCCTTAGACCATATTGGCTAGTTACTGTTGATTCTGTTTGCTAGTTATTAGAAGCACTATTTGCTACTTACTAGAAGCACTATTTGCTAGTTACTGTTGATTCAATTTCCTAGTTATTGTTGAAAAAAAAAAAAAAGGAATTAGTTACTGTTGCTAGTCCTATAATAATTTCGTTTCTATAGCAATTTGTTCTATAGCAATTAGAAAGGAATCTAGATCTCAAAAGTTAATACTTTTTCGTTTCTACAAAATTAACTGTTGATTTCAAAAGTTAATAATGTTTCGTTTCTACAAGATAAACCGTTAATTTCGTTTCTATAGCAATTTGTTCACAACTTGTTCTATAGCAAATTAAAGTTCACAATAGTTTCTGTAGCAAATAGTTACTGTATTTGTTCACAATAGTTACTGTAGCAATTCAAGTTAACAGTAGAAATTTTCTATAAATTTGTTCTATAGCAATTTAAGTTAATACTGTTTCTGTTTTCACTGAAGAAAAATAAAACTGGTTGTTAAATTGCTACTTGCTACTTGTTGTGGATTATCAATACTTGTTAACAAGTTTTGTAGTTAACAATTTATGCTGTAACCAAACAATTATTTTATTACTGTAGCAAATTTGTTACTTATAAAACTTGCAATCTAAGTAGCACTACTCATTTGGTACTTACCATTGCTCAATTGTTCTGTTGATTAGCATTACTTATTAGTTGCTGGATGCTGGAGCAAATTCTTTTGCTTAATTACTGTTAATACAATTTGCTTAATTTTAATCACTTAGTTTTTGAAACCAATCTAGGACCAAAAAGAAAATAGTTTAGTAAAGTAAATTGCAAATAAAATCTTGAATCTAAAGTTTCAAAGTAGAGACAAACTCGGGCACAAGCCGAAAGGGTCCTTCTGTCAACCGGGTGTAAACAACCCTAAGCGACACGGTACTTAAGAGTCTTCGGACCACCGCTAGCTGGGAACCGGCCCCTACAGCTAACCTGAGTTGATCAACACTTGAAAAACTAAAGATTTTAAGATTGATTAGCAAAGACCACCTAAACTATTATCCTAGACATTGTTATTAAATAATTTATATATTTTCAGACTGATTAGCAAAGACCACCTACAAGCTACCTCCCTCTTGGTCTGATATTTCTAAGGAACTTATCCATACACAAGGAGTTCTTACCTACAATCAAGTCCTAAAAAAAATTAGAACCGAAGAACAAATTAGATTGAGGTCTAAGCCTAAGACTGAATCTAAAGCTAAGGTAAACCTTGTAGAAGGCCAAGGAAAACCCAAGTCTATTTTTCCTTATAAACCCAAGAAGAATTTCTTCAAGAAGAAGAAAAACTTTCAGTCTAACCACCACAACCTTCATCACCAGAAGCGAACATGCTTCACAAAGGTTCTTCGAGTTCCTTTAGGTCTGTAAGCTTTCAACCCCTTATTAACCTCTCTTACCATTCTGATGATTGGTGGTTGGATTCTGGAGCTAATGTTCACGTTTCGTTTGATCGCTCCTGGTTTTCAAACTATCAGGAATCAAGTGGAGGAGGTGTGACCCTAGGAGATGACTCAACGACACAAATTATTGGAAGAGAAAAAGTTAACCTGAAGATGACATCAGGAAAAATCCTAACTCTTCATAATGTTCTTCATGTGCCGTCAGTCAGGAGAAACCTAATTAGTGGATCCCTTCTTGTAGCCTCAGGATACAAAATTGTAATGGAGGCTAATAAAGTAGTTTTTTCTAAGCATGACTCTTTTATAGGAAAAGGCTTTGTAAAAGACGGTCTTTTCATTTTAAGTACAATGAATAAAATGTCTGATTGTTCTCTCATTGTCTCCAATATAGAATCTTCAAATGTTTGGCATGGCAGACTAGGTCATGTGAACCTAGGTTCCATTAAAAGGATGATGACTTTAGACCTTATTCCCAAGACTCCCTATGAGCTGTGGAAAGGTAGAGCACCTAGGATTAATTATCTTAGAGTTTGGGGATGCCTTGCTAAAGTCGGAATTCCCGAACCTAAAAAGAGAAAGATTGGTCCCAAGACTGTAGACGCTATTTTCATACGATATGCCTTAGACAGCTATGCCAATAGATTTCTAGTGACTCACTCAGAAGTAAATGAAATCTCTAACAATACCATTATAGAAGCAAGAGATGCAGTTTACTTTGAAAACATATTTCCTTTTAAGGATAGAAGTTCAATCTCTTCCTCCATACCCTCTACTAGTTCTCAAGTCCAAATACCTAGCTCTCAATCTGAACAAGACTTAGAACCAAGACGGAGTAAAAGGAATATGATTGAGAAAAATTTAGGAGAAGGATTCTTCACATTTTTGATAGAGGGTGATCCCTCAACTTATGAAGAAGCAATGTCGTCTCCTGATGCTCCCTTCTGGAAAGAAGCCATTAACAGTAAATACAACTCCATCATGGAGAATAACACTTGGTTTTTAACAGATCTACCTTTAGGGAATAAACCAATAGGTTGTAAGTGGATTTTCAAGAAGAAACTCAGAGCCGATGGTACTATAGAGAAATACAAAGCTAGATTAGTTGCTAAGGGTTTTACCCAGAAGAAAGGGTTAGATTATTTTGATACCTACTCTCCTGTAGCTAGGATCACATCCATTAGAACTCTCTTGGCCTTAGCATCCATTCATGATATGCTAATCCATCAAATGGATGTAAAGACAGCATTTTTGAATGGAGATCTAAAGGAAGAACTTTATATGGACCAACCTGAAGGTTTCATTGCTAAAGGTCAAGAAAAGAAAGTCTGCAGACTAGTAAAATCCCTCTATGGCCTGAAACAAGCTCCCAAACAATGGCACAATAAATTTGACAAAGTAATTTGTGAATATGGTTTCTTGTCAAATGAGTATGACAAATGTATATACTCTAAAGGTACATGTAAAAATTGTGTCATTTTATGCTTGTATGTAGATGACATCCTTATCCTAGGATCATCACTGGAATTGATAAATATTACAAAGAACTATTTATCTAGCCAGTTTGATATGAAAGACCTAGGAGAAGCCAACCTAATTTTAGGAATGCAAGTGACCAAAGGCAAAGAGGGTTATACTCTATCTTTAGCACATTCAATTGAAAAAATGCTAAAAAGATTTGAGTTATTTGATAAGAAACCTGTCCTTACTCCTTATGACAGCAGTATTGTACTGAAAAAGAATGAAGGACCACCTTTGGAACAACATAAATATTCCCAGATGATAGGCTCCCTTATGTATATAACAAACAGGACAAGACCTGATATTGCATTTGCTATTGGGAGAGTAAGCAGATATACCAGTAACCCAAATCAGTCACATTGGACTGCCTTGGATAGAGTATTTAGATATCTCAAGGGCACCATAGATTACAAACTTCATTTTACTAGGCACCCTGATATCATAGAAGGTTATTCAGATGCAAACTGGGTAACCGACTCACATGATATAAAATCTACTACTGGATATGTATTTACTCTAGGAGGAGCTGCAATCTCCTGGAGCTCTTGTAAGCAAACTATCATAGCTAGGAGTACAATGGACTCTAAAATGATAGCTTTAGATACAACTTGCACAGAAGCTGAATGGCTTAAAAATCTTATTATGCATATACCTGTTTCTCTTAGTCCTGTTCCTGCAATTTCTATAAATTGTGATAATAAATCTGTTATTGAACTACTAAAGCATGATTCTGTGAATGCTAAGATGAACAGGCACCTGCAGCTGCGCTTCAAGTCAATAAAAAGTCTTCTAGGCAAATATGTGGTTCTTGACTATATAAAGTCAGACAAGAAATATTTTTTTTGAGAAGTTTAGCCTTAATCCTATTAGGAAAGCATCCCACATGGTAACCACTTGGGCCACCACCCAATGTGCATCTCTCAACACCCACATAGTGTTACATTGAGATAACCACTTGGAGTATTTTCTAATGTGTGACTATCTTTCTAGCCTTGAGAGAGGAAAACCTCTCCCAAGGGAAGGAAAAAGTCCAACTATCCCCCACATATCTCAATATATGGGTTGAGCATTCCCCATAGTGACTGTCCGTCATGCACTATGATAGATGTTGCTTACGACTTGAATCTTTCCGCATGAGTCAAATAAGTATGATACAAGAACTGACTAAGCTTTGAATTCTGCATCATGGCTGTAATTTTTTCACTCACATAATAACATCAGCTGTGCCTCTGGTTGCACGTTAAAGGCCCTATGCTGACATAGTTTCGGTGTATGTATCTTGGGTGTCTACAATTTTACCCTCAAGAGACGGCCTACATCTCTTTCGATACTCTTATGTGAGTTCTTTTTATTAGAGAATTTAAAATTCTCCAGCATGAAGCCGTGTGCTTCCTTGCGGTGCTACGCCGCTATGACATGGCCCAAAGCCGAGGTCCGTAACTTCTTGGTGGTGTCATACCACTGTAGCATGAGGTCACAAGCCTCTTTGTAGTATTGTACTACCCAGCATGAAGCCTTGCGCTCCTTTGTGGAGCTACGCTGCTACAATATGACCCGAAGCCGAGATTCGTAACCACTTGGTGGTGTCGCGCCACTATAGCATGAGGTCACCGACCTCTTTGTAGTATTGTGCTACTACTCTCCACCTATTTGGCATTAGGCTACCTGTCTATGTGCGGTGCTACTGTTGCTGTGACATGGCTCTAGGCCGAGGCTCTTACCTTATCGTGGTGTCACGCTACTGTAGCATGGGGGTTACCACCCTCTTTGTGGTGCCTAGCCACCCGTGCTTCCTGTAAAGCACTCCGGTCATTCAAAATGTCCGAGAACTTATTAAGCCTCATAGCCATCCTCCCATAGGACTTGTTCTATTCAATGAACAAATAGTAGACTACAGTGGTTCTGGGTCCGTATTTCCTCAATTTCTCAAAGGACTACCTACTGTACCTCCTATTCTCCCAGTCAATGATTATTCTTTGAACCAAAAGTTAGATGCCTAGTAGATTTCTCTTTGAACTAATAGCATAAAACTTTATGGTAGAATTACAAATACATAATATCAGAATGCCTTAAAACCTAATTTTCTTGCTGTGTCCTCGACCAGCTGGAGCTTGAGGCCTTTGGTGAACGGATCCGCCAGATTCTCCTGGCTCCGAACATCAATCACAACAACGACTCTAGTCTTGATAAGATTATTCACTACTCTGTGCCTAAGCCGCACAGTCCTCTTCTTACTATTGAAGAGATCATATGATGCCACCACTGCAGTCGTCTGATTATCGGAGTAAATTGGTACTACCGGAATCTGCGCACCAACTAACGGAAGATCATACATGAGCTTCCGAAGCCATTTTGCTTCATCCGTTGCAGCAACTAGTGCATAGAACTCAGATTCCGTAGAGGAATGAGAGAACATTGTCCGCTTCTTCGACTTTCACGATATAACAGCTCCACCCATGGAGAAGACGTATCCGCCTGTTGACCTTTCACTCTCTACTTCTGAGCACCAACTTGCATCGCTGAAACCTTCAACTACTGTCGGATAACCGCTGTAGTGCAGTGCATACTCCTGAGTCCTATTGAGATATCGCATCACTCTCTTCACAGATTTTCAGTGCTGAACACCTGGATTACTCGTGAACCGACTCAACATCCCAACAGCGAAAGTTATGTCAGGCATTGTGACAGTTGTTGCATACATCAAACATCTGATGACGCTCGAGTACTCCAACTGCCTGACACTTTCCCTTGGATTATGCTTCAGCTTCTTGTCACACCTATACGGAGTATCGATCCCAAGATGTAACCACCACATTTACATAGCAAGAATATTTTTGTCATTTGACCATTATTTGAATATTAGAATATTAAATATATTAATTATGTGACTATTGGGTTAGCTAATGAGTTTAGACTAGTTGGGTTGAGTCTATTTGAGTCATTAGTTGTTCATGACTAGATTAGGTCCATTAAACCCAATTGACTCAAGAATAGAATATTATATCCTATGGTTTAGTTAGATCATATTAATGATAGAATGGAGAGTGGCTTTTGATTCATATCAAATTATTCCTAAACCTAACTCCAACCCTAAGAGGAAGCCTATATAAGCATTCATTATTCACTATAGCCCCATTTGCTTCATAATTAGTTCATCCCCAAATTGAGAAGAAAATCATAATCAATCCATTCCAAATCTCATCCCTCTCATTTTCATTTTCCAAGGAGGCTAAGGAGCTTGTCATTGCTAGAGGAAGCTTGAAGAGGAGTCCAAGTATTGAGGATCGTGTCCGCTTCGTCTTCCTCGTGTCCAAATTCGTAGTCTTCAAGGAAGTCACTCAAAACCTAGGTAATTCTCTATTTTTTACTCTATTTATGGTTAAGAACGCCCATTGGACCTATAGTAACCCTCTCATAGGTGGAATTGACTCTATTTGGCTAGATCTAGGTGTTAGGAGCCCTCATTTTGCTAGATCTATGATTTTCTTCTTGTGGAATGTTGATTTGTGCCTCAAAATTGGAAGAAATGTGAGTTTAGACCACCAAGTGTTTGTGTGGTGTCCACTTGTTGTATTTGGTATCAAATTGGGATTAGGGTTGGTATCATGATGATTGGAGAGTGTATCATGATAGTTTTTGTGTGTATCATGTGTATTGGTGTTGTCATATTGTGGTGCACACTAGGTGTTTGTGTTGGATTATTTTGGTGTTGTTGCTTGTGTTGATAGTGTCCTTGGTGAGTGATAGGCTTATGGTATCATGGGATTGATATTGGTATCATGGTGTATTAGAGAGTGGGGTTGGATTGATTGTGTTGAATATAGTTGAGTTTGAGAGTGTTGTGTGTAGGTCATGTGCAGGACAGTTAGAGTTAGGCCTGTATTCAAGCATGGGAGTATCAATTGGATCCCGGTGTGTGCTGTGTCTGTGTATCCAGTGAGGGTGAGTAGAAATATGTTTGTGTAGTTGTGTAGAGGAGGGACTGCTGCAATGTGCACTGTGAGGGTAATGTGTTGTCTCCTGCAGCAAGTGATAGGGGTGTGGACCTTGCTGTGTTCTGCAAAATGCAGTAACAGTGTGTCCAGGTTGTAGAGGATTATGAGAGTGATGTTGGTGTAGTGGAGTGGTATCACTTGTGTATCTTGGATTTAGAAGTTGGGAATCATGTGACAAGGTGTTGGTATCGGGGTTGTGCATGTTGTGTTAGTGTTCAAGTGTTTTGAGTGTGGTGTGTGCAGTGGGTCTAAGGGGGACTGCAGGCAGTGCAACCCTGTGGTTGCAATGCATCAGGTTCAGACCTTCATTGCACAACCTTGCACTGAACTATAGAGGTACATGGGTTCAGTTGCACTGCAAGTAGAGACAGTTTAGTTAGATGTGTGCAGAACTAGATGTGCTCGAGTTCATAGAGCGAGGGGCCAGGTTGTTGCAATACAGGCATTAGATGTGGAGGGAGTATTCCATGTGGTCTGCAGTAAGGAGGAGCCTATACATGTGGTGAATATCAATTAGATTGGTGTTTAGTGAGGTATAAGAGTTGGGGAGAGGGTGTTATCTGTGCGTATCAGTTGGTTAGTGCCTGTGTAGGTGCATGTGATGATTATAGAGTATACATGTTAGTTAATGATATGTACATATAGATATGAGTAATATATAGATCAGTAACTTAGAAACCTATACATGGGAATATATACTTGTAGATACATATATGAGTAAGGTTGAAGTTGAGTGTGGGCGTCTGTGCAGTTGGGGTGGGGGGCTGGGGGGCTGGGGGCTGGATGGATTGGCAACATCAACTGCCAATGCAGGCAGTGTAGAGTATGAAGAAGAAGTATCGGGTTACAGGCTTGAGGGAGGTCCAGTGAGGCCAACCTGTTGGCAGTTCAGACCTGGTGATGGGGGTACACTGTAGGAGGTTCCACTCGTGCTAAGGGTACTGTTGTAGGGTGTGTGTGGGCGAATGAGGACTGAACAAGGTGAGATGTGTATCAACAGATTTGTGTGTGGATTGGTGCTTGAGGGTGCACAAGCAGTGCAGTACTGGAGCAGCAAAGAGATGGATGTACTCGAGTGTCATGATACAGGAAATCGAGTTTCTGTGCATGTGTATAGGTTATGATAGATGATAAGCTTCAGATATGAGGGTGTGAGGAATAATAGAAGGGACTTTATACTTGATAGTGTGTGTGGATTTGGTGCCAGTTCCAGGTGGTAGAGTTAGAAAGGCCGGGTTAGAGTATCTATGGGTGCAGGCTTTAGGGTCTGTTCTGTACTGAGCCTAGCTCTGTGTCCAGAACTGAGTGTAGGCAGTAGACATTGGGGGAAATCTGATACTTGGGGTACAATGGGTAATAGGTTCAGCAGTAGGTGGTTGGGACATGGTGTTGGGTTGTGTACCAATTGATGTGGACTTCTCTGTGCATCAGTGCACAGAGATGAGGAAATGTGGGAGTTAAGAGTATCAGTTAGTGTATGTTTAGGGTGAGGCAAGGTGTATCAGTGTGTAAGTGAGTTGGGTATTAGTGAGTGTGTGTAATGTAATGTGTTTGGGTGTGTCAGGTTAGGTGCAGCTCCTATCAGTGGGTGTCAGTGAAGGTGAGGGGCATGTGGTATTGGAGTGAGGGGGTAGTGTAGTAAGAGAGAGTGGTATTTAAGTGAGTTAGTGTTATATTAGAGACTATATATATACATTATGATATATAATATGGATATTAGCTAGTATTAGTTAATATTAGCTAGTATTGATAGTAATAGCTGGTATAACTTGGATACTAGCAAGGTATTGACTAGTATGGACTAGAAAACCTAGTTTAGCCAAGGTATTAATCCTAGAACTAAGGTATTGACTAATAGTTAAGGTATTTGAGGTACGGGCTAAGATATTAGGTAGATGTGTGATAAGGGTTAAGATACATTGATACAGGGTAAGTTAAATAACTATAGGCCAAGGTATTGCTAGAAATTATAGGTAGAAGTAAATATTAGGGTAATATATGCTAGGAACTTATTAGTATAGCCTAGAAACCTAGTGTTGGCCTAGTATTAACTAGTATTGACTAGTTTGATATAGTTTGACTATTTTGACCTAGTCTTGACCTAGAAACATAGTTTTGAGTTATTTAAATATATTATTGACTCTAAAACACCAAATGACAATATAAGTCTGTGTGACACCAGTTCGGACATCGAGTCGTACCATTTACTCAGGACCACAGGCGAGTACATTCTCTGATAGTTTCCATTATTTGATAATTACTATAATACAAGTATTTAGCAATCTCTTACTTGACTCTTGATACGATGGTACACGAATTAGTATACTTGGATTCTCGTCATGAGATGTTACTCCTCAATGATTATCTTGATATTCTCCGTGATTATATAGACCGTGATCATCGTGCTTGTATTATAGACCTTGCATAGTGATTACAGTGTCGTGACGTGTCGTGATTGTGATCCATTGTACTAGTCGGGGGCTGGGGAAGTGCTAGATAGATATGTGATCAATAACCTAAAACAATGTATTATGATGTGTAGACAACAGCCAATCATACGTGATTGTGTTATCATGTAGAGAACAGCCAATCATACATGATTGTGTTATCGTGTAGACAACAGTCAATTATACTGTACATATGATTGTGTTATTGATCCTTGATAGTAGACAATGATAAACCCAAGCCGATCACATATCTAACTAGTATTTCAAAACATTTAGTGTAGTATCAGTTCTTCTCTTTATTCCATTTCATTGTGTATTGATTATACCTTATTGCTCTAGATTACTTGTCTTTCTTTTCTTGCCATACTATGATATCTGCTCACTACTTTTCTCATCTTGTATTGCATTTACTATTACTGTTTATAGTCATTATCAATTAACTTGGAACTGCTATTGGGTTGTACTTGTTCCATCCTGACTGGATATATTTTTCAGATGATTATTTAGAGGACTAGTGTCCTATGCATTGTGGCCCACAAGACAGAGAGATAGTTGATATTGCACCAATAGTACAAGAGGAGCTAGTACCAGATATTGATGAGACTCAACTAGCTATTGCTCAGACTTAGTTATTATTTTGCATATTTGTACTGAATTTGTCTCCAGCTTCTAGACTTTTAAAGGTGTTAGACTTTATGTTGTTATTGATAGACTCTTAGACATGGAGATTTGGTAGTGACTATTCTAGTTTGTGACTTTGTGATTTCCATTCCTTATATGTTATCGTATTATTATCTTCCTCTAGTTTATTGTGATTGAGTATTGATTATCATTAGATATTATCATCTTGTCCTCCGTTTGGAGTTGAGATATCATTGACATGTTATATATGTTATTATGTGAGATGATTAGATAATATTGTTGTCCTAGCTATGCAGTTAAAAACCGTTATATATCGGATATATCACCGATATATAACGGTATCGGTGATGAACCGATATTTTTTTTAGAAAAAATCGGTTTTATATCGGAACCGATAAAATCGGCCGATATTACCGATATTTTGTAAAATATCGGTTTTAAAAAAAACCGATATTTCACAGTAACTTTTTTTTTTTTTTTAAATATAACAGGGACTGAATGTGTATATTTGCTACTGAATGTGTATATTTGCTACTGAATGCTAATATTTGCTACTGAATGTGTATATTTGCTACTGAATGCTACTGAATGTGTATATTTGCTACTGAATGTGTATATTTGCTTACTGTGGACAAGCAAAATAGGGGAATAAAATAGGCAGCTTTTCAGGCTATGCTCATTTATCAGGAACTTCAATGAGAAAACCTTCTAATACACAGCCTTTTATTATACCTGAACTGTTCTCATCTTGTGAAGTAGACAAATGTAGAAACATGATAAATTATATATACTTGAACCAAGCTTCTAAAACATTTTCATGCATCTACATAATGTCCACCCAATAGGATGTTCATGATTGTGTATTTGCATAGTTGTTGGTACAACGATCACAACCTACCAACAACTATCATCTCCTATAAGATAACCATCAATTCCATCCTTTCGCTCATAAAAATTTGTAAGAATGGACCCAACACTTTTCCTTCAATAGAATCACCATAAACTAATAGGCTAAAGGCAAAATAATCAATGACATGAAAAGCATACATGTTATCACTGTCAACCCACTCTCGCTAACTCCACTATGCATTGTTTTTTTTAGTATCTACCATTACTGCAAATAGCATGTGTACCCACCATCTACAGATCAAACAGCAGAATGGAGCAATCTGTATGGATCTACATGTGCCCAATACTTCCAAATTATGAACTTCATCCTAATCCTATTTCCCTAGTCCCCCTTCATCCATTTAGAGTTAACTCGCGTATTTCTAAACAAATGCTGATGATAATTAATTAACTATGCTCCAGATGTCGCGAACAAGAGAAGCAGATCAACAAGAACAATTTGTTACTTGAGTCATATATAAAAATTGTGTTAAAAATGTGCGAATGAGTTTGATGTATGTATATTTGCGAATGTTAAAAATGTACGAATGTGTATATTTGCTACTGAATGTATATTTGCTACTGAACAAAACTGCCATTCCTTAAGTGTATTATTCATATATAAAAATTGTGTTAAAAATGCAAACCGATATTTACCGTTATAAAACCGATATATCGGTGATATATCTATAACTCTACTGGACCGTTATCATAAAAAAACTGTTATTAACTGCATAGTGTCCTAGACAACGTTCTACCGCCGATGCTGCGGCGTAGATTGGACGTACCCACGTACTCGTGCCCTCACACCGGGTGCGGATCATGACACTGGAAGATCCTGATATCCATAGCATGTGAGTATATTCTCAATGTAATGAGATTGTGACAACGCCACTCCAGTGTTTGTCCGGATGATCTTTATCCCGAAGATAACATCATCATCCCACAAGTCCTTTATACTGAACTTAGACGAGAGAAAATTCTGTCTCAGTGACACATGCTACATCCGTATACAGGATTAACACGTCGTCCACATAAAGACAAACTATGACTCCTCTTCCACCAGCGAACTTTGTGTAAACACACTTATCTGTCTTGCGGACCCTGTAGCCGTTTGATCTAATGACTTTATCAAATTTCTCATGCCACATCTTGGGAGTTTGCTTCAGACCGTATAATGATTTCACTAACTTGCAGACTTTGTGTTCAAGATCCTTGACGACAAATTCTTCTGGCTGTTGCATGTAAATTTCTTCGATTAACTCTCCATCCAGAAATGCTGTTTTAGCATCTATCTGATGTATCACTAACTTGTGAATTGTACACAGAGCAATCAACATCCTGATGGTTGTCATCCTTACTACTATAACATATGTGTCAAAGTAGTCAATCTCCCACTTCTAAGAATTTTTTTTGGCTACTAGCCTTGCCTTGAACTTGTCAACAATTCCGTCGGTCTTCATCTTCTTCTTGAAGATCCATTTATATCCGATGGGCTTTGCTCCTTTATGTAGATTAACAAGCACCCAAGTGTTGTTGGAAATTATATAGTCAAACTCATCGTTAACAGCCTCCTTCCAGAAGACAACATCTCTGATTTTCATCGCCTCATCATAGGTAAGCGGATCTGCTTGCTTCCACATGATAGGTGACAAAATTATCTCTGTAGTCCTTCTGCCTCCTCACTCGCTTAGTTGTCCGCTTTGTGAGTTTGGTTCGAACGTTGTCTCTTCAACGACAACTTTTTCTTGGACTACATTTTCATTGGAAGCGTCAGCACCCTCTGCACCCATACTATTCTCCGGAATGTCTGCGAGAATAATATTCTTGTACCTTGCAAATTTGTCTTCAAAGAATTCTGCATCGCAAGATTCGATGATATAATTTGATTCAATATCAAGGAACCTCCGAGCATCACTCTTTTCAGCATATCCTAGGAATATCGCCTTCGTAGTCCTCATTCCCGGCTTCTGAATCTTCAAGTCCGGAAGCTTCACATATGCCAGATACCCCCAGGATCGAATGACATTCAAGTTGGGTCTGACCTTGAACCAGAGTTCATGAGTAGTAACATCGGAAGTTGCGTACGACACTCTGTTCAGAATGAAAGTAGTCATAAGTGCAGCTTCTCCCCAGAAATAGTTAGGAAGTTCTGCAGTCAACAACATTGAGTTCATCATCTTTGTTAACGTCTTGTTCTTCCTTTTTGTAACTTTGTTTGATTAAGGAGAATACGGAGCAGTTGTCTCATTGGCAATTTCATGTTCTCTGCAGAACGATGCGAATTCAAAAGACCGAGAGATTATCGATGAAGGTAATACAATACTTCATCCTGCCTTAGTGGAGAATTGCTTAAAGTCACAAATATCTGAGTGCACCAACTCCAGAAGATCTATGCTTTGATTCACCCGTTGAAACAGTTTTCTTGTGATCTTCGTCTGTGCACAGATTTTATACTTCTCCACCTCCTTAATCCTACATTTGGAGATAAGTCCTAGACTAGACATCTTGTTTATTCTTTTACAATGCACATGTCCTAGTTTATTATGCCACAACTCAAAATAATAACCATAAGAAGAGACTGCATAGATATTTTCAGTCTGAGTTACAAGCTGAACTTTGAATATCCTTTCGGTACAAAAAGCTTTTCCGAAATATGTTCCTTTATAAGACATCACCATATGACCAGCGTTAATGTCTATCCTAAACCCTGCGTTACGTAGCAGACTTCTTGAGATCAGGTTCTTGGCAATCTCTGATACGTGCTTCACATCTTGAAGCGTCAACGACTTCCCCGAAGTCAGATTCAGTACCACCATCTCGGTCCCAAGTACTTCAGCTTGTGCCTTGTTCGCCACAAAGTCCTTCTCAGATATAAGCTTGTATGTGGTAAACAATTTTCTCCTTGAGCAAATATGGAAGGATTCACCAGTGTCCACCCACCAGTCAGTGTCGACACCAGTTGAGACTACCTGCGCAATCATAACAACCTTGTTAGGCTCACCTTGCTCAGTCTATTTGGGTTTGGATCTGCAATCCTTCTTGTAGTGGCCATTCTTGCCACAGTTAAAGTAAGTCACGTCAGACTTAGGCTTTGGCTTGAACGAAGCCGACTTCACCTTCAGATGGTTGAAGTCCTTTTTCTTGAAGTGAGAAGCATTATGCTTCCCCTTGGAGTCTCCAGCATACACCAGGTAGGCCTTACCCATCTGCTTGGACAGTATATCCACCTTGAGTCGATCCCTCAACTCGTCTTCAACATGGATCCAGTGCAGAAGGCGCTCAAGATCGAACTCCATCTTCTTTCGGTGCATGTCCGCAATGAAGCTGCTCCACCCAAACGGGAGTTTGGCGACAATACCCCCAACAACGAATTTGTCAACTAGGGGCATGCCATCATCCTCAAGTTTTTGGCGTAACTTGAGAAACTTCTTGACTTGAGGCAACATCATCTTATCATCCTCAAATCGTTTCTTATAGAACTTTTCTGTGACAAGAATCTTGGATCTATTCTCATCAGTCTTGTTGTGTCTATTCAGAGACTCCCAAACGTCCTTTGCATGGACCGTCTTGCTGTATGACTTCGCCATTAAATCTTCCATGGAGTTCAGAATCAACAGTTTGCAGAGGTTGTTGTCTCTCCTCCACTTCGTCTGCAACACGTAATCAATCAACAGGTAATCCGGAATAATAGGCTCAGGATCTATCAACACGTAATCAATGTTCACGAGTTGAAGATTGAGACTGACCTTTCCCTTCTATATATTGAAGTGCTCCCTGTCAAACTTCTCAAGTTTGTTAAAACTTGTGTCGAGAAGACTTGCACAATTATTCTCCATCTTACTCGGATCTTAATTTGAGATTGTTAGTCCCGAGACTGATCAAAGATGGAGAAACTGAGATCAGGAACAGAGATAGCGCAATTGTGCAGTCCGGTCTCTGTATGATCCAGCAGTTGTAGCCGAGATCAGAGATTCATACAAGAGTTCTTCTTTGATTATCTCGATTTTCAACATATATATATATATATATATATATATATATATATATTAGCCTATTACAACTTCTGGATTACAAAACTCAAGAACCAAAATACGTTCTTCCTTGCAAATGTAGTTGCAATTAGGACAGAACATTTACAAATAGATGTATGGAGAAGTAGAAGAAGACGGAAAGAAAGGGCTTGCTGGGGTGATGAAGATCACCGTTGCTCAAAGCAAGATTCGCCCTACATGATATGCTCCAATGAACTAGAAAATTCTAAAGATAACTTCGGGAACGCTTGTCGTCACCTCTGTATTGACTCGCACGAACTCCTGGATTCGAATGGCATCTGCCACATAATCCTTTCTTCTGCCTCTCAATTTCGGAGTAGTCTACAAAAGAGATATGAAGAGAGTATTTATAGAGTAGGGATGAAACCCTGACCCTAATCCTGGCTGCCGGTAATTATGATAGGATAATAACCTAATTAAATCAGAATCCCAAAAGATAAGGACTGATTTAAATTTGAATTAATCTACAATAACCGTCCAGATCCGCAATCTGCATCATCCAGCGCCTACAGCGCTCCCTGCGTACCTGCGCAAAGCACCCTGCACAGAGGCCACGCGTTGTATCCGCACGCAGAGACTCGCTGAGCCACGCGCAAAACAGTAGACAAACTCTACAAATAGAAACGTGAGCAAGAACGAGCGCAACAAACGTGCACAAGCGCCATGCGATGATGCTGACGTGTTATGTGCAAAGTGTGCCATCAAAGCACCACTTTGCGCCCTTGGGGCCGGAGTTCGAGTCTGAGTCCGAGTCGTTTGGTACTTAGCTCCTAAGAAAAAATTTCCAAGAGAGTGACAAAAAGCATAAATTGTTTCTTTGAGGAGTTTAGCCTTAATCATACTAGGATAACATCCCACATGGTACCCACTTGGGCCACCACCCCATGTGTATCTCTCAACACCCATATGGTGTTATATTGAGATACCCACTTAGAGTATTTTCCAATGTGAAACTATCTTTCTAGCCTCGAGAGAGGAAAACCTCTCCTAAGTAAAGGAAAAACTCTAACAATAACGGGACAGAAATTTGTTCCATCCCGAGAGTTCTTTAGAAAACCAAAAGGTTATCCGTTTGACCCAATTTGACCAAGTTGACCACCAAACAACAAGCAAAACCCAAGAGTTTTTTAGAAAACTGAGCGGTTATCCATTGGACCTAATTTAACTAAGTTGACCACCAAACAACAAGCAAAACCCGAGAGTTTTTTAGAAAACTGAGCGGTTATCCATTGGACCTAATTTGACCAAGTTGACCACCAAACAACAAGCACAACCCGAGAGTTACTTTGAGAACCGCTCTTTAATGAATTACAAAGCATGGATTGGATTGGATTGGTTTAAAAGCCGCTACTTAAAATTATCCAAAACCGAACTCTCATAACCAGTACTCTAAAAACACCTCATAACCATTACTCCTACAATTGCCAAACACAAGGATACGTTGAAAATGGATTTGCGATTGGGCTGTTTCTAAAGATGAGGTATAGCCCGAGATGAGTATGGCCGTGTTGTTGTTGTGGTTTGCAGGTGTATAGTAGGTGGAGGCGCCGCGTTAGTTGAAGCCCTTTGTTTACGTGCGTACGGGGCTAATAGATAAGCTCTTTCCATGGGAGAAGGTTAATTTTATGCAGATTGTTGGATCCTTTTGCAAGCTATGAGCAGCATAGGCTGGCCAACTTGCTTAGATATTGTAGCAATCAACTGAAAAAAAGTAAGTAAAGTTGCGAAAAGAAAACGTACATACCGTGGTTGGGTTGGTCAGGGACGAAGGCGATGTCGAGGAGGACGACCCCGGGGTCTATGGGGAGGTAGACCCTCTCCCATTCCGACAGCAGATCCTCCGACTTGGCCGGAGGAGGACGCAACGCCAGGGGAGGAACAATGGCGGTTGCGGCGGCGGCGGCGGCAGTGTCAGAAATGAATTGGCGTCTATTCCTCCTCTCCGGAAGAGGAGAGGAGGAGGAGGAGGAGGAGGCGGCGGCTCTTGGTGAGAGGAGATGGAGCTGCTTTACTGCTCTTTTAGTTTTAGCTTTGGTCTTGAGGAGGAACAATGTGTTGGAATCAGTCAGTTGGAGACTTCCCATTCTCTCAGCTCCTCTGCGTGCACTTCTTATCTACAGCTTTGGCTGTTGGATGATGAATGGCTTCGCGGGCGTTTTCGAGCTTCTTAATTCTTCAGCAAACAACAATAGAGGACAGGATAATGCCACTCGCTCACTCGGTGCTCTTTCTTGGGCACACATACTTATCCATCTCTCGGAGAAATTATTTAGCGGTAAGACCGGCCCACTAAATAATTTTTTTCTATATATTTACTTTAATAAAAATCTATTGAACTGAATCAAATTAAAGGGTTATGTAGTTCAGATGTTAGAGTGCTAGCTTAGCATGTGAGAGGTATAGGGATTGATATCCTGAATCTGCATTTTTTTTTTTTTGGTTTTTTCATATTTATAAACGGTGACCAGCTAACTCAAAACAATTTTTTTTCCTTTTCCTTTTGCATCAAATCATTCAATGGGTGAGTCCTTAATATACATATAGGAAATAGGAAATAGGCAAATAAGTCGTCCTCAATACAAGAATAGAAAATATACAATTTTTCATTAAATATTATAAATTTTCACGTTTTGTCATTTTAATATCCTAAATTATTTTTTTAATCAACTATATATCTTGAACTATTTAAGTTTTTAAAGTTAAATCCTTGGTGTGTCAATTGCCACATTTAAGGGTCATGTTTGCATTATTCATGTCTTTTTACCCTTAAAAAGTTTGAAAAGAAGAAGATAAACTAAACATTAATTCAAAAATCCTAATTCTATCCCCCCCTTTTGACTTTGTCCCTACCCGAGCTCACCAGCAGTAGTGCCCCATATTGCCTTGTTCTTGCCCATACAATGTCGTTGTCGTGGTAGTAGCACTGCTCATCGAGTTTGTACAGGGGTAGCTTCCATTATTATGTAAGGGTATGATGTGAGGGGTGAGGAAAAATATTTTTCGCTATTATTAGTAAATCTGTTGCTAAATAGTAATAACGATAGATTACTGAGAGAGAAAATATGTTGACAAACCGAATATCGCTAACTAATTTTGTCGCTAAGACATCGGAGAGTCGACAGGCTATCGACGGATCATCGACAGAAAAATAGCGACGGACTAACGGTACAGCTGAAGGCAAAGAAGTTCATTCGATCTAGTAGATAACCATAAAGAGCATCAATGGTATTGGTGAACAAGAAGGATAGGTCTTCGCGTTTATGCATTGATTATAGGCAACTGAACGCGGTGTCTGTGAAGAACAAGTATCCACTGGTGAGGATGGATGATTTGTTTGATAAATTGAGTGGAGCCAGAGTATAGTATCATCAAGTGAGGGTCCGGGAGCAGAACATACCTAAGGAAACATTTAGATAACGGCATGGGCATTATGAGTTTTTAGTGATACCGTTTAGGTTGACTAATATCTCGGCAGTGTTTATGGATTCGATGAAACGTATCTTTATATCTTATTTGGATCAATTTGTGCTAGTGTTCATAGATGACATCTTCGTCTATTCCAGTTGTGAGGCAGCACGGTATTTCAGTGAATATAGTATCAAATCGTGACATCTGGGTCACCTCTTACTTTTGGCAGAGTTTGTATCAGAGTTTGTGTACTAGATTGGGATTAAGTACAACTTACCATCCTCAAACAGACGGACAGTCGGGGAGTACTATTCAGACCTTGGAGGATATGCTACGGTCTTGTACTTCGAATTTTAGTGGATGTTGGGAGGATCATATTCATCTAGTTGAGATCTCTTATAACAACAGGTATCAAGCGAGCATTTAGATGGCTTCATTTGAGGCTTTATATGGGAGGAAGTATAGATCTTCCTTAGCATGGGATGATGTTGGTGAGTGAAAGTTGTTAGGACCGGAGATGATCACACTGACTATAGAGATGGTCAGACTGATCAGAGAGCAGCTTCGGGTTGCACAGGATAGACATCATCATTGGAAAGATTAGCATCATAGGCCTTTTTGAGTTCAGATTTGGTGACCATGTGTTCTTGCAGATTTTGCCTACCCGTAGAGTTATTAGGTTTGGATTCTGGGGGAAGCTTAGTCCGTGATATGTCGGTCCCTTTGATATTGTAATGCCCTGCACTCGCACGGTGCATTACGCTAAAATTTGGAATGGAATAAGTACTAAACAAGTTAATTTTCATGTATATGGGATGTGCGGAGTTCAGAGCAATCAGAGTAGCGTCTTGCACGGGCCGAGGCATTGGCGACGAGCAATAAAAACAGTGTGTTCGTTCAGAGCTGTAACCACCTAATTCCGGGAGAGGAGTATTTTTGTTATTTCAATAATTGCTTGATAATTATATTGGTGATAATAATAATTATTATTATATGTATTGGTTGATTACTAGCTAATCAGAATGGATTATGTAATTAGTTGGTTAGTGCTTAGTCTATTGATTAGACTTAGCGCTAGTGAGCCCAAGTGGACCAAACTAGACTTGACTTGACCCATTGATTTAATCAATTGGTTTAGTCATGGTTGACTCATTAATTAGAGAGAATGAATAGAATATTTCATTCATTAGATTAGAATATTTTCCTTTATTTAACCCTTAATTAATTAAACCATTCATGACATTAATGAAGGGCAAATGAGACTTTTTGCATTAGCATTAGGGGTAAGGTTTATGGCTGGCCCTATATAGGCAAGGGGGAAACCCCTCTCTTCATTATTATCATTTTATTTCAACCCAAAAATTAGTTCTTTCACTTTTTCCCCAAATCCACATCAAATCCAATCTATTCCCACATCAATCCACTCTCATTCTTTATTCCAAATACAATCCTAAGGTGGCTAAGTAGCTTGGAAGAGCAAGGAGGAGATTTGGTGTGGAGCTAGTTAGAAGGAGGTGTCCATCCAATTCATTGTGTCCTTGTGGCATGATACATTAGAAATCTATCTCTCAATAGGTAAACTACCATTTTTCTATCAATTTCATGGTTAATATGATTCATTAGACCTATAAGAACCTTTCCTTGGCTAAGGACTACCCATAGGAGGAAGAACTAGGTTCTTATGAGCTATATTATGATAGTTACATTGACTTTTATGACCAAATTGGAGAAAATTCGAATTTGGACCACTAGATATTTGTGGGAATATCTCCTCAATAATTTTAGGTTATGATTCATGATTTGAGAGGGTTTATGTGTCCACAATTGGATACGATATCATGATACGCCATGATACAGTGGTGTAGGTTGGTAGTTTCAATGTATTTGGAGTCCTAGCATACCAAATTCTCTATATTGCATTAGATTAGCTATTTCTAATAGTGTTCATATTCCATTAGTACATTAGATGTGTCCGAGGTATTTGGAGTGGTGGTATCAAGGTTGGGAGTGAGTATCACAAGCGTATCATGAGCTTTTGAGTGATACTTGAAGTTTGCACACCAAGTGTTTGGTGTTTGGTCTGAGGGAGTATATATATATATATATATATATATATATATATATATATATATAATTTTGTATTAAATTATATATATGTTGTATATGTGTATAACTATGTTGTGTACCACAGTGAGTGCAGTTGGGCTCACTATGACATTGTTCACTGTTGGTGCAGTACACCATTACACTGTAGTAGGTAATGCACTTGGTGCAGCCTTGGTGATGTGTGATGTGGTGGGGTGTGCTAGTGAGACACTTGTGAGTGTAGGTGTAGTGTAAGCATGGGTGATGTTTGAAACTGTGTTTCAGAACTGGATGTGTATGGGGGGCTTGGCTGCTTTTCATGTATAGTAGTGCAACCTAGTGTTCTCAGTTGAACTACAGTTAGAGAGGAGTACCTATATTAGATGACAACATGGTATAGGGGTAGGTTTAGACATGGATCTAAGGCTTAGCAACAGCATGAAGAGCACAATAGTAGTGACAATGAAGAGGGTTAGGGGATCGGGTTTGAGTATGCAGTGATCAGGTAGTAGAAGAGGTTAAGGGCACACATGCTTGTGCCAGAGTATCACCAAAAATTTCTAGGGATAATCATATACCCTACACCATGACTTGGATACTCTAGTCCTTCACCTGTTTAATACCTTAACATATCAGCAGTGGCACATCCTAGAGTACTAGTATCAGTTGTGAGGTTTATGAGTAAGGGTAAGTATGTGTTAGTGAGTAATGATAATGGCTAAGTGCATGTGTCTTAGTGTTGTATAGATGAGGGGATACAAGGGTGAATGTATCAAGAATGAATAAGATATGAGTGAAGGTTAGTGTTCGATATTAGTATAGGTATGGGATTAGTGTTAAGAAATGTTAGTATAAGCATTGGGTACCAAGGTATCCAAGATACCAAGATATAGCTAAGGTAATGTAAGGTAAGTGTTATAAGTTAGGTGTGGGTAATTAGTCTCGATACTAAGGTAATGCTAAATAGTAAATATAACTATTATATCATATTAACTAGTATATATAGACATGTATATAGTAATATTAGCTAGTATAGCTAATACCTTCAAGATAAGGACCGAGAAACCTAGTTATAAACTAGTATCACTTAATATCAACTAGTATAGTCTTGTAATTAACTCAGTAGCTAGGTATGAACCTAAAACCAAGGTAATGATCTAGTTCGATCTAGTTCGACCTAGTTTTACTAGTGTGACCTAGTCTTGACCTAGAAAACTATATTTTAGCTCTTTTAAGCTTGTTCTTACTTCATTACATCCAAATGACATAGAGTATTATATATAGGTCTGTGTGACACCAGTTTGGACATCGAGTCTCATTCATTGTTCTGGACCTCAGGCGAGTACATTCTTTGATAGTTTTCTTATTTGATAGTCTCTATGTTACATATATTTAGTATTGAGATATTTGATTTCTGACACGATGTTACACGGATTGGTATACATGGATCCCCGTCATGAGATATTATTGTTCGTTATTACTCAGTGATTACCCTGTCATTCTTCGTGATTACTCAGTGATTACCATGATATCTTCGTGATTATATAGACCGTGATCATAGTGTATGATAGTATAGACCGTGCATCATGATTAACGTGTTATAACGTATTATGATTTGGATTCGTGTACTAGTCGGGGGCAGAAAAAGTATTAATGGATATGCGATCATACCTTATATCCCGTGATGTAGTGTAGCCTGTGATACCTAGCCGATCATGCAATTCACGTGTGGTCGAGCTAGTTCCCTTTTATTTATAGACCGTGTTAGGCCCAAGCCGATCACATATCGTACTAATATTTCAAGGCACTTATTGTTATTATTTGTTTCATTTTTAGTTTATTTAAGAGATGTTTCTTCTCATATTTCTCTCAGTTATTTCCATTACTAGTCATGATATCTATTATCGTGATGTTTTCTATTCCAGTGACTCTTTATCATTTATTTTTATTGTTATTACTGTTTTATAGCTTCTGTCATTTATTGGAACTGCTATTAGGTTGTACCTCACTCCAATTCCGATTGGATATAATTTTTAGATGATTATTTAGAGGACTGGTGTCCTATACACTATGGCCCACAGGATGGCGAGTCAGCTGAGGTAGCACCCTTAGTGCAGGATGATCTAGTACCAGTCATTTAGGAGGCTCAGCTAGTATATCAGACTTAGCTATTTCCCTTATTATATTGGATATGTCTCTAGCATTAGACATTGGCATGTTATATATATTTGAGACTATTTGTGTTTTGTGGATAAACTATTAAACTTGGATATTGTTGTGATGTCTAGTTTGAGACTTTGTGATTTTATTTCTTCTATTTGATATTGTGCCATTATCTTGCTCTAGTTTATTGTGATTGAGTATTGATTATCATATATATTGTCATCTTGTCCTCCATATGGAGTTGAGATATCATTGACAGATTTCATATATATATATATATTGTGTGAGGTGATTAGATAGTATTGTTAACCTAGATATCGTTCTGCCGCTGATGCTATGACATAGGCTGGACGTACCTACGTACTCTCGTGTCCTTACACCGGGTGCAGATCGTGACAAGAGTAGTACAGAGATAGCGGGATTAGAGTGATAATGTCATCCTCCTTATTTCGATCGAGTTGGATGAATTGGAGAATACGACCTTCTCGCACGGTCATACCAATTGAGTAGATTGTGCTTCGCATCGGACCACAGATTCAAGGAATCGATCGTATCGGCAAGGTAGAGTGCTAAGCATATTCAGACTTGGTAAGTGGGCTATGTCCCTTCTCATCTACTCCTTCATGCCTAACAGAGGGATACACGTTACATCTTGAATACTTGGCCTGGAATAGTGGAAACACCATACGGTAGCGTGCATAGAGTGTGCACCATTCGGATAAATAGATTTGTGGCTTTGAGTTGAAATTTACAATTGGAATAATGGTAACACTTCTTCGAGCGAGCGTGCATCCGTGCACGAGTATCAATAGAAATGCTTTATCAAGCGAAGCGTAAAGTTGCGGTTCAAAACCATGCAACTGTGTCAGAGTAGGGTATTGCACACAATGGAATACTGTGTCGAGAAGCGGCATGGTGCCATATGATAATTTGATGCTTGAGTATTGGTGAATCAAATATAATAGGTCGAGTATTATATAGTGGGGCGAGAAGGCATGAAGGCACGTACCTCGCTATACTTATATTCGAAACCATGCTCGTGGATTAGACGTTGCATGGTCACGGACAACATATGCATAGGGTTTGGCATTCCTCGAACGAGATAGGCACTGGGGCACTGAGACCATTCAGCCTAGGAGAAATATTGGAAGTTCTTTCATAGCATGATATAGTGAGACATACAGCTGAGGTGTTGCAACCTTCGGATGGAGGGAACATTGCTTACTTCGACTTGTGTTTCGGTATGAGGCATTTGCGAGTAACTAAAGTTAAGGCGTTGCAACCAAATATACTGGAAGGACTACCCGTATTTGTGATATAAGTCCATTATGGCTCAGTCAATGACCTTTATATAGATAGGAGCCGGTTTGTTATTGTTCGTTTGTGTAGGTGATGGGTACCACCTTGCCTCGGGAAAGGGTGTGCGCATCGATGTTGGTAGCAAGACTTGGATAGTGATGTTATTCGATAGGTCTCGTGCTTTATCTTTGCGATTCAAGTATAACCTGTTGCAGGCTTAGTTACTTGTGTGAATAGGAGATTACATGCTAGTGTGTTTATATGATTTTAATGCTTACATGTGTAACCTAATTTCAATACCTGCCATGCCATAAAATCAATCTAGGTTTAAATTAGAAATACCACCTTGTAATAACTGTATTGCTTCACATAATTATTTAATGTTGGTTTAGGCGAGTGGGTTAACCTGCTCACCAGTACAGCTGTGTACTGACACATGTTGGTGGGCATCTCTTTCAGGTACTCAGATGTGGTGGCATAGCTTGGATATACAGGACATGATGTATGGAACGACGAGAAACTTTGTGGGAAAGAGAGAGCATGAGTGTGGTAAGCCTTCGTGGCATCTTCTTTTGGACTCTTTGAGAGCTTCACTTCATATACTCTGATGTGTTCTTGTTGGTAATAATACTTCTCTTTTGCTGCAAAATGGTCATTTCGATGAAAACCATGATGTTTGACGTCATTGCCTTGTGCGGGTGCAAATCTGTAAAACCCCATATTTTTAATATTATAATTAATTAATTATTGAATTTATTTATATTATATCGTAGTTAATTATAAATATGTTATTATTGATTTTTGATAATTAATCATTTAGAATTATTGTACAAAACTACTATTTTATTTTAGGAGTATTTGCAGAATAGGGATAGATTTTTAGAAATTAATTTTGGGGTACAAACGTATTTTTTGGATTTTTTATACCTTAAATATATATGTAAATAATAAATAGTTATTAATTAATAATAATAGTAATAATAATAAGTGTTATTTATAATAATAATGATAATAATTATAATAAATAAATAGTGTAATAGTAATAATAATAATTATAGTATTAATAGTAATAAAAACAAAATAGAAAAGAGTAAAAGAAAAAGAAAAAGAAAAAGGAAAAGAAATCCTTTAAACCCCCCCCAACCGCAGTAAACCCCCACAGCACACCCGCGCGCGGCCCATCTCCGCTCCCCTGCTCTCTCTCTCTCTCTATATAATAAATAACTTGTAAAACTTAAACGCTAACCCTAACCTAATCGCCTCCACGTCGCCGACCACGCCGACCTAGCGCTGCCCCGCGCCGCCGCCTGGACCCGCCGGCCGGCCGTCAACCGCGACCGCAAGCGACGCCGCGCAGAAACTGCAGCGACGAACCTCCCTTCACACGCTGATTCCTGCCTCCTCGCTCAACCAAATTCTGATTCGTCTTCGCTGGTAAGATCACCACTTATCCCTCTCTAAATGCCATTAATTAGTTTTCATCAAACAACGCTAAACCTTAGGTAAAAATCGACGCCAAGTTGGGAAAAAATCACAACTTTTACGTTGTAGAAATCTCTGGCGATGACCCATGTTTAAGGACTCGTATCTCCCACCACAGAGATCCAAATTTAGATTTTATTTTTGCTATGTGAAAACCATATAACCGAGATTATTTTTTGTTAATTAGATTAATTTATTTGGTGTTAGATGCAGAATTAAACTAGGTTAAAAATTACGAAAAACCTATTTTTGAACCTTCAAAACTTGTGATACGGAGCGCGTTCCGCCAAACGGGACAGCCTCATCGTGTATTAGTTGCACCAAAAGGCGTGCATGGTATGTCCTGACATGTGGACTTTTGTCGAAACTGATTCGGACCCGTGTGCGCGTCAAAATCACCTCGTATCCGTAAAAAGGCCCCGTATCACGACTTTTATAAAACATCGCACCATTTAGTGTACGCTCGTCAGAATACGACAAAACTTGGGCCATTGAATTCGTGATATCAAGCTGGTCTTGTGACCCAAGTTTTATGCAATTCTGAGACAGTTGACCAAGCCGCCTATTTGCGGGCCCTATGGTTGCCTTTTTGGGCGAATTTGTGTTCGGCTCACCGGAATCCAAAATTGGATGTATCGTTGAGTTCGTATTGACATTTAGAGTTGGTTTGACCTATAATTTGTCTCTTTTAGAGACCTGTACCCCTGACACACTTTTCGATACAAAGTGGACCACTTATGGACCCCGTTTTGACCCAAAATTATCGTTTTGTCCCTTTGTCCAAATTGGACGAAAGGGTAGTATTTTCTATCTATCTCGCTTATTCTGGGAACGTTGGTGATGTTTATTTCAGCATCCGGAGACGTTCATTCTGAGGTCGTAGTTTATGATCCTGTGTGCTTGACTCGTGGACGTTACACTTTACAGCTCTCTTGCCAGGCAAGATATCTTGCCAAATTGATTACAGTACTTTGCATGCTTATTATATTTTTATATTTTTATTGTATGTGTGTTTTTCTTTCAGTCATAATTATATACTATATATATGTTGACACACACTTGACACATAGTATCATGGGAGGGGAGGACAATCAGTAGGCGTATGGACTATAACCACTCTGTTAAACTGTAGTATCTAGCACGCACTACGGTAGAGTGTTGCGTTGGTCGCTACCTTCGAGGTATGTCAATTTTTAGTGTCACGCTGGTCGCTACCCCCGAGGTATGTCGATTTCTGATGTCCCTATCGTGTGTGTGAGTTGTGAGATTTAGATCGAGTAGCCTACCCATGCCCATACGTCGAAAAGTTGTCCTCATTATGCATTTCATATAGATTGTCTTGTACATCGTACTTATATATTTCTACCTATTATGCATATTTACTATATTTAAATTGGTATGCTTCTATGTATCTTGGTACGTCCCTCTAAGGACCTGGTCCATTTCCAGGTGTAGACGATCTCGACTATTTGTAGGAGCACAGATCAGGACTTGCTACTTATCTCTTTCGAGGAAGTCTTCTCTTCGAGTCTCATGGTTTATTAGATGTACCTATTTTGTCTCTCTTATATTCTAGTTTGCCAGTGGATTTATTTTCACCCGACTATCATTCTCTGATACTTCATATTGAGATTCAGTTATATAGTAGTTTGGTTATTTATTTCTATTTGATTCTGTGGATGAGATTTAGTTATGCCCTATGACTTGTGACAATATTTATACCACATATGAGTTATTATTCATATTACAGCGTACGTGTGTATTATGGTATCCATATATTGGAGTTGCCATATACATATGACTGGCATGCTTACGTGTTCCTAGTCCTACGTATTTTCGGACTGGGGCATGACATATTTTTGTGGTGGCCCATGCAGGTCAAGAGCATATTGTCTCGGTTACGTTATTGTACCGAGCAAGCCTGCATATAGGATTAGAGTATAGGATCTCATCCACTTATTTAATCACCGTCCTTGATTTTATTTTGCATTCTTATTTGATTGCTTGTATTGCATCTTGCTTGATCCCTTCTCAACGTTAATCTTCTCTTTTCTTTCGTGCTTGGTAGGGGTTAGGAAGGTGCCTTGTACCAGGTATATACACTCTAGTATTCAATAATACTATTAGTTAAATTTTTGTAAGTTTGATAGTATGCCTCATAACCTAGTATCACATAGTCCTTCTGACCAAGTAATGAAGTATAAATGAATGACACCAACTATAGACTTGCATAAAAAGATAGTGTTTACCCAGACTGTAGAACTTAGAGGCCCATACACCCATTTGGTTGACTTTAGATTTAGCAAGTAATTAGTATGGCAATTGTAGAGGAACAACACTGATCTTCTTGGTGAACTTAAATCATTCTGTACCTTCCTCCATCATAATCAAGCGTACTTATATTTTTTTGTACTACCTCGACTTATGCTGCTATTATAGCCTAGTTTGCAAGCTTATTCTTTTATTGAGCTTGTTCATGACATATGTATTATTGGGGTCCCACACTAATACATTGTCTAAATCAGAATCAGTGCATTATGGTCTGATCAACCTTAGTGCGCTTGGTTCGATCTTCGTATCACTACTTTACGTGGATTAAGATATAGTTGACTCAACTTGTTAGACGAATATACTTACCCTCTAGACTGGTCAGAGCATATCATGTCAGGTACATAACTGTTCTGATGTGAACATGTGAATAAGAATTTACCAAAATAAGTTTTCAATCCACAACTGTCTTGGCAACTCCCTTTCAAATTCTCTAATCCCTTTGAATTCCGTACTTGTATTCTATCACCTCCTCCTTGAATTCTTTATTGTTGTTTTCCATCTTTCCCTATTTCGGAAAGACGAACGTTCGTGCTTAGTATAAGTTTGATACACGAATAGTACTAGATATATCCCATTGGCCAAGCACTCATGATGACAAATAAGGGAGCACAGGCACAGGAAGTCATAGATACAAGTATAACCTTTTAGTTATATTTTTTATTGCATACTCATAACCCCATTATGACACTAGATCTTAGGCATATAAATAGACGTAGAATTATATGTAAGATAGTTTAGCAGATATGAGGATATATTGATATTCTACCCAGATGGCATACACGCGATGCTAATAGATGACGCGAGTAGCAGTAGTAGTATTCTTTCCCTATCACCATCTCGCCCCTTGGGGTGGCTCATCTTCTCTTCTATATCCATTCCTTATCTCGTGCTTAACTCTTCCTATCATAGTCGTATCCTTTCGTGCCATTATGAATTATTTGAATTACTTCAACCTCACCCTTATTTTGTTAGTTAAAAACATAAATGGGTTAGTAAATGATTAATAACTAAAAGATGAGGACATAATGATAACCCTTATGTATATGCACTATAGCAATATCTATATCCTCTTATCATTTTAAACCATGAATAACATCCCTTAGTCTAAACGTTAATTAGTTGGATAGTTGAATTAGTACTTACTTCTACTAGTTTTATAAGATAGTCCAGACCTTAATTATTGCCCTAAAACTTAGACTAAGCTTAGGAAAGAGTTGAGGGCACTTGTTATGAACTAACGACTATGATAAATTGCTGGCAAAGTAGCGACAGCTGCAGATAGACCGTTATAGTAGAGTAGTCGAAGTATTTGCAGACATACTGGTCAGGTGGCATGACAGTATTAGACTACGATACTTGACGGTTACAAAAAAAAATTATAATTATGAGATTCCAGACAAGTATCTCAAGATTCTCGACCCAATGAATAAATTCGTCCTACAACCTAGACAATAGCCTCAAGAGACATGACTACTAGTAGAATTCTTGTAAGTTGGGTAGTATAGACGAGTTAGAGGATGATAGATTAGAGTATAGACAATAAATGAGAAAGTGTTAGAAGGGATGACCATGACTTTTAGGAAGCACTGCTAGATAGCAATAAAGTGTAATAGCAATAGTGATTTATTATGAATATGGGTTAGTGTCAATTTCGAGGACAAAATTTTTATAAGTTGGGTAGAATATAAAATCCCATATTTTTAATGTTATATTTAATTAATTAATTATTGAATTTATTTATATTATATCATAGTTAATTAGAAATATGTTATTATTGATTTTTGATAATTAATTATTTAGAATTATTGTACAAAACTACTATTTTATTTTAGGAGTATTTACAGAAGAGGGATAGATTTTTAGAAATTAATTTTGGGGTACAAACGTATTTTTCTGGATTTTTTATACCTTAAATATATATGTAAATAATAAATAGTTATTAATTAATAATAATAATAATGTGTTATTTATAATAATAATGATAATAATAATAATAAATAAATAATATAATAGTAATAATAATAATTATAGTATTAATAGTAATAAAAACAAAATAGAAAAGCGTAAAAGAAAAAGAAAAAGAAAAAGAAAAAGAAAAAGGAAAAGAAATCCCTTAACCCCCCCCCCCCAACCGCAGTAAACCCCCTCGGCACACCCGCGCGCGGCCCATCTCCACTCCCCTACTCTCTCTCTCTATATATATAATAAACAACTTGTAAAACCTAAACCCTAACCCTAACCTAATCGCCTCCACGCTGCCGACCACGCCGACCCAGTGCTGCCCCGCGCCGCCGCCTGGACCCGCCGGCCGGCCATCAACCGCGTCCGCGTCCGCGACCGCAAGCGACGCCGCATAGAAACTGCAGCGACGAACCTCCCTTCACACGCTGATTCCCGTCTCCTCGCTCAACCAAATTCTGATTCGTCTTCGCTGGTAAGATCACAACTTATCCCTATCTAAATCTCATTAATTAGTTCCCATCGAACAACGCTAAACCCTAGGTAAAAATAGACGCCAAGTTGGGGAAAAACCATAACTTTACGCTGCAGAAATCTGTGGCGATGACCCATGTTTAAGGACTCGTATCTCCCACCATAGAGATCCAAACTTACATTTTCTTTTTGCTATGTGAAAACCATGTAACCAAGATTATTTTCTGTTAATTAGATTAATTTATTTGGTATTAGATGCAGAATTAAACTAGGTTAATAATTACGAAAAATTTATTTTTGAACCTTCAAAACTTGTGATACGGAGCGCGCTCCGCCAAACGGAACCGTCTCATCGCGTACCAGTTGCACTAAAATATGTGCATGGTATATCCTAACGTGTGGGCTTTTGCGGTGTCACTACCACATTTCCAGATTAGGACATTATTGTAAATTGCCATGTTTAATTTATTGTGTAAATAAATATGTATGATAAGTTTATTAAATAAATTATAGGGTATTCTTAATGCATAGGTTTTAAGTTTGACCTAAAAACCCATTAGGTTTAACCCTTGTGAGCAAACCCTAATTGGTATTTTAGTTTTTAGTGAAACCCTAGGTGAATGACTAAATCCTAATTAATTTAAGTTCTTCATGATAAATCATGAAGGGCTAATTAATACACTTGGCATTAGAAGTCCTAACCCTAACCCTAGTCTTATTTATATGAGAGGGAGCCCCCCTCAAGCTTCTTTATTCATGAAAAAAACCTTAAACCTAGCCTCCACCTAGAAAACCCTTCCTTCCCCATAAATTTTAGAATTTATAAGCCCTAGAAACCCATTTCCTCCTCCATCAAGAGAGATCTAGGAGCTTGGACCAAGAAGACTTGAAGAAAGAGGACTTACATTGGGAAGCCATCTCCTAATAGGTGAGAATTCGAATTAAACCCTATTTAATTCTATTTTTAATTGTTGTTTGGCCCTTAGGAGCCCACCATTTGATTTAGATTTGGCTCTTTCATTTTTTTTCATGGATTCCTAGGTGATTATAGGGTTTGTGGTTTCAAACGAGGGTTTTCCCTAAATTCGTGAGCCCTAATCAGGGGGATATGTATTTACACCTGATTACATCACATACGTATAGGTTGATCTCGATTTAGGGTTTTGATTTGGGTATTCGGGAGTTCTTAGTATGGAATCCGATTTTCAGCCCTAGGTGTTCGATGAAATGCCTCATAGGGGTTTACCTATCTAATCTATTCTAATACTGCATGTTTTGATATACATAAATATATACATAGATATATTTGCATATATGTATAGATAGGTTTGTGTGATTTGGAGAAGAAAATGCATTGGGGAGGTTACTGTACAGTCGGGTTTTCCCAATGACTGTGCATAACCTCGAGTTCACTGTGTGAACTATGTATCCTATGTCGAGTAGTTTTGTATCAGCTCACTGTGTTCTTTATATCAGTGTTAAGGGTTATGAGAGGTAGGTTTCTGTGTATTAGTGTATGTGGAGGTGAGGGCTTCTGATTTGGCTCTGTGGGGAATTCACTGTACAGTCAGGATTTTTGGAGGTTACTGTGTGTATCAGCAGTGAGAGCAGGGGGTTGGGTCAAAACGGTGCAGTTTTGTCACTGTGGGCTCGTGTAGGTTGTGGCTTTGGGTTTTTAGTATCAGTTGTTAGGGCTTAGTTAGTATCAGTATGGAGTTCTTAGTGTATTAGATATCTCAGTGTAAACAAGTAGTTAGTTTCAGTATCAGTCGTGTCCCAGTGTGTGAGAGTGTGTGGTAACTTGGTTTCAGTAAATACTGAGGATATATTAACTGCCAGATGGGGGTATCAGCCTAGAGATTAGGTTAGAGCTTCTATAAGAGGTTCACAACAGCAATGAGAGGTGTAGGTTCAGATTTAGTTGAGTTATGGGTGTTATTGATAAATGCACTCAAGTGTGCAAGCCTAGGTTAGGAAGTTAAGAACTCGGGTCTGAGTGTTCTAGGTAGGGAAGGGGCTCCCAAGTTCAGTATCCAGTATTTAGGTGAGGTGACTGTGAGTGTCAGTTCCTAGAGTCTCAGTGAGTGAGAGGTGAGGGTATCTCAGTGATGCTGAGTGATTAGTGAGTGTATTGAATAGGGTAAAATGGGCTTTGGGTACAGTAGTTAGAGTTGGGTTAGCTGCCCTTATTTTGGCTTTGTGTATCCTATGCAGTTGTATCTAGGTGTAGTGATCATGGTGAATGTTGCTGCCTTGGGAAATTTTCTCAGTTGGTTCCCTGAAACTGTGCACTGTGTAGTGAATATAGAGGGATATATTAGTAGGTAGCTAGCCTATGTGTAGTGAGTATTAGAATAACCTGTGTGACTAGATGTGTGTGAGTGCATCAGTGAAATGTCTTAGTTGGGTTCCAGTTTCCTGTGTGTCTAGTGTATCAGTGAATAGGTATAGAGAATCAGTGAGAAGTTTCAGTTCAATGTATCAGTGTGTGTAGTGAATCACTTGTGTTTTGGCACTGCAGGGGTTCGTAGCAGCAGCAGCAGCAGCTGTAGCATAGTAGTAGGAGTCAGTGAGGGTAGTAGGTAATAGGTTTCAGTTGTATCAGCAGGGTATATCAGTATTGGAGAAGTGTTGGTTAGTAGTTATGAACTTAGTGTTCAGTTTCAGTTAGTATCCAGGAATTTTGATGGTGTAGATGTTTTGCTACCTTGACTATCCTGTTCACTTGTGTCTGAGTATCCTGGGAATTTTGTGTTTCCCTGTTATTGCTTCCTAAGTCTATTTGCAGCTGCCCTAATTCAGTTCAGGGCCTTCAGGCTATGCTTGTGTAAGCCTCATGTTGGCTCAGATTTAGACACTATGTGTACCTGGTTGAATTCTGCCTGTAGTCAAATGATGTGTATCAGTGTTAAACCATGTATGGGTAAGTCTGAGCAGTTTCAGACTGTGAAACTGAGTTCAGTGAGGGAAAGGTGTTAGTGAACTGTAGGGTTTTTGCATAGGTCCTGTGCACAGCAATGTGTCAGTATGGTGTAGGCTTTGGGTTGATTAGTCAATTATTCACTATTAGCTAAATGTATATAGTTAGTAGTGTACTGGTTATATGTATACATATATGGGTTATATGTACGGATAGTATTTAGTATGACCTAGATATCAAGGTTAGAACTAAATAACTAGGTTTATGAGTTGTGTCTATCTAGTACCTATAGGAACCAGTATTTACACATCTAATGAGTTTTGAGATACCTAATATCATAGGCCTAGCGACACTAAGGTATGGTTAGTGCTTAATAGTGGGGTAGTAGTAGGTGGATACTAGAAGTGTTGAGTTGGCAAGGTATTAACTAATTAACCTAGTATAACCAAGTGTTGACCAAGACAACCTAGTATTGACCAGTAAACCTCAGATTTGACCTAAAGGCCTCGCATTTAATTAGTTAAACATGTTTATTCCCTTAATTCAGTATTTTGACATTGATATTCCATAATTAGGTTATTGTGATCTCGCCTCGGACTTTGATCCTCGCACCTTCCTCGGGACCACAGGCGAGTACATTCTCTGTCAGTTTTTGTTTTATTGATTAATTCTATAATTTCAGTTGTATACTATACTTGACTCTGACACTGTGGATACACGGGTTAGCACCCTAGATACCTGTCATGAGGAGTCGTGATTGGAATCCATCGTGCTAGCTGGGGATGGAGAAATATTAGCAGATTATGTGATCATACCCTACCTTACATGCATCATAGCTCACCCCACACATCACGTCGGGTGCGGCCTGACCATTACATGCCTCATAGCTATTATATATGATTAGCCTGACCATTACTTGCATTATAGCTAACCAAATGGTTAGCCTGACCTTACATGAATTATAGCTAATCATATGTAACAAGCCTGATCTCGTCCCAAGCCGATCACATAATAAACTGATATTTCAAACACAGCCAGATATTTATTCTTTATTCCAGATTGCTTATTCTAGCATTTACTTATATTTTATTCATTGCTGGGTGTTCTATTACTTATTTCATATTCTCTAGTATTCCATATTCCAGTATTCTTTCATCTTATATTTCCTTACACTGTTTTATAGCTTTTGTCAACATAAATGAAACTGCTGTTTAGTGTCTGTGCTTCGCTCCAATCCTGACTGGATAATATTTTTCAGAGGACTTGGAGGACTTCTGTCCTACCCACTATGGCCCGGAAGCAGAGGGAGATTTTATACCAGAAATTCTATAGGAGTTTTCCATCTTAGAGGAGATACTACCTACAGGAGTTTAGACTATCCTATGTATGTATTATTGTTCTAGAATTGAGATTGGGTTGTATTTATTGTTGAGACTTTTGTGGACATCTAGACTCTAGACTTGTAATATATTTATATTTGTGTATGACTTATGTCAGAACTCTTTATCCTTATATCTCATCGTGCCATTTACTTTCCAATAGTCTTGTGATTGAGTATATTATAAACTGTTGATTCATGTATTATCATTGTCCTCCCTATGGAGTTGAGACCATTGACAGGATGAGTTATGTTTGAGACCTAGACAACGTTCTATCGCCGATGCTACGGCGTAGGCTGGACGTACCCACGGCTCATGCCTAATTTTTGGGTGCGGATCGTGACATGCGGAAACTGATTCGGACGCGTGTGCGCGTCGGAATCACCCCGTATCCATAAAAAGGCCCCGTATCGCGACTTTTGCAAAATATAGTACCATTTATTGTACGCTCGTCGGAATACGACAAAACTTGCGCTATTGGATTCGTGGTATCATGCTGGTCCTATGTCCCAAGTTTTATGCGATTCTGAGACAGTTGACCAAGCCGCCTATTTGTGGGCCATACGGTTGACTTTTTGGGCAAATTTGTGTTCGGCTCACCGGAATCCAAAATTGGACGTACCATAAAGTTCGTATTGACGTTTAGAATTGGTTTGACCTATAATTTGTCCCTTTTAGAGACCTTTACCCCTGGCACACTTTTCGGTGCAAAGTGGGCCACATGTGGACCCCGCTTTGACCCAAAATTATCGTTTTGCCCCTGTGTCCAAATTGGATAAAAGGGTAGTATTTTCTAGATATATCGTTTATTCTGGGAATGTTGGTGATGTTTATTTCAGCATCCAGAGACGTTCATTCTGAGGTCGTAGTTTCTGATCCTGTGTGCTTGACTCGTGGACGTTACACTTTGCAGCTCTCTTGCCAGGCAAGATACCTTGCCAAATTGCTTATAATACTTTGCATACTTATTATATTTTTATATGTTTATTGCATGTATGTTTTTCTTTCAGTCATAATTATATACTATATATATGTTGACACACACTTGACACATAGTATCATGGGAGGGGAGGACAATCAGTAGGCGTATGGGCTATAACCACTTTGATAAACCGTAGTATCTAGCACGCACTACGGTAGTGTGTTGCGCTGGTCTCTACCCCGAGGTATGTCAATTTCTAGTGTCGCGCTGGTCGCTACCCCCGAGGTATCTCGATTTCTGATGTCCCTGCCGTGTGTGTGAGTTATGAGATTTAGATCGAGTAGCCTACCCATGCCCATACGTCGAAAAGTTGTCCTCATTATGCATTTCATATATATTGTCTTATACAACGTACTTATATATTTTTACCTATTATGCATGTTTACTGTATTCAAATTAGCATGCTTCTATGTATCTTGTTACGTCCCTCTGAGGACCTGGTCCCTTTCCAGGTATAGATGATCTCGACTATTTGCAGGAGCACGGATCAGGACTTGCTATTTATCTCTTTCGAGGAGGTCTTCTCTTCGAGTCTCACGGTTCATTAGATGTACCTATTTTGTCTCTCTTATATTCTAGTTTGGCAGTGGATTTGTTTTCACCCGACTATCATTCTCTTATACTTCATATTGAGGTTCAATTATATAGTAGATTGGTTATTTATTTCTATTTGATTCTGTGGATGAGATTTAGTTATGCCCTGTGACTTGTGATAATATTTATACCACATGTGAGTTATTATTCATATTATAACGTACGTGTGTATTATGGTATCCATATATTGGAGTTGCCATATATATACGACTGACATGCTTACGTGTTCCTAGTCCTACGTATTTTGGGACTAGGGCGTGACAAAATCCAGGCTCGCACGACATCATGCCCCGATGAGAATAATTATCCTGCGGGAGCGCTGGCGTGGTGATTTCACATCCAGTGGAAATGATCGAACTTGTGAGAGATTGGGGTATGGCATTTTGGTATCAGAGCACCCGGTTCATTACCTCAGACTTTTCCTTTTGCTTCATCACAAAATCTAAATGGCCTCCGCGAATCGAATGACTCTTGGCTCTACTCAGGACCACATTGGATGTTCCATGCAATAAGTCTATATATGTGTTGTATGTGTGCTTGTTTTTTGTTGCGTTCATTTTTGTAGGATTTTGATATAATCGAGTAGCATCGCTAGGCGTTATTTCATTCGTACAACAACTTGTATGGTGTTGTTGCATTGGTGTGGCTTATTGATTTGGAAGATTTTGGTTGTATCAATGGAGCAGTTGGTTTGTTGGATGAGATTGGGTATTTTGGCAAAATATTGGAAAGATACATATGTGTTGAACGGATTTGAGTAGTGGTTTGGAATATCAGGGAGAGTGAATGTAACGCGAGTTGCTCGTGCAATGAATATGTGGAACAGTTTGAGGAATAGTCGGAAGTATCAAGAATAGAATGTTGCGTGAGTTACAACTGACGAGATCAACAAGAGATTAAGATGGTTCGTGTATTGACTGAGTTTCGTATTAGACTTTGAATAAGCGGTTAAGTTATGGTCGGCAGGGTCACCACAGAACGGATAGTTCGAACGGATGTCGGATATGTGCAGAGAAAAGTGTGATATGATAAGTAGTTTGTTGCACTACCTTCCTAATCCTAAATTATGTTTATGGGCTCCTTCTTATTATATGCATGTTTGTCTCTCCATGTTAAGATATCGAATGTATTTCGATCAAATTAAGTTACTGACAACTATATTGATCAACATCTTTTATCCTTAAATAGTACCACTCAACTTTATTTGTCATGTCGTATATAATCCACTTGCATGGTTTACATAAAAATCCTTATGAACTCCTTAAGGGGACATCATCAACCCATTATATCGGGATATGAATTCCTTTTATAATCAATAACCCATCATACACATAATACCATTACCTAATTCAAAGAGTTATTGACCCATAATTAATCTCACGCTTTTATGAGTTAAAGCAATACACACTGCATATACAAGTTGTTATTATATTCGGATTAAAAGCAAGCATCCATAATAACAAAGGTATTTGTTCTCTTATATAGTCAGTACAAAAAGAACAACCTCAAGAGGTATTGTTCAATACACATAAAGTGTACTAATGTAAACATATAATCAAGATAGACTAATACCAGATTATACTACAACATTACCAATGGTTTGTCTAAATCCATCTAGGTTTTGAAATATTTATATATTTCATAGGGAACTGATAATATAATCTTCCGTGTGACACCACACACCATATTATCTACAATATAGAATATTAAACACTTGCATTAATATTATAACAATCACAATACGCAAACATTTGTCCATATGATTCTTATTCAAAAATAAGAAAATATAATTAATATAAAGTGATGCTTTTAGTATATAACCCTAACAATCTCCCACTTATACTCAAAGTATTGCTTTTTAGTATATTGTTACAAATCTTTTACTTATACTTAAAGCTATGATGCTGCGCATCTGACTCCCATTCCCTCAACATGACTTTCAAAAGCCTTAGCTGATAAGCTCTTCATAAAGGGATCAACTTGGTTGTCTGCTGATGCTATCTTGATCACAACAACTTTTTCTCCCTTTATAAAATTTTGTATCATGTGGTACTTGGGCTCAATGTGTTTACCTGTCTTATTGGCATGTGGTTCCTTCGAGTTTGCAACTGTACCAATATTATCCCAATAAAGTGTAATAGTATTAGGAAAACTAGGTACCACATCCAAGTTTAATAGGAAGTTTTTGAGCCAAACCACTTCTTTGGCTACCTCAGAGGCTGCCACAAACTCACCTTCCATGGTGGAATCAACTATAAAGTTTTTGCTTGATGCTCCTCCATACTTGGCTCCACTTCCTAAAGTAAATACATAACCTGAGGTAGGTTTCCTAGAATCCCTACCTGACCAAAAATCTGAGTCTGTATGCCCAAGGGCACTAAACTACCTGCCTGGTAAACCAACATATAATTTAGTCATTTTTAGGTACTTTAAAATATTCTTTACCATAGTCCAGTAGTCTTGTCCTGGGTTGGACTGATATCTGCTAACCATGCCAACAAAAAAGCAGATATCTGATCTCATACATAGCATTGCATATATTAAGCTTCCTACTGCTGAAGCATAAGGAACCGCTTTTATGTCCTCAATCTCTTTAGGTGTCCTTAAACACTACTCCTTTGAAAGAGTAATTCCACGCCTAAAACGTAAGAAAACTTTCTTAGAATTTAGCATGCTAAAATGAGTTAGTATAGTTTCAAAATTATATAAATTTAATAGACTTCCATATGTACTAATAATCTTGAATATTAATAAAAAAAAATCTTTGTTTCCTGTTTAGAACTTTTCTTCCTGCTATGGTTATCATGGCTGTGAGTAATATACTAGAGGTAATGTGGACGTAGCATAACATCATAATGTCGATAACACCAAGCCCTATCAGAGGAAGTAAGAACGTGATAGATTAGAATAGTTACGTTAAGGAGGTTTGGTGGAGACATCATCTATGATGGTAGGGATACCCTGGTGTGGAACTGATAGTCAAGAAGTTTGTTTTTAGTTGAGTACAATCACGTAAAGTATTTTGTGGAGAGAAAAGAGAATGAGTCAGAGGTAATATGGACATGACTTCTTTATTTTACCAGGGAACATGGGTAGCTTATAGTTCAGAGGTTATGTGGTCGTGAACTACTTTCTTTATAGAAATTTTATGGAGATAACAATAAAAGGGACGAGTCAGAGGTAGTATGGACGTGACTGCCTTCTTTTGATGGAAAGAATGTCTTATAGTTCAGAGATGATATGGACGTGAACCATTTGTATTTAGAGAAGTTTTGTGGATCCATTACCCTTGGCGTACTCGGGACTTACAAATACGAATAACAATTTTTTTTTGCGTGTTATGGATTGGCTGGGGAAGATATCAAGCGTGAACATTATACTTTTATGCCCCTTTGTTAGGGATAGAAATGACACACGTCATTCTTTTTTCTTTTTGGGGCCTAACTCAGGCATAGTATTTCTTTAGGAATTTGTCGTTGATTGGCAACATTAGTAAGTCACCATTAGGCTTGCCAAGCCTGTAAGTGCTGCTGGAGTAGACCGTTTCCATTACAAAGGGACCCTCCCACTTGGGTTGAAAATTTTCCATATTCTTATAGGTCATGATCATTGGTCTTCTCACGGTTAGGACGAGATTGCTGACCTAGAATGTCCTTTCCTTCACCTTTTTGTTAAAGGCCCCGGAGATTCATGCTTGATATAGCTCAATGCGTTATTGAGCCAAGAGACATTTTTTGTCAAGTGCCTCCAAATCTTTTAAACGTTGACAATGGTTGTCTTCGGTGGTTAGCTGGTGGGTAAGGGCTACCCGTAGAGAAAGAATTTGGGTCTCTAAAGGAAGTACAACTTCGCTTCCGTAGACCAAGGAGAACAACGTGGTGCCAGTCGAGGTTCAGACTGTTGTACGATAGGCCCATAGACATTCACCTAACTTCTCATTTCATTCACGTTTGTTGGTGGAAACAAAATTTTTAAGGAGCTTGATGATGGTCATATTGAATGCTTCGGCTAATCCATTTGCTGCTGGATTGTAGGTGTTTGAAGCTACGTTTTGGATTCAATTTTTATCATAAAACCAGAAGAAAACATGGTTGACAAATTATGGACCATCGTCATGAATGATCCTGTGAGGCAGGCCGAAGCGGCAGATGACGTGATGTCTAAGGAAACTGATCACGTTGGATGTTTTCACTTTTGCGAGCAGAAATGTTTTAGCCCATTTAGAGAAGTAGTCTATGGTAGACAAGATGAACCGGTGACCCTTAGACGAAGGTGGACTGAATGGTCCTACGATGTCTATACCCTAGGCCTCGAACGACCAAGACGCAGCGATTGGGTGTAGGAACTCTGAGGGTTGGTGAATTAAGTCGTCATGAATTTATAATGTCTTACATTTCCTCGCATAATTGCAGCATCTGCCACCATCGTTGGCCAATAATAGTCCATGCGTCGGAGGCAATCTTGAAGCTAAGGACAAGGTTGGTAAGCTCTACAAACACTATTGTGATCTTCATAGAGAGCTTGCTTTGCTTCTGCGTTTAATAGGCATCATAGTAGGAGCCTGTCATAGGCACGACGGTACATCATCTTAGTGGAGGTATCATAGTAGAACCGAAGGAAGCATATTCTAACGGAAGTGGCTTACTTCGGGTCATCTTGAAGGATTTCGTAGACAGCCTAGTCCATAAATGGGAGTCTCCAATCTTTGACATTGGTATCTGTGTCCACAGAGTGGCTTAGACTCAACCATAAGTTGTTCCTTGGGCTGACCAGCTCTTGACCCACCAATGTGATCAATAGGTGGGCTTTGATTGGAGTTGCTAAAGAAGTAGCAAGGCCAGCGAGTGCATCAGCCTCGATATTTTGTAGTCGTGGTATATGTTCAATGAAGAACTCTGTAAAAGTGGAAATTATGTCGACGATAGCTTGGTGGTAAGGGAGTAGATCCTCGTGGCGAACCTCGTACTCGCCACAGACTTGACTGACTATTAATTCAGAGTCGCCATAGGCTTCTAGGAAGTCAACCTCCAATTGTTTAGCCAGTCGGAGCCCAATGATGAGAGCGTTGTACTCTGCCACATTGTTGGAACATGCCACATTGTTGGAACACGAATCCACAAGCGAGTATGCAAGATGGATGACTAGGTTATCGGGAGAGATCAGCACTATCCCTACTCCGATGACAATATTTCCTTTGGGCCCTATTCTGGAAGCACCTTCGAAAAATATTCGCCAAACTGATCCTCATGTCTTGACGGTGTTATAATCTAACACCTCGTCAAAAAAATTTCGTAGATCTTTGAAGTCTCCGGCATCGGATGAGCTGCCAGAAATTCAGCCAATGCTTGACCCTTGATAAACTTTTGCGGGATGAATACCATGTCATAGGGTGACAATAGTATTTTCCATGTGGCTAGACGAGAGTTAAGTGCCCCGGGCTTAGTCATTATGTCCCTAAGGGGTTCACTCGAGAGATCAAAAGAATAGTTTGCCCTGTCAAGTAGTGGCGGGTCTTTTGAACAGCGAATACTAGAGCAAGACATTCTTTCTCGACCGAATTGTACCTATGTTCTACGTCGTTCATTATTCTTTTAAGATAGTAGATAGCTTGCTCATAGCCTTTATCGCTATTTTTGGCAAGAAGAGCGTCGAGAGAATGATCCATTGCTCGGATATAAAGTAAGAAGGGCTTTCCCATGATTGGGGCCACCAACATCTGGGGGTTCGTGAGATACTTATTAATATCGTCGAATGCTTGCTGGCATTCTTATGTCCAAGTAAAAGAGACTCCCTTCTTCGTGAGCTAAGTAAAGGGTTGGCATCGTCCGGAGAGATTGATTATGAACCTCCTAATGTATGTCAGCTTCCTTGTAGACCACAAAGTTCTTACAGGTTCTTTATATAATGCATGTCTACAATAGCATTATTCTTCTCAAGGTCAATATGAATACCCTTTAAAGTTATGATAAAGCCCAAAAACTTGCCGCTAGAGACTCCCAAAAATGACTTGGTGGGGTTCATCTTGAGCTGGTGGGCTCGCATTAAATTGAATACCATATTTAGGTCATAGAGATGATTGTCTAGAAAATGGCTCTTGACAGTGATTCCATCAATGTAATATTCTACTGTCTTGCATAAATGGTTGTGAAAGATAGTGCTCATAGCTCGTTGGTGTGTAGCACCTATATTCTTTAGACCGAAGGGTATCACGGTATAATAATACATCCCTATTAGTGTCTGGAATGACGTATGCTTCTCATCGTCTGGAAACATCTTAATTTGGTTGTAGCCTGAGAACCCATCCATAAAGGACATACACTCAAAGCCACAAGTATTGTCAATCATCACATCTGTGATTGGGAGAGGGAATTCGTCTTTGGGCAATCCGCGTTCAAATAATAAAAGTTGATGCGACTCAGATTTTATCGTTCTTTTTTATGATGGGGACGATGTTAGCTACCCAATCTGGATGTTATTCTTTATGGATAAAGCCGCTTTCTATTAGCTTATTTACCTCAGCTTCAATGGCGTCCGCAATGGCTGGACGAAATCGTCGTTGTTGTTGCTTTCCAGGTTTGGTGTTTGGCAGGATATTGAGTTTATGCATCACGATTTGCGAATCCAAACCCGACATATCTTCGTTGTTCCAAGTGAAGACGTCGATGTATTCCCTTACCTGCTGGACAAGGGATTCATTCTCTTCTGTCGAGAGGTTTTCGCTTGTACAAGAGTGAGTGGGAGTAGTACACCTTGACCCCTTTTAAAGGATCTACACGAATTCACTTTTGACCACACCATCTTCATTGACGTATTTTAGGCATCGGTAGAGAGTAGATGGAACAATCATATACTCGTGTATCCATAGACGTCCTAGCATGACATTATATGACACGTCCATATCGATGATATAGCAAGTCACTTTTGTCCAGGGATCACCGATTTGGCATTTCAGATGAACTTTCCTAGCGGGTAACTTCTCCCGGCATTGAAGCCGCTGATAGTGTATTGGTAGCTGCCAGCGATGCATCGGAATATCCAAGGTCTGTAGAAGACTTCGTAGGATAATTATGAGAGATAATCCGGGGTCAATAGGCATCTGGTCCACCTTTAAGGCTCCTATGTACCCTGTGTAATACATGGGATGATCATGTCTATTACTCTTTAACAACATATTCTGTTAAGAGAATATGATATTCGGGATTGCCTCTATCACATGATTGCAGTGAGGACATGCGACGGGATTGTCGGCCAGTGGCTTGACTTGGACCAAATAAGAGTCGGCGTTATGTCACGCTCACTTAGATTATCACGAGTCTTTTTGGAGAGACAGAGGAGCTCGAACTTGTAAGGCTTCTCCAGCCATTGTGTTGTGTCTTTTCGTAGAGGGTTATCATAGCGACTTTCCTTCTGATTTTGCTTGTCTGCTACAGGAGGCTGGGATGGACCCGAATCAGACGTGGCTGGTGTCGCAGGTGTGGCAACCGAAGGTGTAGCATCATCAGGAGCATTGTAGTCGTGATGATAGGCTAGGCCCGACCTGGTTACGCCAGTGAGAACTTCATCTGTTGATAGAGAGACCATGTGACAGGACTTGGTCTTTTTTCCTTGGACTTGGGAGCATGGGGCATTGTCGTCTGTGTTACATCCGGAACGAGGTCTGGATGAACCCATATGACTTCATCTCTTGGAGTGGTGAGGGGAAACAAATCGTCTGTTTGGGCTGGAGGGATTTTAAAGACCTCTATTGTTTTTCTAGGTATGGCGACGATACCATCTTGGGCCTCTGTTGTCGGGAAGGTGCCGAACTAGAGGGACACCATATTTGCAGTGACCATCTTGTCTACGAAGTCTAAAGTGAGAGCTTTGGAGTCGATTAACCGTTGTATATGCCTTTTTAATATGTAACAATCTCGTATGGCATGATGGACATATCGATGGTAATAGAAATACTTGGGGTTGTCAACCTTGTCTACTTCATTGGGGTGATTGACGTCAGGTAGTTGGAGCTTGTTACCCTTCATTAATACTTTAAAGATTTTCATGACATCATCGTCATCAAAGAAATAAGTCTCATGTACTTTTGGTTGTTCTATTGGCTTGGTAACAGGTGAGGTCGGACCTTTGGATAAGTTAACCATCAGGGCTTGCTTCCCTTTACTATCATGATTGTTGGTAGCAATAAAATGATGCTTTCCCTTATCCTCGATGTTGGGGGCTTGGAATCCCATTAAGCGGGTGTCTTTCGTACTTTTTTGCAGCAGCGATACAAATGATAAATGCCGTCAAATCATTGAATGGGCCATATATCTTCTAGAGTCTTACTACTGGTACGAGGTTTTTCAACACGTATCCATCAGCGAAGATTCGGGGATACCGGAAGGCAATTTCAATGCCGCCTGTATAAAATGTTCGACGTAATTTTGAGCAAGTTTTCTGTCCCCTTGGGTAATGTCCATCAGAGAGGACATAGTCATATCCATCCCTTCTTCATAGAATCGGGCATGGAATAGGGACTTCAGATCACCGAAGGACGATATGCACTTATCCGGGAGGCTACAGAACCACTCGAAATTGAGCCCGGATAGTGCTCCGACAAATAAGTTGGTGAGTAAGGAGTCATCCCGAGGCAAGTGACATATCGTGGATTGGATGTATCTCATATATTGACTGGACGATGTCTTTCCGTCAAATGGAGTCAGAGATAGTGGCTTGTATTTGGTAGGGTATACCACGTTATCCCACTAAGGAGGATAGGGTTGTCGTATCCCAAGATTCTGGAGCGTGTCTTGATTATCCCGAACATCAACATGGACACACAAGTCCTTAAGAGTCTCTTGAATATCGTCTTGATGAAGGGCGGCAGAGGATCGAGGTAAGGTCTGGCAACTTTAGACATGAGGAGCCGGATCAGGCATGTCGGATTTCTTGTGGGTTCTCTGGTCCAGGTTTGTTTGTCCCGGGGTTCGTGGCTGTTTCAGGACTAATATTTCTTTGAGTTCCAAAATGGTATAAGTCAGAGTCTGCACTGAGGTTCTTAGCTTCTGCATCATGGCCTCTAGGCCCTCAAGGCGTTGCTGGTTACTGGATCATACCTCATGCTCGTCTCCTTCTATGTATACTGATATTACGTGGGAAGAGGTGGATGGGAAGGTGGACGCCTTGCTTTCTGCCTCAGATGTCTGGGTCTCGTTGTCCTCGGGGAGAGTGGGCAGTGTTACATCACTTTTATTATCGGAAGGATTGTTACCCCAGTCTAAGTGGTGTGTTCATCCTGGAAGATATGGCTACCCTCAGCTTATTTGTCATCCTTGTGCAGAGATTTATTGTCCTCTTGGAAGGACGAGTTGACATGGAACACCAGGGAATTACTACCCCTAGCTCCGATTGTGGGCTCATTCGGGCGGGCATGACTACCCCCAATTGTTGTTCTCGAGCGTGTGTCTTAGAACACCCCCACCTTAGGTATTTGTTTGCTAACCCATGGACAACGGACCGACATCCTCAGGTCGAGCAAGATTCTCTTCGAGATCTTCTTCATAGGAGGCGATCTTCATGTTGAGCAACATGAGGCGACGAGTAATTATTCCTCGGCGTGTAGTTGCCTTCGGAGATATTGTCGGGTTGGCGCTACGTGTTGTAGTCGCTGGAACACTGACTGCCTGGTTGGAGGAACTAGTGCCTTAGTGCAGCAACAGTTGATGATTATGTTGGCACATGTGTGTCTTTGATGGGACACATCATGTGCAAGAGTTACTTCTCTCGTCTTACGTTTGTGACTAATCACGTTATGTAAATCCGACGATGGAAGCTTTACCTTCACATCCCTTTTATGTGCTCGGGTAACCCTTGCGCATAGAGGTGAAAGTAGAATATTTTCTCCCTGACCCAGTTTTTTCGTAGAAACTGCAACTAGATCATTGGTGGAAGACTTAATGTGAGATGGACCCACATCATGCACGTAGTCTAGCTAGGCGCATGGGTTTGTCATCATGATGTTTCTACCTCGACTTGGTTCAGGTGCAATTGCGCCATCCAAGTGAGTTTGGGATGACTTTAGGGGTTGACCCACTTTCAGCGCATGAGTGTCTGGGTTAGCCCAATAGTCTTCCATCAGTAGTGCGCGTGACGACAAATAATGCATGCTTTTGGAGAGCTGGAGGCGCAGCCCCTCAAGCGCGCATGGCTCAGGATATTTTTGGTTTCCTTGAACAAGCACTCTTGGACGCATAGTATAGGGAATCCAAGTCAGGACCATAGGTATCCTTACGTGAGGCATAGTCTTTGGTGGAAGGATATATACGCCTACATTCAGGGATGGCACATCTCTTCTTGCACGGGTCCCGCTGTGAGCACACTTCTTGGGATCTGGCGTCGACTTACTTGAGAATGTCTTTGGAGATAGAGATAGGATACACACCAACCTCATGTGCATCTACGACAGAGGTTGACGGTGCTTCTGGAAAGGATTTCTGGTTAGCGCAGCATCTTTGGCAACCCAAATCCTAAGAGCTTTGTGAGGTCATGCGGGCCTCGTCAAATAACTCGACTTGTTGGCAGGATACATGTCAACCACATATGCATCTGCGATGGGGGTTGACAATGCATCGGTCACTAATCTCGGGTGCGGCACAGCGGCCTTGGCGGCCCAAATCTTACGAGTCTTTCGAGGTCGTACGAGTCTCATTGGAGAGCTTGGCTTGTCCAGAATGTCTACGAATGCCTGTTGGTTTAAGCGAACGACCAACATCCTCTGAGTCGAATCTAACTTGGTCACGTCGGATTGCGTCACCAGCTTCTCGTTGGAGGAGAAGCTCTTCCCCACCAGGGTCACCGTTTTTGTCGATATCGCACAATGTATACTCAAAAAAGTTGAACAAACTTTTGTATTGATTGTGAATTGACAAATAGTACAAAAGAATCTCTAATACGTAGAGTCTAAGTACAATAAAAATCTGGACAAGTGTGACAGAGGAGATCAAGTACTGCAGCGGCTTCTTTACTCCATTGACGATCCGGGACCAAGGAGGATGACGAGGCTTTGGGCGGCGCTTTTGTCTTCTTCTCTCTCTATATTATCTCCTCCTTTTGCATGTAGGAAATATCCAATATTTATAGTTTTGATAAGGCTTTATGTAGGTGCATATGTGCACGGATTGCATGTTGGCACATGTCCTCTTAAAGGCGCATGATGTGTTAAGGTTGCCACATGGCAAGTCGAGATCTGGGGTTGCTGCTGCCCATAATACTCGTGACACGCGTCATGCCCTAATTTTTATGACAGTAATTGTACCTTGGGAACACCGCCGCTTGGCACATAGAGATCACTAAGGGATAGTTGTGGCGCATGGCACTGCTGGCGCATGGAAACACTTGAAAAGTAGTGGTGCATGACACTGCTGGCACATGGAACAATGGAGAAGTAGTGGCGCATGACCCCGGATAACTTTGGTGCATGAGACTTGATCACTGCGGCACATGGCTCTTGATTATTGTTGGCGCATGGTAGAGATTTTGCATGCTTCAACAACAAGAGGGCTTGGGGACTCGGCTGAAGTTCAGTACGGCTTATCATCCATAGATCGACGGGTAGTCAAGTGTACTATTCAGAAGGATATGGTGAGGGCATGCATGTTAGACTCTGGAGGATGATATACGCAACTATTTTTCCTATCTTTTTGAGGATCAATGTATGACTTTGCATACTTAATTTCATTTCTACTGCATCAATTTTGTTTATTCATATCGTGCATTAGTTTTAAATTTCGAGGACAATTTTTTTGATAAGTTTGGTAGAATATAAACCCCCTCAACAATTATTATTATTTTATATTTATTCTATTAAATTATTATTTAGTTATTGCTTATTTACTTAAATAAAAATTATTCTTTTTAAAATTAAATTGCTTATAAATTTTAATTTATATAGACCTTAGTAATAGTTTTTCCATATATCTATTTCGTAGGTGTAGGAAAATCTGAAAAAAAATTCAAAAAAAATTCAAAAATTATATATATATATATATATATATATATATATATATATATATATATATATATATATATATATATATATATATTAGTTATTGTTTGAATAAAGAAGAAGAAGAATCAAACATCACCCTTCTTAGGGAAACATCTCCAACAAACCCGCGAACCACCTACACCCTTTGGTTCGGCTGAGCAAATTTTTAAAATTTTTATTTCAAATTATAAAAATTATTCTCATTCATATCTCCTTAATGCCCATTTAATTCCTTCCTATCTAGCTTAATCCTTTTAATTACAATACTAGGAAACCAACGTAGAGGTTAGCATAAACAGACCCCTTCTCATATTCGTTTCTCTTTTTTTTCAAAGAAACCTCCTACCCAAACCCTACCATAAGACCAGGAGACCTCCCTGACCTCCAGTGACCGCCCCAGCCTGTACACGATCGCTGGAGCAGCCACCTGGACGCCAACATAATCGCCACTCGGCTGCGCTCAACATCATTTTGCTGAACACCCCTCTATTTCGGGTTAGTTTTCTTCCTCCACATTCATTCTTTTTTCAATGCAATTATTTTTTTGCATCCATAATATAACCCTCTTTAAATCCTTTCAAGTAGAATATTTTTCTGTTTTGATTCGTGTGTAAATCGAACCGAAAGTTGACGAAAAACTACTTTAAAAATAGTGTATAAACTAGTCCAAACCTCTATGTTGGTAGTCCTTTTTCTTCCATAATATTTGTCGTTTTAAAAATCTATTTGAACAGACTTGTAGCCTTTATATCCATCATTAATTTCCGTCAATTAGTTTTAATTATTTTTATTTTCTTATCAAGTTATTTCTATTTGAATTCATGGAAAAATCTGTTTTCGAAAAACCATAATTCATTGATACGGGGTCCATCCCGACAAATCAGACGACCTCATCGCGTACTGTTTGAATCGAAAGGTGCGTAAAGTAAATGCGGATGTGTGGCAGTCAAAAAAATTTAATTTAGTCGGATGTGCATGACGAAATAAACCCGTATCCATCAAAAATCACTATATTAGCCATTTCTGAAATTTTTTCAATACTCTGCGCACGCTCGTCGTGCCATAATGAAACTTTTTCCATCGGAATAAAAGCATTATGTTATTCCCGTGACCCAAGTTCCGTTCGATTCGACTCTGAGAACGTTGACCAGAACGCCATTTGTGGGCCCCACGGTCTTACTTAATGGACAATTTTGTGACCGGCTCATCGTAATCCAATTATGGATATACCAATGAGTTTGTATCATCGTTCTAATCGTATTAGATATTTAGTTTAATGAATTTGAAGAACTTTACTTCTGGCATATTTTTTGACGCAAAGTAGACCACTTGTGGACCCCGATTTGATCCAAAACTGTCATTTTTGTACTTGTGTCTAAATTAGAATTATGGATAGTCAATTCTGACTATTTTACTCAATCTGGAAATGTTAATAATGTTATTTTTAGCATTCGAAGGCATTTACTCAGACCATATCTTTTCGGTGGCTGTTGACTCACAGAGTTCGCTACCTAGACATCGCCATACCACCATTCAGGATCCAGTCAAGCATACCTTGTTGTGTTATTGTGTTTACTCTTTATTTACAGTATTTACTCATATATTTTCTTATTAATCATATTCTAGATTATATAAACTGCGCGTCCAAGCTATACTTGGGTACAAGCAACGGGATTAGTCGCTCTTGTGACTTGTACTGATTTTATACATATGAACCTAGTTTTAGGGGACTACCTTGCGATAGGGGATATCCTTATATCTCATTTCTCCAAGATGCCCCTATGACATGACTGAGACTGTAACTATCGCATTCTAGATGAGGGTATTTTGGTCATTTACTATAATTATTATTTAGTAATTAACACATATTTATATAGTGCTATTTATTTAAATTATGCTTGTGCTATTTAGTTATTTGTTAGTGGGCTAGCCTATGTTTTTAGACTTGTCTTAGTGGAACCATTAGTTAGTCATGACAATATTTTGAGCCCAACAAGAGACCAAGCCTATTAGACTCTCTTTATTAGTTAATTAAGAAGATTAGTCTATTTTGCATTAGTTTAGAGCCTTTCCAATATAGCCCTTCTAATTATCCCTCATAACTAACTAGTGGGGGTACATTAGACATTTATTGTTGCTTGGGAAGGAAAAAAGAGGGGGCCGACCATATGCGGCTCTTAATTCTCTCTCATCTTCTTTAGTTCATTCTAATTAGTTCCCCAATTGTGTTCTTCCCCAAATTGACTCATTCATCCACAAATTTTAGCCCAATTCACAACCATTCTTTCTTAATTTCATCATTAAAGAAGCATTGGAGCTTGAATTGGAAGAAGCACTTGAAAAAAGAGGAATTGGCAAGGAGATTATGTCCTAATTGTGTTAATTGAGCATTTTATTGGAAATTCATCTCCCAATAGGTAAATTATGAATCCAACCCTTAATTTAACTATTAGGAATCATCCATTGGCTTAGGGCTATCCACAGGATCAAGAATTATGACTATATGGCTTTTATTATGAAAGTTATATGGTGTAAATTCCCTCACCCAAAATTAGGTCTACTTTGCTTAGATAGAGAAATTAGGTCTAATTAGAATCCAAATAGAATTAGAACGCAGAATTTTATTTTAATTATGAAATATTTATATCACGTAGCGCACCTTACCGTTGCTTCGATCATTGGAGCACCTCACTAGTCATTGCATTCCTACAAAATTTACAACTTTGTCCTAGACGTGCCCGCCTACCATTCTGATCTTGGTGTAACTTATAATTATGCTCTCTTGTGCTATATTTTAGTCGCACAATATTCGTCACGGACGTTATTAATTAATTCTAAATAATTCTAACTTTGTACCCCTGTGCGTTCTAGTCGAAATTGGAGACATAATCTTGACCGTTTTGTGCAACCCAAATTTTATTAATATTCTGCACTGAATCCTCTATGTCCATGACACTTGTGTCCCACCTAATTTTATTCCCATGTACTTCTAATTAATTTCGGAACATCATGCGCACTAATTTTAATTAATTTAAATCCGAATTCCATCTTTGTGCAATTTTCTAATTGTTGGACGCTTTTATGCAAAAGAGCATTGAGGTGTCCACACCATTGGACAATACATGAAGAAAACTCGTTTTCACCTTCACAAATTTTTTTCCATAATTTTTGGAATGTGCAACGCGCAACATCGCCCTTTTACTTTAAAAAACCAATCATTGCATTTAAACAATGCAATTATGGCCCTCCAAACACCCTCATGTGAGCCAAGGCCCAACCCCAAGAAGTGTTGACCAAGTCAAATAATTCTAGGTCAACCCAAAACACCATGTGTATAAATAATCCCTTTTTCCTATTTTTTTCACATTGCAAAACAATACCTAGCCGATTTCCCCCCCTCCTGCTACTGTTCATCCTCCTTTTCCCTATCCTCCCCTGGGCCGTCCCTGCCTACACTACCGCCGGAGAACTCGTCGGCGTAGCCGTCACCACCGCACTCGACCCAACCCTCGACCTCCTCCCATTCATCTTCTTCTTCCCGACTCAACCGTGGCCAACCCGACCTCGACTCCCACTCACTGCACCCTGAGCTGCCCCACGCCTGACTGCGTGCACCGGAGACGACTCGCCTAGCCGCTGCCCGACCCCGACTCACCGGAAGCCATCTCCCCGACTTCTTCCCTCCCCAGCATCAACACCACCGCCACCCAAGCCGTCATCTCCCCTCGTCCCAGTCGAACCGCCACCCTCGTCTCTCTCCCCCGTCCTCCTTCCTCCACCCTCGTCGACATCACAAACCACCACCATCATCGTCTCCGACACCCCTATCTCCTCCACCTTCTTCTCCGGTGAACCCCCACATCCATCTCCTCCGCCTCGCCGGAGCCGTGACCACCTGAACCACGGCCACACCGTCGCCACACCACCAGCACTTCACCACCTCCCCTCATCCCTGACCCCGACCACAGCCTCCTCTCCGCCCTGTCATCAACCCCCTAGCCGGACCTCCCCTCCCCTGGCCGGACCTCTCCCCCCTGGCCAGAATAGTAGCTCCTCCGGCAACATCGTCATCATCACCACCAATACCATATCATGTACATCATCATCCTCGTCACACCATCGTCCATATCGCCATCGTCGCCTTCGTCATCACCTTCACCATCACCATCGCCATCGTCGTTATCGTCATCACCTTAACTATCATCGTCATTATCGTTATCGTCGTCATTATCATCATCGTTAGCATCATCACCTTACCTTAATCATCGTTGTATCATCAATATTACCCCATCATTAATATCTCATCCTCATTATCACCATCATCTATATCATCGTCCTAGTCATCCTTCCATCATCCACATCAATCACCACATCATCACCCCCTTCATTATTATCATCCACATCCTCACCATCGTCCCAGTCATCATCTATGTCACCACCATTATCATAAATTCTATCATTATTCCATAATTATCACCATTATAATCATAATCACCATTATAACCCCCCATCATCAATATAACCACCACCATTGGCCAAATCATCACCTTAACTATAACCTAATCATCACATCGTCATTACCCTCGCCATCATCGTCATCGTGGACCCGTCACCCTTGCCAGACAACCCACATCAGTCACCCCCGATTCTCGTGCCTGCGCACGCTGACCCCAAAGAGCTATTGGATCATTCTGCGTGACTTCCAGAGCCGGATATTGGGACTACACAGCTTCTTGCCAGGCAAGTATACTTTGCCTTGTTGTACTGTTTAAATTCAGTTATATATTTAGTTGCATGTTTATTATTTTAGGTTATATAACTGTGCGCGTCCGAGAGAGACTCGGGTGCAGTCAACGGAGGCGTTGACGTTAGGACTTGTGTCTGACTTAGAGTCTAGTAGACCCACCTAAAGTTATGGAGTTATCGGTATGACTCCCCATGCCTTGACACATATCATTGTATGTCACAGAGTGAGTTCATATAGGGACGCGTGCCTCATGCTCGACTGGCCATCGGTGTGAGCAACACGTGTCACGATAATTAGCTTAGTTGTTTATTTCTTTAGAGACTTGCATTATAGTACGAGATGTCCACGTCGTGTTCGCGACTTGTACATTTACATTGGGCGAGGAGGATGACTAGTAGGCGTATGGGATACCCACCTCCTTTATTGCAGATACCGTACTCTTCGGAGTGATACGGACATATATATTATTGTAGATACCACGTCCTTTAGAGTGTTGGTCGTTATATATATACAGATACCTCATTCTTTGGAATGATGGACGTTATAGATACCACACTCTAGAGGATGTTGGACGTTATGCCTACGCCTACCCATACGTACCAAAGTTGTCCTCACATTGCATTCACTTAGATGGTTATCGCACCCTTTTATTTATTCAGTATTTACTTTATGGCATGCTTCTATGTATCTTGTTATGTCCCTCTGAGGACCTGGCCCTTTCCAGGTGTATTGTTCAGCACAAATCTGGACTGGTTGCGTACGTTCCGAAGAGTAATCTCTTCGAGCCTCGTGATTGTTAGATGTTGTACTTATATTGTATTTACCTTGTTCATTCTATATTCTAGTTTGGCAGTGGATTTGTTTCCATCCGACTACCAGCATTAGATACTTTATATTGAGATCTAGCTTTATAGACATTGGTATTTATTCTTATGATGATTTTTGTGGATGAGATTTAGATTGCACCCTGTGGCTTGTGATAGTTATACCACTGGTGAATTATTGTTCATTATACAGCGTACGCATGTGTTATGGTTCTATACATTAGTGTGGGTTGTGTATACTCAATATATATATATATATATATATATATATATATATATATATATATATATATAACTATACTTAATATATAATTTCTTCTGTATTTGTGTGTGTGTTTGCTTGTGACACACACATGTGTTTGTGTGTGTGCGAGACTGTAAGGTAAGTGCAGTTGTGCACTGGACTGAGATTGGGATAAGGGTATGTAGGCAGTGGCTCGATGGTAGGAGAATACTGCATATGAGTTGGTTTATATCAAATAGGTATCAGTCATTAGTAGGTAGCAACAATGCCTGTTACTGAAAGCATATAGTGGCAGCAGCAGTGCACATATGTGCATTGCCAGTCACTGCTTTGAGCAGTTGCTCGAGCAAGCAGTGAAGAGAGGGGGGGTTTACCCCCAATGTAACAGTGCACCTGTATGCACTGCTAACCATTTTAGCAGCAATTGGGTGCCACACAGCAACATGTAAGTGGTAAAGGGTGGTGTGCAGGAGATTGGTGCTTGTGCACCTGTGTGTATTAGTAGATGAGTGAAGAATCAAACATCAATAGCAACAACAAATATAAGCTTAACAGTAACATATAGGGTAGGGGAAAGTTTTGGTTCACCTGTGAGAATACAAGTGCAAGGTATCAGTTATTAGCTTAGGTGAGTGAATGATACTTAGAGTATCAGTTAAGTATTATCTCAAGGAAGTATAAAGGTTAAGATATTAGAGTTAGGGAGATGTGATTATGTTAGGGAGATGTGATTATGTTAGGAAATTTGAGTTGTGTTCAGAGCAAATAGATATATCAGATATTGGGTTTTAGTATGGACCTATGTGATACCAAGGTAATTGTTTAGGTGAGATATTGGTAGATACTAAGATACCCTAGTTGGTAAGTTATTAACCAGATATTTGGTATAAGTTTAGTATGGTTAGTTAATGTGAATACTTAGTTAAAATATTAGATACTTGGGGTTATTGAGTATTGGTTAAGGAATTGACATTAAGGGTAAGGTAAGTATATAGCAGTTAGTTAAGGTATTTAGATACCATGTTAGTAACTAATACTAAGATGTTATATATATTAGTATATATATGTATAAGTTATGTGTGTATATATACATAGAGTATCTTATTTATATAGATATTAGTGCTATTTGTAGAGTAGCTAGAATTAGCTAGTGTAACTAGTTAGTGGCTAATATGGGTTAATTACCTTAGTGTGGACCTAGAAACTTTGGTTTGACTAAGTTGAATAGTGAGACCTAGGAATGACCTAGAAAATCATCCTTCGTGCATTTTGCCTCATTTATCACTTTCTTACATCCATTGACATGATATTCATATTTAGGTGTGTGTGACACCAGCTCAGATACCGAGATATACCATTTGCTTAGGACCACATGCAAGTACATTCTCTGATAGTTTTCTTATTTGATAGCCTCTATGTTTCATATATTTAGTATTGATATATTTGATTCTTGACATGATGGTTTCACGGATTGATATACGTAGATTTTGGTCATAAGATGTTATTGTCGTTGTTACTCAGTGATCGTCGTATCGTGCTTCGTGGTTACTCAGTGATTACCATGATATCTTAGTGATTATAAAGACCGTGATCATAGTACATGCTATTATAGACCGTGCAGTGTGATATATGTGTTATAATATGTCATGATTTGGATCCGTGTACTATCGGGGGATGGAAAAGTATTAGTGGATATGTGATCATACCTTATAGCCCATGATTTAGTATAGCCCATGATCGTTAGCAGATCATGTCACTCACGCGTGATCACGCTAGCTCACCTTTTATATATAGCCCGTGTTAGGTCCAAGCCGATCACATTATCTTACTAATATTTTAAGGCACATTATATATATTGTTTCCTTTATTCCAATATATTACATTATTGTTCCTCACCATATTTTTCTTAATTCTTGCCATTATTTATCGTGATGCTCTTTCTCGTGATATATGCTAGTTCAGTTACTTTCATCATTTATGTTCATTAATTTTATTGTTTTATAGTTTCTATCAATTATTGGAACTGCTATTTGGGTTGTACTTTGCTCCAATCCTGACTGGATATATTTTTCAGATAATTCATTAGAGGACTGGTGTCCTACGCACTACTAGCCACAGGATGGCGAGCCAGTTGAGTTATCACCCGTAGAGCCTATTGAGTTAGCACTAGCAGTTGATGAGGCATAGTTAGTCTATTCATGAGTTTGTATATGTTAGTTAGACTATGGCATTGTATTATTATCATTGTTATGTATTGAGATTAGACTTGGACTTGTGATGTATTGTGACTTATTTTTCTTTTCTTTTACTCCATATCGTGCCATATCTTTCTCTAGTTTATTATTATGATTGAGTATTGATTATCATTACCATATTATCATATTATCCTCAATTTAGAGTTGAGAAAGCATGACAGGTACTTTATATATATTGTGTGAGATGTGTAGATAATATTGTTAACTTAGACAACATTCTACCGCCGATACTGTGGTGTAGGCTGGACGTACCCACATACTCGTGCCCTTACATCGGGTGTGGGTCGTGACAGAGACATCTTACTAGGGGCACATATTGCGTATTTGATTGGCCATCAGTACGTAAGGAATGTATGACAGATAAAATACTTAATTGGTATGCTTAGTGTATTATAAACTCTAGCATTTACAAACTAAACATGTTGTGTATACGACTTGATTAGTCATGGGAATGAAAGTGAGGACAGTCGCTAGATGCATGGAAACTTTATACTTTACCCCGATGATATGCATAGTTGGCCTCTGGAGTTTTTTTTAATGCTATACAATATGGATGTGTTGTGTAAACAAAGAATTTTAGTCTTGTATGAGTGCTAGACCTACCATATTCAGCTAGAGCGCCCATACGTATGACAATATCTTCTAAATTATACATTTAGGAGTTAGAATCACCCTTGCATCAATTAAGTTTATTATATTTACACATCTTGTATATTTTTGTATCTTGTTATGTCCCCTGAGGACCTGGTTCCCTTCCAGGTGCAGGCGATCATTAGGAGTACCTCCATGTGTACGAAACTCAACTTGAGACATCATTTATGGGCGAGGAGGTCGATCATTCCGAGTTTCCCTTATCATATTTTATTGCTTATTATTTCAGTATTAACTATATAACCTCAACCCTAACTATATAACTCAACATCTTTCACTCTATTTCCCTTTTTTTCTTCATTTAGACGAATACATCTTGCATAGAATGGAGAAACACTCCATATGTTGATTTCTTAATTTTTTTTATTAGTCTAATATGTGTGCCATGAGATTCTAAACACTTACAATACTTGGAGTTTTTAGTTTTGATGGGTGGAGTTGTGTAGATCTACTTTTATAACTTAGGGTTTTCATGGGTTCCAAAAGTTTTTCTCGGTTTTGATCTACTAGAACTTGGTAGTTTAGAAAAGTATTTTTTTGGTTGATAAAACACTTCATTTCGAGCATTTTGGCTTTTTGTTCACTCAATTCGGAGTTAAAATAAAGTTTTAGGAAAAAAATAAATTTTTGGTTTTGGAGCTTTCGCCATGGCTGAACCTGCTGTTTGGGACGATAAAGATTTTATGCGGCCAGCACCATATGCGGCAGAGGGTACTATACGGCATAAAAATACTATGCGGCCTGAACTCTTTGCTATATACCAGCACACGTCCATCTCTTTTGGACGCATGACTGACTAATACACATGTGTTCTGAAGGGACTCCTTGTGTTTATTCGCTGAACGAATGTGAAATTCGCTAAGTCCAATAGACACCAATGCGGAAGAACAGACTATGCGACAAGACAAGCTATGCTGCTGAGTCTCTTTTGGATGCATACCTATGTTTTGCCCTTGCACAAAATTTTATGATTTTGTTATTTTCTCTGACACACTTTATGGCTTATCACATCAGTCACTTTTCTAACACGCATTTATCACCCGTCATTTCTGTACTTAAACCAAAGAGTGAACTTTGATTTACTCTATGCTGCAATTCCTCATATGTGGCAACTGATCCTATACGACAGCTGATCCCCATGCGGCCTTGATCCTTATACGCACATGCGGCCCCTTGCACACGTTTTATTGGACTGGTTTTGTTTGAATGTTTCTTTGGACTTTATGGTTTGTATGTGTGACTTTGATGACCACAAAAGTATTAGACCCATCTATGCGCCATGGTCTGACCACTTGTATCCGTTCTGATGCACTTACTATGTGTTATGTGTTCCTACGTGCTAAGTGTTCCTACGCGATTATATTACATGTTTACACTATGGTGTACCTATGCGCTACGTGACATGTGATATGACTTAATTTCCAGCATGGACATAAGAGTTAGTCAATAACCAAGCGTGGCTAGGATCTGTTTATTGTTGCATCACGCTGGGGTGAATCCAAATTGAACTATCAAGTGACATTGTACCTAGCGTGGTCGTACTATGGTACGTCATATAAGGGGAATACCATATGACCAAGCCATGTAATTTCAGTTAACAATAGGGTTAACTAGGCAACTAAACTTGTAGAGCATTAAGAGGGAATAAAATCTCGAGATCGTGCCTAACTAGCCACCTACAGTCATCTAAATTGGGGTGTGTAGGCTAGTCCCCATGGATATTATTTAATTCCTCATTAGTGGATGGAAATATCCGACTATTATATTATACTATGTGTTCTATGCGATCTTAGCACGATAGCCTTACGAGATACCGGTGCGCAATATGGTAATTTATGGCTCGGCTAACCCTGCTAGTACCTGGGTCAATATGAGGATTCCTATATGCATAATATCTTTGGGATAATTCGTACTCCATCTAGAAAGCCGTAGTCTTGATTGGCCAATTTAACGAATATTGGTTGTAAGTGTAATTTTTATTTGTTGACCAGTCTAGTGACATGGACTATCATGGTGCAGCGGCCTAACCCTTGTCTTTGTTTGGTTGTAGGGTTAGATTGTTGTACTATGATAGGCTATGGACCGAGACTATGAGACAGAACTATATTTTCATATATGATTTTTCCTTGGTTTTTGTTTCTTCATTCGTGCTTCCTTTGTGGTACTTGCTATTTGGGGGTCTAACCCACTAGTTTTTCATTGCCAGGTTTAGAGCCAGCACTCGAGGATCAAGCGTACTTCCCTCTGAACAATGGCGCGCACCAGATGGATAGCCGTTGAGGGACACGATTGGGTTTCTTGATCATTACTCGTTATTGTACATTTTAGTCTTTTGGGCATTTAGCCACCGGTACTTGTTAGCCGTAAATCTGGATATTTATTTTCCTTTACATGATTGTAACTAATCAGACTGCAGATGATCATGGTCATGTAATTTTGATATTCCACCAGCTTATCATTTTGTAAAGCTAGTTAATAGAATATTTTGGCAGGGCATTTGGGATGCCTTACTTTCTTTATATATATATATATATATATATATATATATATATATATATATATATATTCTATGTTTACTGTCCTTACTTGACTGATTGAGACTATAGATGTTCTATGTGACCCTAAGTAACTTGCTTGTAGTATGCACCCCTTTGTCTAGTTACAGTCGTGACTGTCGTACGACGTTCTATACCTTGTAAGGGGGAGTTGGCCATGTCCATCTGCATATTTCGGTACTGGAACATGACAAGGTTTTAGTGGTGGCCCATGCAAGTCTGTGTTTTCAGACTTGTGGGGTGTTATGGTCATAGGAGTCTCAATCAAATTTGTCCCCTTTGATATCTTGCTTCATCTTCCTCGATACCATCGCTTGAACTGTTAAACTGCTTGCCTACTTGATCCTTCCCGTCTTGTTCTTGATATTTTTTGTCCTTTCTTTAGGGCTTCTTCAGTTGCTAGAGCAGCAAGCATGGTATTACAGGGTCCTCCTGGGCAACAATGGGAGGTAGAGCCTGCTCAGAGTCAGATCCGGATAGAACCAATCATTGAGCAAGATGACCAAGTAGAACCAGGAGTTGGACATGTTGAGCAACCAGCCCTTGAGATCCCCATACCCCTAGTAGTACCAGTAATACCAGCAGTACTTGATACCCCGACATGATTAGAAATTATCCAGGGGATGATGGTGACTCAGCAATACCAGATGGTGGTGTAGCAGCACCAGCAATTCCAGCAACAAGAGCAGAATGTCATGTTGAGCCAAGGGTTACAAACGGCTCTAGAGAGAGGCAAAAGAGAAGGTTCGGGGGCGTCGGTCAGGTTTTGTCGACTTAACCCAAGGTACTTTAAAGGCACGGAGGATGCTATCACAGAAGATGCATGGCTTCGGGACATCGAGGCTATCTTAGCAGCAAAAAAAGTCCCTGTAAACCCCCTCGACCAAAATTTAGGTTTAATTAACCTAGATAGCATGATTAGGGTTAATTGGTTCCAATTAGAATTTATACAAGTATTATAATATTTGTGCAGTATTTTGATACTTAGGACACCTTATCGTTGTCCCGATATTTAGGACACTACTCTAGCTGTTACCCTGAAACAAATTCCATACTCTGGGCCTAGACATACTAACCTACCATAATGACCCTTGTGCAACCCCCGGATACTAATTTTTGTGCCTGATTTTAGTCGCACAAAAGTCGTTACAAACGTCCTTACGTAAATTAAACAAATTGCGTATTTACGTTCGTTCTCCGTTCCAATCGAAATTGAGACCCAAACTCAACCCGTTTTGACCAACCCCGATCATGACATTATTATACTCTGAGCCTACCACGCCAATGATGCTTGTGCCACCCAATTTAGACCCCCTGCATTTATTAAATTAATTTAGAGACACCTGGTGCATTAATTATAAATTAATTAATGTAGTGACCTAACATCACTTAAATTAGACCCAACTCCAACCCAAACCCACACACACACCCACAAGCCTCATACAAAACACCATACACCATTCTAGCCCAATACAAAACACCAAACATGGTGTTTTGTCACATCAAATCCCCAATTCCAGAATTTGTGCAAATTCTAAATTATTCAGGGACTTTTGTGCAAATTAGCAATAAGGTGCCCCCCTCTCATTGGCCCAACCACATGGAGAAAGAAACCACATTCTTTGACCGGTCATAAATTAATTCCCTCTATTTTTTTATGTACTTGCATCACTTTTTGGAGGGCACATCATGACCCTTCATTCAAATTCCTTTAATCCTAGCCCCATGTCTAACATGTGGAGAACCTCCTCACACAACCCTAGGCATGCTAGCAGCCGACCCTAATCCCAAGGCTGCCCCCCCACTCTCTCCTACATATAGGGCACATTACATCACATTTAATGGCACACAACCCTACAAATCCCAAACAAAAACCTAGTTTCTAAAATCCCTCAGCCTACAGCAAACCCCTGCCCGAGCTTCCCGCCGCCTCCTCCCGGCCAGCCACCGCCTCCGGCCACCCCCGCGATGACCCTACCCCCTCTGGCGACCTTCCCCCACCTACCACCACCGCCCCCGGCCACTTCTCCGCCCACAACCACCTTCATCACCACCATCCTCAACCCACAGAATTCCCTCCCCGAGCTCGAGCCGACCACCCGAGCTTCGATTGCTCCGCCACCGTAGCTCGCCCGGCCGCCCAACTCAACCGACCTCCTCCCCAGTCAGCCTCCTCCGTCCCCGCCGAGTCTCAGCCCCGGTCGACGCTTCAGCTGGCCGCCACGATCCCCGCAGCACCATCGACCACAGGCTACTGCTGCTGCTACCGACCCTCCCCGAGCGCTGTCGGAGCTCCGCCCGGCCACCAACGCCATCGACGACCAGTCCGGCGGATCCCCCTCGACCCCTCCTACACTCCTGTATGTATACATATACGAATATAATGTAAATACATGGTATATTTGGGTTTGCATTGTGTATATACCTATATATATATGTCCTGTATTCTACTTAGTATTTAAATACGTATTATGTATATTATATATATATATCTCTGTATAAATAGTATTATATATATATATATATATATATATATATATATATATATATATATATATATATATATATGCTGTATTTTGTATATGTTATATATATACTAGAGATATACTATATACATGTATTTAATACCTTATTATATATTTAATAATCTATTATGTATAAGTATATAAATATATATATAAGTATGTGTGTACGTATATATATTTTAGAAGTACATATTATGTATTAATATGTTACTGTACACTATTATATATTTATTGTATATAGTGCACATAAATAAATATGTATATTGGTATGTTATGTATTTATATTATGTGGTATATATATACATAAATATATTAATTGGTATATTTATTATTATGTGTATACATATAAATATGTATATATTTGTGTATATAAATAAATATATATTGGTATGCTATATATTTATACTATGTGGTATATATACATAAATATATTAATTGGTATATTTATTATTTTGTGTATACATATAAATATATATATATTGGTGTATATAAATATGGGTATATATATATATATATATATATATATATATATATATATAAATAAATATATGTATACTTTGTATATATTGGTATGTTTTAAATAAATATATGAATATAAGTAAATATATATATGTATTTTATGTTGTGTACTTAGGTACATAAATATATGTAAATATATGTGTAAATATTTAATTTATATATAGGGTATTGTGTATTTTAAATATGTTAATATATTTAATGAAAATGGGTATATATACATATTATTAGGTAATATGTAAAGATGCTATTTAAATGTACTATTAAATATTTTATATTTTATTTTAATATGTATTAGTGTACACATAATTATATATGTTATTCATGGTTCCACTAGATGTACAGTCAAGATCTGCGTCAGTGCATTGCTGCAAGTAGTATGTCTTAGTCATACTATTGTAAGTGTCTGATATTGTTATTATTATATCAAATATAGGATTGCTGGACCGTACAGCCGAGGCTTCAGGAGCAGGACATTGGCTTTCGCAGCTACCAGACACAGGCAAGTATACCTTGCTGGATTACTGTTTAAATTAAATGATAAATGTTGCAATATACATAAACTGTGCGCGTCCGAGATTGACTCGGGTGCAGTCGACGAATGTGTCGATGAGTAGTGTACTTGACCTAGCTGCTAGCTGACTCACCTACTACTGTGAGGATATTTTGATATCTTCCTAGACCATGACACTTTACACGTATCACGATGGTACATTTATATTGGGATACGGGTCCGCGTATCCGATTCGCTATCGGTGCGTACGACATGCATCACGGACTAGCACGTAATCTAGAGTAATATAATTAGATGTGACTTGGCATATAGATACGGGTTACTCACGTCGTGTATTCGACTTGTGTATCCACATTTGGGCGGGGAGGACAACTGATAAACGTATGGAATACACACATCGGACTCTGTGGTATCCAGAGGAGCCACAGACCCGATGACTTCCTATATTCAGATACCGCGCTCTTCGGAGTGTTACGGACGTATATACATTGCAGATATCTCATTCTTCGGAATGATGGATGTTACATGATCATATACCATGCTCTTCGGAGTATGGACATTATGCCTACACCTACCTATACGTTCCGAGGTTGTCCTTACATTTGCATTCACTTAGATGGTTAGCACACCCCTTTTATTTTATTCAGTACTATATCTGGCATGCATTTTGTATCTTGTTATGTCCCTCTGAGGACCTGGTTCTCTTCCAGATCTGGACGAGGCATATTATCCCACTGTGTACGGACCAGGAGTGGAGACGAGATACGCTCTTGAGGAGGAGCTAGAGGTCCTACCATCGGAGTTTCCCTGATCATCTTGGTAGGCCTTCCGCCTAGGACTGGAGCTTCTTATCTAGTTAGCAGTTATTTCAGTCACACTATATATTCTGTCTTCAGTACTCTATTTCATCATTTGTAGTGGGTTTGTTCCCACTGAACATATTTCGATTTGTACTATGACATTCGACTATGTTCTTATATTCCAGTATTTTATTTCAGTATTTCTTATTATATTTGTGGATGAGATTAGACTCTGCCTGTTGTTGATATTAGACTTGTTAGATTTAGGACAACGTAGCACGCTTCGCTAGGATCCATTAAATTGGGATATCCTCGGAGATGTGTCAGCTGGCCAATGCCACGTGGCCTGGTCCCGTATATTTTAGGACTGGGGCATGACAGTCCCGGCTGAGGAACAAGTTTACCAGGTCGAATTGCAGCTTCAAGACCTTGCTTGTGATTGGTAGGCATCAGAAGAAGTTGGCCTGAGACGTCCTATCTCTTGGGACAATTTCAGAACCCAATTCAGGGTTAAGTAATTTAGAGTAGTAGCACAGTATGAGCTACAACAGAGGTTTATCGGCATTAAGTAAGCCGGTAGAATTGTGGATGGGTATGCAGCGGAGTTCTGCAGGTTGAGTAGATTTGCTTCGACCATGGTGGATACGGAGGCAGAAAGAGCGATAAGGTTCCAATAGGGACTTCACCTGGAGATCTTATAACTGGTAGAGGGGCACGACTACCAGACTTTTGATGTCGTATTGGTCACGGCTAGGAGACACGAGCTGACTATTCAGATGTTGGCATCGAGAACCGGAGGCTAGAAGAGGTCTCATGCTCAGAGTGGAGGAGGATGTGGAGGAGTACCACGAACGTCGGCACCATCACCTGGCATTCGTATTCATGACTCGGCATCGCAGAGGGCGACAGTTTTAGCAGTAATGACACCGGCTCGGCAGCAGCCAAGGCAACAACAGCAACAACACCAGGGAGCACCGACAGGATGTACTTATTTTGGCAAAGGAGGCCATACTAGAGATATATGTAGGGCAGTTAATGGGTTGTGTATGAGGTATGGTAGTCCAGATCATCAGATTGCCAATTATACAATGATACAGAGCCCAGGAGGACCAATTCAGCAATTTCTAGCACTTCCAGCACCAAGAATAGTGCAACAAAGAGGGCCAATGATAGCAGTGCAGCCATTAGCTCAGCGTCCATTACTGACGCAAACTGAGATGTACCAGCGGCTGTAGAATCAGCAACAGGGCTAGCAAGGGCCACAACAGCGTCACCAAGGGAGATAGTAGTGAGGAGCACAACAGAGCCAAGGGCAGGCATTCACCTTATCTTTGGAGAATGCTTTAACATCGAGCGACATGGTGGCAGGTAATATTTATGTCGCATCTTTTCCTACTGTAGTATTATTTGATTCAGGCGTATTTTATTCTTTTATATCTGTACGATTTATGACACGTATCAGATTGGAGTTTGAGGCATTGCCAGAGGGGTTGAATATACTCACTGGTAATGGTCTCATAAAATTTAGTAGAGTGTGTATAACGTGTGCAGTCGTAGTGTGCGGGTGTTCAGTACCTGCCCGATTGATCGAGTTTCCTATGGGTAACTTTGACGTTATCCTAGACATAGACTAGCTGAGAGACAGTCATTCTACGATAGATTACCATAGGGGTAGGATATTGTTTAGTATCCCAGGCACAAAGGATTTCACTCTTGATAGATCTGTAAAGGAACGACTTAAAGACAAAATTGCAGCAGCAGTATCGACAGAAGAACATGATATTCCCGAGATAGTCAAGGAATTCCTAAACATTTTTCCAAAAGGGCTTCCAGGGTTACCACCAGCGAGTAGAGTTTTTCATAGAGTTGACTCCCGGAACAGAACCAATATCTAGAAAGGTTTATCCAATGGCACTATCAGAACTGGACAAGTTGTATTAACACATAGAAGAGCTAAAGACGAAGAAGTTTATCTGAACCAGTGGATCACCTTGGGGAGCGCCAGTGGTTCTAGTAAATAAGAAGGATGGATCAACATGATTGTGTATTGACTACAGCCAGCTGAACACAGTGACAGTAAAGAACAAGTACCTATTACTAATAATCGATAATTTATTTGACCAGTTGAGCAAGGTCAAGATTTTTTCCAAGATCAACCTCCGATCAGGATATCATCAAGTAAGAGTTTGGGAGCAAGACATACCCAAGACAACATTTAGATCACGATATGGGCATTACGAATTCTTAGTTATGCCATTCGGACTGACAAATGCTCCGACGATATTTATGGATTTAATGAACCATATTTTCATGCCATATCTAGATCAGTTCATGGTGGTTTTCATAGACGACATTCTTGTTTATTCCAATAGTAAAGAGGAGAACGAAGAGCATCTTTGGAAGGTCTTGCAGATTTTAAGGGAACACCAGTTGTATGCAAAACTTAGCAAGTATGAGTTTTGGCTAGATCGTGTATCATTCTTGGGTCACATCATCTCTGGAGTAGGAGTAACAGTAGATTCGAAGAAGGTTGAGGCCGTAGAAGGTTGGCTAGTTCCTAAGACAGTAGCAGAAATGCGTAGTTTCCTAGAATTGACATGATATTACAGGAGATTCATGGAAGACTTTGCAAGAATTTTAGCACCATTGACTCGGTTTACGCACAAGGAGTTTAAATTTGATTAGTCAACAGAGTGTCAGGCGGCTTTTGAAGAATTAAAGAAGAGGATAATTTCTGTACCAATTATTACGCTTCCAGTAGGCTCCAGAGGATTTACAGTATATTATGACGCATCTGGTTAAGAACTTGGGTTGTTTTGTTGCAACATGGAAGAGTGATAGCTTATGCATCTAGGCAGCTTCGAGATCACGAGAAGAATTATCCAACGCACGATTTGGAGTTAGCGGCAGTAGTATTTGCACTTAAGCTATGGAGGCACTACTTGTAAGGTGATCAACTAGAGATATTTACGGATCATAAAAGCCTAAAGTATATATTCACTCAGAAGGATCTTAACATGAAGCAGAGAAGGTGGCTAGAATTGATAAAGGACTATAATATGGAACTTTAGTACCATCCAGGCAAGGCAAATATGGTAGCAGATGCTCTTAGTAGGAGGTACAGTACATATATGTTGACATCGCAGCGACATATCTTAGAAGATCTTCGGGATATGACGATCGAGATAGTACTTCCACATGATACGGGAATGTTGGCCAGTTTGCAGATACAGGCTACTTTGGTTGAAAGAATCAAGGCAGCTCAGGTAGAGGATCCGCGAATTCAGAAGCTTCAGACATAATGTGAGTCTAGTCTCAGGAAAGAGTTAACGATTCATGAAGATGGGACACTCAGATTCGAAAATCGTCTTTGTGTACCAAGCGGAGATATCCGGCAAGAAGTCATGGCCGAGGCGCACAATTCCTAATATTCAATTCATCCAGGAGGTACCAAGATTATCAAAATATCAAGCAACATTTCTAGTGGAACAGGATGAAGAGGGAGATAGCACGATTTGTCTCTCAATATTTGGTATGTCAGCAAGTGAAGGCCGACCAGCAAAGATCGACGAGATTACTATAGCCCCTTCCTATCCCAGAGTAAAAGTAGGAACATATCATGATGGACTTTATGACTGGTTTACCTAAATCCCCGACTGGTCGTGATGTAGTTTGGGTAATAGTGGATCGTCTCACGAAAGTAGCTCATTTTTATCCTTTTCGAGTAGGACAATCCACTGAGCAGTTGACAGAGATGTACATACGAAAGGTAGTGAGGCAGCATGGTGTCCCAGTAAGTATCATATCAGATCGAGACACTCGATTCACTTCACATTTCTGGAAGAGCCTACATCAGAGTTTAGGCACCAAGTTGAGATTTAGCACGGCATACCACCCTCAGACAGACGGACAATCATAGAGAACCATTCAGACATTGGAGGATATGTTATGAGCTTGCACTTTAGATTTTGGAGGGTCTTGGAAAAATCACCTTTATTTTGTCAAGTTTTCATATAACAATAGTTATCAGGCCAGTATTCATATGGCACCCTTCGAGGCATTATACGGGAGAAAGTATAGGTCACCATTATCATGGGATGACATTGGCGGCAAGAAGATGTTAGGCCCTGAAATGATCATGCAGACACTAGAAGTTGTCAAGCAGATCAAAGAGCGATAATGGGTTACGCAAGATATGCATCGGTATTGGAAAAATCAGCATCGTAGGCCATTAGAGTTTTGTATCGGCAACCAAGTGTTCTTGCAAATTTTGTCAACCCGTGGAGTCATTAGAATCGGAGTTAGCGGGAAGCTTAGTCCGCGATACATCGGTTATTTCGATATCCTCGAGTGGGTGGGCGATGTTGCTTATCGTCTTGCCCTTCCACCTTCGCTACGTGAGGTGCACGATGTATTTCATGTATCTCAGTTGCGTAGGTATGTCCCGAATTCGAGTTATATCCTCGACCATTCCGAGCTAGTCGTTGGTACCGACTTGCCTTATAAGGAGAAACTCGTATCCATTTTGGACCGAAGAGAGAAGTTGCTCAAGAATCGGACTATCCATCTTATCCGGGTTGCTTGGGGTCATCACTCTTTGGGAGAGTCGACGTGGGAGGGCGAGGATGATATCCGGTCTCGGTATCCGCACCTAATCGACACGGAAGGTATATTTGTTCTTATGCCTTCGTAATCTCGAATCTCGTGATTCGTTTACCCATGCTATTTGATGTTGCTTCTCTTCATTATATGCTTGAATTTGATTGCATGTGTAGATATGCTTGTAGTTAGTATAGCATTTGTTCTGATTTCTTTAGCTAGCCTTGAGTTTGAATTCCGATGACGAAATTTTTCTAAGGTGGGTAGAGATGTCACTCCCCGTTCCCGAAATGTATATTTTGGGATATAATTATTTCTTGCTTATATTTATTTTCTGCTTAGAGTATTTCTTGCTTACATGATAATTAGGTTACATCCATAGAGACTAGACCCATTCCTTGGTTTAACATGGTTCATGATTTATTTGTGGGTTGGTTCATTCATGAATTTGAATCCATGGTCTAAACCTCAATCCTAACTATATAACCCAACATCTTTTACTTCATTTCCTCTTCTTCCTTCATTTAGGAAAGTACATCTTGCATAGAATGGAGAAACACTCCATATGTTGATTTCTTGATTTTTTTATTAGTCTAATATGTGTGACATGAGATTCTAAACACTTATAATACTTGGAGTTTTTGGTTTTAATGGGTGGATTTGTGTAGATCTACTTTTTCTAACTTAGGATTTTCATGGGTTCTAAAAGTTTTTCTTGGTTTTAATCTAATAGAACTTGGTATTTTAGAAAACCAGTTTTTATGGTTGATAGAGCACTTCATTTCGAGCGTTTTGGCTTTTGGTTCACTCAATTTGGAGTTAAAATAAAGTTTTTAGGAAGAAATTAAAATTTTGGTTTTGGAACCTTCGCCATGGCTGAGCCTGCTGTTTGGGACGATAAAGATTTTATGCGGCCAACACCATATGCGACAGAGGGTGTTATGCGACATAGAAATTCTATGCGGCCTGAACTCCTTTCCACATACCAGCATGCGTCCATATCTTTTGGACGCATGATTGACTAATACACATGTGTTCTGAAGGGAGTCCTTGAGATTTTTTGCTGAACGAATAAGAAATTCGCTAAGTCCAAGAGACACCTAGCGGTAGGACATACTATACGGAAAGAATGGCTATATGGCCGAGTCTCTTTTGGACGCATAACTCTATTTTTCCCTTGCACAAAATTATATGATTTTGACCTTTTCTTTGACACACTTTATGGCTTATCACATCAGTCACTTTTCTGACATACATTTATCATCCGTCGTTTCTGCACTTAAACCGAAGAGTAAACTTTGACTTACTTTATGCGGCAATGTCTCATATGCGGCAACTGGTTCTATGCGGCCTAGACCATATGTGGCAACTGATTTTATGGGGGCAGCTGATCCCATACGGTCTTGATCCTTATGCACGAATGCAGCCCCTCGCACACGTTTTATTGGACTGGTTTTGTTTGAATATTCCTTTGAACTTTATGGTTTGTATGTGTGACTTTGATGACCACAAGAGTATTAGACCCATCTATGCTCCATGACCCGACCATTTGTATCCATGTTGATACACTTATTGCGTGCTATGTATTCCTACGTGCTAAGTGTTCCTACACGATTATATTACATGTTTAAACTATGGTGTACCTATGCGCTACGTGACATGTGATATGACTCAATCTCCAACATGGACATAAGAGTTAGTAAATGACCAAGCGTGGCTAGGATCTGTTGATTGTTGCATCATGCTAGGGTGAATCCAAATTGAACTATCAAGTGACAAAGTGGATTCGTATATAGCGTGGCCGTACTATGGTACGTCATATAAGGGGAATACCATATGACCACGCCATGTGATTCTAGTTAATAATAGGGTTAAAGAGGCAACTAAACTTGTAGAACATTGGGAGGGAATGTAATATCGAGATCGTGCCTAACTAGCCACCTCCAGTCATCTAAATTGGGGTGTGCAGGCTAGTACCCATGGATACTGTTTAAGTCCTCATTAGTGGATGGCAATATCCAACTATTATATTATACTATGTGTTCTATTCAATCTTAGCACGGTAGCCTTACAAGGGACCGGTGCGCAATACTATGTGCTATGAGGCGATTTATGGCTCGGCTAATCATGTTGTCACCCCCACATTTCAGATTAAGGGTATTTTCATCTTTTTATAATTAATGTGGAAATGATTGTATGATATTTAATTATATTTAAATGCTATAATTTATTTAATTATTGTACATTATCGTTGCTTCGATAATTAGAGCGCTACGCTAGCCATTGTCTTTCAACAGATTTCACACCCTTGTCCTAGACGTGCTAGACTATTATTTTGATCCTTGTGTGACTCATAACCATGCCTTGTTTTACTTTATTTTAGACGCACAACATTCGTTGCAACCGATTGTATTTAATTCTATATAAATCTAACTTTGTACCCTTGTGTGTTCCAATCAAAATTTGAGACACAACCTCGACCTATTTTGAGCAACCCAAATTAGGGTAATATTCTACTCTGAGTCTACTTTATTCAAGATGCTTGTGTCCCACTTAAATTTAGTCCCTTGTACTTCTTATTAATTTTAGAACACCACTTGCATTTATTTTAATTAATTAAACAATAAATCTAACTTCGTATAATTTTCTAATTGTTGGGCACTTTTGTGCACAAGGCATTAAGGTGTCCATTCCGTTGGACTCGACACGTAAATAAACCCAATTCTCCTTCATGTATATTTTTTTATAATTTTTGGGAGTGTGTAAATTAACATCAACATCCTTGAAACCATGGCCTCAAAACCTTGAACCAATGCATCGTGGCCATTCATTTTTAATTTGTTTAAATCCTAGCCATTGAAATATCCATGGCAAGGCCCAACCCCAAGAGGGCTTTGACCAAGCCTATTCCTAGGTCAACCCAAACCCATTGTATATAAATATTCCTTTCTTTGTGTTTTTTTTTCTCAAACCTAGCTAATAGTCATCAGCCGAACCCTATTCCCATTGTCCCCATCCTTCAACCCACGACCGGAGCCAAACCCTTCCCGTCCGCTGACCGACCGGAGTCGACACCACCTACGCCGGACTGAACGCCGCTCGCCTGAGAGCATTGCACCACGCCTGAACCCCCTCCGCTTCGCCTCGAGACAGCATCAGAGTTCGATGAACTGACCCCGCGGCCAACCGACACCAGCACCCCGCACTGCCTCATCCTTCGTCGGAGACCCGACTACTCAGAGCCCTCACCTGACACGCACAGCAACCTCGCCTGAACACCACAACGACTTTACCTCGACTGAACCGAACAGTCTCGACCCCGGCAGTGCCTCATCCACACGACGACAATTATCCCAGCTGCTGGACGATCCCTGCGGCCATCTCCGCCTGACCTGCACAGCGCCGGACCTCACCATACCTCACCATCCCCGCTGTCAACCGCTAGAAGTCGCCTGCACACGACCGGAGGCCTGACCCGCTCGACTGAACGACTTCGAATCTACGATGACCTCGACGCACACGACTCATCCCACGTACCCAGGTTTGATTTCCCCCGCGTGCATGTACACGTATGCGCACTCGCGTATTTTACCATCATATTGTATACGTATTTAGACATGGTATTTAGTATTTGATGGTATATTGGTATGATTGTATGTACATAGTATATATCTATATGTATATGAACCCGATTAGTATATATATATAGTATAATTCTCAATTAAGTATATACATACATATATGTATTGAATATGTATCCCTAGTACATGGTTAATATATATATGTATGCATAGTATTAATTATATTTAAAGTATATATATATATATATATATATATATATATATATATATATATATATATATATATATATATATATATATATATATATATATACATATTTATTTTAATTGTAACTAATGAGTATTATTGTATATGTTAGTTAATAATATGTAGTATATGACTATGAAATTGATGACCTGAGCATAACCACGGATACCCCGTAGTTACATTGACATGTGACCAGATAACATGTTAGCATACTGGCATATGTACACTGACGTACTGGCAAGACCGTACCATTGACAGTCTGTTATGTACAGCAACTACAGACGTGACCCCCCTAGCGTAGTCTCTGAGATCATTGTGTTTGATTATGTGTGTAGTGTAATGTCTGATGCAGTGTTGTGTTATATGATATATCTATAGGATTGTTGGATCTTTTAGACGATACTTTGGAACCCGGACATTGGTATTGCCAGCTAAGGACCACAGGCGAGTACATTCTCTGACAGTTTTTATTATGTTTATTATCTCTATAATTCTGGTTGTATAGCATACATGACACTGACACTGTTATTTACACGAGTTGGCATCATTGAGACCTGTCATGAGGAGTCATGATTTGGAATCCATCGTGCTAGCTGGGAAAAAACGGGGAAATATTAGTAGCTTATGTGATCATACCCAACTTTACATGCATCATAGCTCACCCACACCTCACGTCGGTGCAGTCTGACCATTACATGCCTCATAGCCTGTTATGTGTGACTAGCCGGACTATTGCTCGCATTATAGCTATCCAGATGGTTAGCCTGACCTTACATAAATCATAGCTAGTCATACATAGCAAGCCTAATCAGTCCTAAGCCGATCACATGATATACTGATGTTTCACACACTTAGTTAGATCTTCTTGACATGTATCTCTAGTGTATTGATATAGCATTCCTTATGTTCTCGTCATGATTCTAGCATTCACATATATACCCGTTCATTGTTCTAGCGTGTACTTATATTTCTATTTTATTGCTAGATGTACATTGATGATGACATGCTCCAGTATTTCTTATTCCAGTAGTTCTTATTCTAGTATTTCTCATTGCCAGTTTTTTATATATGTCTTGTATTTCTTTACACTGTGTTATAGTTTTTATCAATATATGTGGAACTGCTGTTAGTGCTTGTACTTCGTTCCAATCCTGACTGGATATTATTTCCAGAGAATCTTGAGGATTTCTGTACCACACACTATGGACCGGGTATAGATGCAAACTACACACCATAGATCTTAGAGGAGACTATTCCTTTAGAGGAGACATTACCTACAGCTATCTAGGCAGTATTTATCTTATTTGAGGTTTATTTCAGTTTATGTTTAGACTTATGTTAAGTCTAATTTAAGATTTATGGAGACTTTATGTTGGACAGCTAAACTGTGATTTATCTTTATGTTTGAGACATGGTGTTTAACTATGTCATTCCTCTCATCTTTTATCGTGCCTTTATACTCTTATAGATGTTGTGATTGAGTTTACATTATGATCTATTGTGAGATGTATATTGTCCTCCTTATGGAGATTGATATCATTGACAGGTATTTAATTATATAGTATTATTGTGACCTAGACAGCGTTCTACCGCCGATACTGCAGCGTAGGCTGGACGTACCCACGCTCTCGTGCCCCTATACAGGGTGCGGGTCGTGACACATTTTTAGTGGTGGACCATGCAGGTCTAGTTTCACAAATTTTGCGATATCGTGGTAGTGCGATAACTTAGTTGTACTGCTGCGAGCCTGCAATAGGATATAGGAAATAGGATTTAGGAAGAGAGTATGCTCAATCACACTAGAAAATTCTGAACTTTATATTGCTATTCGAATTGATTGCTTCCTTTAGCATTTTACTGTCCTTCCTTGATAATATCGTATCTATCACCTTAATTGATTCTTTTGATTTGTATTCAGGATGACGCCGAATACTAAATCTATGAGAGTGGGAGCATCAATTTCAGAGAGATCTGCCACCTCTCGACCTGACGAACAGACCCCTGGAGTTCCTCTTACATCTCCTATTCATGTGGGAGTATCTACAGCTAACGAGATTCCTCCTCCACTTATTCAGAGGATTGCCCCATCTATGACAGACAACCTTCCACCATCACCGACACCGATTCTTGAAGGAGTGCCCACTGGCGGGGCACAGATGTTCGCACTGATGCAGGGCATGCTAGAGGCCCAGAGAGTAACAGCAGAAGCTCAGCGTGTTTAAGCTGAGGCTCAGAGAGTGCAAGCAGAGGCACACCAGGCGCAGATAGAGATGATGAGAGAGAGCATGGAGAATGCTCATCAGGTGGATCTCCAGGTTGTGGAGAGAGTAGCACGACAACCACAACATCATGGACAACAACAACAGAGGCCAGGTACTATAGTAGACTTTAAGAGAATGATGCCTTGAGAGTTCAAGGGCACAGAAGGAATACTCTATGCTGACGATTGGTTAGAGGACATAGAGAGGAACTTGCGCTTAGCACAGATTTTGGAGATTCTTTAGATAGAGGCCGCTGGCAGTCAGATGTTTGATATCGCCCTGACGTGGTATCGTACAGAGCCGAGACTCGTTGTTGAAGGACTTACTTGGGAGGACTTTAAGGAGCTCTTCAAGGAGAAATTCTTTTCTGACGTGGCCTTGGGAGCATTGGAAAGTCAGTTCCATGACTTAGTCTAAGGAGGCATGTCAGTCGACGAATATGCCGCAAAGTTTTACCGATTGAGTCGATTCGCACCATTGATGATTCGAGACCCAAGAAATAGAGCACAGAAATTCATAAAGGGATTGAATAGAGAGATCAAGTCTCGTACTTTGGGACGACGCACCACTACATTTGAGGGTATTCTGATAGATGCCCAGATTGCTGAAGACGACTTGGACCTCAGGCCCAAGAGAGGACACGACACTTCTGGAGGAAAAGGTGGTAACACAGGACAGGCCAAGCGCCCACACTTTCAACAACAACAACAATAGAGGCCGTACCAGCAGCAACACCAGCAACATGCACCAGTTCGAGGACATATCCAACAGCAGCAACCACAGAGACAGAATCAGTCCGTTGCCCAGTGCGCATATTACGAAAAGATGGGACATACTAGAGATATCTGCAGGAAAAGGTTGGGTACCTGCTTGTCATGTGGATCATCAGCACATCAGCTGAGGGACTGCCCAGCTGTTCAGACTCGCCAGGGAGGAGCAACAGCTCAGAGAGGACCAGCCAGAGCACCTATTGTACCAGGAGGCTAGCAGAGAGGACCTCCACTTCCACCACAGCAGTAGAGGTTTGCTCAGCACCAGCAGCAGCAGAGAGGAGCACCACAGGGATGAGCTTACGCCATGACTATTGAGGAGGCCTAGCCAGCTGGAGACGTGATTTTAGGTTCAGTTTTACTCGATTCTATTCCAGCACTTGCATTATTTAATTCTGGCACTTCCCATAGTTTCGTATCTGTATCTTATGCCCTTAAGCACCATTTAGAAATAAAACCATTATATAGGACTTGCAAGATCACGACAGAAGAAGGCATTATCCTAGTCCGTGATTATTGTAAGGATCGGAGAGTGTCATTAGAAGGCCGAGAGTTGAGCGTGAGTTTACTCGTCATGCCACTTTCGGGATACGATATTATACTCGAAATAGACTGGCTGAGTAAACACCATGCTTCTATAGATTGTCACGGAGGTAGAGTACTATTTTGACCGCCAGGAGAGCCAGAGTTCGAGATCGCCAGAGGAGCAGAGGAGCGGAGCAGAGGCACTTTTTGCGGAGCCAGGATGGAAGAAGAGGAGTTACCACATCCACTGATAGCGGAATTCCTGGATGTATTTCTAGAGGAGTTGCCAGGATTGCCGCCAGACAAAGATGTTGAATTCTCTATAGACTTGATACCAGGAGCGGAGCCTATTTCGCAACATGTCTATAGAGTCAACAACAACGAGTTGGTAGAACTGAAGAAGCAAGTTGAGGAGCTGCCGGACAAAGGTTTCCTTAGATCTAGTTCATCGCCATGGGGAGCACCGGTATTATTCGTACCAAAGAAGGACGGCACGATACGCATGTGTATCGATTATAGAGCTCTGAACAATCTCACTATCAAGAACAAATATCCGCTACCGAGGATAGATGATCTTTTCGATCAGTTGAACGGAGCGAAGGTATTTTCAAAGATAGACTTGAGGTCAGGCTATCACCAGGTGAAGGTGAAGAGTGAAGACATACCGAAGACAGCTTTTCGGACAAGATATGGCCAGTTTGAATTCACAGTAATGCCGTTTGGTTTAACCAATGCACCAGCAGTATTCATAAACTTGATGAACAAGGTATTCCATTAGTACCTTGACAAGTTCGTAGTGGTGTTTATTGACGACATTCTAATATACTCGAAGACCCCAGAAGAACATGAAGAGCACCTGAGGATGGTCTTAGAGACTCTCAGGAGAGAGAAGTTGTACGGGAAGCTTTTAAAGTGTGAGTTCTTCCTTGACAAGGTTGAATTTCTTGGACATATGATAACGGGTAACAGAATTTCAGTTAACCCAAAGAAGATCGAAGCAGTGGAATCATGGGCTACCCCCAGTATGGTAGCTGAGATCAGGAGCTTTCTTGGACTAGCAGGATACTATAGAAGATTTGTACAAGACTTCTCCAAGATTGCAGAACCAATGACTAGACTAACCAAGAAAGATATAGATTTTGTCTGGACAGAAGAATGTCAGGCCGCGTTTGATGAGCTGAAGAAGAGATTGACGATAGCGCCAGTTTTGACGTTGCCATCAGGGACAGGTGGATTCACTATCTACAGTGATGCTTCAGGAAAAGGTTTAGGATGCGTTCTTCAACAACACAGGAAAGTAATTGCCTATGCTTCAAGACAATTATGCTCCCATGAAAAGAACTACCCTACTCATGATTTGGAGTTAGCAGCAGTTATCTTCGCTCTAAAACTGTGGAAACACTATCTATACGGAGAGCGTGTGGAGATCGTCACAGACCACAAGAGCTTGAAAGACGTGTTTACACAGAAAGAGCTGAACATGAGGCAGAGAAGGTGGTTAGAATTGATGAAAGACTTTGATATCTCATTACACTACCACCCAGGAAAGGCTAACGTAGTCGCCGATGCCTTGAGCAGGTATCCGATAGCTATGTGCTTGACTTCAGATAGACATTTATTAGTTGATCTTGAGAGCTTGGGAATTGAAGTACTAGTTCCAGGAGTTGAGATTCAGATGTGGGGATTGCAGATACAATCAGAGCTGATGGACAGAATTATAGCTGCTCAGTATGATGATGAGACTCTAAGGAATATTAGAGCACAAGTTCAGACAGGATTGACGGACGACTTCACAATTGCGGATGATGGATCTTTACGGCATGGCAAGAGGATGTGTATGCCAAGTGAAGAGCTGTACGAAGAGGTTTTGCAGGAGGCATATCGCTCTCAGTACTCAATGCACCCCGGAGCCAACAAGATGTATCGAGATTTGAGGGAGCTTGTATGGTGGTATGGTATAAAGCGCGAAGTAGCACGCTTTGTATTCCGATGTTTAGTGTGCCAGCAGATAAAAGCAGATCAAAAGAGGCCAGGAGGATTGCTTCAACCTTTACCTATTCCAGAATGGAAGTGGGAGCACGTGACTATGGACTTTGTTTCAGGACTTCCACGTTCTCTAGGAGGAAAGGACATAATTTGGGTCATCGTGGATAGGTTGACCAAATCAGCCCAATTCCTACCATTCAAAGTGGGTACATTGACAAAGAAGCTAGCAGAGATGTATGTACAGCAGATCGTTAGATTACATGGAGTTCCTGTGAGTATTGTCTCAGATCGGGATAGTCGTTTTACTTTCCATTTCTGGAGGAGTCTGCAGTCTAGCTTGGGCACTTAACTCAAGTTCAGTACCGCGTATCACCCCCAAACAGACGGGCAGTCTGAAAGGGCTATTCAGACTCTTAAAGATATGCTACGCACTTGTATTTTGGATCTCGGAGGTTCTTGGGAGGATCATCTATACCTAGTAGAGTTTGCTTACAACAACAGCTACCAGGCCAGCATTGAGATGTCACCATTCGAGGCTTTATATGGACGAAAGTATCGTACACCATTATCTTGGGATGATATTGGAGAGAGAGATTTGTTAGGACCAGAAATGGTCGTGGATGCAGCAGAAAAGGTAAAACTTATCAGAGACAGACTGTGAGTGGCGCAGGACAGACAACGGTATTAGGCCAACAGCCACTGTAGACCCCTAGAGTTTCAGGTATAGATTTTGTTTTATTGGTTGTGATTGTTTTGTTTTAGATTACATGCTAAGATTATTTGTTCTAGGTAGGCGATTTGGTGTTCCTACAGATTTCTCCGACACGGGGCACGATCCGTTTTGGCAGAGGCAGAAAGCTTAGTCCACGATACATCGGGCCCTTCAGTATTCTTGCAAGGGTCGGTACAGTGGCCTATAGACTTGATTTGTCGCCTGCTCTAGAAAGAGTGCATGACGTATTCCACGTGTCACAGCTGAGAAGGTATGTGGCAGATCCTAGTCACGTACTAGATCACTCGAAGATCGAGGTTGGACCGATGCTCAGCTATCCTGAACAACCCGTTGAGATCTTGGATCGTAGAGAGAAGGCATTACGAAACCAGACTATTCCTTTGGTTCGTGTTGCATGGAGACATCACTCTCCAGGAGAGTCAACCTGGGAGAGAGAGGATGAAAAGCATGAGCAGTATCCGTATCTCTTCGAGACTTGAGGTATATTTTATTGTTTGATTATTGTTCTTGTGCTAGTTAATTTTTAATTTCGAGAACGAAATTCTTTTAAGGAGGGTAGACTTGTCACCCCCACATTTCAGATTAAGGGTATTTTTGTCTTTTTATAATTAATGTGGAAATGATTGCATGATATTTAATTATATTTAAATGCTATAATTTATTTGATTGTTGCATATTATCGTTGCTTCGATAATTAGAGCGCTACGTTAGCCATTGTCTTCCAACAGATTTCACACCCTTGTCCTAGACATGCCAGACTATTATTTTGATCCTTGTGTGACTCATAACCATGCCTTGTTGTACTTTATTTTAGACGCACAACATTCATCGTAACCGATTGTATTTAATTCTATATAAATCTAACTTTATATCCTTGTGTGTTCCAATCAAAATTTGAGACACAACCTCGACCTATTTTGAGCAACCCAAATTAGGATAATATTCTACTCTGAGTCTACTTTATTCATGATGCTTGTGTCCCACTTAAATTCAGTCTATTTTACTTCTAATTAATTTTAGAATACCACTTGCATTTATTTTAATTAATTAAACAATAAATCCAACTTCGTGTAATTTTCCAATTGTTGGGCACTTTTGTGCACAAGGCATTAAGGTGTCCATCCCGTTGGACTCGACACGTAAATAAACCTAATTCTCCTACATGTGTATTTTTCTATAATATTCGGGAGTGTGTAAATTAACATCAACATCCTTGAAACCATGGCCTCAAAACCTCGAACCAATGCATCGTGGCCATTCATTTTTAATTTGTTTAAATCCTAGCCATTGAAATATCCATGGCAAGGCCCAACGCTAAGAGGGCTTTGACCAAGCCTATTCCTAGGTCAACCCAAACCCATTGCATATAAATATTCCTTTTCTTGTGTTTTTTTTCTCAAACCTAGATAATAGTCATCAGCCGAACCCTATTCCCATCGTCCCCATCCTTCAACCCACGACCGGAGCCAAACCCTTCCCGTCCGCTGATCGACCGGAGTCGACACCACCTACGCCGGACTGAACGTCGCTCGCCTGAGAGCACTGCACCAGGCCTGAACCCCCTCCGCTTTGCCTCGAGACAGCATCAGAGTTCGACGAACTGACCCCGCGGCCAACCGACACCACACCCCGTACTGCCTCATCCTTCGCCGGAGACCCGACTGCTCAGAGCCCTCGCCTGAGACGCACAGCAACCTCGCCTGAACACCACGACGACTTCACCTCAACTGAACCGAACAGTCTCGACCCCGGCAGTGCCTCATCCACACGACGATAATTATCCCAACCGCTGGACGATCCTTGCGGCCATCTCCGCCTGACCTGCACAGCATCGGACCTCGCCATCCCCGTTGTCAACCACCAGAAGTCGCCTGCACACGACCGGAGGCCTGACCCACTCGACTGAACGACTTTGACTCCGTGACGACCTCGACGCACACGACTCATCCCACGTACCCAGGTTTGATTTCCCCCGCGTGCATGTACACGTATGCGCACCCTCATATTTTACCATCGTATTGCATACGTATTTAGACATGGTATTTAGTATATGATGGTATATTGGTATGATTGTATGTACATAGTATATATCTATATGTATATGAACCCGATTAGTATATATATATAGTATAATTCTCAATTAAGTATATACATACGTATATGTATTGAACATGTATTCCTAGTACATGGTTAATATATATATATGTGCATAGTATTAATTCTATTTAAAGTATATATATATATACACATTTCTATTATAATTGTAACTAATGAGTATTACTGTATATGTTAGTTAATAATATGTAGTATATGACTATATACTTGATGACCCGATCGTAACCACGGATACCCCGTAGTTACATTGACCTGTGACCAGATAACATGTTAGCAGACTGCCATATGTACACTGACGTACTGTCTGTTATGCACAGCAACTACAGACGTGACCCCCCTAGCGTAGTCTCTGAGATCATTGTGTTTGATTGTGTGTGTAGTATAATGTCTGATGCAGTGTTGTGTTATATGATATATCTATAGGACTGTTGGATCTTTCAGACGATACTTTGGAACCCGGACATTGGTATTGCCAGCTAAGGACCACAGGCGAGTATATTCTCTAACAATTTCTATTATGTTGATTATTTCTATAATTCTAGTTGTATAGCGTACATGACTCTGATACTGTTATTTACACGAGTTGGCATCATTGAGACCTGTCATGAGGAGTCGTGATTTGGAATCCATCGTGCTAGCTGGGAAAAAATGGGAAAATATTAGTAGCTTATGTGATCATACCCAACTTTACATGCATCATAGCTCACCCACACCTCACATCGGTTCAGCCTGACCATTACATGCCTCATAGCCTGTTATGTGTGACTAGTCTGACTATTGCTCGCATTATAGCTATCCGGATGGTTAGCCTAACCTTACATGAATTATAGCTAGTCATACATAGCAAGCCTGATCAGTCCTAAGCCGATCACATGATATACTGATGTTTCACAAACTTAGATGTTCTTGACATGTATCTCTAGTGTATTGATATAGCATTCCTTATATTCTCGTCATGATTCTAGCATTCACATATATACCAGTTCATTGTTCTAGCGTGTACTTGTATTTCTATTTCATTGCTAGATGTATATTGATGATGATATGCTCCAGTATTTCTTATTCCAGTAGTTCTTATTCCAGTATTTCTCATTGCCAGTTTTTTATATCTGTCTTGTATTTCTTTACACTGTGTTATAGTTTTTGTCAATATATGTGGAACTGCTTTTAGTGCTTGTACTTCGTTCCAATCCTGACTGGATATTTTTTCCAGAGGATCTTGAGGATTTCTGTACCACACACTATGGACCGGGTATAGATGCAGACTACACACCATAGATCTTAGAGGAGACTATTCTTTTAGAGGAGATATTACCTGCAGCTATCTAGGCAGTATTTATCTTATTTGAGATTTACTTCAGTTTATGTTTAGACTTATGTTAAGTCTAATTTGAAACTTGTGGAGACTTTATGTTGGACAGCTAGACTGTGATTTATCTTTATGTTTGAGACATGGTGTTTAACTATGTCATTCCTCTCATCTTTTATCGTGCCTTTATACTCTTATAGATGTTGTGATTGAGTTTACATTATGAGGTATTGTGAGATGTATATTGTCCTCCTTATGGAGATTGATATCATTAATAGGTATTTAGTTATATAGTATTATTGTGACCTAGACAGCGTTCTACCGTCGATACTGCGGTGTAGGCTAGACGTACCCCCGCTCTCGTGCTCCTATACCGGGTGCGGGTCATGACACATGCTAGTACCTGGTTCAATCTGAGGATTCCTATATGCATAATATCTCTGGGATAATCCAGACTCCATCTAGAAAGTCGTAGTCTTGATTGGCCGATTTAACAAATATTGGTTGTAAGTGTAATTGCCATCTGTTGACTAGTCTAGGGACATTAACTATCATGGTACGACGGTATAACCCTTGTCTTTATTTTGTTCTAGGATTAGATTTTTGTACTACGATAGGCTATGGACCAAGACTATGAGACAAAACTATATTTTCCTGTATGGTTTTGCGTTGGTTTTTGTTTCTTTATTCGTTCTTCCTTTGTGGTACTTTCTATTTGGGGCTAACCCCACTGGTTTTGCATGGCTAAGTTTAGAGCCAGTACCCGAGGATCAAGCGTACTTTCCCCTGAACAATGGCGCACACCAGACATATGGCCGCTGAGGGACACGAGTGGGTTTCTTGATTGTCATGCCCCAGTCCCAAAATACCGAGGGACTAGCCAAATGACAATGGCCAACAGCACAACTCCAATGGACAAACCCAATTTAATGGACCCGCTAGAGTACACTTAAGCTGTAAAACAAATACAATAGTCTATGATACATGTCACAGTCTAATTCTAATCTTATCCACAAAAAATAAACATAATTAAATATGATAGACCAAACAAGATAATAGATAAAGAAAAATAGTCCATCATCAAGTCAACATAAGTAGTGTCTCGAGGAACAATCCGACACAATAAGAAAAGAGAATATCACCAATACATATGTCCATAAGTCCAGATATAAAATAATAATAAACATAAATAACTGAGTAAGTACTGAGTACTCAGGAGAAATCCTCTGGCACAACCTCGTCCTCTTGTGCCAGTACTGCTCCAGCGTCACCTCATGTCCCGTATATCTTGGGATAATCCTCCTCTGATGTACCTGGGGGCATAATCCGGATCCAGGTCCTCAGGGGACATAGCAAGGTACAAGAAACACTCAAGCCAAATAAAATACAGTAAATAAAAATAGATCCTCAGGGCAAGCTATGTAACCAGCTATGTGAAATGCAAATGAGACCATCACTAGAACTCAGGCTGAGACCACTACAGGCTCTGTGTCAGGGAGTCCGTAGCAGCAAGTTGTATCTCGTAGGGCAAGTAAATATGCCAAGCTCTGATACAAAGACTAAAGCACCTCCAGTAATATATATATATATATATATATATATATATATATATATATATATATATATATATATATATAAAATCAGCTTGTAACATGTGTCTCTCCCCACCCAATGTAACCTCACGTCTCATGTCCATAACACGCAAGATCATAACCTCTAGCTAGTACAACGAGTCATAAATATCTCTATATATGCAAGTCTCAGATCGCGAATCCTGTAAGCCTATACAGAATCACCATGAACAACTCAAGAAAGATTCTGTCACATAAAATAGTGTCAAGTGTCCTATGGTATGATGTACTTGGTAAAGCAAGCACGCAAAGAATATAGGATCGTGGTATCAACTCTCTAAGTGATGTTACACGACTCCGCGTATGGCGTCGATACCTGAATCTTATTCGAACGCTAAGAAACATCTCACGGTCCTAGGTTGAAAAGGTACATCACAGAAGTACATATATAGAAAGCAAATAATATAACAGGATCTCTGTAGATTTTGCAATGTATACTTGCCTAGGTTCTGAGCTTTGTCAGTTGCTCCGATATAAGTGGTATCTTTAAATACGCCTTCGGATGTTGAAATAAACATCACCATTGTTCTCAGAATACTTAAAATAGCTATAATTGACTACCCATAAGTCCAATTTGGACACAGGGACAAAATTGACAGTTTCAGATCAAAACGAGATCAACATGTGGCCCACTTTGCACCAAAAAATGTGCCAAAGACAAAGTTCTCCAAATTCGTCAAACTTACTGTCTACGAGTCCAGAACGATGACACAAATCCAATGAAATATCCAGAACTGGATTCCGATGACCCGGTCAAGAAATCGTCTATCAAGTAGAACCATGGAGCCTGCGAAACGGTGTCTCATCAATATTCTCAGAATCGAACCAAACTTGGGTCACAGGACCAGCGTAACGCTACAAATCCGATGGCACAAGTTTCGTTACGAAATGACAAGCATACACGAAATTATGACGAATGTTAGAACAGGCCGATACGATAATTTTTGACGAATATGCGTTGATTTCGGTGTGCATGCACATCCAAATCAAGTTCCACAAAATCCTACACGTCCGCGTTGACGATACGCACCTTTCGGTGCATTTTGCACACAACGAAGTCACCTCGTTTAGCGGGATGCACCACGTATCGAGAAATTTTTTGGTTAAGAAATAAAATATTTGACAAAATTCAACAGCAAATAAAATACAACATACATCGAATTAAAATAAAGTGATTGAAGAGATTAAAACTAGGTTATGTTGTCTAAATTACCGTTCAAGTAGAATTTTAATATCGTGTGCCTTTATGAAGGTAACAGGACTCAAACACGCGTACTTGAAACAGTTTCTTTTCCCAAAACTCGATCATTTTTTCCTTTTTTGTGTCACAATTTTTGATCGACACATGAGACGATAAACAAAACTAATTACACAGGGTTCAAGGGGGTCATGTGATCTTCACATAGGATTCTATGGGTCACTGTTTGGATTATTGTGTAGGGAGATACATGGACGAGAAGTAGGGTACCTCACTACGGCTGCTGCTCGTCTTGACTTCGGGCGGCTCTTCACGGCGATCGTCAGCAGTCACGGCGGCGGTCGACTACGTCGGCAATGGTTGGGGTGGTCGGAGAGATGTTGGTGGTGGTGGTCTGCTCTAGTGGTGTTTATATAGGGTGAAGGAGGGAGGTTACAAGGAGGGGTTCGACGTCAGTTTTGGGGAAGGGGAAGGGTGGAGTCGGGGTGAATGGGTTACTGTAGCGGGGGAGAGTAACTGTAGGGTTCGGGTCTGTGGGTTTAGGGTTTTGGGTTTAATTCGGTTTGGTTTGGGTTTGGGTTTATTAAATAATTATTATCTCTCTCTCTCTCTCTCTCTCTCTCTCTATATATATATATATATATATATATATATATATATATATATATATATAGTAAATAGCTATCAAAAAAAATAGTTTTGGGCCTAAATAAATTCCAAAAAATTTGTACAATACGCTAATAATAGTTGTACACCCAAAAATATATTTTCTGCACTATATTAATAATTAATTAAATACACATAAATATTAATCTATGAATAACATTTATTCTAATTAGCTAAAAAATACAAAAAATTCTCCCTTAATCTCAATAATTAAAAATAATAAAACTAAAATTAAATTCTAAAAATCAGGGTATTTATAATCTACCCAACTTAAAAGAATTGTGTCCTCGCAATTAAGAAAATAAAACATAACCGGTCAGGAAAGGTTTGCTCCAGAAGAGATGACGCGGTTGTACGAGATTTGTTGAAGCATGACACAAAGGATAAGGGACCATGAACAAGAAAAAAATCGAGAGGAAGGGTGAAAATTTTGTTCAACCAGAACACGTAAGGAAGCAATGAAAACTATTTCCTAGGCAATGAGAGATAAGTAACTCAAGAGTAAAGGAGTCTGATTAGAGCGAGGATCAACAATAGCTTCTGAAAATTTGGGTTCCACTTACATATTACTACTCTGGACTAACAAGTTCATGCTAACATAATACTAGGTATAGGCTAGGGAATGGAACTAACAGGCACATGCTAAAATATTACTAGGAATATTCACTATTATAGCTAGTTATGATAAAACTAAATCTTACTCATATTCGCTACTCCTGGAGTCTGTGCCTCCTCCACTGTCATCTCAAAAGCCTGACCACGTCCCTGTGGTGGTGCCCTCTGTTGTTGCTGGACCTGCTGGAAGTGTGCTGTCTGTGATGCCAAGGGTGGCCTCGGCTGATATCCTCTTGGAGCTGGTGGTCTTAATCCTCCATCTTCTGCCTGTGATGCTCCTGGTGCTGGATAAGCTAGTCGATGGGGCTGCTGGACTGGCCTCGATGCTGGTAAAGCTTGTCGATTTACTATCGTTGCTCGACGGTGAACCATCGTTACTTCTCCTCGATGCTTCATGAAATCTCTGGCTGAATGCTGGTCTGAACCGCAAACCAAGCACAATCCCAATCTGCGTCAGCATTCCTTGGTGAGATGACCTACCTTGCCACAATAATGACAAGTAGGGAGTCCAGGTGCTGGTAGGGCTAGTCGATGAATCATCAGTGCTCCTCTCTATTGTTCTATACAGTCCCATGCCGAGTGTTGTCCCAATCTGCAAATCAAGCATAGTCCCAACTTGTGTCTGCACTCACTCTCATATGACCTCGCTTGCTATAATATTGATATATAGGCAGTGCCTGCGGAGCTGCTCTGGGTGGATGGTGCATGTGAGGTCTCTTTACAGCTTCTTCCTGTGGTGCTCTGGCTGGTGTTGATATGAATAGATGTTTCTGGCTGGACTCTCTCCTGGTGACGGGCTCTATGCGTCGGGCTGCAACAATGACGTCTGTATAAAACGTAGGTACAATGGAGTTGATTAATCTATGTAGCTCAAAGCTAAGTCCGTCAAAGAACTTCTCTGCCTGGCATTGCTGGGCCTCTTGATGAACATGTTGTTTTACTTGCATCCTTGCGTAGAATATTTGGAACAACTGATGTCCGTCCATAGGCTGTCCTGGTGGAAAAACGGGCATCGGTGGAGTAAACTACGATGGTGGTGGAATATCGTCTCGCCGGAACCTCGAGAAATGTTGATCTGCTTGATTGCTTTGTTGAGTGGGGGGATCTCCACTTAGTGGCATCACCTCATCATCGTAAGTGACCACAGCACCTTGTGGTGTACCTGCGGGAGTCTCGTCGCTAGCTCGTGGATCCATTACTCTGTATACAAAGTAAACTATGAGAGGCGTACAGAGGAATCTAGGCAGGATGCAAGACAAGAAATTATTTTGAAGTCGATATAGAGGTCAAGAACGTATCAATATGTGGATGAGATCCTATAATTCATCATATCCTAATTGTAGGCTAGCTCGTTCCTTAGTTGAAACCTAAGCAATATAGTCGTAGACCTGCATGGGCCACCATAAAAATTATGTTACGTCCAGTCCCAAAATACCGAGGGACTAGCCACATGGCAATGGCCAACAACACAACTCCAATGGGCAAACCCAATTTAATGGCCCCGTTAGAGTGCACTTAAGCTGTAAAATAAATACAATGGTCTAAGATACATGTCACAGTCTAATTCTAATCTCATCCACAGAAAGTAAACATAATTCAATATGATAGACCAGTCAAGATAATAGATAAAAAAAAATAGTCCATCATCAAGTCAACATAAGTAGTATCTCGGGGAACAACCCGACACAATAAGAAAAAAGAATATCACCAATACATATGTCCATAAGTCCAGATATAAAATAACAATAAACATAAATAACTGAGTAAGTACTGAGTACTTAAGAGAAATCCTCTGGCATAACCTCGTCCTCTGGTGCCAGTACTGCTCCAGCGTCAGCTCCTGTCCCGTATATCTCGGGATATGTAACCTCCGATTTCCAATTTCGAAAATAATTAGATTTTAATTTATTTTAAAATATCAAGTTTTATAAAATATTTCTCCTTGAAATTTTTATTTGATTTTGAACGATGTTTGATTGTAGAAGGTAATTTAAAAATCCTTTATAAAAATCCTTTTTCCTAAGTGTCGATGTAGTACAAAATAAATAAATAATAATATATATATATTCCTCTAGTTATGTTTATTGGCTTGAAATCATAAAATTATTTATTGGATAAAATTAATTAAAAGACTAGTTGTTTCTTCAAAATAATTTTATATTTAATGGGATAGTAAATAAATAAATTACATAGCTTTCCTAAAATATTTTCTGAAATTATAATCTTTATTTTTATTTTTACAAGTTGCCATTTCCCATCAACTAGCCTTCACACCCTCATTTTTCCCCACGTGAGAAACCCGTTTAATTAATTTGGGCCATTCACTATTGGGCCAACCCGCAACCCTTTATCCCACACCATCTCTCCCTATTTAAGTTCTCATTCTCACAATTCCCAAGAAACCCTAATCTCCAGATTATTAGCTAGCCCCCACAATTTCCCACAAGCCAAAGCCACCACCATTTTTGTGTGCTCGTGTCCGTGTGTCCAGCATCACCATGTCAGCCGTGATGGCCTCGGGTCCGACCCCGGGTGTCCCACCGTATCCATTTATTTCTTGTGTCCGGTTACAACTTTACAACCTGATTTCCGTGTCCGACACACCCGGACACAACCCCCACACCACAGCCAACACCCACCCCGTGTCCAACACCCGGACACGTCCACAGTACAGCAACCCATCGTGTCCTGCCCCGGACACGATTCACCACAGAACCGACCCTAACCCTAGATCAAGCCGCCGGTGGCCGCCCAGATCCGCCGAGAAAGACGCCGACCGCCTCGGATCTCCTCGGGACGAAGCCGCCGACCGCCTCCTCGATCTGGCCCGCCGCTGAGTCGAACAGCCGCCGCTGCTCCCGAGAACCGCCATCGCCGAGTTCGAGCAGCCCGCCACCGCCTCAAGTCGAGCCCGCCGCAGAAGATTTCGTCGCCGTCGAGTTCCCGCTGCCGCCTCAGGCCGCCTCACCTGCGCCGACCCCGGCGAGCCCCGCGCCGACGCCGGAGAAGCCCTCGTGAGCCTCTTCTTCCCTTTCCCCTTTTCCTTTCTTTTCGGTTCTGTAAATGAGTTGAGATGAGTATATAATAGATTAATTAGTAATAAGTAATAGTTAGTTAATTATTAATCATTAGTTAATTTTTATTAGTTTAGTAAATTTATAATTAGTTTAATTAACTCAAAATGGGTTTCATTAATTCATAATTAGTTAATTAATTATAAAAATCAGTTAGTATATATGATTAGTTATTTTATATAATTAGTTAATTAATGTAATTTGGTTATATTAATATAATTAGTTTATATTGATATGTATTTTGGTTATTTATATAAATTGATTTTATTAATATGTATTAGTCTAGTAAATTCATATAATTAACTTAGTAAATTCATGTAACTAGTTTAGTAAATACAACATGATTAGTTTTATTGTTTTAATTTATAAAATTAGTTTAGTTAATTTAGTAATCATTAATTAGATTAATTAGTTAATTAATAACCAGTTAGTAATTTCTTAATAAATTAGTAATTTATAATTAGTTTGGAAATTTATGTAACTTGTTTATTAATTAAATATAATTAGTTTAGTAATTTCCTATAATAAGTTTGGTAATATATATATATAAGCATATTAGTTTTATTGTTTATAATTTAGTTATGTATTATGTATAAGGATTTTTGATTGATATATATATACAAATATGTATTTTGGTATAAAAAGTATATATGTATATACATCTATTAGTGTATATACACAAATACGTATTTTTTTAAAATTACTAATAGACACTTATATATATATTATATACGTTTTATTGGTATACTAAGTATTAATGTATGTTTCAGTATTTAAATATAAATAAATGTATATTGGTATAAATGTATATATATATATATTGTACATACAATTAATGTATTGTATATGTATTTAATGTGATGTACTAGTATTAGTATATATTTTAATAATAATAATAACATTGACAATACACATATATATATATTTTAAAATGTATTTTAGCATATGTATGAGTATACATATATAATGTTCAACTAGTATAAATCAAATATATATTGTAAATACATTTAAATTGGTGCATGTATAAATATAGTAAGTATTAATAAGTGTAATGTGTGTTATATACGTATCCCTACTAGATGACCTAGTTGACTAGAGCCATGCCTGGCAGAGCCCCTGAGTTTTTGTAGTTGTGATGTGTTAGTGTAGCACCTGATGCAAATGTTGTATTTGATATATTTTAGGACTGTTGGTTCCTCCAGACGATACTCTGGGACAGGACATTGGTTTTACCAGCTAAGGACCAAAGGCGAGTACATTCTCTGATTAGTTTCTAATTTATGATATCTCCTATGTTCACTGTATCTAGTGTAAATATCCATGTTCCTGACACGTTGGTTACACGGATTGGTATATACGGATCTCGTCATGAGATGTTATTCCTTATTCATGGTGTAGCTTGTACAAGACTTGTTTCCTTGATATCTTGTGCATGTACAGACACTGATTCCCGGAGAGATTTGCTACCTTCCTAGGGAATCCCGTGCCATAGCGTACCATGATTGGATCTACTATACCAGTCGGGGGGTGGGGAGTATTTTAGTGTAGATATGTGATCATACCCAACTTTTTATGCATCATAGCTCACCCCACATCTCACGTCGGGTGCAGCCTGACCATCCCCGTGCCTCATAGCTGTTACGTGTGATTAGCCTGACCCCTACATGCATCATAGCTAACCAACGGTTAGCCTGACCTTCGTGAATCATAGCTAATCACATGTAACCAGCCTGATCAAGTTCCCAAGCCGATCACATGTTAAAGCTAGTACTCACACACTTAGTCATAGGTTTCTTGCTCTTGGACATATTGTTTTCTTTTCCTGTAGTTACTTACAGTATTTCCAGTATTTCTTTCATTGTACATTTCTCGTACCTATACATACATCTGGTATGTTTCCATCTAGAACTGCTACATAGTTTATGTCATTTATATAGAACTGCTATTTAGAGATGTACTTTGCTCCTTCCTGACTGGAAAATATTTTTCCAGACTGTGACCTTAGTAGACTGGTTTCCGACACACTTGGGGATTTGAAGTTAATTATTGCAGGTATGATTATTTTGTCATTAGACTTATGTTGTATACTTTTGTTTCTTCAAATTCCTATCGTGCTGTAGTTGTGATTGAGTATGTTGTTAATATTTTTATAGTGTTATCCGAGTCTCCTTATGGAGTTGGATACTAGCGTGAGATTTTATAGATAGTAATTGACCTAGACAGCGTTCTACCGCCGATGCTGCGGCGTAGGCTGGACGTACCCACGCACTCGTGCCCCTAAACTGGGTGCGGGTCGTGACACATTTTAGTGGTGGCCCATGCAGGTCGACTTCGCTAGTTGTGCGATGTCGTAGTAGTGCGACGTCATAGTTGTACTACTGCGTACCTGCTATAGAATATAGGACATAGGATACTAGGATGAGAGAGGATACTCAATCACAAATTCTTGAGAGATTCCTGGGATGACCCCTTGAGAATCTTATTCCAATTTAAATCTTTTTCCTTGATTTCGTCCGCTCTCGCTTGTTGTCACTGAACTTGATTCTTGTTGAGCAGTTATTAAATTAAATTCTTGGTATCATTGTTGAGTTTGATTCTTGTTGACCAGTTGTTAACTTTAATTCCTGGTATCGTTGTTGAGTTGATTTCAAATTGAGATGAATTTTACAGACTAAAATTTACGGTATCATCTGATGACATATATTGATGAGGACAGTGAGAAAGGTAAAAACGTCTACTTTGGTCATGGAACCTAGAGTTTATCGCAGCCATATTAGCTGTCGTGACGAGAACGTAGGAACCTAACTTGGATGTACATACTTTAGTTATGAGATTTAGAGTTTTTTGCAGCCATACCGGTTGGCGTGGCGAGTATTCTAGATGACATGATTATAGGGTTGCATACCTTAGTTACGGAACCTGTCGTTTATCGCATCTATGCTTACTGGCGTGGCGAGGATTCTGTGTGTCATGATTTCGGATAGACGTGTATGATTATCAGGTTGTATCTTAAATTGGTTCTTAAAATATCATCTCAAGACTTGTCTATTTCTGTTATTCCAGGATTTTGTTCCACCGCTTCTTTCTTTACTAGCAGTAAGGATACCTTCTGTCCTCAATTCAGTCTTTGAGCTCCTATTCCTTGAGAATTTCTTGTTAAGCATGGTAATTAGTGGCTTGTAATTTTGTTTGTGTCTTGTATTAGTATTGACTGTGTTGCTAGTGATTTGTAAGTGTTTCTTAGATGGGCATGTGAGCAGTAGACTTTAATCTAGAGTTAGCCCTTAGCATAGTACCTTGTACCAATGATTCTAGGAGTAGTGTCATTAGAGACTGAGGGTTAAGGAGAGTATAGAGTATCAGTGATAGTTCTCAGAGTTAGTATCAGAGCCAATTACCCGTCCTGGATAATCATGATTATGTAATTGAGTGATCTATGTAAACGATTAAGTATCCGGAAATTGTGTTAAGGATTTATGGAGCATAATGTCCAATTTGATGATTGATATCGGAAATGTTAAAGGTAAAGAAATGTATATGTATAAAAGGTTTAATGAGATGTCATAAGTAGAGAAATATCAGGATTAGTAATAGAAGTTGTGAAGCGTATCACGGATTAGTTTAATAGGCTTTAAAGGATTGAAGGAAATACATATACAACCATCGAGATGAGGAACCATACACATACCCATGAGAGTAAAGAAACATGAGTGTTATAGAGGATACAGGTGATCATGAGTCTAATGAGCTTGATGAGATAATCCATTAATGCAGCTAGTGATATAATACCAAGAGTGCTAATGATTCTATATCGAGGATTAGTCAAGGATGACGTTAATAACAGTAAGCACTCTGTGTGTTGATAATTAGATGATATACCAATTGACATAAATTAAAATTATGAAAGAAAACACAGTTGATGGTAACTTTGATCATCGGAGGTAATAGTACAAGTGATTCGGGCAGTACAATTTAGTACAAAATTATAGACACTAGATGCATTGAGTGCACCTTGAGTATCAGAGACCGTGAGCACTAATATGTACATTGAGGAGTTATAAATAAAAAGGTGGAAATGAATTTTAAATTTTTAGAATTTTTAAGGAGTTGAGATTTTATGTTGTTAAAATATTGAGGATTTAAATTTGATTCACTAAACATAGTTAAGGCTACAAAGATTTTAGAAGTGATTAAATTTTATTTTGATGTGAAGTATCTAATTTTGAGGAGGCATATGCATTTTATTTTAAGTTGATCGGGAAGTTAAACCTTGACGATTATTTTGAGAATTAATTTTTGGTAGATGAGAGATATGAATATTAATATATGATTAGTTGATATGGGTACCAGTGTACATGAATAGGAATTAGTTAGTGAATGTGCTAGAGTTAAGTGTTTGTTAGAGATAGTAGACACTACAAGTAATATGTTAACATGATCCTTCTTCCTTCCTAATGTTCCTTTTCTTTCGCCTTCGATTGATTGATTGATTTTCCTAGTACTGTGGTTCACATGCATGATTTTCTTGTTAGAATATAACTAGTAGTACCCCCCTAACAGAGACTGAAATACCATGACAAAAGACACATGACCTATATTTTCTTAAATTGCATGGCTGTAGGTAGAGTTTTCTTAAACCATGATCATTGGGTTTTGACCATAGCAAAGATCTATGATGAGGTTATGACTGACAAAAAGAGACAAGAGGATTAAATTTGTGGATAAGCATTAAATTAAATAAAGAATTTAGGGGTTGTTATAACGGAGTTGATGGATCATTGATTTTATGAAAATCGAGGTATGATTAAAATTCGAGGACAAACATTTACTTAAAGGGAGAATTAAGAAATTCACAGAGCCAAAAATTTGAGGATTTATTAATTTTAAGGAGGTCTTGATATGATTGAATTGATTATTAAAAAAAAAAAATTTGAGAAATTTGAGAGATTATCTTATCTATTTGATTGCAAGATAGAAATTTTATATAGTATGAATGTTGCATTGAAGATACTGGAAGCATCGCATCGTTGAGTATTTGAGGAAAAGAAAAGCAGGAAATAAAATCGTAAATGGAATAATGTCAAATTAAATTCTTGGGATGAGGAGTTAGATTGGAATAAGCATCAATTGAATTTGAGTTAGATGATTGATGAGTGTTTAAAGTTAAATTTTGGGATGCAGATTTTTAAGTTTTATAAATATGCATTGATTGGATTTCAATTAAAAGGATAGGATAGTAAATCTTGTATTTAGTTATTTACTCAAAATTTGAGGAGATTATGATACGACTGGAATTCAATTAAAATATTGAGGATTTGAGTAGTAAAATTTTTACATTGGGATAATAAATTCAGAGGATGAAAAAAAAATATTAGTTCAAAATTCGGAAATATTATACATACGGATAAAGAAATATGGAATGAAATGAAGCTCATGGTAAAGAAGATTATAATATAATTGATTATGGGATCATATAATTGAAGATCGTAAGGTAAGATCATGGTATATTGAGGTTGTGATTTAAATTAAAATCTTGACCATGACAATAACATTTGAAATCGAAGAAAATAATCGAGGTATAGTTGATGTTAAGATAAACAAACTCGAATTTGATGATAAGGATTTTGGACATGTAATAAATTTTGATTCAGAAATTCTAAGATCTAATCTAATAAAGTTGTGGAATTTGAAACTTTTATAGATATTAGTTAATGATGAATCACAAGATTGAGAAAAGTAAAATGAACGAGGATAAAAAGGAAGGATTATTTTCAGATGGTAGTAAAGACTATTTTTTCCTAGAAATTAAGAAAGGCGATTAGATGTCTCTTGATTACATTCTGAAGGATGTATTTAAGTTTCTTAAATTAAATTGTCGACCGTATCTTTCGAATTAGCTATAACTTTCATGTCTATATCATTCATTATATTGGGTCTTCCTTGGTTTAGTTACTTTGAAAAGGTAACGTGCATTATTCCAATTATCTGTTTTTTGTGATCGTGTCTACTTCCCAAAACCTAAACTTTCTAGAGGATTCAAGGCCGAGCCATGATTCCTTCAAGTTATTCCTGTCTTAAACCATATTTTCTTTTTCTTCATGTTTTCTTCTGTTTGGTAAATATTCTCCTTATAGAAATATTTTCTTCAATGATATATTCATCATTATGAACAACAAAATTTTTTTCTATCCTAGTCATCCCTAAAATTTCGAGGACGAAATTTTTCTAAGGTGGATAGACTTGTAACCTCCGATTTCCAATTTCCAAAATAATTAGATTTTAATTTATTTTAAAATATCAAGTTTTATAAAATATTTCTCCTTGAAATTTTTATTTGATTTTGAACGATGTTTGATTGTAGAAGGTAATTTAAAAATCCTTTATAAAAATCCTTTTTCCTAAGTGTCGATGTAGTACAAAATAAATAAATAATAATAATATATATATTCCTCTAGTTATGTTTATTGGCTTGAAATTATAAAATTATTTATTGGATAAAATTAATTAAAAGACTAGTTGTTTCTTCAAAATAATTTTATATTTAATGGGATAGTAAATAAATAAATTACATAGCTTTCCTAAAATATTTTCTGAAATTATAATCTTTATTTTTATTTTTACAAGTTGCCATTTCCCATCAACTAGCCTTCACACCCTCATTTTTCCCCACGTGAGAAACCCGTTTAATTAATTCTGGGCCATTCACTATTGGGCCAACCCGCAACCCTTTATCCCACACCATCTCTCCCTATTTAAGTTCTCATTCTCACAATTCCCAAGAAACCCTAATCTCCAGATTATTAGCTAGCCCCCACAATTTCCCACAAGCCAAAGCCACCACCATTTTTGTGTGCTCGTGTCCGTGTGTCCAGCATCACCGTGTCAGCCGTGATGGCCTCGGGTCCGACCCCGGGTGTCCCACCGTATCCATTTATTTCTTGTATCCGGTTACAACTTTACAACCTGATTTCCGTGTCCGACACACCCGGACACAACCCCCACACCACAGCCAACACCCATCCCGTGTCCAACACCCGGACACGTCCACAGTACAGCAACCCATCGTGTCCTGCCCCGGACACGATTCACCACAGAACCGACCCTAACCCTAGATCAAGCCGCCGGTGGCCGCCCAGATCCGCCGAGAAAGACGCCGACCGCCTCGGATCTCCTCGGGACGAAGCCGCCGACCGCCTCCTCGATCTGGCCCGCCGCTGAGTCGAACAGCCGCCGCTGCTCCCGAGAACCGCCATCGCCGAGTTCGAGCAGCCCGCCACCGCCTCAAGTCGAGCCCGCCGCAGAAGATTCCGTCGCCGACGAGTTCCCGCTGCCGCCTCGGGCCGCCTCACCTGCGCCGACCCCGGCGAGCCCCGCGCCGACGCCGGAGAAGCCCTCGTGAGCCTCTTCTTCCCTTTCCCCTTTTCCTTTCTTTTCGGTTCTGTAAATGAGTTGAGATGAGTATATAATAGATTAATTAGTAATAAGTAATAGTTAGTTAATTATTAATCATTAGTTAATTTTTATTAGTTTAGTAAATTTATAATTAGTTTAATTAACTCAAAATGGGTTTCATTAATTCATAATTAGTTAATTAATTATAAAAATCAGTTAGTATATATGATTAGTTATTTTATATAATTAGTTAATTAATGTAATTTGGTTATATTAATATAATTAGTTTATATTGATATGTATTTTGGTTATTTATATAAATTGATTTTATTAATATGTATTAGTCTAGTAAATTCATATAATTAACTTAGTAAATTCATGTAACTAGTTTAGTAAATACAACATGATTAGTTTTATTGTTTTAATTTATAAAATTAGTTTAGTTAATTTAGTAATCATTAATTAGATTAATTAGTTAATTAATAACCAGTTAGTAATTTCTTAATAAATTAGTAATTTGTAATTAGTTTGGAAATTTATGTAACTTGTTTATTAATTAAATATAATTAGTTTAGTAATTTCCTATAATAAGTTTGGTAATATATATATATAAGCATATTAGTTTTATTGTTTATAATTTAGTTATGTATTATGTATAAGGATTTTTGATTGATATATATATACAAATATGTATTTTGGTATAAAAAGTATATATGTATATACATCTATTAGTGTATATACACAAATACGTATTTTTTTAAAATTACTAATAGACACTTATATATATATTATATACGTTTTATTGGTATACTAAGTATTAATGTATGTTTCAGTATTTAAATATAAATAAATGTATATTGGTATAAATGTATATATATATATATTGTACATACAATTAATGTATTGTATATGTATTTAATGTGATGTACTAGTATTAGTATATATTTTAATAATAATAATAACATTGACAATACACATATATATATATTTTAAAATGTATTTTAGCATATGTATGAGTATACATATATAATGTTCAACTAGTATAAATCAAATATATATTGTAAATACATTTAAATTGGTGCATGTATAAATATAGTAAGTATTAATAAGTGTAATGTGTGTTATATACGTATCCCTACTAGATGACCTAGTTGACTAGAGCCATGCCTGGCAGAGCCCCTGAGTTCTTGTAGTTGTGATGTGTTAGTGTAGCACCTGATGCAAATGTTGTATTTGATATATTTTAGGACTGTTGGTTCCTCCAGACGATACTCTGGGACAGGACATTAGTTTTACCAGCTAAGGACCAAAGGCGAGTACATTCTCTGATTAGTTTCTAATTTATGATATCTCCTATGTTCACTGTATCTAGTGTAAATATCCATGTTCCTGACACGTTGGTTACACGGATTGGTATATACGGATCTCGTCATGAGATGTTATTCCTTATTCATGGTGTAGCTTGTACAAGACTTGTTTCTTTGATATCTTGTGCATGTACAGACACTGATTCCCGGGGAGATTTGCTACCTTCCTAGGGAATCCCGTGCCATAGCGTACCATGATTGGATCTACTATACCAGTCGGGGGGTGGGGAGTATTTTAGTGTAGATATGTGATCATACCCAACTTTTCATGCATCATAGCTCACCCCACATCTCACGTCGGGTGCAGCCTGACCATCTCCGTGCCTCATAGCTGTTACGTGTGATTAGTCTGACCCCTACATGCATCATAGCTAACCAACGGTTAGCCTGACCTTCGTGAATCATAGCTAATCACATGTAACCAGCCTGATCAAGTTCCCAAGCCGATCACATGTTAAAGCTAGTACTCACACACTTAGTCATAGGTTTCTTGCTCTTGGACATATTATTTTCTTTTCCTGTAGTTACTTACAGTATTTCCAGTATTTCTTTCATTGTACATTTCTCGTACCTATACATGCATCTGGTATGTTTCCATCTAGAACTGCTACATAGTTTATGTCATTTATATAGAACTGCTATTTAGAGATGTACTTTGCTCCTTCCTGACTGGAAAATATTTTTCCAGACTGTGACCTTAGTAGACTGGTTTCCGACACACTTGGGGATTTGAAGTTAATTATTGCAGGTATGATTATTTTGTCATTAGACTTATGTTGTATACTTTTGTTTCTTCAAATTCCTATCGTGCTGTAGTTGTGATTGAGTATGTTGTTAATATTTTTATAGTGTTATCCGAGTCTCCTTATGGAGTTGGATACTAGCGTGAGATTTTATAGATAGTAATTGACCTAGACAGCGTTCTACCGCCGATGCTGCGGCGTAGGCTGGACGTACCCACGCACTCGTGCCCCTAAACCGGGTGCGGGTCGTGACAGGATAATCCTCCTCTGTTGTACCTAGAGACATAATTCGGATCCAGGTCCTTAGGGGACATAGCAAGGTACAAGAAACACTCTAGCCAAATAAAATACAATAAATAAAAATAGATCCTCAGGGCAAGTTATGTAACCAGCTATATGAAATGCAAATGAGAGCATCATTAGCACTCAGGCTGAGACCACTACAGGCTCTGTGTCGGGGAGCCCGCAGCAGCAAGTAGTATCTCGTAGGGCTAGTAAATGTGCCAAGCTCTGATACAGAGACTATAGCACCTCCAGTAATATAATATATATATATATATATATATATATATATATATATATATATATATATATATATATAATCAGCCTATAGTATATGTGTCTCTCCCCATCCAATGTAACCTCACGTCTCATGTCCATAACACGCAAGATCATGACCTCTAGCTAGTACAATGAGTCATAATGATATCTCTATATATGTAAGTCTCAGATCGCAAATCCGGTAAGCCTATACAGAATCACCATGAACAACTCAAAAAAGATTCTGTCATATGAAATAGTGTCAAGTGTCCTATGTTATGACGTACTTGGTAAAGCAAGCACGCAAAGAATATAATATCGTGGTATCAACTCTCTAAGTGACATTACACGACTCTGCGTACGGCGTCGACAACCGAATCTTGTTCAGACGCTAGGCAACGTCTCACGGTCCTAGGTTTAACAAGTACATCACAGAAGTATATATATAAAGCAAATAATATAACAGGATCTCTGCAGATTTGGTAACGTACACTTACCTGGGTTCTGAGCTTTGTTAGTTGCTCCGATATAAGTGGTATATCCAAATACGCCTCCGGATGCTGAAACAAATATCACCATTGTTCTCAGAATACTTAAAATAGCTAGGATTGACTACCCATAAGTCCAATTTGGACACAGGGACAGAATTGACAGCTTTGGGTCAAAGCGGGATCCACATGTGGCTTACTTCGCACCGAAAAATGTGCCAAAGATAAAGTTCTCCAAATTCTTCAAACTTAATATCTACGAGTCTAGAACGATGGCACGAACCCAACGGAACATCCAGAACTGGATTCTGATGTGCCGGTCAAGAAATCGCCCGTCAAGTGGAACCGTGGGGCCCGCGAAATGGTGTTTCATCAACATTCTCAAAATCGAACCAAACTTGGATCACAGGACCAGCGTAATGCTGCAAATCCGATGGCGTAAGTTTCGTTGTGAAACGACAAGCACACACAAAATTATGACGAGTGTCAGAACAGGCCAATACGATAATTTTGACGGATATGCATTGATTTCGGTGTGCACGCACATCTAAATCAAGTTCCGCAAAATCTTACACGTCTGCGTTGATGATACGAGCCTTTTGGTGTAATTCGCACACGACAAAGTCGCCTCGTTTAGTGGGACGCACCCCGTATCAAAAAAATTTTGGATTAAGAAATCCAGTTTTTGACGAAATTCAATAACAAATAAAACACAACATACATCGAATTAAAATAAAGTGATTGAAGAGATTAAAACTCGGTTATGTTGTCTAAATTACTGTTCAAGTAGAATTTTAGTATCGCGTGCCGTTATGAAGGTAACGGGACTCAAACACGCGTACTTGAAACAGTTTCTGTTCCTAAAACTCGATCATTTTTTTATGTTTTGTATCACGATTTATGATCGACACGTGACACAATAAACTAAACTAATTATACAGGGTTCAAGGGGGTCATGTGGTCTTCAGATAGAATTCGACGGATCACTGTTTGGACTACTGTACAGGAAGATACATGGGCGAGAAATAGGGTACCTCACTACGGCTACTGCTCGTCTTGACTTCAGACGACTGTTCGTAGCGATCATCGACGGTCACGACGGCTGTCGACTGCATCAGCGATGGTGGGGGTAGTCGGGGAGATGATGGTGGTGGTGGTCTGCTCTAATGGTGTTTATATAAGGTGAAGGAGGGGGGTTACAAGGAGAGGAAAGGAGGGGTTCGGCGTCGGTTTTGGGGGAGGGGAAGGGAGGAGTCAGGGTGAATAGGTTACTGTAGCGGGAGAGAGTAACTGTAGGGGTCGGGAGTGTGGGTTTAGGGTTTCAGGTATGATTTGGTTTGGTTTGGATTCAGGTTTAATAAATAATTATTAAAATATATTTTTTGTACTATATTAATAATTAATTAAATACACATAAATATTAATCTATGAATAACATTATTCTAATTAGCTAAAAAATATAAAAAATTCTCTCTTAATCTCAATAATTAAAAATAATAAATTTAAAATTTAATTCTAAAAATTAGGGTGTTTACATTGATCACTACTCGTTATTGTATATTTTAGTCATTTGAGCGTTTAGCTACCGGTACTTGTTAGCCATAAATCTGAACATTTATTTTCCTTTACATGATTGTAACTAATGAGACTGTAGCTGATCATGGTCATGTACTTTTCATATTCCGCCAGCTTATCATTTTGCACAGCTAGTTTCTAGAATATTTTGGCAGGACGTTTGGGACTTCTTACTTCCTTGCTATATATATATATATATATATATATATATATATATATATTCTGTGTTTATTGTCCTTACTTGATTGATTGAGAAAATAGATGTTCTATGTGACCCTAAGTAACTTGCTTGTAGTATGTACCCCCTTGTCTAGTTACAGCCGTCACCGTCGTACGACATTATATACCTTGTACGGGAGAGCTGGCCATGTCCGTCTCTGTATTCCGATACCGGGACATGATAATATTTTTAGACTTATATCATTGATACTTTCTTATTAGTGGTTATCTTTATTGTGTTGGATGATATTTGAATTGATATTGTTACCATGGTTACTATTATGAGCTGGAGTTCATATACCGCTTAGACGTCATTCCTAGTTTCCATATATTGGAGTAATCTACGTGTGCATGCTAGTTGGCATCGTCCCGTTCTGGTTTATACGTATTTGGAACTGAGGCGTGACACCGCCATTGTATAAGACAATCGTTAGCATGCAATATCTCCAAATGGGTCATTGGTGATGTTGCAGCATATAGGACTTTTGTAACCTCCGGTTTCTGGAATCTACCAAACTTTTAGATTTTTAAAATTTTACTTTCTAATTTTTTGTAAAAAAATATTTCTTTGAAATTATGAATAGAGTTATACATATATTAGGGACATGAAATATTTTAGAGTCCAAAAGATTGGTTTTAGAAATGTTTGAAAAATCATAACTTATTTTTAACCAATAAAAAGAATTCTTAAGAAAATGATTACTAATTTATTTTAAAGTATATTTGGGTTAATTAAATTTAAGTTTATATTATTTTGACTATTGACTCAATATAAGATTAATTAAATGAATGAGACTTTCTTTTGATTATGTTTAATGGATTGTTTAGTGGCTAACTAGTAATTAGTTGCTTGGATATTCTAGATAGATTCCTTGGATCCTTAATGGATATCCTTAAAGGAAAATTACCAATGCCACCACTTGTCTTGGTGAGCAAGTTAAAAAATATTGTAAAAAAAAATTATTTCTCATAGGCTTATTTACCGTTCCAACAATTCCACACTCATCACATTTTAATCATTTTCTATCAGCCACACCAACACCACGGTAGTCACCATTTTGTGTCCAGACCCATGTGTTCGTATCTGAATTCTTCGTGTCAGCCGTGTCGGTCCCGGGTGCGATCCCGGGTGTCTTTCTACTATTTTTGTATCCATCAATACATTGACTGTACATCAATCCTCTGCTTCCGACACAACAGATACATTATAACCCATCCACAGAATCCAATTCCCGAGTCCGTATCCGACACTCCATTCCCAAATATAGATCCTAAATTTAAAAAGAGAATCAAAATCAAACCCTAACCCTAAGCCCTAACCTTCATCGAGATGTCGCCTCCATCCGTCGAGCAGCCGACGATGGGACCTTCCCGATCCGGCCATCCGATGACCTCCCAGCGCCGTTGTAGCCGCATTAGTACTCCGCCACTCGAGCCATTGACCCTGTCGTAGCTTCTCCGTTGACGCTTCTCCACTGGATCTCCTCCACTGTGATTTCCAACGGCGTTTCCATCGTCGACCTTGCTCCGACGACGCCTTCAATATCGAGCGGCCTCCTTAAGTTCAGATCCGGACCCTGCCGCTCATTGGATCTGCCGACCGGATCTGAAGTCCGATGAGCACCGTCAGCGCCGACACCGAGTCAGATCCGGAACCCCTCTCGACCCCCACAGTGAACCTCTATCGTTTCCTCCACTCCCTCTTCCATTCTTCATTCCCTTCCATTCATTTTTAACGGTTTTTTTAAATAAAGTAATAAATTTATAAATAATTGCAAGAAAAGGGAGAGGTTTGTTAAAATTATAGGGAGGGGGAGAACTCGCCAACTGAGTTGGCGGTGCCCAAAGTTCGAGAAGAACTCGCCAACTCAGTTGGCGGGCTCTGGGCAAGCTCGCCAACTCGGTTGGCGGGTCCCTCTCCCCCCTCTCCCCCTCCCTATAATCATGCATGAAAGTTGAGTTTGTGTCGGTTGACTTTTTGGTCAACAGATCGCCTCAATTTGCGTGCCGTGAGTCTCGAGTTGATAAAATTCAGTTTTTTTTGGACAAAATTTAGGAATTAACATAAAAATCAGAAAAATAAGATTAAAATAGGATTTTAGAGTAATTATTCCAGAACTAAATAAATTAAAATAAATTATCTTTTGACGTGATAAATTTGTAATACATAGGCTATTTGGACTGTGACTTGGACTCTGATTCATACCAGCAGCAGGACCCCAGGCAAGATACCTTGCCAAATTATTTATAGTACTTTGCATGCTATTTATATTTTTGTTTATTTATTGCATTCTGTATATTACTTGCATGTGCAGTTTTCTTTCAGTCATTACTATGTATTAGATATATTAACACACACATGGCACTTAGTATCATAGAGGACAATTATTAGGCGTATGGGCCTTTAACCACTCTGGTAACACCGTAGTCACTAGCACGCACTATGGTAGGTCATGTCTGATGGTCGCTACCCCCGCGAAATGTCGATTGATGGAGTCCGAGGGTCGCTACCCCCGCGGTATGTCGGCTGATGATGTCCACTGACGAGCGTGAGGTTGTGAGGATTAGATCGAGTAGCCTACCCTTGCCCATACGTCGAAAAGTTATCCTCATTTGCATTCATATAGATGGTCTTGTACAGCGTACTTATTTATTTTCAAATTATATGCATGTTTACTGTATTCAAATTGGCTCGTATTTTTTGTATCTTGTTACGTCCCTCTGAGGACCTGGTCCGCTGCCAGGTGTATCTTTTCTTGAGTATTTGTAGGAGCGCAGATTTGGATGGTTACATGTGATCCAAGGATGTCTTCTCTTCGAGCTGTGATGGATAGCTGGTATTCTTATATTGTGTTGTGGTGTTGTACTTATATTGTATTTACCTTTCCGTTCGAGTTGGTAGTGGATTTGTCTCCATCCAACTATCATCCTTAGATACTCTTTATTGAGATCTAGTTTCATAGATACTGGTCATTTATTTCTATATGATTTTGGTGGATGAGATTTAGATTATACCCTGTGACTTGTGACATATGTTTTATACCACTTGTGGATTTGATATTCATATTACAGCGTACGTGTGGATTTGGTTTCCATACATTGGAGTTGCCATATCCATACGGCTGGCATGCTTACGTGTCCTAGTCCTACGTATTTTTGGGACTGGGGCGTGACATAATCCCTTGAGGTATAGACAGTGTTCTACTGTCAATGTTATGGCTTAGGCTGGACGTACCCACGACACATGCCTGAATCTCCTGGTGCGGGTCTTGACACATTTTTATGGTGGTCCATGCAGGTCCCGCCTTCGTAAATAGTGTGATATTGTGGTAGTACATAGGTTTAGTCGTTCTACTACGAGCCTGCGATAGAATATGATTGATGGATTATAGGAGATTATAGGAAGTAGGGTACTCAATCACATATTAGGATTTCTTGAGAGATTCCTAGGAACCTTTAGAATATTATTTTGAACTTGCCTAAATCTATTTTCACTTACTTTTTTTTACCCTAACTTGAATACTTGTCGTTGTTAAACCAATTTTTTACATCGAAATGAGTATTATGGACTATAGAAAGAATAATGGAGTATAAATTGATATCACAATCATTTCAGATTGAGAATAGAGGGATGTTTTAATACATGAATAATGATAAATAATTCAAGAATTATATTGCCAATAAGAATTTGGACAAGGATACTACATTGGTTATTGGAAGATTTAACGAAAAAAGGTTCAGTAGTAAAGGGAACAATAACGGGTAGGATCGAATAAGCACCTCTAGAGGTGGGGTGGGGGTGAATAGAGTGCGTGTATATGCAGCAGAATAAAAATTACCAAATAAAAATTAACACAGTTAGCTAACAATCTAAATATAAAATGACATGGCGGCGGGAGGATGTGATGAGGGTGATGATGGAAGGCGGTCAGGGTTCTGCTCCGGCGAGACTCCGGTGGGTTGAAAGGGAAGAAGGAGAGCACAGGAGATGGGGGGGAAAAGTCGGCTGGAAGTAAGTTTGGGTTGATGGTGAAAGAATGAAAAAACGAAAGAATATATATATATATATATATATATATATATATATATATATATATATAGAGAGAGAGAGAAGAGGGTTTGAGGTTGACCTAGAAAGGTGGGCTTGGTCAACATCCTCCTTGGAGTGGGCTTGGCTTCTACATGAAGATATTTGTAGTGCTAGGATTGCATGGTTTGAAAATGGAGGGCCAATGTTTGAAGTTGGTTGATGCTGAGTGTTACACACTCCAAAAATTAGGGGAAAAAATCACATGACCAAAAATGAAGGAAAAATGAGTTTCTTCATGTGTTGTGTCCAATAGAGTGAACACCTTAATGCACTTTTGCATAAAAGTGCCCAATAATTGAAAAATTGCACAAAGTTGGGTTTTTGGTTTAATTTAATTAAAACTAATACAATTGGTGTTCTAAAATTAATTAGAGGTACATGGGGCTAAAATTTGGTGGGACACAAGTGTCATGAATAAAAAGGACTCAGAATAGAATATTAACATAATTTGGGCTGTACAAAATTGGTCAAAATTTTGTCTCCAATTTCGATTAGAACGCACAAAGATACAAAGATGAATTTTATATAGAATTAAAATAAACGTCCGCGACGAATATTGTGCGACTAAAATGAAGCACAAAATGACATATTTATGAGTTACACAAGGGTCCGAATGGAAGGCAAAAGCTAGGGTAGCGCTCTAAATATCGAAGCAACGGTAAGGCACAACAATTAAATAAAATCATAATAATTAATTACAACCTCCATAATTAAATCCCAAAATGCTAATTAAAATCTATGATCCTATAATTCTGTCAGGGCTTCATCTAGTGGGCTTCCAGGTCTAGTCTACTAACTCACACATTAATGAACACTATACTATATAATATATATATATATATATATATATATATATATATATATATATATATATATATATATATATATATACATATATCATGCAATTAAAATAAAAAAATATACACAATACCTATAATATATAAAATGACAAAAATACTCCTATTTTCAGGATGTGGTAGTGACACTCGCCGGATCCCCCTCGACCCGTACACGACCCCGTCTCCTCCCCTCATGACTCGACGTCGAATACTCCCTCGTGTACGTGCACGTGCACGCCGAGGCCAAGGTGCAAAGTGTTTCTCTTGTGATTTTATTCGTGTGTGAATGATGTTAGGATTTTAGCGTGTTGCTTCATGCCAAGTTCGTTAGATATTGATTACTAGACGTTATGCAAATAAACCAAACTCGTATACGTATACGTATACGTATGCATATAATAACGTATAATAATCAATTTAGTATATATATATATATATATATATATATATATATATATATATATATATATATATATATATATATATATATATATATATTGTGTAGGAATTAAATGCAAAATACTAGTTATGACTATATATATATATATATATTGTATGACCCTAGTTTAACTGTGGATTTTTCCGTATAATTGCATTGACCATGTGACCCTGAGAATTGTGAGTTGACTGTCTTGTGTACAATGACGTACTAGCAAGACATGTGCTAGTGATTAACTGTCTGATTATGCAAAACATTTGAGGACGTGACACCCGTGCAGCTAGACGCACACTTGACCCTGTTAGATGACCAGTAGCACCCCTAGCGTAGTCTCTGAGTTTAGTGTATTTATGATTGTGTGTATGTTAGTGTATCGACTGATTCTGTATTATTATTAAATAATGTCTATAGGACTGTTGGATTATTTAGACAAGACCTCGGAAACAGGATATTGGTATTGCCAGCAGAGGACCACAGGCGAGTACATTCTCTGACAGTTTTTATTATATTGATTATCTCTATGATTCTAGTTATATAGCGTATATGATTCTGACACTATGTATACACGAGTTGGCATCATCGAGACCAATCTCGAGGAGTCGTGATTGGAATCCATCGTGCTAGCTGGGAACGGAGAGATATTAGTAGATTATGTGATCATATCCAACTCTACATGCATCATAGCTCACCCACACCTCACGTCGGTGCAGCCTGACCATTACATGCCTCATAGCCTGTTATGTATGATTAGCCTGACTATTGCTCGCATCATAGCTATCCGGATGGTTAGCCTGACCTTACATGAATCATAGCTAGTCATACATAGCAAGCCTTAAATTTTGAGGATAAACATTAATTTAAATAAAGACTTAAGAATTTAATATGGCAGAATTAACAATTTTATTAAATCATTGATTTTTATGAAGATTATGATATGATTGAATTTGTCATTATCATTATATTTATTTGACTGCAAGATATAGATTTATTTTTGAATATTGTATTTGAAGATTTCATAAGTATTATATTGTTTGAGTATTGTGTGGAAAAAGAAATCGAGGATTAAGATCACTAATGGATTAGAAGTTTGAATTCAAATTTTTGGGATGAGATTCAAATTTTATAAATATGCATTGATTGGATTTAAATTAGAGGATTGGGTATTAAATTCTCGTATTTAGTTATTAACTTAAAATTTTGGAGGAGATTGTGATAATGATGAAATTTGATTTTGAAGATTTTCAGGAATATTATATTTATAGAATTTTAAGAAATTTGTGAAATAACAATATGGATTTACTTCATGATTATATGGTTTGATGAATTTATATTTTGGATGGTAAAATAAATAAATAAATACAACTATTGAGGATCTTAAATTTTGAGGACAAAATTTTTCTAAGGAGGGTAGACTTGTTACTACCACATTCTAAAATAGGGGTAATTTTGACATTTTTATTTATTATAAGTATTGTGTGTATTTATTTTAAATAATTGCATGATATGTGTATATATATATATATATATATATATATAGTTTTCTTTAATGTATAAGTTAATAGACTAAACCTAGAAGCCCACTAGATGAACCCCTGACCGAATTATAGGATTGTGGATTTTAATTAGCCTTTTTGGGATTTAATTATTGAGGTTATAATTTATTATCGTGATTTTATTTAATTGTTGTACCTTATCGTTGCTTCGATATTGGGAGCGCTACACTAGCTTTTGTCTTCCAACAAATTTTACACCCTTGTCCTAGACGTGCCCGTCTTCCATTCTGACCCTTGTGTAACTTATAAATATGCTCTCTTGTGCTTCATTAAGTCGCACAATATTCGTTACGGACGTTTATTTTTAATTCCAAATAAATTCAACTTTGTACCCTTATGCATTCCAATCGAAATTGGAGACACAATCTCGACCCTTTTTGAGCAACCCAAATTATGACAATATTCTATTATGAGTCATCTACGTCCATGATACTTGTGTCCCACCTAATTTTAATCCCATGTACTTTCAATTAATTTTAGAACACCAATTATATTAGTTTTAATTAAATTAATCCAAAAACCCCATTTGTGTAATTTTCCAATTGTTGGAAACTTCTATGCAAAAGTGCATTGAGGTGTCCATACCCCATTGGACCCATCACATGAAGAAACCCCATTTTCCTTCATGTAATTTTTTCTCCATAATTTTGGAGTGTGTAACACTCAACATCAAACCCTCATCAAACCTTAGCCGTCCATTTTGAAACAAACCCAATCCTAGCCCTCCAAATTTCTACATAAAAAGGGAACCAAATTCCAAGGAGGGGTTGACCGGCCCAACTATCTAGGTCAACACCCAAACCCTCTTGTTCACACACACACACACACACACACACACACACACATATATATATATATATATATATATATATATATATATATATATATATATAATACACACACACACACACACACATATATATATATATATATATATATATATATATATATAATACACACACACACACACACACATACACACACACACACACACACACATATATATATATATATATATATATATATATATATATATATATATATATATATATATATATATATATAAAACACACACACACACACACACACACACACACACACACACATATATATATATATATATATATATATATATATATATATATATACAATTTTTCCTTATTTTCATTCACCCCTAAACCCTAACCTAAACCTAGCCGTAACCATCACCCCTCCTGTTCATCATCTTCCCACCACCCGTCGACGCTGAACCTCCTTCCTCCATCGTCTTCACCGGACCCGACTGCCATCAACCCGTCGACACCACCCATCCACCCTGCAACCACGCTAAACTCGATAGGATCCCGACCTCCCTCAACCCGCAACCTCCTCATTCCACCGACCATCATCGTCATCTACATCTCCTCCACCCGCGGCCATCCATCCTCCCGCCGACCGACTGAACGACCCCGACCCCGCTGAATCGACGGGACAACAGCCGTTTGAACCTCGCAGCACGCCAGAGCAGATCTCGTCGGAGATAGCACTTCCTCGTCGACTTCCCTCGACGATAGAACTCGCCGGATCCCCCTCGACCCGTATACGACCCTGTCTTCTCCCCTCACGACTCGACGTCGAATACTCCCTCGTGCACGTGCACGGCGAGGCCAAGGTGCGAAGTTTTCTCTTGTGATTTTGTTCGTGTGTGAATGATGTTAGGATTTTAGCGTGTTGCTTCATGCCAAGTTCGTTAGATATTGATTGCTAGACGTTATGCAAATAAACCAAACTCGTATGCGTATACGTACGCATATGCGTATAATAATCAATTTAGTATATATATATATATATATATATATATATATATATATATATATATATATATATATATATATATATATATATATATATATATATTGTGTAGGAATTAAATGCAAAATACTAGTTATGACTATATATGTATATATATATATATATATATATATATATATATATATATATATATATATATATATATATATATATATATATATATTGTATGACCCTAGTTTAACTGTGGATTTTCCCGTATAATTTTATTGACCATGTGACCCTGAGAATTGTGAGTTGACTGCCTTGTATAAACTGACGTACTGGCAAGACATGTGTTAGTGATTGACTGTCTGATTATGCACAATATTTGAGGACGTGACACCCGTGCAGCTAGACGCTGTCACGCCCCAGTCCCAAAAATACGTAGGACTAGAACACGTAAGCATGCCAACCACATGGATATGGCAACTCCAATATATGGAAACCAAATCCACACGTATGCTGTAATATGAATATCAATCCACAAGTGGTATAAACATATGTCACAGGGTATAATCTAGATCTAATTCATGAAAATCATATAGAAATAAATAAACAGTATCTATGAAACTAGATCTCAATAAGAAGTATCTAAGGATGATAGTTGGATGAAAACAAATCCACTACCAACTCAAATGGGAAAAGTAAATACAATATAAGTACCTCTCACTCAAACAATATAAGTACCAGCTATCAATCACGGCTCGCAGAGAAGACATCCACGAAGCATACCCAACCATCTAAACCCGCGCTCCTGCAAATACTCAAGAACAGGTACACCTGGCAGTGGACCAGGTCCTCAGAGGGACATAACAAGATACTTAAACACATGCCAATAAAGTACTGAAATAAATATCCAATGGGTCGCCTAACCGTCTACAGTGAATGCAGTTTAAGAACAACTTTTCCAACGCGTGGGCTATCTGGCTAAAATGGGATTGGCATAGTTCTTTTAGAGATCCAGGGGCCTACAAAGGCACGACATCTTTCGAACACCGGAGGCCCGCCAAGTAGTATATATAGGGGTCATCATGACCGCGCATCTCCGGCGGAGCGTACGGGTTACACAAGGAAAGTGCAACGGAGCCCACACGCCTTACTTGTTGTTCTCCCCACCCCATGCTCTAAGCATGTCACATCTATGACACGATAATACCTCTAATAACTGCCAAGTCTACTAGCATGCAAAATTTCTAACAGCAGTTATTCCTAACGCACGGCCCACACGTACAGGAGGCCAACCTGCACGCAAGTCCGTGATCTACATGAGACTCACAACTCGTGTAACAACTGTGTCACGGCCAATGAACCTAAAGATGCTACATGATGATGGGGTGGTCTCTTAAACAGGGTCAATGCAAATACATAAATAAAAACATACCGCGACGACACCGTCGCGCGCATTTTATATAACAGTTAAAATATATGAAAAGACAGAAAATAAAGATGCATGCAACATATGGAATAAAAATAACAGTACAATGGCAAGGTATACTTGCCTGGCAAGGAATCTGCAATGTACCAATAATCTGCTCCAGAAATCTCGCAGAACAAATCCAATATCCTATGTACACATAAATATAATACAATAGAATCATTAGTCTTTACACTAGCACATACACAACCATATTTACACTGGACTCAGGGGGTATACTAGGGGTAACACTAGTCATCTAACACGGTCAATTACGCGTTGAATTACGCGGGGTCATATCTTCAAGTGTTGTACACAATCAGACAGTCAATTGACAGGTGTCTACGCCAGTATGTTAATGTACGCAAGGCAGGCAATTCACAAATCCTTAGGGTCAACATGGTCAAGGTAAGTATGGGACAGTCCACGGTATCCTAGGGTCGTACAGTCTGGATATATATAGTCCTAATTATTATTTAGCATAGTATTTAATTACTTACAATTTATGTACATACCATATATTTATATATTTATATATATATCACCCAAATATACATACCAATGAGTACATGTACTAAGTATCTATATAAATATATATACCAATGAATAATACGCGTACATATATGTACACGCATTTGGGTTCACCGACTCAGGGCCTGATGTCAACTAACAATCAATAAGCAATACTATTATCCTACTGGCACACACACAAACTCACATAACAAGGAGAAGACGGGACAGGTTCATACCTCGGAGTACGTGCACGGGATCGGCTGGACGACGACGAAGAGAGGTTGACGACGATGACGGTGATGGCGATGATGATGACGAGGACGTAGATGTGCACGATGGTGTTGATGATGATAGTGATGAGGGGTTGTGGTGATGGTGTTAGGGATGATGGTGGTGATGGCGGCCTGCTGACCAGGAAGGGGCCTTTGGGTGAGATTTCTCAACAAATGGTCGAGACTCGTCAGGGATTGACTGGTTAATGGAGGAATCCTGGTCTTCATTTCCCCAAGGAAGTATCTTCATAGACTTCTCAAGTTGAAACCTCTGGTCCACCCTCTTAAGGAAGTAGCCATACATAATGGAGGCAGCGTAGACTTGCCCAACCCTGAGCTTAGTTATTGGTGTTACGGCGCTTCCATCATCCAATCGCTGATCTAATATAAGGGAAAGATGATTCTTAATCATCTCATAAGCCTCTGAAGAGTGAAGCCTTTTGAGCTTATCATTTCCAGACGACGACACATCAACTCTCCCAGATGGATCAGATGTTGCAGGTAAAGAAGGAACGAGTGAAACATCAGCTTCCACGAACTTTTGGACAACCACAGCATAAAGTATCTGTCACTACCACATTTCCAGATGAGGGCATTTGTGTAAATTCACTATTTTGAATAATTATGTGTTTAATAAATCTGTTGAGTTTTAAAACTAATTATATATTGTAAATGATTTTTGGTTTTAGGTCAAACCCTAGAACGCATTAGGACAAACCCTAATGACTAAACCCTAAATTGAAAACCAATTCTAGAGAAACCCTAGAATTCTAATTTTTGGGTGGAACCTCAACCCTAGAAGGCCTAAACCTGAGTTAATTAGGTTCTACATGACCTAACATAGGGGGTTTAACCTAAACTATGCATTAGAAACCCTAGTTTGGTTTTAATATAAAAGGGAACCCTCTCTTCCTTCATGTAGAAAGAAGAAACCCTAGCCTCCATCAAGAAAGCCATCTCCCCCACCCCAAATTCGAAATTAAAACCCTAGGATTCCATCTTCCTCCTCCAAAGCAAGGGAAGCAAGGAACTTGGGTCAAGGAAACCTTGGGGAAGAAGAACTTCCATTGGAGAAACCATCTCTATAGGTAAAACCCTATTTTTAATTCTTTTATTCTGTTTTCTGATGTTAATGCCCATTAGAAACCCACCCTTGCTGTTATATTTCGTTTTAGGGTTTAGTATTACAGTTTTGGGTGACCTACATTGGTTTTTTCCCAATTTTCGTGAACCCTAACCCTAGGGGTTTACATGTAGGCAGATTTCATCTCATATATGTAGGGTGAACTCGATTTTTAGGGTTTTGATTTAGGATTTATGGGTTGGTATGTAAACTCGTTTTTCTGCACACCAAGTGTTTGGTGATATGTTTTTAGGTTTTACCTACCTCTGTAATTTAAATTCTGCATAGTTGTTATACCAATCTGTTTACCTATCTATGTATCCTAATTTTTGCATTGTTTGATATATAAAACTATATACATGTTGTAATTACTGGAGTTGTCAGCTATGTGTTGGATCTTCCCTGTGCAGTCGGGCTGTGGGTTGTAGATTCCTGTGTATAGTTGGGCTTGGAGTAAACTGTGCACAGTCGGGTATCAGAGGGTGTGTTTGGGAGAAATTCATGTACATGTGTTTGTGTGTATCTGCAAGTATCATTGTGTGAGAGCCTGTGTGAGCTCGAAGTTCTGTGTGTGTGGCACTGTGTTTAGTGCATGTTGGTATTAGAAGAGGGATGTCAGTATACCAGCATTGGGGAAACAGATCAGTATCCGTATTTGGGGGTCTATGTGATGGATATTTGGGGTCTTGAGAGGTTGAGGATGGCAGTAGAATGTAAGTATAGGTATAGTGTAGCTTTTGGGTTGTGCTTGAGTGTCATATGGAGTACCAGGAAATGTGCAGTGATGTCTCAGTACACTGTACAGTTCAAAAATTGAACTGTGGTTAGAGTATCTGGGGTTTTCAGTGGGTTGGTATTAAAGTGCAGGGTGTTCTTTGGTTGGAAATTAAAGTCCTGTGTCTTAGTTCAGGGAGTTTATGTATCAGTCCAGGGTATGAGGAGTTAGTGCATCAGTGAATTGGGTTCATAGTTTTCCATATCTCAGTATTTTGTAAATTATCTGTGTGTGGTAGTGTATGTATGGAGTATTGGTGGGCTATGCATCAGTTGAGAGGGAGTGTGTGTAGGTCTTAGAGTTTCAGTTGGGGGTTTCACTTCACAAGTGTGTATCAGTTAACCAGTGTGAGTTTTTGCCTGTGGTTAGTGTATCAGTAGGTTGTAGGTAAAGTCTGAACAATTTTAGACTGTGAACTAGAGAGTGTAGTGTGTTCCAGGTTTCAGTCAGATGTCTGTGTGTGAGTGAATGAGTATCTAAGTGTCTGCTGTGTGTAGAGTAAGGTGTAGTCAGTGTGTATGTATATGTGTGTGCAGTGAGATACCCATGTACTGTGTCAGTATGTGTGGGGGGTGGGGGAAGTCTGAGAGCAGTTCAGTTAGAAATAGAGTGTGTATCAGTCAGTAACTTGTGTGGGTGTGAGTTCCATAGAACCTAGTATACCTGTGTGTGAGATGAGTGCCTGTGTATTTTGTGAGTATTCTCTGTGTGCCAGTGAGTGGTTCAGCAGTGTGGGTACCAGTATTTGTCTCAGAAATATGTGTGTGTGAGGGAATGACCTATGTGCTAGATGCCTGGGTATATCAGTAGACAGAACTGTGGGTAGTGTGGTAAGCAGTAAACCAGTGTCAGTGTCTCAGGCTTATCCTCCAGCACCTAGGTGTCTGTGTTCCCTAGCTGTGTGTTTATGTATCAGTGTGAACCAATGTGTAGGTGTGTAGCTGATAATTTTCCAGGTTCAATAATGCAACTGTGTGTAAATCTGTGTTAGGGGTGAGCAATATGACTATCTGAGTCTGAAACTGTAGTGTGTGTCAGTTAGAATGCCTGTGAGATACATGAGTGGTACCTGTGTGTGTATTAGGGTGTCAGTGAGTGAGAGAGTGTGTGTATTTTCAGTGTGCAGCTGTGGCATACCTGTGTGTAGGTATTTGCTATTGCAGAGAGATTTTGTGTGTGAGTTCCTGATTTCAGTGTGTGAGAATCTGTGAGTGAACCTGGGTCAGTGTAGTAGTACTGGGTGTTTCTCAGTGTGACTATTAAGTATAGTGTCTAGGAGAGAGTGCCTGTGTGAGTTATCTTAGTGTATATGAGTTGAGATGAGAAATTGAGAACTAGTTAAATTAAGAGTTAACAGTTTAGGTAATACCTTAGGATCTATATAGGAGTTATATTTATGTTAATTGCCTAGTATGTAAAAATGGTTTGGTATCAACACAAAGCCTAGAGTAACAAGGTTTAGACCTAGTATGGTCCTAGTTAACCTAGTATGGACTTAGACATGACCTAGAAGCCTCGCATTTAATTAGTTAAACATGTTTATCCCTCTAATTCAGTATCTTAACATTAATTTCCATAATTAGGTGACTGTGATTTCATCTTGGACATCGATCCTCATACTTTGCTCGGGACCACAGGCGAGTACATTCTCTGACAGTTTTCATTGTTGATTATTTCTATAATTCAGTTGTATTACATACTTGATTCCGGCACTATGGATACACGGGTTAGCACCCTAGATCCCCATCATGAGGAGTCGTGATTGGAATCCATCGTGCTAGCTGGGGGATGGGGAACTATTAGTAGATTATGTGATCATATCCAAATATTTACATGCATCATAGCTCACCCCACTTCTCACGTCGGGTGCGGCCTGACCATTTACATGCATCATAGCTGTTATATATGATTAACCTGACCACTACATGCATCATAGCTAACCATATGGTTAGCCTGACCTACAAGAATCATAGTTAATCATATATAACCCGCCTGATCAAGTCCCAAGCCGATCACATAATAAACTGATAATTCAAACACTTAGCTAGATGTCTATTTTATTCAGATGCACTTGTTCTAGCATTCACTGTTTATTGTTCATTGCTAGATGCTCTATTGCCTATTTCCATTTCTCCAGTACTTTACATTTCCAGTATTTATTTCCATCTTGTATTTCTTACACTGTTTATAGTCTTTGTCAATTTAATGAAACTGCTGTTAGTGCTTGTGCTTCGCTCCAATCCTGACTGGATAACATTTTTCAGAGGACCTGGAGGATCTTTGCCCCACTCATTACGGCCCAGGATTAGAGGGAGATTTTACTCCAGAAACCCCAGAGGAGTTGCCCATCCTAGAGGAGACCTTACCTGCCAATACTTAGATTATTTTTCTGCATTTATTGTTCTAGACTGAGACTGAGTTGTATTTATTATTCTGTAATTTTGTGAGGTCATCTAGACCCAAGATTTGAGTTGGACTTATTGTGGTTGGTTTATATTAGAACTCTTTTCTATTCTCATCGTGCCATTATTTTCTATTAGCTTGTGATTGAGTATATCATAGAACTGTGGATTATTTATCATTGTCCTTCGTGCGGAGTTGAGACTATTGACAGGATATATTATATGTTGAGACCTAGACAGCGTTCTACCGCCGATGCTGCGGCGTAGGCTGGACATACCCACGACTCATGCCCAAATTCCGGGTGCGGGTCGTGACTCATTTTAGTGGTGGCCCATGCAGGTCGAGTCCTAGATTCGCATTAGAGCAATATTGTAGTGGTGCTCGCTTAGAGTATTACTACGAGCCTGTTTTAGGAAATAGGAATTAGGCCGAGGATATGCTCAATAACAATTAGGGAATTCTAATTCTTATAATACTGCTCTTAATGATTTTTCCTTTAGAAATTACTGTCCTCCTTTGATGATACCGTGTCTATTGCCTTAATTAAATCTTTCGATCTGTCTTCAGGATGCCGCCGAGGAGGTCCCAGAGACTCGTAGCAGCAGATTCAGAGAGGTCTGCCACCTCTCGCCATGCCGGACAGACATCCGCAGCACCTCCTACATCTCCAGTACATGTGGGAGTGTCCGCAGCATTCGGGGGTCCTCCACCACCTGCTCAAAGGGTCCCCATAGCTACCACGGCGCCTCCACAACCACCCCCACCACCAGTTCAGCATCCAGGAGGTGTGCCCGTCGACGGAGCACAGATGTTTGCCTTGATTCAGGGCATGGTCGATGCCCAGAGGACGTCGGCAGAGGCCCAGAGAGTGCAGGCTGAGGCACATCAGGCCCAGACAGAGATGATGAGGGTGAACATAGAGAATGCTCATCAAGTGGCTCTCCAGGCTGTGGAGAGAGTTACTCAGCAGCAGCAGCGTCCTGATCAGCACCACCAGAGGCCGGGCACCATTGTGGATTTCAAGAGGATGATACCTCGGGAATTCAAGAGGACAGAAGGGATACTCTACGCCGATGATTGGCTAGAGGACATCGAGAGGAACTTGCGCTTGGCACAGCTTCCGGAGGCTCTTCAGATCGAGGCCGCCGGCAGCCAGATGTTCGACATCGCCTTGACGTGGTTTCGCACAGAGCCGAGACTCCTTGAAAGGGGACTCACTTGGGAAGCTTTCAAGGAGCTCTTCAAGGAGAAGTTCTTCCCTGATGTTGCCCTGGGAGCTTTGGAGAGTCAGTTCCATGACTTAGCCCAGGGGAGCTCGTCCGTCGACGAGTATGCCGCAGAGTTTTCCCGCCTGAGCCACTTCGCGCCATCTATGATTAGAGATCCGGGGGACAGGGCCCGGAAGTTCAGAAAGGGGCTGGCAAGGGAGATTAAGTCTCGCACGTTGGGACGTCGCATAGCTACCTACGAGGGCATATTGATGGATGCCCAGATAGCCGAGGACGACTTGGGCCTCAGGCCCAAGAGGGGACGCGACGGTTCCGGAGGAGCAAACGGTAGTGCGGGACCGGGCAAGCGTCCACACTTTCAGCAGCAACAGCAGAGACCCTTTCAGCAGCAGCATCAGGCACCAGCCCGAGGGCAGGTCCAGCAGCAGCAACAGAGACAGACTCAACCCGCCATCCAGTGTGCGTACTGCAGAAAGATGGGACATACTAGAGATATCTGCAGGAAGAGATTGGGCTCATGTCTGTCCTGCGGATCGACGACACACCAGCTGAGGGATTGCCCTACCATTCGTCCAGGTCAGGGTGGAGCAGCCGCCCAGAGAGGACCAGACAGGGTACCTACCGTACCAGGAGGCCAACAACAGAGGGCCCCACTTCCACCGCAACTTCAGAAGTTTGCCCAGCACCAGCAGCAGAGAGGTGTACCCCAAGGGCGAGCGTACGCCATGGCAGTCGAGGAGATCGAGCCAGCAGGAGACTTGATCACAGGTTCGGTTCTTCTCGATTGTATTCCCGCATTTACCTTATTCGACTCTGGCGCTTCCCATAGTTTTGTGTCTGTATCTTATGTACTTCGACATCATTTTGACACAGAACCATTAGCTAGGACTTGCAAGATCATGACTTGTGGAGGTATTATCCTAGTCCGTGATCACTGCAAGGACCGGAGGGTGTCAGTAGGAGGCCGAGAGTTGAGCGTGAGTTTACTCGTCATGCCACTTCCGGGGTATGATATTGTACTCGGAATGGACTGGTTGAGTAGGCATCATGCTACTATAGATTGTTATAGAGGCAGAGTTTTGTTTAGACCACCAGGAGAGCCGGAGTTTGAGGTCGTCAGAGGAGCAGCGGAACAGAGGAGGAGCATATTTTGCGGAGCCAGGGCGGAAGAAGAGGAGTTGCCACATCCTCTGATAGCGGAGTTCCTGGATGTATTTCCAGAGGAGTTGCCAGGCTTGCCGCCAGACAGAGATGTTGAATTCTCTATAGACTTGGTTCCAGGAGCAGAGCCCATTTCATAACATGTCTATAGAGTTAACAACAGCGAGCTGGCAGAACTGAAGAAGCAAGTTGAGGAGCTGCAGGACAAAGGCTTCATCAAATCCAGTTCATCACCATGGGGAGCTCCGGTATTGTTCGTACCGAAGAAGGACGGCATGGTGCGCATGTGCATTGATTATAGAGCTTTGAACAATATCACTATCAAGAACAAGTACCCGCTGCCAAGGATAGATGATCTTTTCGATCAGTTGAGCGGGGCGAGGGTGTTTTCAAAGATAGATTTGAGGTCAGGCTATCACCAGGTGAAGGTGAAGAGAGAGGACACGCCGAAGACAGCTTTTCGGACCAGATACGGCCAGTTTAAATTCATGGTGATGCCATTTGGTTTAACCAATGCACCGGCAGTATTCATGAACTTGATGAACAAGGTGTTCCACCAGTACCTTGACAAGTTCGTAGTGGTGTTCATCGACGATATTCTTGTGTATTCCAAGACTCCGGAGGAGCACGAAGAGTACCTGAGGTTGGTCTTAGAGACTCTCAGGAGGGAGAAGCTGTACGGGAAACTCTCTAAGTGTGAATTCTTCCTTGACAAGGTTAAATTTCTTGGGCATGTGGTATCGGGTGACGGAATCTCGGTTAACCCACAGAATATCGAGGCAGTGAAGTCGTGGGCTACCCCCAGTTCGGTAGCTGAGATCAGAAGTTTTCTCGGGCTAGCAGGATACTACAGGAGGTTTGTACAAGACTTCTCCAGGATTGCAGCGCCAATGACCAGATTGACTAGGAAGGACATGGATTTTGTCTGGACGGAGGAGTGCCAGGCTGCATTTGATGAGCTGTAGAAGAGGTTGACGACAACTCCAGTTTTGACGTTGCCAGCAGGGACAGGTGGTTTCACCATCTACAGTGATGCTTCAGGTAAGGGTCTGGGATGTGTTCTTCAGCAGCACGGAAAGGTAATTGCCTATGCTTCCAGGCAGTTACGCCCTAATGAAGAGAACTACCCCACCCACAATTTTGAGTTGGCAGCAGTTATCTTCGCTCTAAAGCTGTGGAAACATTACCTGTACGGAGAGCGTGTGGAGATCTTCACAGACCACAAGAGCTTGAAGTACGTGTTCACACAGAAGGAACTAAACATGAGGCAGAGGAGGTGGTTAGAGTTGATGAAGGACTTTGACATCTCATTGCAGTACCACCCAGGGAAGGCCAACGTAGTCGCCGATGCCTTGAGCAGGTATCCGATGGCTATGTACTTGACGACAGATAGACATTTGTTGGCTGATTTGGAGAGCTTGGAGATTGAGGTGTTAGTTCCCGGTACTGAGATTCAGATGTGGGGATTGCAGATACAGTCCGAGCTGATGGACAGGATCAGAGCTGCGCAGTATGATGATGAGGCTCTGAGGAGTATCAGAGCACAGGTTCAGATAGGATTGTCGGACGACTTTACTATCGCAGATGATGGTTCCTTACGGCACGGCACGAGGATGTGTGTGCCGAGCGGGGAGCTGCGCGAGGAGGTTTTGCAGGAGGCACACCGCTCTCAGTACTCGATGCATCCCGGTACCAACAAGATGTATCGAGACTTGAGGGAACACGTATGGTGGTATGGAATGAAGCGCGAGGTAGCACGCTTCGTATCTCGGTGTCTAGTGTGCCAGCAGGTAAAGGCAGACCGGTAGAGGCCAGGTGGTTTGCTTCAACCTTTACCGATCCCAGAGTGGAAATGGGAGCACGTGACCATAGATTTTGTTTCAGGGCTTCCACGTTCTCCAGGAGGGAAGGACGCGATTTGGGTCATCGTGGACAGGTTGACCAAATCAGCCCATTTCTTACCTTTCAAGGTGGGCACGTCGACAGAGAGGCTAGCAGAGATGTACGTGCGTCAGATCGTTAGACTTCATGGAGTTCCGGTGAGCATCGTCTCGGATCGGGATAGCCGTTTCACTTCCCACTTCTGGAGGAGTCTGCAGGCTAGCTTGGGCACTCAGCTCAAGTTCAGTACCGCATACCACCCCCAGACAGACGGGCAGTCTGAAAGGACTATTCAGACTCTCGAGGATATGCTACGCACTTGCGTTCTAGATCTCGGAGGTTCTTGGGAGGATCATCTGCACCTGGTAGAGTTCGCTTACAACAACAACTATCAGGCCAGCATCGAGATGTCACCATTTGAGGCTCTTTATGGACGGAGGTGTCGTACACCGTTATCTTGGGACGACGTTGGAGAGAGAGCCTTGCTAGGACCAGAAATGGTCGTGGATGCAGCAGAAAAGGTGAAACTCATCAGAGACAGACTGCGAGTGGCGCAGGATAGATAGCGGCATTGGGCCGACAGCCACCGTAGACCCCTTGAGTTTCAGGTATAGATTGTTATTTTTCTGGTTTGTGTTGTTTGTTTAGACTGCGTGTTGAGACTGTTTTATTTTAGGTTGGCGATCTAGTATTCCTACGGATTTCTCCGACGCGTGGCACGATTCGTTTTGGTCAAGGCGGGAAGCCTAGCCCACGCTACATCGGACCCTTTGGCATTCTTGCGAGGGTAGGTGCAGTGGCGTATAGACTGGACTTGCCGCCTGCATTAGAGGGAGTGCATGATGTGTTCCACGTGTCGCAGCTGAGACGGTACGTGGCAGACCCTAGTTACGTACTTGACCACTCGAAGATTGAGATTGGTCCGACGCTCAGCTACCCCGAGCAGCCCGTAGAGATCTTGGACCGCAGAGAGAAGGTGTTGCGGAACCAAACTATTCCTTTGGTTCGTGTTACATGGAGACATCACTCTCCAGGGGAGTCGACCTGGGAAAGAGAGGACGAAATGCGCGAGCAATACCCGTACCTCTTCTAGACTTGAGGTATATCCCTTTCTGATTTATTCCTGTTTTGTTCAGTCCAAATTTCGAGGACGAAATTTCTTTTAGGAGAGTAGACTTGTCACTACCACATTTTCAGATGAGGGCATTTGTGTAAATTCACAATTTTTAATAATTATGTGTTTAATAAATCTGTTGAGTTTTAAAACTAATTATATATTGTAAATGATTTTTGGTTTTAGGTCAAACCCTAGAACGCATTAGGACAAACCCTAATGACTAAACCCTAAATTGAAAACCAATTCTAGAGAAACCCTAGAATTCTAATTTTTGGGTGGAACCTCAACCCTAGAAGGCCTAAACCTGAGTTAATTAGGTTCTACATGACCTAACATAGGGGGTTTAACCTAAACTATGCATTAGAAACCCTAGTTTGGTTTTAATATAAAAGGGAACCCTCTCTTCCTTCATGTAGAAAGAAGAAACCCTAGCCTCCATCAAGAAAGCCATCTCTCCCACCCCAAATTCGGAATTAAAACCCTAGGATTCCATCTTCCTCCTCCAAAGCAAGGGAAGCAAGGAACTTGGGTCAAGGAAACCTTGGGGAAGAAGAACTTCCATTGGAGAAACCATCTCTATAGGTAAAACCCTATTTTTAATTCTTTTATTCTGTTTTCTGATGTTAATGCCCATTAGGAACCCACCCTTGCTGTTATATTTCGTTTTAGGGTTTAGTATTAGAGTTTTGGGTGACCTACATTGGTTTTTCCCCAATTTCGTGAACCCTAACCCTAGGGGTTTACATGTAGGCAGATTTCATCTCATATATGTAGGGTGAACTCGATTTTTAGGGTTTTGATTTAGGATTTATGGGTTGGTATGTAAACTCGTTTTTCTGCACACCAAGTGTTTGGTGATATATTTTTAGGTTTTACCTACCTCTGTAATTTAAATTCTGCATAGTTGTTATACCAATCTGTTTACCTATCTATGTATCATAATTTTTGCATTGTTTGATATATAAAACTATATACATGTTGTAACTACTGGAGTTGTCAGCTATGTGTTGGATCTTCCCTGTGAAGTCGGGCTGTGGGTTGTAGATTCCTGTGTATAGTTGGGCTTGGAGTAAACTGTGCACAGTCGGGTATCAGAGGGTGTGTTTGGGAGAAATTCATGTACATGTGTTTGTGTGTATCTGCAAGTATCATTGTGTGAGAGCCTGTGTGAGCTCGAAGTTCTGTGTGTGTGGCACTGTGTTTAGTGCATGTTGGTATTAGAAGAGGGATGTCAGTATACCAGCATTGGGGAAACAGATCAGTATCCGTATTTGGGGGTCTATGTGATGGATATTTGGGGTCTTGAGAGGTTGAGGATGGCAGTAGAATGTAAGTATAGGTATAGTGTAGGTTTTGGGTTGTGCTTGAGTGTCATATGGAGTACCAGGAAATGTGCAGTGATGTCTCAGTACACTGTACAGTTCAAAAATTGAACTGTGGTTAGAGTATCTGGGGTTTTCAGTGGGTTGGTATTAAAGTGCAGGGTGTTCTTTGGTTGGAAATTAAAGTCCTGTGTCTTAGTTCAGGGAGTTTATGTATCAGTCCAGGGTATGAGGAGTTAGTGCATCAGTGAATTGGGTTCATAGTTTTCCATATCTCAGTATTTTGTAAATTATCTGTGTGTGGTAGTGTATGTATGGAGTATTGGTGGGCTATGCATCAGTTGAGAGGGAGTGTGTGTAGGTCTTAGAGTTTCAGTTGGGGGTTTCACTTCACAAGTGTGTATCAGTTAACCAGTGTGAGTTTTTGCCTGTGGTTAGTGTATCAGTAGGTTGTAGGTAAAGTCTGAACAATTTTAGACTGTGAACTAGAGAGTGTAGTGTGTTCCAGGTTTCAGTCAGATGTTTGTGTGTGAGTGAATGAGTATCTAAGTGTCTGCTGTGTGTAGAGTAAGGTGTAGTCAGTGTGTATGTATATGTGTGTGCAGTGAGATACCCATGTACTGTGTTAGTATGTGTGGGGGGTGGGGGAAGTCTGAGAGCAGTTCAGTTAGAAATAGAGTGTGTATCAGTCAGTAACTTGTGTGGGTGTGAGTTCCATAGAACCTAGTATACCTGTGTGTGAGATGAGTGCCTGTGTATTTTGTGAGTATTCTCTGTGTGCCAGTGAGTGGTTCAGCAGTGTGGGTACCAGTATTTGTCTCAGAAATATGTGTGTGTGAGGGAATGACCTATGTGCTAGATGCCTGGGTATATCAGTAGACAGAAGTGTGGGTAGTGTGGTAAGCAGTGAACCAGTGTCAGTGTCCCAGGCTTATCCTCCAGCACCTAGGTGTCTGTGTTCCCTAGCTGTGTGTTTATGTATCAGTGTGAACCAATGTGTAGGTGTGTAGCTGATAATTTTCCAGGTTCAATAATGCAACTGTGTGTGTAAATCTGTGTTAGGGGTGAGCAATATGACTATCTGAGTCTGAAACTGTAGTGTGTGTCAGTTAGAATGCCTGTGAGATACATGAGTGGTACCTGTGTGTGTATTAGGGTGTCAGTGAGTGAGAGAGTGTGTGTATTTTCAGTGTGCAGCTATGGCATACCTGTGTGTAGGTATTTGCTATTGCAGAGAGATTTTGTGTGTGAGTTCCTGATTTCAGTGTGTGAGAATCTGTGAGTGAACCTGGGTCAGTGTAGTAGTACTGGGCGTTTCTCAGTGTGACTATTAAGTATAGTGTCTAGGAGAGAGTGCCTGTGTGAGTTATCTTAGTGTATATGAGTTGAGATAAGAAATTGAGAACTAGTTAAATTAAGAGTTAACAGTTTAGGTAATACCTTAGGATCTATATAGGAGTTATATTTATGTTAATTGCCTAGTATGTAAAAATGGTTTGGTATCAACACAAAGCCTAGAGTAACAAGGTTTAGACCTAGTATGGTCCTAGTTAACCTAGTATGGACTTAGACATGACCTAGAAGCCTCGCATTTAATTAGTTAAACATGTTTATCCCTCTAATTCAGTATCTTAACATTAATTTCCATAATTAGGTGACTGTGATTTCATCTTGGACATCGATCCTCACACTTTGCTCAGGACCACAGGCGAGTACATTCTCTGACAGTTTTCATTGTTGATTATTTCTATAATTCAGTTGTATTACATACTTGATTCCGGCACTATGGATACACGGGTTAGCACCCTAGATCCCCATCATGAGGAGTCGTGATTGGAATCCATCGTGCTAGCTGGGGGATGGGGAACTATTAGTAGATTATGTGATCATATCCAAACATTTACATGCATCATAGCTCACCCCACTTCTCACGTCGGGTGCGGCCTGACCATTTACATGCATCATAGCTGTTATATATGATTAACCTGACCACTACATGCATCATAGCTAACCATATGGTTAGCCTGACCTACAAGAATCATAGTTAATCATATATAACCAGCCTGATCAAGTCCCAAGCCGATCACATAATAAACTGATAATTCAAACACTTAGCTAGATGTCTATTTTATTCAGATTCACTTGTTCTAGCATTCACTGTTTATTGTTCATTGCTAGATGCTCTATTGCCTATTTCCATTTCTCCAGTACTTTACATTTCCAGTATTTATTTCCATCTTGTATTTCTTACACTGTTTATAGTCTTTGTCAATTTAATGAAACTGCTGTTAGTGCTTGTGCTTCGCTCCAATCCTGACTGGATAACATTTTTCAGAGGACCTGGAGGATCTTTGCCCCACTCATTACGGCCCAGGATTAGAGGGAGATTTCACTCCAGAAACCCCAGAGGAGTTGCCCATCCTAGAGGAGACCTTACCTGCCAATACTTAGATTATTTTTCTGCATTTATTGTTCTAGACTGAGACTGAGTTGTATTTATTATTCTGTGATTTTGTGAGGTCATCTAGACCCAAGATTTGAGTTGGACTTATTGTGGTTGGTTTATATTAGAACTCTTTTCTATTCTCATCGTGCCATTATTTTCTATTAGCTTGTGATTGAGTATATCATAGAACTGTGGATTATTTATCATTGTCCTCCGTGCGGAGTTGAGACTATTGACAGGATATATTATATGTTGAGACCTAGACAGCGTTCTACCGCCGATGCTGCGGCGTAGGCTGGACGTACACACGACTCATGCCCAAATTCCGGATGCGGGTCGTGACTGTATCTCCTCTAGGGCTCTTTTCCGATCATTGGCTTTCACTTCAGCGATCCTCTTGTACAAGACAAGGTCAGTGCCTGTAGAGGAGGGCTCCTCTTCTTTCTTCTCAGCTTCTCGGTCAATCTGCAGCTGCTGTAGCTGTTGGTCGACAGCAGCTGGTAGGAGATATGGATGATTGGGAAGGATCTGAGATAGGAACTGTCCGACGGGCGATTCCATCTGGAGGGGCACAATCGAAGAAGACTCAGAAGAATTAGACGAGGAAGAAGTCAAGGATGCCCTAATCCTAAAATTCCTTCTCGAGGGTATCACAACTGATCTCCTAAGACCATGCTTTGATAGAGAGGTTGAGGAGTAACCCGATGGGGATCTGCTGGATTGAGTGCACCATGCGTCAACGCTCAAGAAATTGGCCCGGTGAGCCGACGGGACTCCGGATCTCAAGCCGAATCCCTCAAGTTTGCAGTAAACCGGAGCCGATCGAAGAGCACTGTGCGCTTCCATGTGTCAAAATCGACGATGCCCTAGATTCCTTCCGAAAGAATGTAGGAGGGAGAGAACAAGGGTTAGGGTTTGGTGCTTTTTATGGTACTGTGAATGATGAGATGTCAACGATGGTGCGCTGGAGGAGGAAGGGGAAAGTGGTATCGGCTATGGGAATAGGTTAGGATGGGTTTCCAATAAAAAAGGGGAGAAAATTTGTATATATATACATGTGAGCTAGGGTTTGGGGTTTGACCTAGGTCAATGGGCTTGGTCAACACTCTTTGGCTTGGGCCTTGGTCTACAATCCTTGGAGTGGTTCTTGGCCTCACCTGAGGATGTTGGGCTATAAATTATAATTATTTAATTGCAAGGGTTGGATTAAAATAGGAGGGCGATGTTGCGCGTTTGAAATTCCAGAAAATTATGAAAAAATCCACATGAAGGGAAAAATCGATTCCTTTGTGAATTTTCCAAGGGTGGGGACACCTTAGTGCATTTTTTGCATAAAAGCCCCCAACAATTGGAAAATTACACAAAGGCGAAAATTAGATTTAATTAATTTAATCGGAACGCGCACGATGTTCTAGAATTAATTAGGAGTACATGGGATTAGATTTAGGCGAGGCACAAGTGTCAGAGCGTAGAGGGGACAGTGCAGAATATTAATAAAATTCAGTTTATACAAAACGGTCAACATTGTGTCCCCAATTTCGATTGGAACACACAAGGATTCTGAGTTGGAATTTATTTCGAATTAAGAAATAACGTCCGCGATGTTTATCGTGCGACTAAAAATGTAGCACAAGGGAGCAATGTACAAGGGTCAGAATAGTAGGCGGGCATGCCTAGGTTGAGGTTGTGAAGTTGTTGGAAGGCAATGGCTAGTGAGGTGCTCCAATTATAGAAGCAACGGTAATGTGCGCTTCGCGATATAAATTAATACATAATTAAATAAATGCCGCGTTCTAATTCAAATTGGTTCAAACTAGCCCTAATTTCACTATCTAAGCCAAGTAGCCCTAATTTTGGGTGAGGGGGTTTACAGACGCACACTTGACCCTGTTAGACGACCAGTAGCACCCTTAGCGTAGTCTCTGAGTTCAGTGTATTTATGATTGTGTGTATGTTAGTGTATCGACTTATTCTGTATTATTATTAAATAATGTCTATAGGACTGTTGGATTATTCAGACAAGACCTCAAAAATAGGACATTGGTATTGCCAGCAAAGGACCACAGGCGAGTACATTCTCTGACAGTTTTTATTATGTTGATTATCCCTATGATTTTAGTTGTATAGCGTACATGATTCTGATACTATGTATAAACGAGTTGGCATCATCGAGACCGATCACGAGGAGTCGTGATTGGAATCCATCGTGCTAGCTGGGATGGGGAGATATTAGTAGATTATGTGATCATACCCAACTCTACATGCATCATAGCTCACCCTCACCTCACGTCAGTGTAGCCTGACTATTACATGCCTCATAGCCTGTTATGTATGATTAGCCTGACTATTGCTTGCATCATAGCTATCCGGATGGTTAGCCTGACCTTACATGAATCATAGCTGGTTATACATAGCAAGCCTGATCAGTCCCAAGCCGATCACATGATATGCTGATGTTTCACACACTTAGCCAGATATTCTATACATGTATTTCTATATCATAGTTCTAGCATTTCCTTATATTCTAGTTATTGTTCTAGTATTCACTTATATTCCAGTTCATTGTTCTAGCATGCACTTGTATTTCTGTTCATTGCTAGTTGTACCATTGATGATGACATATGCTCCAGTATTTCTAATTCCAGTATTTCATTATCTCCAGTATTTCTTATTGCCAGTATTTATATCCATCTTGTATTTCTTTACATTGTATTATAGTTTTTGTCAATATATGTGGAACTGCTGTTAGTGCTTGTACTTCGCTCCAATCCTGACTGGATATTTTTTTCCAGAAGATCTTGAGGATTTCTGTCCTACACATTATAGACCAGGTATAGATGCAGACTACACACCAGAGATCTTAGAGGAGTCTATTCCATTAGAGGAGATACTACCTGCAGTTATCTAGATATAATTTATTTTGAGATATTGTGTTTGACTATGTCATTCTTTCTTATTTTTATCGTGCCATTTATATTCTTATAGCTTTTGTGATTGAGTATACATTTTGAGATGTTGAGAGATGTTATTTCATTGTCCTCCTTATGGAGTTGATATCATTGACAGGTTGTGAGTTATGTTTAGTATATTATTGAGACCTAGACAACGTTCTACCACCGATGCTGCGGCGTAGGCTGAACGTATCCACGACTCATGCCCAATTTCCGGGTGCGGGTCGTGATATGCGACATCTTGAACACAGATTCAAAACAAAGAAATCAATATTGCGCAAGATACGATAGCATCAAGGAAGGACTATAATATTTCAAAGAAAGCAATTATTCAGAATGATAAAGATAACAAATTCAATAGATTAAATGTGTTCCTAATTGTGATTGAGTATCCTCTCATCCTATATCCCTAGTCCTATATCCTATAGCATGCTTGTAGTAATACTCCTACTTGCCCCGAATCAATAAGCCAGCTGAGGACCCAGCTGCATGTCCCCACTTCCACAACGTGGTAAAAATAATTTTGAATATCACGTTCTCTCAAGAAGATATGTTGTTGAAAAATAATATGCACGATCAGCCTATGTATTATACATGGTAGATCGGTGCCATCAAGGTGGACCAGATGCATAACGATCCAGGCTCATCTTCCAGCATCATCCCAAGAAGTTTGCTCTAGACCTTGAAAATTTTGATGCACCGGTTGCCTGCTACCAACACAACCATTAGCGGCTTCAACACAGAAAAAAGCTACCCTTTAGGCAAGATTTTCCCGAAGTGTCAAATATGCGATCTACGAATTGAGGTCACTTGCTAAGTTATCAACGTAGATGTATCCTACAACATCTTGTTGGGACGTCCTTGTATACATGAACATATGATCGTACCACGATCCTTCATCAGTGCCTGAAGTACGTCGATCGTGAAGGAGTCGTCCAAACCGAATTTGCTAATGTCAACCCCTTTAAAGGTGTTGAAGCCTACTACTCCGACTCCGTACTTTGCTTCAAATAACGTTGAAGCAGACTCCACTTCCGATAAACCTTTCTCTTGGTTATATAACCTTGAGCTACGAGACGTGCTTTGTTTACGTGTGACTAAACCATCATCATTTAGTTTATTTCGAAAAATCCATTTGGTGCCAATGATCGGGTAATCATTAGGTCTAGAAACGAGTTTCCAAACTTGATTTCGTTCAAATTGGTTAACTTCCTCTTGTATTACAAAAATACAAAATTTATCATTAAATGCTTCTACTATGTTTTTAGGTTATATTTGAGAAATAAAAGCTATATTAGCAATGATATCTCTATTTGCAGAACGTGTACTTACACCTCTTGATGCATCATATATTACCGAGTTTTTTGGATGGTCTGCAGTTAATTTTAGTCTTTTAGGCACTCTCCAGATAGTTAGTTGATATATCTTCGGGGGTCATTCATTAATGTTGTCCCGACATCTTCATCGTCACTATCGCTTGCTACATGACTGTTAAGCTCATTAAATGTAACATTAATTGATTCTTCAACAGTCAAAGATTTCTTATTAAAAACTCTAAATTCCTCACTTTTTGCAGCATATCCAAGAAAAATACCTTCATCAACTTTATAATCAAACTTTCCTAAGTTATCCTTAGTATTCAAGATAAAACATTTACAACCAAACACTTTGAAATAGCTTATAATATGAATTCTATTAAACCCATAATGAATCTTCATCGATATAGGTCGAATAAGAACTCTATTCATAACATGACATGCTGTATTTATAGCCTCAGCTCAAAAATATTTTGGAAAGTTATACTAATTTAACATGACTCTAACCATATCGCCAAGAGTTCAGTTCTTCCGCTCCACGACACCATTTTGTTGAGAAGTTTTAGGGCAAAAAATTTTATGCAAAAATCCATTTGAATCACAAAACCCGTGTTAAAGGATGTGCCCCCAACACTTCAGCTCCTTTGGTTGTCAAGATCTGCAAGAAATGACACTCCCCGCGCCCGCGATATCTGGTACATGTCGTGAACGCCCACCCTATACTGTTGTTAACAGCGGTAGTAAGCTGTTCTAAATCTCATTTATCACCACTACTGAAGTTAATTGATTTCTCATCACAATACTAAACATGATAAAATATCCGAGCACGATCACAAACACCACAGTCCACTATATCTTTTTGTGTACATCGTACAAATCAACTCCGGAGATAAATCCAGTAAATCAGCAAAAATAATATACAACATAAGTGATACATCAAAATATCTGAATAAATCTAGTCTAATCTCCTGCCTAGTCTTCCGATCCAATGACGATCTTCCATGTCATAACTTGGTGTCAACGATCCAATCAGGAAAGGAGCAAAGTGCATCCCCGTATGAATTGTTGCACCATACAAAATAAAGCAATAAATAAATGCAGAAAAAGAAACAAAAAATGCAATTGGATGCGGTAATGAAATGCAACCTGCAATACTATAAACCATGAGAGTCAGACAATGAATCAATAATAACAATCGTGCTAATAATCCTACGTGAATTGAAATATTATTTTCAATATGTGGCCGGCTAAAGTTAGATTCAGACTTGGTCAGGCTCGAATATACGTGCAGTGTATGTCCAGATATGATTCGTACAACAACAATGATTCGTACAATGGGTTTAGCTACATATCTACTTAACATTTTCTCTCTCCATGGTTCAGAAATCATAGTCAGAATCAGATACATATCATAGATACAAAATCAAGTACAAGAATCTTAAGAATCTCATCGTGTCGGAATTGTGTCATAATATGCAATATGCAACCAGACACAAATAAAAAAACTTGCATTTATTAAGTAAAGAAAAACATAAGTACGGAATACTTGCCTCAAGTCCAGATCGTTGACTTAGCTCCCTATTCCAAACCTATTAAGAAAGGCTTAGTTGTTAGGTTTCTCATACAAATAATAAATATCCTATTTTAGATTTTAAATCCCTTAAAGATTAATCATCTCATCAAACATTCTTGAATAAAATTAATAACCTGATTTACTGACCCAAATTCCGCTAATTTACTTTGAAGACTTTCTTTGTAACAGGAAAAGTCCACTTGTCTTATTCCAATGAAACCCTTCTAATGATTTCTTAACCCAATTATTATCCTCAGTTTAGTGGCTGTAAGCCAAACTGAATACCTAAAACCTATGAGAATTTGGCTTGGGCTTGCGGGTGCAGGCAGTTTCAAGTCCATGAACTTCGTACAAAGCATCTCGGAGGAAGATGTTATATTAAAACTCATCTTTCCATTAAATCTAGCAAATATTCTACTATGTACATACTGATTCCTTATATAAAAACCAAATTCTAAACTATACAGAAGCCCAGAATATTAGTTCACTACAAAGAAAGCCCACTGAGATCCCAATATATACTATAGTCCAAAATCAAATCCCAAGCCAAATTCTTGCTCACTTCCTTCGTTATAGTTTAGAGTAACACTAGGTTCATACCAAATCAAATAAATGACTTCCTAAAGTCCAGTTAGAACCAAGGCTCAAACTGAATGACAGGTCCATACATTTTTTTTTTTTTTTTTTACATCAACAGTCATTAACTTCCTAATATTTTGCAGACACTTATAACTCACTCCTTAGTATTAAATCTCGGCCCACCCTCTTATCTTTCTTCATTTATAGCCCCGCTGTGGGTTGTTTCCATAATTTAAATTACTAAATTTCTTAATCCAACCTACCACATAGAACTATTATTATCGCTACTAACTTAAGAACAAATATCAAGAAGAAAAGACAGGTGAGAAGTCATTTTTCAAGAAGGAAAGAGAGAGAAACGAGAGAGACAGAGAGAGAGAGAGAGAGAGAAGGAACTCACCAGCTTCTCCTCCACTGTGGTTCCAGCGGAAACCAAGTCGGACGAAGGTCGACCGCGGCAGCGAGTGATGCTCGGCTGCGACGTCGTGGTCCTGTAGCAGATCAGATCGAGGCGAGGTCGGCCGATCTCGTCAGTCGACGGCTGGATCGGGGTGGCCAACGCTCGGGGATGCGAATGGCGTCTTCGGTGGCGAGCACCGGCTGGTGCTGGCGGGATCGAGTCTGACACGGCGGAGATGAGGAGTCGAACGGTGATCGGGAGCGGATCGGCTCCGGAATCCCACGCGGAGAGGGCTCCGGCCAAGGGCGGAGGAGGCGCGGACGCGGCTCCCGTGTCCGACTCAAGTGGATTGAGTGATCAAGACTCCTTCACCGATCAATGATCGAAACAAGATGTGGTTTCAAGAAATCTGAATTCAACTCCTCCAGTCCCCCGATCAACTTGTACAGAACTCCTGCGATTGAGATCGAACTCAATCTATCAGGTGAGCTCTGAAACGTTCACTCTCGTCGGAGAAGAAGCTCGCTTGCCTATGATCGGTGCAGAGCTTCCGCCATCGCCATGGCCGGAACTTGGGAAAGGGAAGGGAAGAGCGGTGGGGGTTGGTCCGACAGGGCTCCGCCGTGTTTAGGTGATGAGGAGAAGCGGTGGGTGTAGATCCTATTTATAGGCGGTGGTGCAGTCGGTGGAGAAACCTCTGGTGATGTCTGTGGTCTTCCGGAACTCTCGGGATGGGGCGAGAAAGGAGGATGATCGGTTCCTCTAGCGGGTTCTGGGGTCTTCGGGAAGATTCTAGGAGAAGGAAAGTCGGTGGTCGAAGAGAATCTGGTCGGCTGTCTTCAGTTGACAAGGGACAGGGAAAGAAGTACAGTGTCCCTTTCCCACCATTTGGATCGGTCGGGGTCAAACGGTTTCTTATTAAGGTTGCCTCGTCTGCACTCCGGTTGGGCTTAGCCTTTGACTAATGGGTGGGTTGGATTCTCGGTTGCTCTGACAGCGGTCAGTCGGGCCTAGTAGATTGGGCTGATCGAATCTGACTGGTCAGCTTGGGTGTAATAGAACTAGTGGTTTGGTTATAATAGCCCAATTAAGGGGTCGGGTTCATCTGAGGAGAACCAATTTCCTATTTGCACAATCTAAATCCATTATTTGCATATTGATTGATAAGTCCCTAAAGTGTATTCACAATAGTAATGACTCCATTAAGTCTGTTTGCTCAACTATATGGCCACTGGTTTATCATGTTTGTTAAATCTCAGATTTAATCGTGACATTTTTTTATCCCCCAATTGCTAATAGTTTATTTGTATCACCTTTCCATTTTTTTTAATTAGTATTACTTCTCCAATTAGACAATTTTTTTGGGGGGTAAGTATAATTATTATTAACTAACTATGAATGCATGGAAGGTGTAGTGGGTGGGGGGGGGGGGGGGGTGGTGGTTACGGGATAGGGAGAGAGGGTAATAGTAATTAATTCTTAATTTAACTATATTGCGTCTGAGCTAATAAATAATTTTGTTCTCTCTATTAATATTAACACCTAAAAAGATAAACTATTTGGAAAGTTTTCAAGAAATAGATTTTAAATTGGATTGTCAGAATTCACGAGTTTTCAAGATAGTTTTCAGGACGATCATCTCCATGATCTACAGACAGTGCTCGAACTGATGCAAGCGCACCAACTAAAGATGAATCCGACAAAATTCCTGAGAGTCTCCAGTGGCAAGTTCTTGGGTTTTATTATAACTTCGAAGGGTATTCACATAGACCCCGAGAAGACAAAACCTATCCTTGATATGCAGCCTCTGAAGAATCTCAAAGAGCTCTACGGCCTTCAAGGAATGTTGGCATACATTTGGAGGTTCATATCTAATCTATCCGGACGATGTCAACCATTTACTCAACTAATGAAGAAGGGGGTTTCCTTTGTCTGGACTGAAGAATGCCATCGAGTGTTCGATGATATCAAGAATTATCTCACGAATCCCCCAGTATTGGTGGCTCCAGTCGTGGAAAAACCCTTCTTACTCTACATCCGTACAATGGATCATTCTTTTGGCACTCTATTAGCTCAAAAGAGTGATGCAGGTCATGAACATACCATCTACTATCTCTGTAGGATGATGGTCGGTGCCGAGCATAGATACGAGTGCCTCACTTTGATCTTCGTCATTCAGAATACGCATCATTATGTGACCAGGTAGACAATTCATGTCATTTTACGAGTTAATCCCCTCAGAGTGCTCATGACTAAGGCAGGGGTAATAAACTCTCGCCTAGCCATGTGGGCAATACTGCTTTCCCCATATGACATGGTGTTCGTCTCTCAAAATGCGGTCAAAGGTCAGGCACTAGCTGATTTCTTGGCATCACATGCGGTGCCAGAAACGTCAAAGCTTTACGATGATATTCCAGATAAAGTGTTACAATCTAACACGACAATCGAAGATTCTATTTGACGAATATTTTTCAACGGTGCTTCGAGAATAGGGCCCAAGGACAATATTGTTGCAGGAGTGGGGGTCGTGTTGGTCTCTCCCAATAACTTGGTCATCTACCGTACATATTCTCTCAGGAAGCCATGCTCCAATAATGTGACAGAATACAACGCTCCTATTATTGGGCTCTAACTGGCTAAACAGTTGGGGATGGATTATCTAGAGGCTTACAATGACTCTAAGCTAGTAATCAACCAGGTCCGAGGCGAGTACGAGGTCCGACATGAAGATCTGCTCCCCTATTATCAGGCGGCGATTGATATAATCTCAACCTTTACCGGGTTCTTCATAGAACATGTACCCCGGTTACAAAACGCCGAAGCCGATGCTCTTACCGGCATTGCAGCTTCTTTGGTGATCACCGTCAGAGTCAGACAGTTGATCATAGTGATTGGTCAAGAATTGGTTTGTGTCAAGAATAACCTACATAATTGTCAAAGCTACGCCGTTGAGACAAATATCTACATCCCCTTTCGTAGACTACGCTATCTATGAAATTCTACTATGATACAACTACCAAAATATTGTATCTCCGCTCATACGATGGAATTCTACTCCGATGCCTACCAGATACAAAAGCAAAACAAGCGCTCCGTGAAGCGTATGACGGTACCTGTGGGGTATTCCAACCAGGTCTTAAGTTGCAGGATTGCCTCTGACATATGGGTTATTATTGGCCCACGATGGTGGCAGATATTCTAGATTATGCAAGAGAATTCAAGATGTGTCAGATCCATGCTGACTTCGTCCACTAACCTTCATAGTTTATACACCTGACAAATGCATCTTGGCCGCTTGAAGCATGGGACATGGACATCATCGGCCCAATTACTCCACTATCAACCAAAGGGAATCGGTTCATTCTTGCTATAACCGGCTACTTCTCTAAATGGGCGGAAGCTATACCTCTCATTGAGGTAAAATCATCAAACGTAATAAATTTTGTCAAACATTACTTCATCTACCATTTCGATTTGCCTCGAAGAATTATCCACGACAACGGTCCATAATTTATAAGCCACGTTTTTTTATCTATTTTGCGATAAAAATCGGATCCAGAACGTAGCTTTGACAACATATAATCCAGGAGCGAACGGATTACCAGAAGCGTTCAACAAAACGATCATCAAGCTACTGAAAGTTTATTTTGTCATAAACATGACTGGAACGAGAAGCTCGGTGAATGTCTTTAGGCCTACCGAACAACGGTCCGAACTCCAACTGGCAGCATGCCATTCTCCTTGGTTTACAGGGGCAATGTAACTACCACTTTCCACCATAGGGGTTTGGTAATTTTGTATGCTTTAAATTTTTTAATATTATTTTATATTAGTGATTGCCTATAATTATATTATTGTTAGTTAGTGGCTAGTCAATTAGAATTTGCAAGTGTTAGTTAGTGCTAATTATTATTAGTCATGACTTTAGTAATTAGAATTAATTAAGTTTACTTGTCATGGAGAGAATATTCCTCTTAGGTGTAGAGATTCCTTTCTTTAGTTAATTAGATTCTATTCATGACAAATGGAGAGGGACAACATTGATATTTTGGCATGGCCAAATTTTACTATAAGAGTTAAGTTCAATTTAGGGCTTATCCATTCATTTCATTTCACTCATTAGCCTCATTTTTCCCAAAGTTTCTTCCTTTCCAAGCAAACCCAATTTCACGCTGTTCATACGGCAGTCGGGAAAGTCTCTCAGCGACTAAACTCTGGCAGAGAAAAATACTACGATGCCAGAAGTTTGATGGCTGAGACAAGATTCATACGGCAACAACAGAAGCCACATAAGTCTACAACCGCAGACAAAAGTCAACATGCGGCACCTATCGGTGGCCGCATGCAAAAGTCCACATGCGGCAACACAGTAGCAAAACCTCCGTCTTCGACCGAATATCACGCAACGTTGACTCCATGTGCCTTACTGAGAAAGATGAGGATGTGAACTTGGAGTCTTCATACTACGCACCTGTGCGTGCTAGCTCGAAGGAGTCCAGGGCAGTGCGAGCTTGCCAACCTCAAGCAACTGCTCATACGGCCTCCCGTCAACAGGCTCCGCTAACTGTTATGCGAGCCCCCGACGGAAAGTTGTACAAGAACGATTTATGTATCCAACCCATAGTGGCAAAATGATAGGGTTAGTCTAGAAAGTATTCCATTAATGACTTGGGGAGAGTTCTTGTACAAACCCCAGGACAGGGAGCAAAGACAATACCTACACACCCATGTGCTCGGTCTACCTGGCTCATAACAAGGGTGTAAAGGTGGGTCAGCCCTAGCTTTATTTACGTAATGAGATCAACCACAAATGCAAAGCGAGGGAATCAACCCCGACATGTGAGGTGTTCTCTACAGGACACCCTTGTGCCAACATCATCATCAACTGTTGCTGTGCTAAAGCAGCAGTGCCAACAAACAGGCAGTCGGTGCTCTAACGGCTGCAACCAAAGGCACCTATCCAGCAGTATCCCAAAAAATAGGTGCCATTACCAGAGGAGGAGATGCCCTTCACCTCGTGTTATTCCTCTTGAAAGTCTCCCTCCACAAGGGAGATCGGAAGTCTAGCACCTCAAACCCTTCACTTTCGGCCAGCGTGCCAAGAAGGCTGACCCAAGAGGATAGGCGGCAGTACCTGCAGTAAGCATTTTCCTGGCCCCCTGCTCCAAGAAGAAACTATCAGCTGCTGGGCGTGGTTCTTCCTCAGGACCCCTAGTGGTTCTGCAAGCTGTGGGTAGCAATCCCCCAGAACTCCACAACAACCCAGAATTTCGAGGGGACAACGATTTCCAAGAAACTGATGCTAAGATTCCTGGGGGTAGTCACCCTCATAAGGAAGACACATCTTCCTACGCTGGGGGTAGTATCTCTCAGAGTCCGAAGAGGAGGCGATGCTGACAACCTTCCCTGAGGACTGTTTGATGCAAGAGTCTGAGGCAGAAAGTACGATATCCACTATTCCATCTACTGCCTCCCATGTAAGAACAATGTACATGGCGGGGGACGATCACGAGGGCCCCATCGATCAACAATGCCTCGAAACTCTCGAGGCTATGATGCACATCATGGGTGCGTCGATGCAATTCTTGACCCAGACGATGCTGGAGATCAAGGCAAACATGGCCTCACAGCCACCAAGAACCTCGGGACAAGGTAGTCAAGATACTGGGGCAAATAGAGACTCAAATGCCACCACTCCGTCCATCAATGGCGATCACGTTAGGCCCAGATCATCTAATCCTTCCACAGTGGATGAGACTCGGGAAGTGATACGGGAGGTACGAGAACTGCGAGCCTGCTTGGACTCAATGGGGGAACCGAGACTCACTGCGGGAACTCAGAATTCGACAACCATATCCCCGCAAATGGAGAGACGTGCCCTATCCACCTAAATACAAGCGCTTCAACTTAAATCGATTTAAAAGAAAGACGTCTCCTCGTCAGTACATGAGCTACTTTGAGACAACAACAGGGCATTTGCTCCGTAGTGATGCTCTCCTCACCAAGCTCTTTGTCGGGGCATTATCAGGGGTCGCCTTCGATTGGTTCTGCAGCCTCCAAGCCAACTGCATATCGTCATTCGACGATCTTAAGATTCTCTTCCTCGCCCGATTCTATGACGGGGGATGTGACATGACGATGTCTTCCTTACTGGAATTGATGAAAAAAAAGGTGCCTGTACGGGAATACGTCGAACGCTTCAGGCAAGCCGCGCTGAAGCTACCCCCGGGTAATCCTAAATCTACTTTGATGGACATATGCCAGAAAAATGTACTTTCGACAGTTAGGCTATGGATGGGTGATACCCATTGCAAAGACTGTACGACGTTCATCATAAATGCCGTCAGCACTGAGAAAAAGGTGAAGGACGCCCGTCTCTTGGGAGTACAGATCCCTGTCACTGAGGATAAGATAAAATGCCCCTACAACAACAATAATAACAGCGGCAACAATACCCATGATGGCAAGGGAAAGCAGGTCCTTGTCGCTAACTTGACCAAGAAGTCCGAGCAGAAGCCCGCAGAAGGTCCAAAGCCGAAAGAGACGTACTCTTTCGATGAAGATGACGTCATGGAAATCTTTGACGTGCTGATGTAGGGGAACAAGCTTTGGCTCCCTGACATCGAATGCCCTGTTGAGGCAGCCGAGGTGAATAATCTAAAGTACTGTCATTACCATCGTTACGTCCATCATATGATGCGAGACTGCTACGCGCTGAAGCGGTACATCCGGTATCTGCTCGATACTAAGGCCCTCACCTTGGATATCGATGATAAGACAGTTGCCGCTAACATGGTATCGCTCCAGTTCAGTAACTTCCCGGCGACAGAAAACCAAGACAGGATAATTCTAATTCCCCGGGCAACGATGGAGGTCGTCAATCTTCCGCCAGCTCATGACCAAACAGTCAGGCTGATACCTTTTACCACACCACGTGGGGAGGTCATGTGGGGTTCATCCCGATCTTGCTCCATAATTGATGCAGGAGACAACACCTTCTGCCACCAAGACTAAGAGAAAAAAGTCAAAGTCCTGCTACACAGTCTTTCTCCCTCCCAAAGAATCTATAGCAGGAATAACAAGATCAGGCCTAGCGTACCAGCTAGAGTACGACATCCCTAACGATGGTGAAGTTACGTGTAGGCAACTCTAGAGGGGGGGTGAATAGAGTTATGTATCAATAGTGACCAATTAAAACTGATTAAGACTAAGTCTAGTAAGCAACTACTAACAAAGAAAATAATCAGAGAATAATAATGCGGAAAGTAAATAAAGTAAGAAAGAGCAAACGCAAGCACAACGATATATCCTGGTTTCCCTCATGGAGGACTAGTCCAGGCCCGAGTACTCTAGCTCGGAGTTTGAATCCACTATCAGTGAAACACAAATTTTAATCCGAAGGCTTGCCACTTCTTTACAGATACGAGCTTTTGATCTGAAGCGCTCGACTACTTCAACTTCGCAGAGGTGAAACTTAGAATTTTCTAAGTGAGAACACTTTACAACTCTTGCACAACTTCTAGATGAATCGCACCGAGACACCTTAGGGGATTAGGAAGTTGTGGCTAAGAAGATTTGGAAGAGTATGGCATAGAAGAGTAGAGCTTAGAAGATTGAGAGCTTGAAAGATGATGGATGATTTGAAATGAGAGAATTCATGCTCTATTTATACTAGTCTGTGTAGGCAAAGTTTGTCCAGAGTTCTGTTCTCTAACGTTCAAAAAATTCGAACGTTGGACAGCTCATTACAAGGTGGGACAAAAAATCAGGTTGCTGATTTTAAGGGCACCGAGTTCGGTCGTAGACCGAGTTTGGCCCGAGTTCGGTCTTCCTCAAACCAGAAGCTCTATAACTGGGTTTGAGTAGGTTTGATTTTGGTTTTGGTTTTGGTTTGGTTTTGGACTTGGTTGTTTATTTGATGGAGCTATAGAAAATATGTTGAGGGTTGCTATGCCACAGTGCGACTCAACGTACATGTTTCCTATACTCAAACAAAATGAAAAAATTACAGACTCTGAAATATAATAAAGATGATGTAGCAGTAGTCTGGCAAAGTATATTGATGTCTCGTCTAGTAATCGCTGTGTCGTAATTGAGTCATGGCCGATATCACAGTGTTAATTATTTAAATTAGGTTGACTGTGATCCAGTTTGGGTCAACAATCTCCCCCATTTTGATAATTGACAAACTGATATTTGTATGTCTCAATATTTATACATGGACACATGTTGAAGGGGGCAGTAAAATATTAGCAAAGTTTGACGTAGCTCCCCCACAAATGAATATCCACGTCCTAGTAATGAATGTCCACATCCAAGAAATTTTAGATAGAATTTAACCAAGCACATTATATCCAAAACATTATATCCAAAATATCATATGCATAGCTAATCTAACAAATGCTATTTTACTAAATATTAATGCATAGATAGATATGCTATTTCTTCCCCTTTGTCATTTAGCAAAACACATAAGTAGCTCTCCCGGAAAGGAATAAACATAGACAAAGTGAAACAACAAACTGAAGATTAAACTAACAAGTAGTCTTTTAAAAGATAAAGAGCAGTCATCAAAAGTTAAACTACATAATGCAAAACTAAAAAATCCATCAGCAGCATCCAGAAGTAAGCGCCACAACCATCAAGGAGCAGAATCAGCAGGATGATGGGATGGACCAGCATGAGCATAACCAGATGGATTGCTGGTAGAGCGATGAGAGTCGAAGAAAGCAGCATCAGGATCCAAATACCTCATGGCCCAAGGGTCATCAATGCGATAGCCTTCGCGAGAAGGGTTACGACTCGTAGGAAAAGACATAGTAGGATGCCTAGCCATGTTGTACTGGATATCATGGATAGTGTTGCTAAGAGCAGACATTTGAAGAGTAGTCTGATAATCCATCTGAGTATAGCGATCGTCTTCCAACTGAAAGCGATCTTGCAACATGTCCCGGATAGAGTCCAAGGTGGCAGGGGGTTCAACTTGAGGGGCCTCAGAGTCAGATGAGGCTTCCTCAGCTGGAGCTGGAGGTAAAGGAGCATGAGCTGTCCTACGAGCTTTAGATAGATAGACATGAGCACTAATAAACTGGCAGTCTTCAAGAGAAATATTGAAGGCAGAAAATATCATGGGTAGGTACATAACATAAACAAGTGCCCCGTTCTTCATTCGTGCACGGATCATACTATCCATCATTGTACGTGAAAAGTTGAACGGAATAGTGTAAAAGAGATGGTAAAGAGCGAATATATCAAGATAGGTAGACTCACCGGAAGATCCAGCCTTTGGCAAGATGGAGGAAAATATAATACGATAAAGTTCATAGAAATGTTGGTTGAGATACCTAGCACGAAGGCGGTTAGGAGGAAGAGGATGTGGTTCACATATCATGTCCTTAAAACTTTCTAGGGTGACTGTATCAACAAACTTGAATTTGCGGGCATCGACAAGGCTTTCCCAAGTATTGGGTTTCAATGTTAATACCGACGACTCTAGAATAAATTTTACGATCATCATATGTAAGATTGCAATAAAATATCTTGATGGCATTGAGATACACTCTATTAGAGGTGGAAACAAGGTCATCTAAACAAAGATCCCTAAAAATAGAGACAAATTCAGAAAATATAGTGAAGTTGATAGGATTTCCCGAACAAACGTTATGTGCACAAAAATTATTATACCACTCTATAGATGCTTCTAAAGAAACAAAAATATGTGCATTGTAAGTGTTGTCATTTGGAGGAGGTAGAGGATTAAACTAAGGATGGGGTGGATCCTCATTGGGAGGAGGATTGGATGAAGAGGCCTCATTTCTCCTTCTTTTTCCTCTAGAAAGTAATCTAGGTGCCATGGAAAAAAATTAAGAAGAGAAAAAGAGAAATAGAGAGATATACCTCAAGAAAAGAGTATGGATAATGGAGAAGGGACTTGATTAACCTTCAAAACTTGAGTTTAGGAGAGAATGACCAACAAAAATTCAAAATATAGGGTTAGGGTTTTGAGAGAAATAGTATGGAGGAAAGAAGAAGATGAAGAAAGGGGTCAAAAATTGGGTTATAACAGTTTTAGGGTCGGCTGCTATGATAAAAGGCATGTTGATCAAGTCATAATCGGATGGCTCCCATTCGCTGAAGGTTCTGGAACGAACAGGTCTGAGTTCGGTCCGAGTTTGGTCCTAGACCGAGTTTGGTCCGAGTTCAGTCCCTGTGGGTCTAGTACTCCAGTGATTTTAAGCCATAAGATAAAAGGTCCAGATAAGAACATGAACAGATAGTCAAAGATTTATGAATTTTTGAAATATGAACACAACCGTAATAGATAAAATGTATGATAAAAATATACAAAATATTTATTCAGCATACGAATAATTATCTCAGGTTGGCTGTAGGGGTCGGTTCCCAGCTAGCGGTGGTCCGACGATACTTAAATACCGTGTCGCTTAAGGCTATTTACGCCTCTGTGACAGAAGGACCCTTTTGGCTTGTACCAAAAACAACGTAGCATATATGAATAATGAGATTGCAAATATTTAAGCAAATTAAATCTATTCAATTGCGTTTTCATCCAAAATTTCCAACTCTCAACGAAGAAAGTTAAAGCGATCTTCGGCTAGTGGCTTAGTAAATATGTCTGCTAGCTGATGTTCAGTGTCAATAAATTCTAAATTAATATCTCCGTGTGACTGATGATCTCTTAAAAAGTGGTATCTTATTTCTATATGCTTAGTGCGTGAGTGACATATTGGTTTCTTAGTCAGACTGATAGTGCTGGTGTTGTCACAAAATATAGGGATGTGCTTATAAGTTAAAAAATAGTCTGCTAGGGTTTGATTCATCCACAAAATCTGGGCACAACAATGTCCTGCAGCTATGTATTCAGCTTCAGTAATAGATAGTGCAACAAAATTTTATTTCTTTCTAAACCAAGAGACTAGAGCTTTACCTAAGAGATAACACGTGCCACTGGTACTTTTACGGTCGACTTTGCATCTGGCAAAATCAACATCCGAATAACCAATTAGGTCAAATGACGTGGTTTTAGGATACCACAAGCCCACTGTTAAAGTGCCCTTAAGGTATCGAATGATACGCTTAACTGCGCTCATGTGTGATTCCTTAGGATTAGCTTGATAACGAGCACACAGATAAATACTAAATATTATATCGGGGCGACTAGCAGTTAAATAAAGTAAGTTACCAATCATACCTCGATACTTACGTTGGTCGACTGGTTTGCCGGTTTCATCAAGATCCAATTTAGTTGAAGTGGCCACTAGAGTGCCGATCGGTTTGACATTTTTCAAGTAAAATTTTTTCAGCAAGTCCTTTGTATACTTTGACTGGTTGATGAAGGTTCCTTGTGATTTTTGTCTGACTTGCAATCCGAGGAAGAAATTCAGTTCTCCCATCATGCTCATCTCAAACTCATTCTGCATACACTTTACAAAATCTTGGCATAATATCTCATTAGTATAACCAAAAATAATATCATGAACATAAATTTTAACCAATAAAATTGTGTCATCAATTAATTTTATGAAAAGTGCAGTATCAATATTTCCTTTTGAAAACCCTTTTTCAAGTAAGAAAGTACTTAGACGCTCATACCAAGCGCGAGGGGCTTGTTTGAGGCCATATATAGCTTTCTTAAGTTTAAAAACATGATCAAGAAACTTATAATTTTTAAAATCCGGTGGTTGTTTTATGAAAACTTCTTCTTTAATAAAACTATTAAGAAAAATACTTTTTACATCCATTTGGAAAAGTTTAAAGTTTTGAAAGTTTCCAAATGCAACATGTAGATAAATTCAAGTCTTGCAACAGGAGCGTATGTCTCATCAGTCGATACCTTCTTCTTGGTTGTATCCTTGAGCTACACTCGTTATGTGTCACTGAACCTTCCTCATTTACTTTGTTACAAAAAACCCATTTAGTACCAATGACCGGATGATCATTTGGTTTAGGAACAAGTTCCCAAACCTGATTTCGTTCAAATTGGTTGAGTTCTTCTTGTATTGCAGGCATTCAAAATTTATCAGAAAAAGCTTTTATAATATTCTTAGGTTCTATTTGTGTTATAAAAGTTATGCTAGCTATAGAATCTCTAAAGCTGAACGAGTACTTACTCCTTTTGATACCTCACCTATCACCAAGTTCTCTGGATGGTCTATTGTGAAGCGCAACCTCTTTGGTAAGCTTTTCAGATAACTTATTCCAGATACTGTATCATCAGGGGTAGGAGATACTGGCTTGATATGTACATCATCATCATCCTCAACATTATCTTCTGAGGCTGTTGCTGGACTGTCATACTCATCAAAAGTAACATTAACAGATTCTTCAATAATTAAGGAGCGCTTGTTGAATACTCTGTATCCCTTGCACTTGGGGGCATATCCAAGAAAAATACCTTCATCAGCTTTGGCATCAAACTTGCCTAATTTGTCTTTGGTATTTAGGATAAAGCAGTGACAACCGAACACTCAAAATAAGATATAGTTGGAGTCCTATCAAACCAAAGCTCATAGGGAGTCTTCTTCGATATAGGTCGAATCAGAACCCTATTCAAAACATGGCATGCTGTATTTACAGCTTATGCCCAAAAATATTTCGAAAGAAAAAATTGATTTAACATGACTCTAGCCATATCGCCAAGAGTCCTATTCTTCCGCTCTACAACATTATTTTGTTGGAGAGTTCTAGGGCAAGAAAACTCATGATCAAAACCATTCAAATCATAAAACTTTTTGAAATTAGTGTTTTCGAATTCGCTACCATGATCACTTCGAATTCGAGTAATCATGAAGCCTGTTTCAATTTGTACCTTTTTAGCAAAAATTTTGAAAATATAAAGAGTATCACTTTTATTTGAAAGAAAAAAATACAAGTGTAACGAGAAAAATCATCAACAATAACAAATACGTAGAGTTTTTCACCAAGACTGACTACTCTACTCGGACTAAATAAATCCATATGAAGAAGTTGCAAGGGTCTGGATGTACTTACAACGTTGATGGATTTAAATGAAGATTTTATTGCTTTATTTTTGTCACACTCGGCACATACCGTATCCTTCTTGAATGTGATTTCTGGTAGCTGTTACCAGCTTCTTGGTTGAAAGTTTTGATATGGTATCCATTTTTAAATGTCTTAGACGCATATGCCATAGTTATCTTTCATCCTTGTGAGTATAGAGGCATCTTCCTGCATGATTAGTATCTTGCGAGAGATAAAGGATATATATGTTATCTTCCCTTATCTCTTCAAAAATAATGTCTCCAGATGATCTATTATATATAGAGCATTTATTTTTTACAAAGTTAATACCATATCCGTTGTCAGCAAGATGACTGATGCTGAGTAGATTATGTATTAACTCGGTTACTAAACTGACATCCTTAATTACATGAGAGGGAGGATTACCTATTATATCATTACCTATTATATACCCTTTCAGAATATTGCCAAAGGATACATATCCTTTCTTTTTTATCGATAGTGTTGCGAAAAGATTAGCATCTCCAGTCATGTATCGCGAGCACCTACTATCGAGAATATATTTGCTTCTAGAAGATAAGGGAAGATCTACCTATAACATGAGTAGATGTGACCTTTGGTACCCAAATTCTTGAGGGTCCTGAATTGTTAGTCTTTGGCACCCATGTATATATATATATTTAAATCTACTAGTTTCCTAATTATACATTGTCATGATATGTGTCAATGTTTACCATAATAGTGATAGGTAGCATGCATATTTATGTTAGGAACAGAATAATAATGGTGTCTTTGTGTTGGTGGCTGACGTGCTTTATGAGAATAGGTATACAAGAAAGCATGGTTGTGTGCAGCATATATATGTTTGGTCTTCTTGTGTCGTGCAGTCTTGTGTTGTGGTACATGTCTAGTATATTTGTTTCTAGTGTAAGACTAATTTTGAGGTTGAACAACCTATTTGCCCAGCCTGATCTCTAACTTTTTAGAGGCATCATACATTTCAGTATACTTGGTAGTTAAAACATTAATTCTGACTGCTGCCATATTATACTTCTTTTTCTCTTCCATTAACTCTTTATTGAGTTTAGCAAGATCTAGTATCTGTTTCTCAATATGTGTTTCAGCATCGTGTAAGCTCAATTTTGGTTGAGATAATTCCTTAGTGTTCTTTGTGGGTGGTGTCTCTCTTATATCATTCAGTAAGCAGGATAGTCTATGTATCTCAATCTTATAAGTATGAATCTCAGCTTTTGCATGTCTGTATTTACCAAGCACTTTTTTATGATCTTCAAGAAGATAACTGAATGCATCCGATAACTCATCAAAAGTAAAATCATCAAGCTAATTTTCTGTTACCTTGTCAGAGGTTGCTATTAGGCAGACGTTTAGAGCTTCTTGGGGAGTTTTTTCTTCTTCTGAGTCACTTGCCTCACTTTTATGCCATATGCTTATGTTGGCACTTTTTGTGTTGCTAACTTCTTCTTCATGTTCGTGCTCATAAGTAGCTTCAAGAAATTACTAAATCTTATATGAGGTTGTACATGAAGAGATGCAACCAAATTCAATATTGTTTAAAGCAAAGTAAAGAGCATTCATTGCTTTTGCATCAAGACTAGCCATCCTCTTGTCTTCTTCTGTGTAATCATAGTAAGGTTTGTTAACAATATTAGAAGTAAGAGGAGAGATGATAGTAGGTTTTCTGTAACCTTCAATGACTTTAATCCATACGTCAAAGCCAAAATATTTTAAATAAAAACTCATCCATGTCTTCCAATAAGTGTAATTATTTTTATCAAAACGTGAAGGTCTATCTATGGACTGGCCTTCTCTTGCAAACTGGCTATCATAATTGCTGGAGTAAATTGGTTGTGTAGTTTTCATAGATCAGCTCTAGGGTGTTAATCCTTTATCAAGATAATCTTTCTTTGATACTAATTGAAGTTACGTATAGGCAACTCTAGAGGGGGGGTGAATAGATTTATGTGTCAATAGAGACCAATTAAAACTGATTAAGACTAAGTCCAGTAAGCAACTACTAACAAGGAACATAATTAGAGAATAATAATGCAGAAAGTAAATAGAGTAAGGAAGAGCAAACGCAAACACATCGATATATCCTGGTTTCCCTCATGGAGGACTAGTCCAGGCCTGAGTACTCTAGCTCAGAGTTTGAATCCACTATCAGTGAAACACAAGCTTTGATCCGAATGCTTGCCACTTCTTTAAAGACACGAGCTTTTGATCTGAAGTGTTCGACTACTTCAACTTCGCAGAGGCAAAACTAAAATTTTTCCAAGTGAGAATACTTTACAACTCTTGCACAACTTCTAGATGAATCGCACCAAGGCACCTTAGGGGATTAGGAAGTTGTGGCTAAGGAGATTTGGAAGAGTATGGATTAGAAGATTAGAGCTTAGAAGATTGAGAGCTTGAAAGATGAGGAATAATTTAAAATGAGAGAATTCATGCTCTATTTATACTAGTTTGGGTAAGCAGAGTTCGGCCAGAGTTCTGTCCTCTAATGTTCAAAAATTTCGAATGTTGGACATCTCGTTACAAGGTGGAACGAAAAATTAGGTTACTAATTTTAAGGGCACCGAGTTCGGCCAGAGTTCGGTCGTGGACCAAGTTCGGCTCGAGTTCGGTCTGCCTCAGACCAGAAGCTCTATAACTGGGTTTGAGTAGGTTTGATTTTGGTTTTGGTTTGGTTTTGGACTTGGTTGTTTATTTGGTGGAGCTATAGGAAATATGTTGAGGATTGATATGCCATAGTGCGACTCAACGTACATGTTTCCTATACTCAAACAAAATAGAAAAATTACAGACTCTGAAACATAATGAAGATGATATAGCAGTACTCCGGCGAAGTATGTTGATGTCTTGTCTAGTAATCAATGTGTCATAATTGAGTCATGACCGATATCATAGTATTAATTATGGAAATCAGGTTGACTGTGATCCAGTTTGGGTCAACAGATGGTGCACTTCCAATTGTCGCACCCACAATATTTGATTCAGGTCCATCCCAGCCTCTAACTGCGGATAAGTCCAAGCAGAAAGATACTCTCTTCGATAAACCGTTGTGCAAAGACACATCCAAGGGGCTGGAAAAGCCCAACAACTTTGACATCTTGGCCCAGCTTGGTTATATCTATTCGAGCTTTTCCGACTCTCCAAAGACACTCGGACTGCTTTTAGCGAGGTATTGCAAAATGTAGACACCTACCTGGCGTAGGTCAAGTCGCCATTTGAGGATCCCTTCGCATTCTTCCACTGAAACAATATGATGGAGGCGATACCCAATATTATGTTGTCGTAATAAGGCATATTGCTAAAGAACAATCGGCACGATCGTCCTTTATACTACACAGGATACATTTGTGCCATCTGGGTGGACTAGATGCATATCGACCCCAGTTCGTCAATCAACATCATCCCACGGAGTCTGCTTTAGACCTTGGGCATCCCGATGCATCGCCTAGCAGCGACCAACACTGCCATCAGTGGCTTCAACGCGGGAAGAATCTACCCTCTGGGCAAGATTCGTTTGAAGTGCCAAATCAGTGATCTAAAAATAGAGGTCGCCTGCTACGTCATAGACATAGACGTATCCAACAATATTCTTCTGGGACGTCCATGGATATATTATTACATGATCATACCTTTAACCTTGCACCAGTGCTTGAAGTACGTGGACTATCACGGCGTCGTTAAGACTGAATTTGTCGATGTGGATTCTTTCAAAGGAGTATATGCTTACTACGCCGATTCACTCTTGTACAAGCAAGTTCGCCAGGACGAAGGAGGGAACGACAGTGACGACAAAGCAAAAATTGGCGTAATATCAGGCAAACCCTTGACGGTCCACCTCAGGGGACGTGCTCGGACACAACCCCTCCCCTTATTGTAAAGATACAGAGGAGGGTACCACAACCTTTGATGGTACTACTGCCAAGTCGGAAGAAGGACCCTGTGCCGACTCCTACCTCCGAACCCTTGGTGGTCAAGCTTCGTAGGAGGCCTCTAAAGCCCTCGCTCTAATTTGAGACAAATTTCGAGGAAGATGAACTAGAAGAGTACGTAGTGACTCATGCTAACACTTCTTCCTTAGAAATTGTAATTCCCCTGGAAAAGATCCCCTACTTGATGAATAAAGGGTTATCTTTAAACAACTCTGATGTCGCTCACTTGAGCATATTGTACTCCCTAGAACATGGTATAGGCCTGCAACTGCATACACAGGTAACTACTACATATGCAGTAAACCAGATCCTCCCTAGCCAAGGTTTCTACTTCACAGTTCCAGCAAGAAGGAGGGAAGATAAACCCATCATCTTTGACAGGGTTGAATGCCCCCGGTCCTTCATCCCGGAGGAACAAGAACCAGAATCCGATATCGGCAAAATACAACTCTACCGATTTAGTGGTCAAGCCAAACACCTCATCTAGAAGATGGTTTATGATCTTAAATGAAACGAGGTCTAAATTATGGCAAAGGTTGACAACTACCTCTACGACTGCGGGCGCCTTCAGGCAAGTCCAAGGATTTTTACCATAAGATCAAGCATGGCTTTGGGTATGTCACGCCTCATACAACCCCCGAAGGCTCGGATGGAGAAGATGAGTTACACTCTCACTCTTCAGAACCTTTCTCTTGGAACTCCGATATCAGTATCGGGGAGACGCTCAAGAAAATATTGTCTGCCAATATGGTATCAATTGACCCTGAGGAAGACGACGAGGATCCTCCAGAAATATTTGAAGCAAAACTGTGGGCCCATTGCCTAGACGCACAATGAGAGATGTGGTTCGAACAACAAAAACTTTTTACTGAGGACGAAGTCTTACAAGTCAAGTGGACGACGAACCCCCCTAAACCTATCTTCATCAGCAAGAGTCTAACGGATGAGGATCAGGAATTCTTGCTATAGCTCGTCAGAGAATACATCGATATCTTTGTCTGGAGTAACGAAGACATGCCGGAACTGGACCCCCAAATTGTGGTCCACAAACTCAAAATTTTGTCGAACGCCAAGCCTATCAAGCAGCAACAACGACAATTCCGGCCGTACATTATGATCACCATCAAAGTTGAAGTAAATAAACTGATAGCTAGTAGCTTTGTCCGAGAAGAACAACATCTAGATTGGGTAGCCAATATCGTGTCCGTCGTCAAAAAAGAATGGGAAGATCTGGATCTGTATTGACTTTTGTGATCTAAATTTGGCCTGTCATAAGGACGAGTTCCCCCTTCCTATCACAGACATAATGATCGACAACACCTGTGGCTTCGAGCACATTTCCTTCATGGACGGATTCTCAGACTATAATCAAATCAAGACTAGTACTATCCCGACGCATTACGTGGCAGGATAAACCATCCACGTGATCTCGAAAGTTAATCCCCTCAGGGTCCTCATGACGAAATCTGGAGTGCTCAACTCTCGCCTAGCCATATGGGAAATACTGTTGTCACCATATGACATGGTATTCATCCCACAGAAGGTAGTCAAAGGTCAGGCGTTGGCAGATTACCTTATATCCCACCCAGTACCGGAAACCTCGAAGCTCTACGAGGAGATCCCAGATGAGGTCGCAGAATCGAACCTGACAACGAACATAGAAGCCGTTTGGCGAATGTTCTTTGACGGTGCTTCAAGAACAGGGCCCAAAAGCGATATTGTCGCTGGTGTCGGGATAGTACTGATCTCTCCACACGATCTGGTCATCAACCACGCCTACTCTCTCACTGAGCCATGCTCCAATAATGTGGCAGAGTATAACGCCCTCGTCATTGGGCTCCAACTCGCCAAACAAGTAGGAGTGAACTACCTAGAAGCCTATGGTGATTCCAAGCTGATAGTCAATAAAGTCCGAGGCGAGTATGAAGTCCATAATGAATTCCTACTCCCCTACCACCAAGCCGCGCTTGGAATTATCCACCTTCGAGGGATTCTTCATAGAGCACTTTCCTCAGCTGTAAAATACTGAGACTGATGCCCTGGCCGGCCTCGTAGCCTCTCTAGCTGTTCCGATAAATACTCATGTACTGATCACCATGATCGGTCAGGAACTGGTCTGCCCCAAGAACAACCTCTATTAGTACCTGAGCTACTCAGTAGAGATGAGCACCGACTCCCAATATTGGAGACTCCCATTCATCGACTACGCAGTCTATGGAATTCTTTTCGAGAATCCAAAGAAAGTCGATTCCATCAGAAGACGTTCCCTCCGATTCTATTACGATACAACTACCAAAATACTGTATTGCCGCTCCTATGATGATCTTATGCTATGATGCCTATTGAATGCAGAGGCGAAGCAGGCTCTCTACGAGGCCCACGACGGGGTTTGTGGTGCCCATTAGCCAGGGCCCAAGCTACAGGAGCGCCTCCGGAGAATGGGTTACTATTTGCCGACAATAGAAGCAAACACCGTTAACTAGTTAAAGAAAGTGCCAAGCGTGCCAAATCCACGCAGATTTCATCCCAGCCCTCGGAGTTTCTACACTCGACCATTGCATCGTGGCCGTTCGAAGCCTGGGGCATGGATATCATAGGGCCGATTAGTCCACCTTCGTCTAAGGGACATCGGTTTATCCTCGCCATTACCGACTACTTCTCCAAGTGGGCAAAATTTGTACCACTCGCTGAAGTCAAGACATCAAATGTGATAAGCTTCGTCAAGCATCACGTCATATACCGCTTCGGCTTACCACAAAGTATCATCCATGAAAATGGTCCACACTTTGCAAGTAATGTTTTTTATCGATTCTGTGATAAGAACCAAATTCAGAATATAGCCTCGACTGCATACAATCTAGCAGCAAATGGTTTGAAAGAAGCCTTCAATAAGGCCATCATAAAGCTCCTCAAGAAGTTCGTATCATCCAACAAACGCGACTGGAATGAGAAGCTGGATGAATGCTTCTGGGCCTATTGCACAACGATCTGGATGCCAACTGATAGCATACCATTCTCCTTGGTCTACGGGAGCGAAATGGTCCTCCCCATCGAGGTCCAAATTCCCTCACTCTGAGTAGCTCTCTACAGCCGGCTAACCGTCGATGACAATCACCGCTGACGGCTACAAGAGTTAGAAGCACTCGATGCGAAATATCTCTTAGCTCAATAACGCATTGAGCTGTACCAAGCACGTATCTCAGGAGCCTTCAATAAACAGGTAAAGAGGAGGGATTACCAAGTGGGTGACCTCATCCTAAGAGTAAGAAGGCTGATGGTTATGACCCATAAGACGACTGGCAAGTTCCAACCCAAATGGGAAGGCCCGTTTGTCGTAGAAGTAGTATTCTCCAATGGCTCCTACCGACTGGCAAAATCCAATGGCGACTTGCACATGATACCCTTCAACGACAAGTTTTTGCAAAAGTACTACATCTAAGGCTAGGCTGATACTTACCTATCCACATCAAAGACAACCAAGATGTATAGTGTTTACACTCTTGGTTCTTTTTCCCTAGCAAGTGCCTATGTACGACCTTGCCCTTCCTATACAAATTATTGTAGATGCCATTATTGGTATTTAGGAGTCCTGGATACGCAACGGATACTGGGTCCTCAAAAAGTTCCCCAGCGGAGCAGTCCTCAGGTCCTCTTGCACACTCCCGCAGTGACCACTCAAACCAATCTTATTAGGTGCTAGCCATGTTCACATTAACTCTGAGTTATCATCCCGAAGATCTTCCGAACAGAGCAACCCTCATACCTATCTACATTCCCGGATAGACCACAATCAACAAATCACTCCTTAGTGAATTTTTTGGACATTGGTTCACGTCCATATTACCTCTAAACTATCGTCCTAATATTTCTCCTCGGCCGTATTTGCCATATCCATATTACCTCTGAGTAAACCTTCTGGGTTTGGCTATCGATCATCACGTCCATATTACCTCTGATATCAGTTGTCATCTAAACTTATTACCCGTACTTAACCCTAAGTACGCCAGCGGTGCTATGTCCACAAAATCTATCAGGTCCGTATTATATCTGATAGGGTTTTATCTCGAACTTATTACTTGCACTCTCATGCGCAAGAAGTAATAAGTCCACCAAAAATCTCTCAATGGGATATCCTCAATGGTAGCAAACAGTCACATCCATATTACCTCTGGCTCACTTCCTTTTTTCTTCTACCAAAAATACCGAGATAATACCTAACCTCTCGGTACGACTATCAATCGGCTCACATCAACGTTACCTCTGAGCTATCATCCTCACCTCCTCCCCAGTAGGATTTGCCATATCCTTCGTACCTCTGAGCAAAGTTCCAGGTTTGGCTATCGATCATCACTTTCATAGTATCTCTGATATCGATCATCGTCTAAACTTATCATATGTACTTAAATTTAAGTGCACCAAAGGTGTTAAGTCCACCAAACTTGCCTTATCCATATCACCTATAGTAAGGCCTGTTTCGAACTTATTACTTGCACTCTCATGCGTAAGAAGTAATATGTCCAAAAAAATCCCCCAATAGGATATCTTTAAAAGACTGTAGTATTGTACTATATCTATATTACCCCTAGTACAATACTCAAAGTCCACATCATATAAGGTGACAAATACAAAAATGAAATTCTGAAAAAGGAGATGGTGGCGACTCCTTGATTCTTGCACTACACTGTCAGCACTAATTATGACGGCAACGCATTTTCCACTCAACCTTATCATTTAAAAAATTGTCACTTCAGGATCTTTACTAAGAGATGGTGCAGAATCCTAAGAAATCTACTCAAGGATTGAGCCGAATCCTACATTAAATGGAGATTTGACAGCCTAGAAGCGCTCATCTATGCGGTCCAACATCCAGGTGGCCCAAGTGCTCCCTGTCCATGCTTCTTATTCAAAGTATTTCAAACCTATAAGTTTAAAAACTTTGAAGGGGGTCTTGTAAAAGCATAAAAAATATGGATCCATGCGTCCAATAACCATGCACCCTAAAGTAAAGCTCAAAAGAGATTGGGCCGTAGAGTCACCCTATGGCCCAGAAAGACGATATCCATGCGTCCTAATCAGCTGAAGCAGCTTTTGGCTGCAGATGGACTTGACGTGGCATCCTGACAATGAAATTATCTCTGACACAGAATTCTGACAAAAAGGATTTTTTGAACGCCTCTAAGGATGTGAACACACTAAACTACAGAAGTCTCACGTCAGCATAAAATTTACTCTTGATGGGTGCGCAACACAAAGTGTACAACACAAAGTGTACAACACAACAAAGATCCTATATGTCTCTGACCCCATGCGCCCCAGACTCCATGCGTTTCATGCATCTCTGGCTCCATACGTCCCAGACTCAATGCTTTCTATGCGTCTCTGGCGCCATACGTCCCAGACTCCATGCGTCCCATGCGTCTCATGCGTCTCTAGCCACATGTGTCCCAGACTCCATGTAGACCAAATCTTACTGTTATAATTGAAGGAATTCTCTCCAACCAAGTGTGGACCACGTGTCAAGCTGACCAAGTCACGCACACAAAGGACAAGAACTGCCATAATCTCTTGCAACAGCAAAATCCTAACAAAATGTCCACATAACAGCTTGCCCTAGATTCAACCCACACTATGCGCCCACAGTTGCAACTACATTCTCTTAAAGGAGTCCCATGCGGCCACCAAACAGAGGCACATGCGGCACCTATAATCCATCAGCATGGTGGCTATAAATAGGGCCGACTTGGACGTCCCAAATGTGGCTTTTTTTTTCTTCTGTTTCAGAGAGACATAGAGCATACCCCCCTCGTCCAGCTACATACGTGCACACAAGCTCGGGAGAGAGAAGAAAGTAGAGCATCCTCATCCCCTCATCGGACCGTCAACGGAGTAAAGGAGCTGCCACAACGCTCTTTGTCCATCGTCACTACCCAGATAAAAAAATATTGTACTTATATAGTCTGTCTAGGACCTCTTTGTACTTTTTTTAGTTTGTTGATTAAATCAAGCTCTTTTAGACTTTCAAATTTAATGACGAACATATGTACCGAGCGAAGATATCCAGAAAGCAGTTATGACCGAGGCACACAATTCACAGTATTCAATTCATCCAGGAGGTACCATATTGTATCAAGATATCAAGCAACATTTTTGCTGGAATAAGATGAAGAGGGAGATAGAGCGATTCGTTTCTCGATATTTGGTATGTCAGCAAAGTAAAGGCTTACCAGCAAAGACCAACAGTATTATTATAGCCGCTGAGTAGAAGTGGGAGCATATCATAATAGACTTTATGACCGGTTTACCTAGATCTTCTAATGGTCGCAATACAGTTTGGGTAATAGTGGATCGACTAACAAAAGTAGCTTATTTTCTTTCTTTTCGAGTAGGACAGTCTACAGAGCAGTTGGCAGAGATATACATGTAACAAATAGTAAGACTACATGGTGTCCCACTAAGTATTGTATTAGATCGAGACACTCGATTGACTTCATATTTTTGGAAGAGCTTACACCAGAGTTTGGGCACCAAGCTGAGATTCAGTACCGCTTACCATCCTCAAACAGACGGGCAATCATAAAGAACCATCTAGACATTGGAAGATATCTTGCGAGCTTGTACTTTAGATTTTGGAGGGTCTTGGGAAGATCACCTTCATCTCGTCCAGTTCTCGTACAATATTAGTTATCGGGCGAGTATTCAGATGGCCCCCTTCGAAGAACTATATGGGAGAAAGTACATGTCACCATTAGCATAAGATGATATTGGAGAATGAAAGATTTTAGGCCCAAAAAATGATCATGTAGACAGTAGAAGTTGTCAAACAGATCAGAGAACAACTTCGGGTTGTGCAGGATAAGCATCGTCATTAGGCGGATCAGCATCGTAGGCCTTTAGAGTTTCGTTTCGGTGACCACGTGTTCTTGCAGATTTTGCAGACCCGTGGAGTCATTATATTCGGGGTTTACGGAAAGCTTAGTCTGTGATACGTCGGTCCGTTCGATATCCTCGAGTGGGTAGACAATATTGCTTATGGTCTTTCCCTTCCACCTTTGCTACGTGAGGTGCACGATATATTTTATGTGTCTCAGTTGCGTAGGTATGTCCCGAACCCGAGTCATATCCTCGACCATTTTGAGCTAGTTGTTGGTACCGACTTGTCTTAAGAGGAGCAGCCTGTATCCATTTTAGACTGAAGGGAAAATATGCTCAAGAATCGGACTATTCGTCTTGTTCGGGTTGCTTGGGGTCATCACCCTTTAGGAGCATCAACGTGGGAGCGCGATGACTATATCCGGTTTCGGTATTCGCACCTATTCGACTCAGAAGTTATATTTAACCTTATGCCTTCGTATCTCGAATCTCGTGATTCGTTCACCCATGCTATGTGATGTTGCTTTTCTTCATTATATGATTGATTATTGATTGCATGTGTAGATGTGCTTGTAAGTTAGTATAGTGCTTGTTCTGATTCCTCTAGCTAGCCTTGAGTTTGAACCCCGAATATAGACTTTTTCTAAGGTGGGTAGAGATGTCACTTCCCATTTCCGATATATATATTTGGAACATATTATTTCTTGCTTGTATGTTTATTAGGTTGCATGAAGACTAGACCCATTCTTTGGTTTAATGTGGTTCATGGTTTATTTTATGGGTTGGTTCAAGTTATGAGAGAACCCATAGTCTAAACCTCAAACCCTAGCTATATAACCTAACTTCTTTCTCTCTTCCCTTATTCTTTCATTTCTCCACCTTCTTTTATTTTAGGCTAGTACACCTTGCATGATATGAAGAAACCCTTTGATTTTAATCCTTGCTCTTTCCTTGCTCTTTTCTTAGATTTTAATCCTTGCTCTTTCCTTGCATTTGATTAGTCAAATATGTATACATTCCATTTTAGGCATTTTGGCTTTTGGTTTACTTAATTTTGAGTTAAAATTAAGTTTTTATAAAGGGAACAAGTTTTCGGGTTCTTGGAGCTTTTCCATGGCCGAACTTGCTATTCTGGGACGATGGAGTACCATGCGGCCCAGCAATATGCGCCCCTCCAGCATGCACTCATCTTGTTGGATGCATGACTGTTCTGTGCATGCATTCTAAAGTTGGACACATAGTACCTTGAACACATGAGAATTCATTAAGGTCAGACTCCATGTGCCCATGCAGCCAGGAGATTATGCGACCAAGAGCTATACATTTTTTCTTTTGGGTGCATGTCTCTGCACGACTTTTGTGACTCTGCACAACTTTTTATGCTTTTGTCTTATCTCCCTGACATTTTTGGCTTATCACATCAAGTCACATCAGTCACTTCTCTGACTTGTATTTATTGTCTGTCAGTTAGCATTTGTCCCGATGAGTGGACTTGCCTGTCTATGCACCCCATATTCCATGCGTCACCGATTCTCATGCGCCCTTATCGACCATACGGCCTTGATCTTCATGCGTGCATGCGGCCCCCACATATTTTATTTAATTGATTTGGTTTGAATGTTCTATTGGGCTTTTGATTCATATGTGTAATCTTGATAACTGTGAGAGTATTGGACCCACCTGTGCGTCTGACCCGTCTATACGCCCAACCCGACCATGTGTATAGTTCGAACATGTGCTAAGTGACTACACCACCTATGTGCATAACTTGACTTATGTGTTACAATGTGATAGAAATCATATGATTTACTGTAATTGGTGACTTGACCACTTGTATCCGTGCTGATACACTTACTACGTGCTATGTGTACCTACATGCTAAGTGTTCATATGTTATTATATTACATATTTATACTAAGGGGTACCTACGTGCTACACGACATATGATATAATACGATTCCTCCAAGCATGGACAAAATGGTTTAGTCAATTTCCAAGCATGGACAGGACTTGTTTGATTGTTACATCACGCTGGGGTGAATCCAAATTGGATTCAGAAGTGACAAAGTGGATTTGTATCTAGCGTGTCCGTACTACGGTGCGACATATAAGGGAAATATCATGTCACCACGCCATGGGATTTCAGTAACAGTTGGGTTAACTAGGCAACTAAAACATGTAGAGCATTGGGAGGGACAGAATCCTGAGATCGTGCTTAACTAGCCACCCCCAAACAATTGTCTGGGGTGTGCAGGCTGGCCCCCTTGGATATTATTTAAATCCTCATTAGTGGATGATAATATTCGACTATTATATTGTACTATGTGTTCTATGCGATCTTAGCACGGTGGCCTTACGAGGGACCGGTGCATAAATACTACGTGCATTATCAAAATATGATAAAATATCGACATTTTTAGCGACGTCATCTGTTAACATTGCTAAGTTTAAAGAATTTAGTGACACAATAAATAAATATCACTGTACGTCGTTGTTTGCGACCATACATGGTATTTTGAAAGAATAGTGGCTATATTTTTTTTGACATTGCTAAACATTGCTAAAGTTTTTGATTTAGTGACGTTTGGTGACGTCTTTACCACTCGATCGAATTTTAATCTAATTGATCCTATTTGCAACTTAGTTAACCTAGTTTATAATTTTAACTTAGAGGGAATAAATTTGATCTAAAATATGTTAAAACCCATATGAAAACTCGAAAAATAGGTTGAAACCATACCAATATATTTATAGTTTTATTACTTAAAACCCAGTTTTGAACGACCATATCTGTTAGGATAATGAGTATATTTAAAATCTAAATGAACAACATTGTAGCCAATAATAAATAAGATTGTATATTCTGCCCAATTATAATTACCTTAACTAACGACGAGAAGAAAATCTGCTCCAATACGTTTGCCTTAAATCGCTGCATCTCACTCTTATCGTACAGTTCCTCTTTATGATACACTAGCTGCTTCTTGGAATCATTCTACAAATCTACTGAACAATATTATATCATCATACGACATGCAAGCCCTCTGTCAAGGACAGTAAAATAAAATAAAATAAATCAAAAATCTGAGAGGTAATCGGATTCTCAGAATTCCAACGTAAGGAAATTGAATAATTCATAGGAATTATTGCGTTAAATTAAAGTATGACTTTGAATAGATCATATTCTAGTTAATTCCTCAGTATTCGTCATATAACTATGTCCTAACAATTCATAAATCACTACTACAATCACAATCATAATCACAATCAATTTTCCTATATGATGATGCAATATAGAGAACAAATGTAGATCACAAACATCGTCTAATTTTCCAACAAGAATCCCATCTACCAAGGATTAGGTGGTGTCTGGATGGGTACGGTGCCTTAGATTCGACCCCCTATATGTTGTTGGAACTTGAAATATAAATTATTAAATTCTAATTTTATACCAAGAATTTACTGAACTGGAATTCTTTTGGTTAGTGTCACGATCCGTGCCCAAAAAGTTGAGCCTGAGTTGTGGGTACGTCTAGCCTACGCAGCAGTATTGACGGTAGAACACTGTCTAAAACCTCACAAATATAATCCACAACTCATGCAATAATATCTCAACTCCTCTAAGGGAGGACAAGTAATATAATCAAAGATAATACTCAATCACAAGATCTAAGAAAGATAAAGCATGATAGAATATAACGAGGACAATCAATAGTCACAAGTCTAAGATACCACAATATCTAAACAAATTCTAAATCCCAAACATATCCAAACATATCAAAGAGGTTCCCGGGGATAAATTCGGTGTCAAATACTAGAATAGAAAAAACTAACTAGCTAGATAATCTCAGGCTGGGTCTCTCCTGCAATCGCTCATTGATCCTCCGAAATGAGAGGACCAGTCTCATCTATACAAACCTCTTGTTGTCCATATTAGGTAGGTCACTAGTCCTCCAAACAATCACCTAAAAATAATATCCAGTCATGATGAAACAAGTACAAACACTGAAAGTAGTTCCAATACATGGTAGAGACTATAAAACATGAAATAGTAATGAAATATATGATGAAATATATGATGAAATACATAAAAATTATATCATGGCCTGGCAAATAGTAAGAAATAAGTAAGCAGTAGAAAATATGGCATAAGTTAGCAAGTATGAAGTGAAACAGGAAAGGCTGTAACTAAGTGTTTTGAAGTACTACTTTCGATATGCGATCGGCTTAGGAGAATCAAGGTCTACTAAGATCCAGATCAATCATACGTGAAGTGTATGATTATCTATTCACAAGGTCCACACTACTACAAGGTCTAAAAATGGTATGATCACATATCTAACTAGTACTTTCTCGCCCCTGACTAGTACAATGGATTAGAATTACGATACGTCATAACACTTAAATCAAAATACACGGTCTAAATACAAGCATAATGATCACGGTCTATATACTATCATGAAAAAGTAACATCTCATGACTAGGGATCCATGTAATACTAATCAGTGTAACAAGCGTGTCAGAAAATCAAGTAAAATATCACCAAAATATGCATTATAGAACTATCAAGTAAAGAAAATTATCAGTGAATATACTCGCTTGTGGTCCTGAGCCGGTGGTATAAGTCAGAATCTGTATCGGAGTCTAAGTAACCTATATTATGAGTTTACAATGTCAATAAGTAATTTAAAATCAATATCAAACCTATCTACTTGGTTATTGGATTTCTAGGTCAATTCCTATACCAATTTAGGTTTATACTAGGTAAGTTGGAAGTTTTTCACTAATCCTACATCCATTTATCTAGCTTGTATGATATACCTACTTATCTCAACCTATACCAAGTACTACCTATGTGAAACTTATAACATAACATATATAGCTATCCTTATATACAGTTATATACACTTGAGTATCTAGGTATCTCATATATATATATACTTGAGTATTTATATATATATATATATATATATATATATATATATATATATATATATATATGTATCACTTGATACCTACATAACCCAAAGTACTAGAATACCCAACTATGGCACATACCTAAGATACCCATTCTCTCTTATAACAATATACTTGGGATATATACTATAGGATACACTATACTCTAATACCTTATCCTTGACACATACCCTAGTATTTACGTATCTTATGGATACCCCCATACCCAACATACCTAGTATCATATATCTGATACCTATGACAATTGGTATCTTGATACTAATACAATTTTACCTTAATACCAACTCCTAGACTACTAAGATACTCATTGTACCTACATTTAGACACTTATATACACACCACTATATTACACTCTCTTGTTATCACATACTTACACTTGTGACACTAACTGACATCTATAATGTTTCAAAATCTGAAACATAATACTTACATGTGACATTAACTCCCTCACACCTATATTCTACTTGATACTTACCTACTCTTAGGATACTCCTGGACACTAGTTATATACTCATGACACCCATGTGATACCCTATAACTACCAATCTTCTACCCAGCTGCAGCCCAAGCACTGCATGTGTGTATCTCTGTTGTATAAATATCATATTGGTGCACAGGTTATTGCATGTATCTACTGCTACCAAAGTTGTATACTGCTCCTGCCCGACCTACTGCTATTGTTGCTCTATTAAATACCCAGGAAAACCCCCACCCTTGCTGCTATCTTCTGCCCAAACTCCTTCCAAGTGCACAATAGTGCACTTTCTACTCCAGCAGCAGTTGCTGCTCTGCTCCTACAGCTGTGCTGCTGCCTAATTATTGTTATTTCAGTAGATATTGTTGTTGTGCATGCACTGCACTATTGTTGCAATGCAACAACTGCTTCCCTCTAGACTGTTAAACTCCTAGGAACTCTCCACCCCATACATACTGTCATGTACCAAGCTTGGCACAGACACTGGAACACAACCTAACACTCTATTGCAGTACTTTGCCTTCTATCAATGGATACACCCACATCCATTTATACATCTCTGATATACTATATACCCCTCTAATACGGTACTCAACCCACAGATAACTGATTATGGACATCCCATTTGATACGCAACAAATCAACCAATCCCCCACTAATGTTACTCCTCACTAACACCCACTCAAAAATCTAAACACAACACACTCAATAAACACTAGATAACATACACTCGTATGCACATAGATTCTCTCTCACTTGTAGGATACACTCCATATTAGCAAATACTGATCACTATCTCATGATATCTATGGCGCACCTACACTAGCATGTCCACTAGATAACTAGGATACACATGTGCACACTCAATAGGATTCCAACTATAGGATACTCAAATATCCAATGATACACATGTACCATACTCATGATACACACCAATAACCACATCCTCATGATACACAAGTGCACAAATAGCTAATTTGACTCATATAAACCTAATTGACATTTAATATACTCAATTGCATATGAATATCAAATTCTAACCATGCATATCATAATGTATCATGACACGAACACTAGGTATCCTATTTTGGACACATGGACACAAGCACAACCCAAAATATAATGCAAAGTTCTTTTGGGAACTTGTATGAAATACTTAGTGGACACAAATTCATAATTATACCAAATTGACCATTAAGACACATAAATCTACTAGGAATTGGTCCTCTACCATATAATTCACCACATAGATGGTTAAATCTAACTATTGGGAGTCTCCTACTAGTTTTAATTAGAGTTTTACCATAAAAATTAGGGAAAATAGAGAATTACCTATTGGGAGTGGGTTCCCAATGAAGATCCATAAATTTGGACACAATAAAGAAGAATTGGACACGATCCTCCTAGCTTGACACTCTTCTCAAGCTCCTCTTGTGCTCCCAAGCTCTAGCTCTCCATTGAAAGAAGAATTAAAGTAAAATTATGTTGATTTGAGGGTGTGGTGGAGAAGAAATTTAGGTTTGAAAATGGGTTGAATTGGTGGAGAAGATGACTTGAGGAAGAAGAAGGAGCTATGGAGGGAAAAAAATGAAAGAGAATGGAATAGAGGGCCGGCCACTTGGAGGGGTATGAGAGTTGGTAAAAATTACAAGTTTGCCACTCCACACTTCTAATTTGAATTCTAGATTTAATGGGAAATGAATCAATTAGTTAGGGAGAGAATCTAATTAGTTAAGAGGAAATATTCTATTCATGATTAAGGAATATAATTATCTTTAAACTAAATAATAAATTTTAATATAATTAATATTATTAGCAATAAAAAAGGTTACAAAAATACCCTTATGCTATAATGTTCAGTTTCTATTATTATCAATGATACGGTTAGGATCCTATATGTAAAAATATAAGAGGGTCATGATTACATGTGGTTACACTGAGCTAGGCCTCACCCCCAGTATCCTAAGGCCTTACGAATGGCAGAAAACTACTGAAAAGCTTTCAGTAAAGTTGTTATTATATTATTGGGATTTCGGTGGACGTGATCCAGTTGTTCTCTCCCACCAAAGCACTAATCTAAAGCTACAAACATTCATATTCTATTATCTTGTATTAAATTTTTGCTGGGCATAAGTATGAATTATTGAACCTCAATTCATGTATCCATGTACCACGAAAAGTGAGAGTTTAATTCAATATTTTGTTCCTTTTCAAAAAGGATCATACCATAACAATGGATATCATGATTTCAATACTTTGTTATTCTTTGAATGAATTAATACATAATCACAGGTCATCAAATTCTCAATAATGCGTTCTCTTTCTAATTCAAACATGATAAAAATATATAATATTATCCAATTTGATAATTGGTTTTTCTCTAGTAGAAACACAAGATATACACAATAAGGTTTCACTTGCATGTCTATGTTTCCATGTCCTACATATCTTAGGTCCTTAAGTAATTCGACCCCTGAAATTTAAATATAAATTGTAAGTCCGTCTCTAAGAAAACAGACTCAAAATTTATATGAATTGGGTTAAATATGTTTCACCAATGGTTGGATTGCGAAAATGGCTAACTCTGGGAATTCTCAAAATTTTTGGTAGTCTTCTTTATATTTTGGAGTCCAATTTTTTTATAATTTATATAGTAGACTTGGGGTAACTCTTCGTAGAATTATCTGGGTATGTCGACCGTCGATGGAACACTCAACACCTGAAATCACATATAGTTTATACATTCAATAATAAAATAAGAACTTTCTTACCAATAGTACACTTTAACTTAGGAATTAGCACTAGTCCGGGTTTACTACACAAGTCGAGAAATTCAACACGAGTCAGAAATCAAAAAGTTCTTAAATACTTTAGATAGAAAATTTATAATGTAAAAATATATAGAAGCATGGAAAATCAGCCCTTGAGCCTTAGTGATCCAGCTCCATGCGCCTCAGTGATCCAGCCCTATGCGCCTTAGTGAGCTAGCTATATGCGCCAATAGTCTAAAAAGTGTCTCATGTGCCCGCAGTGCCATGCGCCACTAGTATCTTAGTGATCCAATGTGCCCTCAGTGCCATACACCACTACGTATCTTAGTATCTTAGTGTTCTAATCAGTCAAGTAGTGCCATGCACCACTATTGTTCCATTGATTTCCATACGCTGAACAGATATACTCCTAAGGTATAATCAAAGTCTACAACGATACGTGTCATGATTGTTGTGGGCATCAACAACCCCAAATCTTGAGCGACCGCATGGCAACTTATGACAGCATGTACCGCTATTTACAACATGTACCACCGTATGGCAGCATGAGATTCGCTCATGCATGTATCCTCAAAGTTATAAATAGTGAGTGTTTCCCACATAGAAAAGGGGCGGCCATATCTCCACGTAAAGGAGAACCAGTCCCACTGCCGTAGGAAGGAGAAGAAGGAGCATCGAATCCTTATCGACCTCCTTGGTCCCAGATCGTCAACGGAGTAAAGGAGCTACTACAATGCTCGATCTCTACCGTCACACTTGCTTAGATCTTATTTTTTGTACTTAGATCCTCTTATAATAGGGATTCTCTTGTATTCTTTGTCAATTCACAATAAATAAAAACTTTACACCCTTCATAAAAAATCCTTCTTATTTTTACGATGTCGACAAAAATGGTGACTCTGTTGGGAAATAGCTTCTCCTCCAACAAGAAGCTGGTGACGCAATCCGACGTAACCTAGTTAGGTTAGACTCAGAGGATGTTGGTCGTTCGCTTCGACCAACAGGCATTCGAAGACATGCTGGACAACCTGAGCTCTCCAACGAGGCCAGTAAGACCTCATAAGACTTGCAAAACTCGGGATGTCAATGCCGCTATGCCAAGCCCGAAGTCGGTACCCGATGGATCATTAACCACGCCGTAGTTATACACGCGGTTGACCTATATTCCGTTGAGAAGTCGAGTTCTTTGTCGAGGCTCGCACGACCTCAAAAAGTTTGCAGGAGTAGGTTGCTAAAGCCGTTGCGCTAATCCTGAACTCCACTCCAGAAGTGCCGCCAACCTTCGTCGCAGGTGCACACAAGGTGGGCATGCATCCTGTCTCTATCTCCGAAGCTGCGCTCGAGAGGAACCATGCCAAGTCTCACGATGTGCGCATACAGTGCCATCTAGGCCGGATAGGATGCACTGATCACATGCACATGGAATCTCCTCCAAGCAAGGATGTTGTCAACATGGGCTCGTCTAGTCCCAACCTGGACTGCCTATACTATGCGCCCAAAGACGTTTGTTCAAGGAAGCCCAAAACTCCTTGAACTATGAGCGCTCGAGGGGATGCGTCCTTGCTCGTTACACGCGCTGCTAATGAAAGACTCTATAGGGCAGACCCAGGTGCTCATGTGCCGGATGTGGGTCAACCCTTGGAGCCTCTCCAAACCTACTTGGATGTCGTAGGTGCACCAAAACCAAGTCAGGGAGCAAACATTGAGATAACAAACCCATGCGTCCAGTTTACCTGCGTATGTAGTGGGTCCATCTAACCTCAAGTCTTACATCAATGATCCAGTTATATTCTCTATAGAAGAACTGGGTCCGGGAGCAAATATCCCACTCTCACCTCCTTGCACAAGACCTGTCGAAACGCATGATATGGGGGTAAAAGTGAAACTTCTATTATTTGATTTATGCAACATGATTAGTCACAAGCATAAGACGATAGAGGCAAATCGCACATGATATGTCCTCCTACATACACACTTGTGCCAATATCAACTATTTTTGCTCAAAAGCACCAGTTCCTCCAACCAGAAAGTCGATGTTCCAGCGGCTATAACCTGCGACACCAACCCGACAACATCCTCGGAGACCTCTACATGACGAGGAGTAACTGCTCGTCGCCTTATGTTGCTCAACATGGAGGTCCTCTCCTATGAAGAAGATCTCAAAGAAAAGCTCGCCTAACCTAAGGGTGTGTCGGTCTGTACACCACGAAGCTGTCCGAGGACCAACAAGCAAATATCTACTTTAGGAGTATTCCAAGGCACACGCTCGAGAATAAGGGCTGGGGGTAGCCATACCTTCCTGAATAGTGCTTCGACTGGAGCTGGGGGTAGCAGTCCCCCGGTGTTCTATGACAATCCATTCTCCCCAGAGGATAGTGAGCCACTACACATGGATGATTGCTAAGCTAGGGGTAGACATATACTCTAGGACGAGCCCACGACTGAGACTTGAGGTAGCAATCCCTCCAACAATGAAAGTGATACTACACTACCCACTCTTCCCGAGGACAAAGATACTCAAACATCGGAGGCAAAAAGTGAGGCATCTACTTTCCCGTCTACCTCCTCCCACTTAATGCCAGTGTATATGGCAGGAGACGAGCATGGCACAGAATCCAGGAATAATCATTGTCTTGACGCACTCGATGGCATGATACAGACTCTGAGCACTTAAATATAGACTCTGACTTACACAGTATTGGAACTAGAGAAAGTATCGTCCCAACGCAACCGCAAGCTCTGGGACGAACAAACCCAGACCAGAGAACCAATGAGGAATCTGGTATGCCTAATCCGGCTCCTCTGGTTGCACGTAGTTAGACAATACCTCGATCCTCTTCTCCTATTCTACTAGACGATATCTATAAGACTCTTAGGGACTTGCACGCCCGTGTCGATTCTCGGGACAACTAAGACAGGCTCCATAAGCTTGGGATCCGACAACCCTATCCTCCCGAATGGGATAATGTGGTATATCCTCCCAAATACATGTCATGCTCCAGTCCCAAAATACGTAGGACTAGAAATACATAACATGCCAGCTATGTATTCGACCAGACTCTGGTCCTACTCGAATACGTATAAGCTGTATTACAATGGTCACTACCTAAATAATCAAGTAAATATAAATATCTATGCCTCAATTCACAATGAACAGAATACACAAGAATGAGCTACATGTGCTAAATTCGGCCGCCTAGTAACACACAAATTCGAATAGACTCGAGAAAGAAATATGAGTCTATAAAACTAGGCTACATCAGCAGATGAATAAACATTATGAATAAATAACCATAACTCTAGTAGAAATGATATAAGTACCTGGTACCAATGCCTACAAGATAAGCAACTCCATCAGCAACTCCAAAGGCTCCATAACCGTCTATGCTACAAAAACTGGTAGGGGACCAGGTCCTCAGAGGGACGTAACAAGGTACAAGAAATAATATGCCAAAGTAAAACAATATAATGCCACATACTCAAGGGTAAACTAATATAACCATCTAAGTGAAATACAAGTGAGAGCATCACTAGTACTCAGGCTGAAACTACTACAAGCTCTGTGTCGGGGAGCCGGGTAGCAGTAATATCAGGTAATGGGCCAAGCTCTGAAACAAAGACTAAAGCACCGCAATAATAAAATATATATGTAATCAGCCTGTAGCCTGTGTGTCTCTCCCCACTCAATGTAATCATACGTCTCATGTCCACAATGTCTCATGTCCATAACACGCAAGATCATGACCTCTAGCTAGTGCAACGAGTCATAATAATATCCATATAAAATGCAAGTTTCATATCACGAATCCTGTAAGCCTATAAAAAATTACCATGAATAACTCAAAAAAGATTCTGTCACATAAAATAGTGTCAAGTGTCCTAGGGTATGGCGTACTTGGTAAAACAAGCACGTAAAAAATAGGATCGTGAAATCAACTCTCTAAGTGACGTTGCACGACTCCGCGTACGGTGTCGACACCCGAATCTTGTTCGGACGCTAAGTAACGTCTCACGGTCCTAGGGTAAACACACCCATCACACACATCAAATAACTATAATAGCTAAATAAGATAATAAAGGCAAGAAACTACGATACATCATGGCAAGGTACACTTGTCTGGATTCTGAACTCCGTTAACTACTCCTAGGAAAGTGGAATTTGCACGCACACCTCCGGATGCTGAAACAAACATCACCAATATTCTCAGAATACTAGAAATAGCTTTGATTGACTAACCATAAGTCCAATTTGGACACAGGGACAAAATTGACAGTTTTGGGTCAAAGCGGGTCTACATGTAGCCCACTTCGCACCATAAAATGTGTCAAAGACAAAGTTTTCCAAATTTGTTCCACTCAGTGTCTACGATTCCAGAATGATGGCACAAACTCAACGGAATATCCAAAATTGGATTCCGGTGAGCCGGTCACTAAATTACCCGTCATGTGGAACCGTAGGGCCCACATATAAAACCCCTAATTTTAAAAACTGTATTAATTATTTAAATTATTTATATTATTTATTAGTTAATTAGAAGATATAAAATTTATTAAATTTTTATTTCTAGGTAATTATGTATTTAGAGATTTATGGAGCAAATATTATTTTACCTTAATTTATTTCATGTAGGAGACGTGTGGACGGTTGATAGATTATTTGTATGCACTAATATAAATTTCTAGACTTTTATATATATACACACACACACACACACACACACACACACACACACACACACACACACACATATATATATATATATATATATATATATATATATATATATATATATATATATATATATATATATATATATTATTAAAATGAAAAGAATAGAAAAAAAAAGAATAAAAGAAAAAAAAGAAAAAGGAAAAAAACAAAACCCTAAACCCTAAATACTAACCCAAACCCGCTAGCCCTAAGGCCATTAACCCGCAATCCTAAAGTCTAACAGCAGCAGCCATACGAGACCCCCCCTCGCGCGGAATTCGACCCCCCTCTCGTCTTCTTATATATATATATATATATATATATATTATATTAAACCCTAACCCTAAACCCTTACCATCTCGACTACCCTGAGCCGCCTCCGACCACCAGAGAGCCAGTGCCGCCCGCCGGAGTTAACCGCCGCTCGCTGCGCGAGATCCCGCGCGCACGCCTGCAGAAATCAGACAGCAACTTACCCCTGTTCATGCGTTGATTCCCGTTCCATCTTGCGACCAAATTCGACCCCGTCTTCACCGGTATGTTCACGACCTATCCCTCTTCCAACTCTGTGTATTAGTTTTCTTCGATCAGTGCGTAACCCTAGGTAAAAATCGAGACCAAGTTGGAGGAAAAACGATAACTTTAATTCCAGAAAAACTGCTGTAACCACCCATGTTTACGAACTCGTATCTTCCACCACAGAGATCCAAACTTAGAATTTCCTTTTGCTATGTGAAGACCACCTAACCTAGATTATTTTTTGTTAATTATATTATTTTATTTGATGCTGTATGCAGAATTAAACTGAGTTAAAAATTACAAAAAACCTATATTCGAACCTTCAAAATTTGTGATACGAAGCGTGCCCAGGCAAACGGGACCGCCCCGTCGTATACCAATTATACCGAAAGGCTTGTATGGTATGTCCAGACGTGTGGGCTTTTAAGGAAACTGATTCGGATGCGTGTGCGCGTCGGAATCAACCCGTATCCGCAAAAAATCTCCGTATCATGACTTTTACAAAATATCGCATCATTTAGTGTACGCTCACCAGAATGCGACGAAACTTGTGACACTGGACTCGCGGTATGTGACCCAATTTTCACGCAATTCTGAGACAGTTGACCAAGTCACCTTTTTGGGGGCCCTACGGTTGACTTTTTGGGCAAAATTGTGTTCGGCTCACCGGAATCCAAAATTGAACATACCGTTGAGTTCATAATGACATTTAGAATTTGTTTGACCTATAATTTGTTCCATTTAACCTTTACCCTTGGCACGCTTTTCGGTGCAAAGTGGGCCACATGTGGACCCTGCTTTGATCCGAAATTACCATTTTGCCCCTATGTCCAAATTGGACGAAAGGGTACTATTTTCTAGCTATCTCGCTGATTTCGGAAATGTTGGTGATGTTTATTTCAGCATCCGGAGATGTTTATTCGGAGGCCTTAGCTTCTGATCCCGTGTCCTTGACATCTAGACGCTTACTCTATACAGATTGCTTGCCAGGCAAGTATACCTTGCCATTGTACTATGATTTATATTCCATATGTTGCATGCATCATATTTCTGTTTATTTAATTCATATATTTTAAACTGCTAAATAAACTGCGCGTCCAAGGAAACTTGGGTGCAACGACGGTGACGTCGTATTCTGTTTTTATTATGTATATGCATGGACCTACTTTATGAGACCACCCCATTATCATGAGGCATTCTTATATTTCATTTGCCATGTCACTGTTCTTACACGAGTGTGAGACACATGTAGGACACGGACTTGCGTACTCGGCTGGCCACTGGTACGTATAGGTCGTACGACAGATAGGGATAACTGCTGATAGAAACTTTGAATGCTAGTAGACCTGACAGTTATTTAGAGGTATCATCGTGTCATGGATGTGACATGCTTAGAGCATGGGGTGGAGAGAACAACAAGTAAGGTGTTTGGACTCCTTTGTACTTTCCTTGTGTAACCCGTACGCTCCGCCGGAGATGCACGGTCATGATGACCACTATATATTATATATTATCAGGCGGCCTCTGCCGTTCAAAAGACGACATGCTTTTTAGTTCCCTGAATCTCCAATAGAATCATGCCAATCCCATTTTAGCCAGATAGCCCACTTGTTGGAAAGTTGTTCTCAAACTACATTCACATAGATGGTTAGGCGACCCATTGGATGTTTATTTTCAGTACTTTATTGGCATGCTTCTATGTATCTTGTTATGTCCCTCTGAGGATCTGGTCCATTTCCAGATATAGACAGATAGGAGTATCCACAGGAGTACGGACCCAGACCTGACGCTTCTTATCAGGCTGAGAAGGTCTTATCTTTAGAGTATCATTGATTTATTGCAGCTGTTAGAGATTCTAGTTGCTATTTCTTTTTGGACATTTATCTTATACTAGAGTTTGATCTCTTACCTCTTTTAGTAGTTTTAGTATAGTCGATTTGCAGTGGATTTGTTTCCATCCGACTATCATACTTTGAGACTTCCTATTTGATATTCAGTTATTTATTCCCATTTATTTATTTATTTGTGCTGTGGATGAGATATAGATTGCGTGTGACTTGTTGATAGTATATTACCACTTATGGATTTGATATTCATGTACAGCGTACGTGTGTGTATGGTTTTCATATATTAGAGTTCGTATACATACGGCTGGCGTGTTACGTATTCCTAATCCTACGTATTTTGGGACTGGGACGTGACACCACAAAATAATATTTTGTCAACGTTCTCAGAATCAAACCAAACTTGGGTCACAAGTCCAGCATAACGCTGTGAATCCAATGGCACAAGTTTTGTTGCAAAACGATAAGCACAGACAAAGTTATGGCGAGTGTCAGAACATGCTGATACGGTACTTTTCGATGGATATGCGTTGATTCCGGTGTGCACGCACATCCAAATCAAGTTTCGTGAAATCCCATACATCTACGTTGACGATACACGCCTTTCGGTGTAACTCGCACGCAATAAAGTTGCCTCGTTTGGCAGGACGAACCCCGTATTGCGAGATTTTGGGTATTTTAAAAATAAATTTTTGGTCATTTTGGAACAAGAAATAATTTACCATTAAAGCAAACTAATAAAAAATAAAAGAATAGTAAAAGTCTTGGTTATATTGTAAAGAAGTCCTTTCAATTATATTTTGAAAATAATTAACGAGTTGGTAGAAAATTGGGCATGAATAGGGATACTTGGACTGAATTTCTGAACTGTTGTTGAACAGTTTTTTGGCCAACTTTCGGTCGATTTTTTGATCAAACCCGGGTGCCTAAATTCGTTCCACTTGAAGAAAATCCTAGAGGGTTAGATTGTGAACATACCAGGAAAGACGGGACGCAAATCGGACGAGCGAGGAGGGCAGAGGCAGCGCAAGAAGGAGGGGCCACGATTGTGTGCTGTGCGCGGGGGGGGGGGGGGGGGGGGGGGGACGGCGGCGCTGCTCCGCGCGGCGGTGCGGAAGGCAGGGCTCCGGGCGGTCGCCGGGGTATCGGGGTGGTGTAGGCGGAGGTGGGATTAGGGTTAGGGTTAGGGTTAGGGTTTTGTTTACAGTGCACATATATATATATATATATAGGACGGGGTGGGGTGGCTCCTGTACGCGGGTTGGGGGGGAGTGTTTAGAGTTAGGATTTAGTTTAATGGGTTTGGGTTTGGGTTAATGGGTAGGGTTAGGATTAATGGGTTTGGGTTTAAATTTATTTTTTTCTTTAGTTTTATTTATATATATATTTGTGTGGCCATTAAAAATAGTTTTAGACATCAATAAATTCCAAAAAAATTATACAATACACAAATAATAGTTGTGCACCCAAAAATATAATTTTTGCACAATATTAATAATTAATTAAATACACATAATTATAATTCATGAATATTATATATTATAATTAGCTAAAAAATAAATAATTTTTTTCCTTAATCACAATTTTTTTAAAATAGCAATATTAATAAATTCTAAAAATCACGGTGCTTACAATCTACCTAACTTATAAAAATTTGGTCCTCAAAATTAAAAATAGTAAAAAGATTTTAATTAAGCAAAGTTGCACTAAAGATGGGGATGCAGTCACCAAATGGAGTCCTAATTTGACGTTGCATTCTAAGAATAAGGGTACGCTTAATCAAGGCTCTACCCAACTTATAAGAATAAAGTTGGCCACAGAAACTATAGTCATGATCATATTTCTAAGAATTTTTAGAAAGTCTAACTTCAAAGAGGGATTCGAGATGGTAAGGATTTTATGATCGTTGTCACAGTCTATTGAAGAAAATCTATGTACTACCATGGCGTTAATGAGTCAATAACTCTATAAAAAAAGTTTTACCAGTTCTCCTTGCTTCTAATTAGGTCATGAGTCTATAAAATAATAGAAAATATTATATCCAAATACAACTAGGGTGAGATGGTACCGAGAAATTATTTATTACATATCTTGAATGCGGATGAATGGTTCAGCAATAAGCGCCAAAAGGTGATATAACTCATCAAGGTGTTTAGTATTGTGTAAAGAGTACAAGAGGTTCAATTTAATACAACACAAGTGTCATAGATGTAGGTTGTCATGAATGGGATACGGGTATATCAGTGGTTGGGATATTTGGGTTGCCTATGTATAATTTAATTCAATTACAACGGAGTTGGATATAGGGTTTAGAAGGAGATATGCCACGAATGTTTGGGGATCTATATGGAGCATGGGCATGTATATTTGGAAGTAACAGTTATGTCATCAGTGAGTAGGTTCCAGTTAGGCTCATGAATGTTAAGGTGGCCGAAAGAATTGAATCGGTATTGAATGTTAAAATCGACCGCAACAGAAAAAGGATATCTATGTATTATTTGTGTACAATTGCGTCGTGAATTTCGTACGACTAAAACAAAATATGAGAAGGCCAATTTGTGAGTGATAGTCATATCATAGGTATAGAGTGACTAGTCTAGGTCATAAGGGGGAAGTTGTTGGAAAGGAAATGATAGTGTTGTTCTCCAAATATTCGAGCCACAACAAAGGGTATCAAGGATACATAAATTAAATAGATAATTTAATCCATTTGAGCTTAACCTAATTAATACCAAAATAAATTTAAATTTATCCTGAATTTTTAGAAATAACCCTATACTAAAACCAAGGGCTACGATCTACCCAACTTATAAAAATTAAGTTGGTATCCTAAAACTAAGGTCATGGTCCTGCTAACAAAATTTCTGGAAGGGCCTATTTTCTATCTATTTTCTAAATAAGGATACAAGAATTCTAGGATTTACTAGTCGTAATCAAGGATTTTCTAAAGGAACCTAGAAACTATCAGGGTGCTATTGATCAACAACCTTATAAGAGAAATTACTACCCATCCACTACTGCTCTTGTATAGGTCAAGCTTCTACAAGGCAGAAGAAATGACTGAGTCAGATCTAACTAAGCAAGGTGGTATAGAGGCTTCGATTATTGATTGTCATTGATGACGAAGAGACCAAAATTCAGGCCACGACAAGAAGAATTTCTGATAAGTTTACATGGTTGAATAAGGCATAATTTGGCAGGTATTTGGAGAATCGAGTCATGGTGACTAGATCAAGGGGATTAAAGTAGAAAATAACTGATACCTATGGTGATATGGATATTAACACAAGGTGTGGTACCAACTAAGGGATTAATTTTGTAATTAAGGCACAACTAGGAAAAGAGGGAGGATATACTCATTGTTATAATTAGAAAGATCGTTGTTGCAAAAAGCACGAGGTCATATATGCAACACAAGATAAGAATTTGATAGAAAGGATAGGGATGCAGTCGAGGGGGGTAATACAACTAATCCTTAAACTCAATACTATATTCAATTCTCATGCTAACAATCTACACTAGCTCTAGCATATAGGAATAACCTATCTAACTACCCTACTAAGGGTAACCATCTTCTCAAAACTTTATATCCAGCATGTCTTCTTCCGCCTTGACAAGGATATGCTTCTGGAGGAAATACCGCGCACAAACGTCCATCTCTCTAAAATAGGGAGAGATAATAAACAATAATAAAAATATTGAGGGAATGAACGAGTATAATTATAAAGTCCAAGGGCGATAATCAAATGCTAAGGAATTATCAAATCAGTTGTGGATTGAGATACTAATACTGCTAATCCCGATTGCAGGCTCGCTCGATACCGAAAAGTAACCAAAATGATTTAATCAGGACCTGCATAGGCCACCACATATGTCACGCCCCAGTCCCAAAATATGTAGGACTAGGAATACGTAACATGCCAGCTACGCATTCGACCCGACTCTGGTCCGACTCGAATACGTATAAGCTGTATTACAATGGTCACTATCTAAATAATAAAGTAAGTATAAATATCTATGCCTCAATCCACAATGAACAGAATACACAAGAATGAGCTACATGTGCTAAAGTCGGCCGCCCAGAAACACACAAACTCGAATAGGCTCGAGAAAGAAATATGAGTCTATAAGACTAGGCTACATTATCAGATGAATAAATAATATGAATAAATAACCATACCTCTGGTAAAAATGATATAAGTACCTGGTACTAATGCCTGCAAGACAAGCAACTCCATCAGCAACTCCAAAGGCTCCATAACTATCTATGCTGCAAAAACTGACAGGGGACCAGGTCCTCACAGGGACGTAATAAGGTACAAGAAATAATATACCAAAGTAAAATAGTATAATGCCACATACTCAAGAGTAAACTAATGTAACCATATAAGTGAAATGCAAGTGAGAGCATCACTAGTACTCAGGCTGAAACCACTACAAGTTCTGTGTCGGGGAGCCGGGTAGCAGTAATATTAGGTAATAGGCCAAGTTCTAGAACATAGACTAAAGTACCACAATAATAAAATATATATGTATGTAATCAGCCTGTAGCCTGTGTGTCTCTCCCCACCGAATGTAATCACACGTCTTATATCCATAACACGCAAGATCATGACCTCTAGCTAGTACAACGAGTCATAATAATATCTATATAAAATACAAGTCTCAAATCACGAATCCTATAAGCCTATACAGAATTACCATGAATAACTCAAGAAAGATTCTGTCACATAAAATAGTGTCAAGTGTCCTAGGGTATGGCGTACTTGGTAAAGCAAGTACGTAAAAAAATAGGATCGTGGAATCAACTCTCTAAGTGACGTTGCACGACTCCGCGTATGGCGTCGACACCCGAATCTTGTTCGGACGCTAAGCAACGTCTCACGGTCCTAGGGTAAACACACACATCACACACATCAAATAACTATAATATCTAAATAAGATAATAAAGGCAAGAAACTATGATATCTCATGGCAAGGTACACTTGCCTGGATTCTGAACTCCGTCAACTGCTCCTAGAAAAGTAGAATCTGTATGCACACCTTCGGATGCTGAAACAAACATCACCAATATTCGCAGAATACTAGAAATAGCTATGATTGACTACCCATAAGTCCAATTTGGACACAGGGGCAAAATTTACAGTTTTGGGTCAAAGCGGGGTCCATCATATGTGGCCCACTTCGCACCGTAAACTGTGTCAAAGATAAAGTTCTCCAAATTCGTCCCACTCAGTGTCTACGAGTCTAGAATGATGGCACAAACTCAACAGAATATTCGAAATTGGATTTCGGTGAGCCGGTCACAAAATCGCCCATCATGTGGAACCGTAGGGCCCACAAAATGATATTTCGTTAACGTTCTCAGAATCGAACCAAACTTGGATCATAGGACTAGCATAATGCTGCTAATCTAATGGCATAAGTTTCGTTGTGAAACGATAAACACACATGAAGTTATGGCGAGTGTCAGAACAGGCCGATACGGTACTTTTCGACCGATACGCGTTGATTTCGGTATGCATGCACATCCAAATCAAATTCTGTGAAAGTCCATATGTCCGCATTAACGATACCCACCTTTCGGTGCAACTCGCACATGACGAAGTCGCCTTATTTGGCAGAACGCACCCCGTATCGCAAGATTTTGGGTGTTTTAAAAATAAGTTTTTGATCATTTTGGAACAAGAAATAATTTACCATCAAAGCAAACTAATAAAAACTAAAAGAACAGTAAAAGTCTTGGTTATATTGTGAAGAAGTCCTTTTAATTATATTTTGAAAATAATTATCGAGTTGATAGAAAATTGGGCATGAATAGGGATACTTGGACTGAATTTCTGAACTGTTGTTGAACAGTTTTTTGGCCAACTTTTGGTTGATTTTTCGATCAAACCCGGGTGCCTAAATTCGTTCCACTTGAAGGAAATCCTAGAGGGTTAGGTTGTGAACATACCAGCGAAGACGGGACGCAAATCAGACTAGCGAGGAGGGCGGAGGCTGCACGTGAAGGAGGGGCCGCAAATGTGCGCTGTGCACGGGGGGGGGGGGGGGGGGGGACGGCGGCGTTGCTCCGCGCGCGGTGCGGGCGGGCGGCGGGGCTACGGGCGATCGCCAGGATGTCGAGGTGGTGTAGGCAGAGGTGGGATTAGGGTTAGGATTAGGGTTTTGTTTACAATGTATATATATATATATATATATATATATATATATATATATATATATATATATATATATATATATATATATGATGGGGGTGGGGTGGCTCCTGTACGCAGGTTGGGGGGGTGTTTAGAGTTAGGATTTAGTTTAATGGGTTTGGGTCAATGGGTAGGGTTAGGATTAATGGGTTTGAGTTTAAATTTATTTCTTTTCTTTTCTTTTATTTATATATATATATATATATATATATATATATATATATATATATATATATATATATGTGTGTGTGTGTGTATGTGTGTGTGTGTGTGTGTGTGTGTGGCCATTAAAAATAGTTTTAGACCTCTATAAATTTCAGGGAAATTATACAATACACTAATAATAGTTGTGCACCAAAACATTTAATTTTTGCACAATATTAATAATTAATTAAATACACATAATTATAATTCATGAATATTATATATTATAATTAGCTTAAAAATAAATAAAAAATTTCCCTTAATCACAAAATTTTTAGAATACCAATATTAATAAATTCTAAAAATTAGGGTACTTACAATACAAGCTATTGTCTCTGGGTTCATTTGATGGGAAGATAAGACCCCGTCAGTATATGAGGTACTTCCAGTCTACAATATACCATTTGCCTCAGGATGACGCCTTACTCACCAATTTGTTCATCGGGGCACTATCCGACGTCGCCTTTGAGTGGTTCTATATCTTCCCAGACAAATGCATTTTCTCCTTCGAGGACCTGAAGTCTCTTTTCCTCGCTCGATTATATAAAAGAGGAATGGATATGACTATGTCCTCTGTAATGGATATTGCCCAAGGGGACATAAAACTTCCATGAAATTATATCGCACATTTTTGATAACCGATATTGAAACTACCTCCTGACATTCCTGAATCTACGTTGATGGACACATGTTGAAAGAACCTTCTACCATCAATTAGGCTCTGGACGGCATCTGGTCCATTCAATAACTGAAACACATTTATCATAAGTGTCGTTACTACAGAGAAAAGTGCGAAAGATGCCCGTCTATTGGGATTCCAAGCTCCCAACGTTGAGATAAGAAAAAGTGCCCTTGCACAGCTGCCAACAATCGTGATGGTAAAGGGAAGCAAGCCCTGAAAGTTAACCTATCCAAGGGTCCAACCTCGCCTGTTACTAAGCCGACGGAGCCACCATGAGTACATGAGACTTATTCCTTTAATGAAGATGATGTCATGGAAATATTCAAAGTATTGATGAAGGATAACAAACTCAAGCTACCTGGCATCTGATGCCCTGACGAAGCAGGCAAGGTGGACAACCCCTAGTATTTCTACTACAATCGATAAGTCCATCATGCTATGTGTGATTGTTACATATAAAAAAGGCATATACAACGACCAATGGACTCCAAAGCCCTCACTTTGGACTTTGAAGACAAGATAGTCACTGCAAATATGGTGTCTTTCCAGTTCGACACTTTTCAGACAACTAAGGCCCAAGATGGTGTCATCCCCATACCCAGGACAACTATGGAGGTCGTTAACCTCCCTCTAGCCCAAGAAGGGGGTTGGTCCCCATTACTACTCCAAGAGACGAAGTCATGTGGGTTCATCCATGCCTCATCCCCGAAATGACGCATCAAGTAGTGTCTTCTGTTTCTAAACCCAAAAGAAAGAAGACCAGGTCATGTCATACGGTGTCTCCGTTAGCCGATCCAGAAGAGGACGACGAGTATCCGATCAAACTTTTCAAAATTGAACCATGGGCTCAAAAGCTGGAATTGTCACTATCATATATCTAGATGACGGTATTTTTGTCATCATACATTTATTATAAATAGTATTTATATTTTTATATGTATTGTGCTATTCATTTATTGATTAGTAATAGACTAGCCTATTTATTTGGACTTGATACTAGTAGACCCAATAGGACTAGTCATGATACAATAACCCCAACAATTGGGCTAGGCCCATTAGACTCAGCCATTTTTATTAATTATGAGATTAGAATTAGTCTTCATTTAGAATTAGAAGCTTCCTAATATAGCCCTTTTAATCAAATAACTCATGACTAGTTAGTAGGGGCATTGTTGGCATTACACATTTCTTGGAGGAGAAGCAAAGGGGGCCGGCCACTTAAGGGATAATTCTCTCTCTATTCTTTCATAATTTACTCCAAATTCTAGATCCCCAATTATTTTCTTTCCCAATTCACTCATCCCTCCACCAATTTTACCTCAATTTACTCTCATTTTCTTCCATTTTCATCATCTACGGAGTATTGGAGCTTGGATTGCAAGGAGTACTTAGAGAAGGAGGAGTTGGCTAGGAGCTTGTATCCTAATTGTGTCCATTTAAGTAATTCATTAAGAATAAATCCCCCAATAGGTATAATCCTAATTTTTACCTTTAATTAGACTCTAATTCATGTATTTGACCATTAGGAACCCTTTTATGGCTTAGGACTACCCATATGAACAAGAACTAGGTTCATAGGACCCCTATCATGACTTCTACATTGAGTTTGTGTCCAAATTAGAGAAAATTTTTAAGATTGGTGCATCAAGTATTTGTCATTAGGTCAATTAGATCTAATTAGACTTAGATTAAGTAGGTGAGGCTGGCTACGTGTCCATAATTGGATACGAGTAGAGCGTATCACGGTATTTTATGATACGCTATGATATAAAAACTTATTTTGGGGGATTTGTGCTTAGTAGTGTAATTAATATTCAATTTTTATTATAATTAGTTGCATTAGTTATTTATATATGTATTTTATATGTATAAATAATAATTATTAAGAATTGGAAGTTTTTATTCTTATTTGGGGGCGTATCATGAACATGCTAGTGGTGCACTCAAAGTGTATGAGAAAATGACTATTAGTGTGATTATGGAGTTCACTCAAGTTTAATTGTTTATAAATATATATGCATGTGTTAGTATATATTCTAGTGTATACATATGCTTGTATTATATGACTTATTAATTTTTATCATGTGTTGGTGGGGATGTTAACTAAGCATAGGAAGAAGGGTATGACATGGAGTATTTGTGTTGTGTGTGTGTGGGGGGGGGGTTATGTGTGTACCTGGCAGTAGAATTTGGGACTTTAATGTGCAGTCATGAAATGAACTTCAAGCGGAGATGAAGGTCTATGCAGGCCTTGACTGAAGTATTGTAAACTTTAGGTATATACCTAGGTGTTGAATCTCGAGTAGGGGAAGAGACTGTGTGTGTGTGTGTGTGTGTGCAGGCAGTGCACCAAGGTACACCACACTGTGTCTTAGTTGGAGACTGATCATGGGGAAGCTTAGGCATTTAAGTGGGGCAGTGCACATATAGGTGCTCTGCAAGTTGGGTTAACTGGTGATGTGTAGAGAGTGTATGGGGTTGCAGGCTGGTTAAGCCAACTGCAATTGCTGTTAACAACATGCATGAAGGATTTGGTATAACAACAAGTGCAGTAATGAGAAGAACAATAATAGCATCTCAGATAACTCTGATACAAAGTATCAGATCATAGAACAACAATAAGGTAATTTGGGGAACTCTGTTACTGATACTCAAGTATCAGTTGTAACTAATACTTGGTGTTAGTCTTTGATATTTAGTTTTTGGTGTTGATGTGAGAAAGGTTAGAAGTGCAGTAGCAACAGTATATGTGGACTGCTTGGCACTGATAATGAAGGAGCAAAGAGGGCTCGAGTTCAGTTTCAAGGTGGGAGTGCAATCATTTGATACTATAGTGTACCAGTATACTTGTTTAGTGCAGAACAAGGTTGTTGGCAGTAGCTGCTATGGAGATACTCGAGTGAAGAGTTGATGTTAAAACTGTGTGCTCAGATATAGGTATAGAAGTCTGTGAACTTAAGCACAAGTATGCACATTGTCACGCCCAGTCCCAAAATACGTAGGACTAGGAATACGTAAGCATGCCAGCCGTATGTATATGGCAACTCCAATATATGGATACCATAATACACACGTACGCTGTAATATAAATATTATTCACATGTGGTATATATATGGTCACAAGTCACAGATATACTAATCTCATCCACAAAAAAGTCATAGAAAAGAAATAACTAAACTATAATAATGAGTCTGAAATATCCAAAAATAATAGTCGGGTGGAGACAAATCTACTACCAATGACTATATCCAAAACTAAAATGAGAGAGGAGGATAAAATCTCCAATATAAAATAAGATGATGATAGAAGTATATCAACTAAGAAGATCCATCGCTAGAGATAATCAAAGGTGCTCAGAAGGTAAGACCTTCTCAGCAGAAAGTAATGCGTCATGTCCCGGCCCGTACTCCTGCGGATACTCTTGGTCGTCTATACCTGGCAAGGGACCAGGTCCTCAGAGGGACGTAACAAGCTACATAGAAGCATAATGAGGATAACTTTTCGACGTATGGGCATGGGTAGGCTACTCTATCTAATCTCACAACTCACACATACGTCAGGGGCATCATCAACCGTCATACCGCGAGGGTAGCGACCATCGTGACTCTAACAGCTGATATACCGCGAGGGTAGCGACCATCGGACATGACTACCATATTGCGTGCTAGTTACTACGGTTTACCAGAGTAGTTATAGCCCATACGCCTACTGATTGTCCTCCCTTCCCATGATACTATGTGTCAAGTGTGTCAACATATATATAGTATATAATTATGATTGAAAAAAATACATATGCAATGAATATACAGAATATAATAAGCATGCAAGGTACTGTAAGCAATTTGGCAATGTATACTTGCCTGGCAAGAAAGCTGCAAAGTGTAAACGTCTAGGCGTCAATCACACAGGAGTAGAAACTACGGCCTCAGAATGAACGTCCCCGGATGCTAAAATAAACATCACCAACATTCCTACAATAAGCGAGATAGCTTGAAAATACTACCCTTTCGTCCAAATTGGACACAGGGGTAAAACGATAATTCCGGGTCAAAGCGGGCTCCATATGTGGGCCACTTTGTACCGAAATACGTGCCAGAGATAAAGGTCTCTAAATGGGATAAATTATAGGTCAAACCAATTCTAAATGTCAATACGAACTCAACGGTACGGCCAATTTTGGATTCCGGTAAGCCGAACTCAAATTCGCCCAAAAAGTCAACCGTAGGCCCGCAATAGGTGACTTGGTCAACTATCTCAGAATCGCGTGAAACTTTGGTCACAGGACCAGCGTGATACCACGAATCCAGTGGCATAAGTTTTGTCGTATTCTGACGAGCGTACAGTAAATGGTGCGATGTTTTGCAAAAGTCGCGATATAGGGCCTTTTTACGGATACAGGATGATTTCGACGCGCACACACGTCCAAATCAGTTTTCACGAAAGCCTACACGTCAGGACATACCATACGCGCCTTTTGATGCAATTGGTATACGACGAGGCGGTCCCGTTTGCGGGACGAGCTCCATATCATAAATGTCAGAGTTCCAAAAATAAGTTTTTATGGGTTTTCAACCTAATTTAATTCTACATATAACACCAAATAAAATAATATAATTGATAGAAAATAATCTCGGTTATATGGTCTTCATATAGCAAAAAAAAAATTTAGATTTGGATGTCTGTGGTGGAAGATATGAGTCCTTAAACATGGGTCATCGCAATAGATTTTTGCAGTGTAAAAGTTGTGTTTTTTCTCAACTTGGTCTCGATTTTTACCTAGGGTTTAGCGCTGTTCAGAGGAAACTAATACACAGAGTTGGAAGAGGGATCGGTCGTGAATATACCAATGAAGACGGAGTTAAATTTGGTTGCGAGATTGAGCAAAAAATAGGACATGAACAAGGGTACGTTGCTGCCAATCTGCTGTCATGGTACTCGCGCGGGTGTTGTCGCGGCGGCGAGCGGCGGTGCTGCGGCATGCTCCGGGCGACGGCGGCAGGTCGAGGAGGTCGGCGCTCCGGTGGCAGAGGTCGGGGGAGGGATGAAAGCTAGGGTTAGGGTTTAGGGTTTCTAAAGTATTATATATATAGAGAGAGCAGGGGAGCGGAGATGGGCCGCGCGCGGGGGGGGGGGGGAGGGGAGGGGGGTGATTAGAGGGCTGCTGCTGGCGGTTTTGTCTGGGCTTAGGACTTAAGTTAGTTAAGGGTGATTAATGATTAGGATTAAGGGTTAATAGTGATTTAAGGATCTAATGGTTTTGGAATTTAGGGATTAATGGTTATTTTTTTCTTCTTTTTATTTATTTCTTTTTATTTATTATTATTATTATTATTATTACTACTATAACTATTACTATTTATAATTATATCTAATGACTATATATTACTTATATATATATCTAAGATATATAAAAAAAATATTTGTATCCAATTTAAATTCTAAAAAAATCTATCACTCTTCCACAAAGATTCCTAAAATAAAATAGTAGTTTTTTTGAACAATAATTCTAAAGGGGTATTTATCTAGGTACTAAATAAATAAATATATTTTCTAATTAACTAAAAATAACATAAATAAATTCAGTAATTGTAAATACCCAGGATTTTTTAGATTTTTAAAAATAAATTTTTGGGATTTTTCTGAGATTTTTAGCTAATTAAAATAAATTTTTTCTGGTATTAAATTAATTTTTATAATTTTATTAAATATTAAAATATTTTGAAAATAATATTTTTGAGTGTAAAATAAAGAACTAGACCTAGTATAATTTTTTTGAAATTTTTTGGACCCCAGAACTATTTTTAAAGACCTACAAATAATATTTAAAATAAACCAAAACAAACCGGATTAAACCAACCTGAACCGAACCGAACCAACCGGTTTAGACTAAATAAACCGAACCCAGTTAAACCGACCTAACCCTAGCGGGTCAGATTCGGATCCGTACTCGTTATCTAAACCCGACCCGACCCGATTACCCAACTCTACAGTACCTATTCAAATCCCTAACCCCCGCCGCCTTCTCCGACCGTTTTACCTGTTGCCGGCCGACAGTTCACTTCCCGTAGACCGTTCACCCACAGCCCGCCGCTCTGCCTCCCAGCCGCTCGTATTCCTCACCAGACGACCCCTCCGGTCCCGGCTCCTCCTATAAAACCCCATAGCCACCGCCATCTTCCCTAGCTCTCCACCTCGACCTCCGGCACCCAGCAACCCCGAGCCACCCCGACCCTCGCCGTGACCCAAGAACCCTGGCGATGTCTCCGCCCGAGCCACCTAAACTTCCCCTCCGGCTGACCTGAGCCCCTGCCACCAAGAGCTACAACAGACACCCTCCCCCAGCAGCAGAGCAGCGCCGTCGGCCGAGCACCGTCGCGCCTCCCCGCGTATGCAAATTTTAGACATTTTCGGCATCCTGTTCCGGTGAGCATTTTTCTCTCCTCGCCGTATCATTTTTCGAACAGACTATTGCGACATGTTCGCTATATGACCCCCTCGAACCCCGTAAAAATAGTTCAGGGTATCGCGTCCTGTGTTAGTCGCAAATCACGACGCAAAAACAGGAAAATATTTCCTATTTCTGAAAATTCAGAAATTGGTCCCGAACTCACAAGTTCACGACCGTTTTGCGTGCAACCTGTTAATTATTTCTAAAATTTACCTGAACAGTAATTTAGACCGTATAACCGAGTTTTAAACCCTATTTATAGTTTATTTTATTGAGCTGTAGTTTGTAATTATTTTGCGGATAAAAATGACCAAAAATTTGGTTATTTAATACCCTAATTTTTCTCGGAACGGGTGCGTTCCGCTAAACGAAGCAACTTGGTTGTGTACGAATTTTACCGAAAGGTGCGCACTATCGATACGGATGTGTGGGATTTTGCGAAAATTAATTTGGATGTGCGTGCACACCGAAATCAATGCGTATCCGTCGACAACATCCCGCATCAGCCCTATTCTAAAACTTGTTGTAACTTTATGCATGCTTGTCGTATCAAAATAAAACTTATGCCATCGGACTCGTAGCAATACACTGGTCGTGTGACCCAAATTTGGTTCGATTCTGAGAACGTTGACAAAATCCCGTATCGTGGGCCCCACGACTCCACTTGACGGGCGATTTTGTGATCGGCTCATCGGAATCCAGTTCTGAATATTCTGTTGGGTTCATATCATCCTTTTGGACTTGTAGACACTAAATTTGACAAATTTGGAGAACTTTATCTCTGGCATATTTTTTGGTGCGAAGTGGGCCACATGTGGACCCTACTTTGACCAGAAACGGTCAATTTTGTACCTGTGTTCAAATTGGACTTATGGATAGGCAATTCTAGCTATTTGATATCTTCTAAACATGATGATAATGATTATTTCAGCAACCGAAGGAGTACCTGCAGATCCCGCTGATACCAGAGCAGCAGTTGGAAACCAAACCCCAGGCAAGTGTACCTTGCCAATCTTGCAGTACTTGCTACATATTATTCCCTTGATTTATTTGTATGATATTTCTGTTCAACCCAGGACCGTGTGACATTACCTAACGTCCGAACAAGATTCGGATGTCGACGCCATACGCGGAGTCGTGTAACGTCACTAGAGATTGATATCGCGACCCTATACATTTTCGTGCTTGCATTATCAAGTACGTCATACCATAGGACACTTGACACTATTCATAAGACAGAATCTTCTGAGTTATTCATGGTGATTCTGTATAGGATACATGATTCGTGACATAGACTTTCTACATATGCATAGATATCATTATGACTTGCTGCATTAGATATGATCTTGCGTGTCATGGACATGAGACGTGTGATTACATTGGGTGGGGGAGAGACACACACGCTACATGCTGACTATGTATATATTTATTATGGTGTCGTCCACTACATAGTATAACTACATAGTATAACTTCTACTGGCTCCCCGACACAGAGCTTGTAGTAGTCTCAGCCTGAGTCCTAGTGATGCTCTCACTTGCATATCACATAGCTGGTTATATAGTTTACCCTATTTTGCTTCATTTATTACTGTACTGCATTATTTTGGCTTGAGTTATTCTTGTACCTTGCTATGTCCCCTGAGGACCTGGATCCATATTATGTCCCCAAGTTTAGCAGAGGAGATCTACCCAGTGTAAAGGCATGAGTACGTGGGTCGTCCAGCCTACGCCGCCGCATCGGTGGTAGAGCGCTGTCTAGGTCAACAATACTATCTAAATATCTCACACATTATATAAGTTACCTGTCATGCTATCTCAACCCAAAATGGAGGACAATACGATAATATGATAATGGTAAACAACACTCAATCACAATAACAAACTAGAGGAAGATAGGGCACGATATAAAATAGAAGGAAAGAAATAATGTCATAAATACATCACAAGTTTAAGTCTAATCTCAACACAAGACATCAAATAATAATACAATGCCAAAGTCTAACTGACATATAAAATATTAAGAATAAACTAACTATGCCTCATCAATTGTTGGTGCTAACTCAATATGTTCTACAGGTGATAACTTAACTGGTTCGCCATCCCGTGGCCTATAATGCGTAGGACACCAGTCCTCTAATAAATCATCTGAAAAATATATCCAGTCAGGATTGGAGCAAAGTACAACCAAAATAGCAGTTCCAATAATTGACAGAAACTATGAAACAGTAATAGCAATAAAAATAAATGATAAAAATAACTGAACTAGGATATATCACGAGAAGAAGTATCATAGTAAAATAATGGCAAGAAATAAGAACAATATGGTGAGGAACAATAATGTAATAAACTGGATAAAGGAACAATGTATATAAATATACCTTAAAATATTAGTAAGATAATGTGATCGGCTTGGGACTAACACGGGCTATATATAAAAGGTGAGCTAGCGTGATCACGTGTGAGTTGCATGATCTGCTAACTATCATGGGCTACACTAAATCATGGGCTATAAGGTATGATCACATATCCACTAATACTTTTCCAACCTCCGACTAGTACACGAATCCAAATAATGACACATTATAACACATATATCACACTACACGATCTATAATAACATGCACTATGATCACGGTCTATATATCACTAAGATATTACGATAATTACTGAGTAATCACGAAGCATGACAGGGCGATCACTGAGTAACTACGACAATAACATCTCATGACCAAGATCCACGTATACCAATTCGTGAAACCATCGTTAAGAATCGAATATCTTAAAACTAAATACATAAAACATAGAGGCTATCAAATAAGGAAGCTATGAGAGAATGTACTCGTCTGTGGTCCTGAGCAACAAGTATGACTCAGTATTCGAGCTGGTGTCACACACACCTATATATGATTGACATGCCAAATGGGTGTAATAAAGTGATAATGAGCTAAAATGCATTAAACATGCTCTTCTAGGCCATTTCTAGGTCACTCTAGCCTAACTAGTCAATATTAGTCAACTAGGTCACTAACTAGCTAACACTAGCTTATTTGGCTATACAAGACCTTAGCTAAAACCTACACTATCTAGTTATAACTAATACCTTATACTTATGTACACTCATATGAGGACTAACTAATTATCTCTAATACTTAGGATAACTAACTAATACTCCTTGTGTGATTCTTACCTCAATTGCCAACTGATACCAAGTTTCAGTTTTCCAGTGATACACAAGTCTACACATCAGTTTTCTACTGAAATTCACACCACAACTACTTCTATCACTACCCTATCACCCCACTGCTACAGAAAGCATCAAATTATCTTTCATAAACTTATATATTTTAACCATCAACTGTGAGTGGTATCTGAACTCATGTAAATTACCTCACTAATATGTACTATGATACTTGAGTCTCCTTACCCAATATCTGAGCACTAATACAATCCCCCCTTAAACTGCTGCTAGTAGTGTACCCATCTATTAAGGTACACACAAACATCAGTACAAAACCCATTAGTCCAACCTGTTCGAGAAGTCCAATAATGAACCCCCTTCAATAACTGCATGCAAATCTAAACAACACAACTGTATACTCCCTCACTCATATATATTTGAACACATATGCTATACTACCTTTCCCTAAATATCTGAATGTTGATCTAGTTGAACCACTGCATACAATTTAGCTATTGCATTCAAGACCTGGCATGCTTCTGATCTGAACAGAGCAGACCTAAACTGAAATCCAAGTTTCAGTGCACCAATTGTGTACCGCCTTACTCGAAACCACACTACTGCACAGACACAACATCACCAACAACATAGTTACACCACTGTTACAGTTTCCCCCCTTTTTCTCTTGCTGTTACTGCAGTTTGGTTTTTTTAATTGATTGAGTTCTTTACAAGGTCTACCTGATACTAAATACCCTGTCTCCTCTAAAACTAGTCTCCAACTGAACATAGTGCACAATCAATTGCTTGTGCAGTGCTCAATTAAGCTCTCCCTAATGCATACCACACTAACTACTATCGAGCAGTTCACCTCCTCCCCTTCAGTCATCAGTGCACAAACCCACCTCTATACTAATACTCATTCAACTGAAAACAAAACCAACTGTCCAAGCCCACGAGTTACTTACACCATCAATACATAGATAAGTCCTCCCTTCACTAAAATTCCAACTATGATACTCATCACATTATTCCTTGCTCCCAATTGAACACACCACACCTCAACTACTACATCACCATCAACACACAAGTGCACACCTACTTATAGATATATATACCACTTAATAACCTATATACATATATTATATACATATATATAATAACAACAATACATACTAGCATATTAGGTCAAACAGTAGGCATGCAATCTATGATACTCTATGATAAGTATCCAAATGGGATGCTAAAACTCCCAATTCTCCACACTAATCATTCATACATATCAATTACACCTATATATATATATATTGTAACTAGTTACAATAGGAAATGAAGAGAAATTTATACAAATCACGCAAAATGAGTCCCGTATCATAGTGTATCCCAAAATACCCAGATACGGCCTATTCGTATTCATTTGTGGATACATACCTTGTAGTGCCCCGTTCACCCTATTCAGGGAGCGCGGATAGGAAATACTTGGTATCGTTCGATCGTGACAGATTGAATCAAGATTCTTTACTCGTTATGGATTAGTTTCTTCAGAATTAGGTCCCACATTCAATGGATCGTGCCTCAAGGAAGGACTCGGCGGCAGAGTCGAGAGGGTCCTTTCTGTTGTGCTGGTTTCTTTGTCCGTTTACGATGCTACTTGGTTGCTTTCTTGTTGGTTTTGTGACTTGCATTTTCTTGAACGGTTTTGATGGATTTCATTATCTTCGTTCTTTGAATTTTGTATTTCATATCGAACCCTTAGAGACTGAAGCATGAGATATTGATCATTTGTTGGTGCGTGCAGGTGATCGTATAGGCGACGCGCAAGCGGGGTCTTGAAGATCTCCCCTTTCTCTCTCCCGATTCACCAACTTGTGAGTGGCTTTACTTCTGATTAGCGCCCTTCTTCCAATTTTTCATCCTTCGTAACCTGACTCGTTTATGCATTCCGATCAACGATACTATAAAAATAAAATTGAGTCAAGATAAAAGAAGAAGTAGACTTGAAATAATTAATGCTGGTCACCTAAAGTCACTATACGATCACTTTGTTGCGTGCTTGTCTGCTATGTATATGCTTAATTATGTTTCAGTTGTAGCCATAACTTATTTATCTATAACTATTCAATATGTAGTATAAATTATAATGCGATCATTGAGCTAGGTAGCCTATACTATGGAGTATGCATGAGGTTCATTTACTTATATTCCATGAAGTGCTTTATTTGATAACTTAGTTTGTAGATGATGCATGGTCAAGGACAACTTGTGCACAAGAGATATAGTTCTACGAACGGTCGCCGGGGCACTGGGACCGCTTTGGCCCTGAAAGAATATTTGTTAGTGTAGTCCTAGCATTAGATGGGTCTGTGCGTCCGCCAAGGGCTAGCTACCCGAAGTAGAATGGCAACCGAACCATCTCTCGTCCGACCATATGATACACTATGTGTATTTAAACTATGTAAACTAACTATGTCTTCATGGCAGGGAAGGCCATGGTAAGTTGTGTACAGGTGGTTCAGACGGTGCAGGTAAAAGTCACCCAACAATGGCATATTTTGTTATGTTCTTTCATTTTAACGCTCATATAAAAGATTGAACTAATGCAAGATAGAAAGATTACATAATAATAATGTTACATGTTGACATAAATACAATATCAATTTGGTATGTTGGGTTAGCTCGCTTTCGTCGGTACTTTTCGAAGTATTGACCCTCGTTGCAGCAGGTTCCCCGAGACACGACGACGCGACGAGGATCTGAAGCTTCCCTCAATCTTTTACTGATCTGGCACGTTCATGTTTGTGACTTTTGGAGCACAAGTACATAATCTCAAGGAGCTCGCACATACCCTTTTGAAGCTCCTAGGCAATGGTGCTAACACACACCCAAGGTGGTTTGCTCTTTTGAAATATTAGTAAGGAATATAATGTATGGATCGACTATCTCATTTTGCGTCCAAGTTGTAAGTCCGTGCGACATCCTTATTACTTTTGAGTCAAGAGTCTGTAACTAGATGTTCATTATCAATAAAGAGAACTTTTTTATATTTAATGTGTGATATCTCATTTGCATACTTTGTTGCATATGTTTCTAAAGTATATCATTATGCCTAGGCCTTGTGCGAGTGTGCCTTACGCTCGCACATCATTACGCCCAGGGGACGATTATCGATTTAACGAAAATTAGGGTATGACATATTGGTATTAGAGCATAGCTTCAGATCCTTTGACCTTCGTGTCAGAAGAGTATTCTTGAAACAACCCTGTCCCTCCTAGTTGAAACTCTTGAATTCGCTTGGCTAAAATGAGATACATTCTATACAGTGAGTCCATAATATGTTTTAAGACTGATGTAAGTTACTTTTCTTTCAAGAATGGCCTCAGAGCCGGATGCACAAGAGTAGGTAGTGGCACAGGTGCAAGGGAGCAGTTTCGGCACTTCGGGCAACTCAAAAATTCCAACAGCCATGCCCTCTGTCGATCCGTTTGAGCGGATGATGCGTTTGATGGAAATGCAACAAAGATAGGCAAAATTATGTCAAATCCAATTCGAGTCCCAGATTGAGGCTCAATATTAGGCGCAACGGACTCAAGATGAGGCACATCAGAAGCAAATGAATACCCTATAAATGATTGTGATGACGCTCATCACCAAAAACTATTTTGCATCAACGGCCACCGCGATAGTGCCAGTTGTAGCTGAGACCGCGGGACTTCAGAGCTCTCATGAACATCCACCCTCAGACGAGAAGGTTCCATCCTTCAAATATCAGAGTTTAAGAAGATGTGGCATGCTACCTTCAAAAGGACTGAGGACCCCTCCGTGGCGTTGGATTGGCTGGTTGAGCTAGATGACCACTTTGAACTGCTTCGCATGGATGAGACGAAGAGAGTTGCTTACACTCAGCTTCAGCTCCGTTTAAATGAACATGATTGGTGGGATATGCACAAACAAGCTATCTTGAGTGATAACAAGACGACTATCTCTTGGTCCATGTTCTGTAAAGCCTTCGAAGAGGAGTACCTTCTACCCGCCTTCCATCACGAGAAAGAAGACGAATTTACACATCTTCAACAAGGAAATATGACAGTACGACAGTACGCTGCAGAATTCAACAGGCTTATAAAATTTGCCAAGTCTCATCTCTGTGATGTCGAGTCGAGCTCGAAGATTTGAAATAGGACTGCGACCTTCTATTCGTGCCCACATCATCGTCCCCCAGTACCGTACCATACGAGAGTCTTTAAACTATGCCCTCTACCTAGAGCAGCAATACCCCCCAGTTCGTACCGATGTTTTGCAAAATTTCCATCACAAGCGCCCTAGCAATGCAGGAGGTAATAACCCATCAAAGCATCCCAACAATAGCGGTTATCAGGGTACAAACCTAGGGAGAGGTAGTAAGCTCGTCTGCAACCGGTGTAACCATGCCGGACATATCGCTCGAAACTGTCGAGTATTTAATGAAGCATGTTTTAAATATGGTCGCCCGGGGCATATGGCAGTGAACTGTTGGGAGGGAGGACCAAACCAACAACGACAACCAAATCGTTCGCCTCAAGATCAGGGTCAAGCACCTCGAGCGAACCAGACGACACCATAGAACGCTCAAGGCCGGGTCTATGCTCTGACTCGGGAAGAGGCGTTCGCATCAAACACGGTGGTGTCAGGTATATTACTTTTCAATTATGTACCTGCTCGAGTATTGTTTGATTCTGGTACCACATATAGTTTTATTGTTGCAAAATTTATCATCGAGAACATATTTCCTACGACACCATTAGGCCTAAACCTTAGCATTAGTACTCCATCGGACGTGGATTTGCTGGCTCGTTTAGTTTATCGTGAAGGTAAAATTTGCATCGGAGGAAGAAAATTATCACTTGATGTGATATTCATAGACATCAGGGACTACGACATTATTCGGGGGATGGATTAGCTCGGCGCTTGCTCGGCTACCATTGATTGTGCGAAAAAGAAAGTCGTGCTTCGTCTACCTTGTAAGATCAAATTTTGCTATACGTGTAGTCCACCGTCGAGAACGTCGAATGCCTGCTTCGTGATCTCTGTAATGTCTGCTCAGCAGATGATACATTCTGGCTGTGCAGGGTACTTGGCATCCGTTCAAGACACTTAGAGAGATTGCACAAATGTAGAGTCTACTTTCATTGTGGTGGATTTTCCTGATGTGTTTCCAGTTTAGTTGCCCGATATGCCGTTCGACCAAGAGGTAGAGTTCACTATTGATACATTTCCATAGACTCAACCAATTTCCAAGGCTCTATATCGAATGGCCCCGACAAAACTAAACGAGTAAAAGGTCTAGTTACAAGAATTGTTAGATCATGGGTATATTCGTTAGCGTGTCTTCGTGGGACGCGCCTATATTATTTGTGAAGAAAAAGGATCGCTCGATGCGCCTCTACATTGACTATCATGAATTGAATAAGACCACTGTTTGAAACAAGTACCCCCTTCCCATGATCGATAACCTTTTTAATCAACTACAAGGTGAGATGGTATTTTCAAAAATTGATCTTCGCTCGGGTTATCATCAGCTCAAGATCAAGCCGGATGATGTGCCAAAGTCAGCCTTTTGTACTCGCTACGGCCATTATGAGTTTTTGGTAATGCCATTCGGACTGACCAATGCCCCTGCTGCCTTTATGGACTTAATGAATCGTGTGTTCCGGCCATATCTCGACAAGTTTGTAGAAGTGTTCATTGATGATATCTTGGTGTACTCAAAGAATAGGGAGGAACATGCAGAGCACTTACGGACTATGCTACAGACTATTCGGGACAACAAACTATACGCAAAACTGAGTAAGTGCAAATTTTGGCTGAGCAGTGTATTTTTTCTCAGGCACATCATTCATGCAGGAGGCATTTCAGTCGATCCAAAGAAAGTTGAAGCCATCAACAAGTAGAAGTGGTCTGCATCCGTCAGTGAGATTTAAAGCTTCCTCGGGCTAGCGGGATACTACATGCGTTTCGTGAAAGACTTTTCCAAGTTAGCATTATCTCCGACTCACCTCATAAAGAAGGGAGTCGTATTTGAGTGGTCCGCCGGCTGCGAAACCTTGTTTCAAGAGTTAAAGTAACGCCTCACCTCTGCCCGACTACTTGCACTTTCAGACAAGACCTCAGGATTCCAAATATTCAGTGATGCGTCAGGGCAGGGCTTAGGGTGTATACTCATGCAACAAGATAGGGTGATAGCCTACGCATCTAGACAACTAAAAAATCACAAAATTTTTATCCTGCGTATGACCTGGAACAAGCGACAATTTTGTTCGCGCTAAAATTATGGCGATACTACCTCTATGGAGTGGCTTGCCAAATTTATACTGATCACAAAAGCTTAAAGTACCAATTCACCCAAATAGACCTTAACCTACGATAACGACATTGGCTAGAATTGATCAAAGACTATAAATTAGAGATTGACTACACACCTGACAAAGGAAATGTTGTAGCAGATACGTTGAGTCGAGTATTTGTGGGATCCCTGTCCGTTGATTGCAGGTTACAAAGAGACTTTGAGGAAATGGGCATTGAACTCCGAATTCGATATCAAGGCACATGAGTTGCTCATATGTGATTTGTACCCAATATGTTAGAGAGAGTCATATCTACTCAGAGGGACGACCCATTCATAAGAAAAATGAGCTAGCAAATTCTAGCATGGAAGGCGAACGACTTTACGGTAGATGAGAATGGAGTTTTACGACTGAAGGAAAGGATATGCGTCCCTAACGACGCAGAACTCAGAAAGGAGATCCTTGCGGAAGCTTACTATTGTCACCCTCACTTTTTCAACTAGGGGTAGTTTGGTAATTTGGCATGTGTATTTAATTTTTTTGGGAATAAATATTAGTTATTAGTTTGCTATATATTTAATTATGCCTTGTATTATTTATTTATTAATTATTGGACTAGCCTATTAATTAAACTTGACACTGTTAAACCAATTAGACTTGTCATGACAACTAGTGAGCCTAACTTGGACCCAAGCCCATTAGACCATTTTTATTAATTAATTAGAGAGTATTAGCTTAATTAGAATTATTTAGAAGCTTTCCAAAATAGCCCTTCCCTAATCCTAGTCATAATTGGATGGAGAGGGACAATTTGGACCATGCACATGACTTGGAAAAGAGGGGGCCGACCACTATTAGAGGGCGCTCTCCTCTCTCTGTCCTCTTATTTGTATTCATTTAGATCTAGAAATTAGATCTCCAATTTTCCATCACTCCCTCCATTGAATTTCTACTCAATTTACCTCCATTTCCTTCTCAAATTTATCACTCTTGGAGCTTTGGAGCTTGGAGAAGCAAGGAGCACAAGGAGGAGGAGCTTTGGAGCTAGAGATCATGTCAAGAACGTGTCCAATTTTATTTTCATTGTGAATCCATCTTACAATTGACAATTCCTAAATTTTCCCTTTATTATAGCTTCTTAATCATGCATTTGACCATTAGAAATGATCCCATGGCATATGGCTACCTATAAGAACAATTTCTAGGCTAATTGGTTATGTATTGTGAGTTATATGTGGTAATTTATGTGCATGTTAGGAGAAATTACGAGTTTGACACATCAATTGTGTGTCATGAGACCAATTAAATCTAATTAGTCTTAGATCGGGATTGTGGGACTAGGTACATGTCTACAAATGGATACGTGTAGACCGTATCACGGTATTTTGCGATACGGTGTGATATGTGGCTCATTTTGGGTGTTTTATGAAATTACTTCTCAATTCTCATGGTAGCATGTTATTTTAATTGTATTATGATGTATTATATATATATAATTGCTAATTATAGAAGAACTTGGGTTTGGTTCTTCATTGGACATGTATTATGAGTTTTACAACTTTACACACTAGGTGTTTGACTCTTTGACACAAAAGAACATAGATACGTAAGTATATGGTGTTTTGTGCCTATATATGCATATATACCTACATATATAGGATATATTTTAGTGTGTGAGTTGAATTTAAGGAATGATTTTGTGATTGTGTGTGAGGTGAAGCTTGTACAATATGAGCAGATCTGGATTGAAGAGGGGACGTTATTACCTGTGGGTGTGTGTTGTTGCTAGAGTGATGCAAGGTATGCTATGGTGTGATGGTTGTGTTTACAATTGGCTGCATATTAGATACTGATACTGGATATATCAGTATCTAGTCTATTGAAACTGTCGGTTCAGTAGGAAATATCTGTGTGTTGTGAGTGTGAGGGAGTTGGTGATGTGCTCGAGAAGAGTAGGGAGAGCTATTGGTGTCCACTTATGGTGCATCAGGTTGAGGAAAAGTCTGTACCATGTGCAGGCATGTATATTGGTTGGATATGGCAACAAGTGCAAGTGTTAGGCTTGGGTGAAGTCTGAGGAGTATCAGTACACTGATACATGGGGGGAGGGGAACTAGGATACTTGTGCAGTTGTTCAGGAGATGAACACTGAGTTAAGTTGGGTGTTATTTTAGGTGTTAATACAGTTATTGTCTGCAGGTGACATAATTTTAGGCTTCACAATTGCAGCAAAAACAACACTATAAGATAGTAGCAACAGTATGGGAAGTAGTTGCCGCAGCAACATTAGAAGACAGTAACAACAGTGGGAAGCAGTTGCAGTAGCAACATTAGAAGGTAGTAACAGCAGTTTTAGGAGCATTAGTATATGGTGATGGGAGAGGAGTACTAAGGTCCCTATAGGTATTCATTGCAGTGGTATTTGCATTGACTGCAGACGATAGGTGCAGATAGATGGGTAAGGTTATAGTATAATGCACAAGGGTGACATGTACATATTTATTAAGTATCAGTAGCAGTTAGTTTCCTGTGTATGAGGTTGGCTTGACAGTCAAGGTTAAGATATGGTATCAACAGGAAATAAAGTAGATTATGTTCAGTGGGGAAGCCTCGTGTAGGGCAGTGAGCAATGAGTATGGGTGGTAGATATATATTAAGTGTATCAACCACCGACTGAAAGAGGTATCAGTTACTGATACTTGAAAATCAGTATTGATGTAGATAGTGTACGAGAGCTTGAACAATGACATTACACTACAAGTCCAATTAGTAGATTAGTTAGTTTAGATTAGTGACTGCTAGGACAATAAGGATAGTATATTCAGATTAGTATATTTAGACCTTAGTGTCAATGGCTATGCATCAGAATTATTGAAGTATTAGATGTGCAGTTAAGGCAAGGGAGAGATTCAGTTAGAATTAGTAGGTGTTATCTACAGAAGGGTGAGGGTGAAGGATAAGTGTTGGTTGTGTGTGAGTGAAGAAGTGGAATATTGTGTCAGTATTTGAGTATCAGTTAGTAAAGTATGTAAGTACCAGTTAGTCCATGTATTAGCTAGATGTCTTAGTAAGTGTAAGTAGAAGTCATTAATTAGTGATAACAGTGATAGTTAGAATAAAGTATTATCAGTTAATTGATCACTTGATTTTAGTTAAGGTGTTAATCAATACACCTAGGTAATGACTTAGTATAACTAAGTGAGACCTAGGATTTGACTTAGAAGCATGCATTAGTGTATTTTTTTTAACCCATTTCTCCTTTATTTCACCAATTAACTTGATAATTCCTAAATAGGATCGTGTGACACTAGCTTGGGCATCGAGAGACACCTTTGCTCAGGACCAGAGATGAGTACATCTCTCTGTTAGTTTCTATTCCATGATAGTGTATATATCGTATGTTCTAGAACTGTATATTTTCGATACAGTGGTTACACAGACTGGTACTATATAGATCCTGTCAGAAGATGTTATCCCTTACCATATTCAGCGGGTACTCCTTTACATATATTTTATCGTATGTATCGGGTATTGATTTTAGTGTACTTCGTGTTCACACACTGTTCGTATTCAGTGTGCCCATATTTATGTTCATAACGTGTTATGATTGGATCCATAAGTATTGGTTGGGGATGGGGGAGTAGGAATTGGTTATGTGATCAAGCCCAAGTGTATTCGTGTACATGTCGATTACGCATCACACGTATAATCGAGTTACCATATTGTATTCGTGATCAACCCAAACCGATCACATAATGAACTTGTACTCTATGGCACATTAGTTAGTTTTATCTTTTCTATTTAAATTGCAGTTGTTCATATTGCCTGTTCTTCTTTCCAGTACATTACCTGTTCACTCTAGTTCATTACATTCTAATATTTAGTTATCCTTTATTCTTTTCTATTATCTGTTATATATTCTCAATTATGTATTTGGAACAGCTTTCAGAGGTATATACTTCACTCCAATCCTGACTGGATGTATTTTTTAGATGATTGGCTTGTGTATCAGTATCCCACCTACTATGGGCCACTGGACGGTATACCATTAGAGGATACTCCTTTAGAGTAGGAGGACCTAGTACCAGAGGCTGATGAGGCTTAGACTCATTGTTTAGACTTGTATTAGACTTTATTGAGGTTATTGGCATGTATATATATATTATTTCAGACTTGTGGATGTATTGTGACTCTTTTCCTTCGTTATTCTATCTCGTGCTTTATCTTCCTTAGTTTGCTATGTGATTGAGTTATGTTTACCATTATCATATACCATATTGTTCCTCCGTTTGGAGATAAGATGACATTGACATGTACCTTATACATAATGTGTGAGATGTTTAGATAGTATGGTTGACTCAGACAATGATCTACCACCGATGCTGCAGCGTAGGCTGGGCATTTCTCCCTACTCGTGCCCTTATTCCGGGTGCGGGTTGTGACACATTTTTAGTGGTGGCCCATGCAGGTCAAGAGTCACATTTAGAGCGATATCGTAGTAGTGCTCACCTAGATTACTGCTATGAGCTTGCTTTAGTATATATAATATAGGCTGAGAGTATACTCAATCACAACTAGGGAGTATTTCCAAATATCTGTTTTGCTATCCTTATCTATTGAATGTTTGCATTACTTTGAATAATTCTGTCCTTCTTTAATGATATCGTATCTTACTCAATATTGATTCCTTTATTTCAATCTATCTTTAGGATGCCGTCGAAGACGCGTTCCTAGCGCTCAGGCGCAATGTCAGCATGGTTGGTCACTTTGTTGCCTCTGTGGGAAGCAGCACCAGACACTGTTCCAGCAGCTATATTTCAGAGATCGGCTTTATTGATCCAGGTGGGTATTTCTGCAGCAGCTTTTGGGGGGTGCTCCACCTCTGGTACAGAAGGCAGCTCCGACACTTTCGGAGGATCTTCCATCCCCGCCACCCGCAGTTGATCAGACACAGATGTTTATGCTCTTTTAGTAGATGATAGAGGTGTAGCAACGCCAGTCAGAGGTTATGAGACAGGGCATTGAGAATGCTCACCAGATTGCGCTCGTCGCAGTCGAGAGAGTCACCTTAGTCCAGCCACAGACAGTACCACCTCAGTTTACCCCATAGTAACCGAGGCCGGGGATAATCATCGACTTCAAGAGGATGGGGCCGAAGGATTTTAACGGCACGAAGGGGATTATTTATGCTGATAATTAGATAGAAGACATTGAGAGGAACCTGTGACTGGCGCAGATTCTATAGAGGTTGCAAGTAAAGACCGTAGGAAGCATGATGTTTGATATCACATTAACTTGGTTCAGGATGTACCCTAGGATCTCAGCACCGGGACTTACTTAAAAAGCTTTTAAGGAGCTATTCAAGGAAAAGTTCTTTCCAAATGTGGCTCTAACATCTCTAGAGAGCCAATTTTAGTACCTCGTTCAGGGAGTTATGATGGTGCATGAGTATGCGATAGAGTATTACAGATTAGGCTGCTTTATGGAGGAGTAGAACCCCAGAGGAAAGGCCAGAAAGTTCAGGAAGGTCCTAAACAAGGAGATCAAATCATATACGAATGGAGATCCCACCGCTACTTTTGAGGAGATTCTGAGGCAGACACAACGGGCAGAGAATGATATAGAGCTTGGCTCCAAGTGGCCATGGGATATAGGAGGATCCAGTACTAATACGGGTCCAACAAAGCGGCCTCACTTTCAGCAGCAGCATCAGAGACACTTCCAGCAGCCGAGGCAGCAGTATCCTGGACCAACTAGAGCGCCAGTATAGCAGACACACCAGATCCAGAGGCCAGCTATTCCTTGCCTATTCTATAAGAAGTAAGGACATAAATGGGATGCGTGCAGGATAAGATTGGGCCAGTATTTATTCTGCAGATCAGGAGACCACCAGTTGAGGGCTTGTCCTAGAGCTCCAGCTCGTCCAGCTCAGGGAGGGGCCCAGGCACAGAAAGCACCCAGAAGACCATCAGCGGGACAACAGAGAGGACCTCCTTTACCACCACAACAGTAGCAGTTCGCTCAGCACCACCAGCAGCAGAGAGGTGCCCAGCGACAGGGGCGAGCTTTTGCCTTGATCGTCGAGGAGGATGAGCCAATCAAAAATGTTCTTTCTTTCAGGTTTAGTCTATCTTGATTCTTTTCCAGCTTATGCTATATTTGATTCTGATGCTTCACATAGATTCGTATCTGTATCTTTTGCTCTGAAATATTACCTTGAGACTGAACCATTAGCGAGGACTTGCAAGATCACGACCAGGGGTGGTATTATCCTGGTCAGTGATGTTTGTAAGGATCGAAGAATTTCTTTGGAAGGCCGAGAATTGAGCGTGTTCCTACTCGTAATGCCACTTTCGAGCTACGATATAGTACTCGGGATGGATTGGTTGAGTAGGCACCATGATAGTATTGATTGTCGTGAAGGCAGAGTTTTATTTCAGGCACTAAAAGAGCCAGAGTTTGAGTTCATTAGAGGAGCAGCAGAATAGAGCGAGAAAGATTTTTGTGAAGCTTTGGTGGAAGAGCATAAGCCGCCACATCTATTGATTTCAGAGTATATGGACGTCTTTCTAGAGGAGTTGCCGGGGTTGCTACCAAACAGAGATGTGGAGTTCTCTATAGACTTTGTAATCACCCTATTTTTTTCAAAATTTTAAAACCATTTTACACAATTTTCTGTAATTTTTTGAAATTAAAACTAAGGTATTTTGTATTTAAATAATTTTTAAAGGATGTTAATTAATATTAAAATATTATAAAAATAATATTTTATGATGTAAAATAGAAAACTAGACATAGGATAATTTTTTGAGAATTTATTGGACCCCAGAAGCATTTTTAAAGCCCGAAAAACTAGTTTAAAATAAACCGAATTAAACCCTAGAAATAAACCCGGTTCAATTGAACCAAACCAACTCAGACCCGGTTCAACTGAACCGAACCCAACCTTAGCGGGACGGGTCGGATCTAAACCCGACCCGAAACCCGATAACCCGTACCCGCACCTAAGTTAGGTGGATCGGGTCGGATCCCCGCTGACCCGCCGACCGGACCCGACCCGATCGAAACCCTAGTCGGATTCCGAATCCTATACTGTTCCGGCGGTGCCCCTATTTAATCCCCCGTCGTGGCTGCGTGAACCCTAAACCCTCAGCCACCGCTTTGAGCTCCCCTCTCCGACTACCTCCGCCCTGAACCTCCTCCGCCTTAGCCGCCCACCGCAGCCACCGACGCTCCCAGCCCCGACCCACAGTGCCCCATCGACGAGTCTCCTCCGTTCAACCCCCAGCCACCCCGACCATCCCCCTGCACCCTACCTCCTCCTCGACCAGCCTCCTTCATCTCCCACCACCAGCACCACCACACGACTCCGCTGCTCCACTCCATCGAAACCCTCAACTAGCCGCCTTCCCTCATCCTTCCTCCGCCTTGATGCTCTAGCCACCCTCAGCGCCGTGCCCACTCCGACCCCGCAGCATCCTTCGGCGAGCTTCCCCCGAGCCCAGTGCAGCCTCGAGCCTCTCCCGGCCGCCTCGAGCCGACGAGCCTCCGCCTGAGCAGCTTCCGACGAGCTCCATCCGTTTCTGCCCTCCTCCGGTGAAGCCACGGCCATCGTCGGCCACCCCAACCACCGGAACCCTAACAGAACCCTAACCCTAGGCTGTGGATACTATGCACTATGTCGTGTCGTGTCAAGAAGACTCGCGGACATGGGAATTTTAGGTTCAACGGAGCCCTGTTCAGGTAACCCGTTCTCTCTCCTCGTTGCCCCATTTTCCGTTCCGTCAGTTATGATGCGTAGACTGTGTGACCCTCTCGATGCTCGTGCAACCCGTTCGGTGCGTCGCGTCCTGTGGCGATCTCGAACCACGATCCAAAAACAGGAAAAGTAACACCCCATTTTCCCCCGGAACTGAGTGAGCCCCGCCAAACGGGACAACTTGGTCGCGTGCGATCTTCACCGAAACATACGCGCCGTTGATACGGACGTGCGGGATTTCGCAGAAGTTGATTTGGATGTGCGTGCACACCGGAATCAACACATATCCGCCGACAACGCCCCGTATCTGCCTGTTCTGGAATACGTCGTAACTTCGTGTACACCCGTCAGATCGAAACAAAACTTGCACCATCGGACTCGTAGCAATACGCTGGTCCTGTGATCCAAGTTTGGTTCGATTCTGAGAATGTTGACAAAATTGCGTGTCGTGGGCCCCGCGGCTCCACTTGACGGGCGATTTTGTGATCGGCTCATCGAAATCCAATTCTGGAAGTTTCGTTGGGTTCGTATCATCATTCTTGACTTGTTGACACTAAGTTTGACGAATTTGGAGACTATTGGTTCTGACACATTTTTCGATGCAAAGCGGCCCACTTGTGGACCCCGCTTTGACCAAAAACTGTCATTTTTGCCCTTGTGTCCCTTGTGTCCAAACTGGACTCAAGGACAGGCGTTTCTAGCTATTTGATATTTTCAGAATATAATGGTGACATTTATTTTAGCAACCAGAGTACCTACAAATTACACTGAGACTAGAGCTACAGTTGGAGCCAGAACCCCAGGCAAGTGTACCTTGCCATCATTGCAGTATATTGATTCATATTATTATCTTGTTTTATTCATTGTTGTACATGCTTGACCTAGGACCGTGTGACTTACTTAGCGTCCGATTAATAGTCGGGTGCCAATACCGTACGCGGAGTTGTGTAACGTCACCTAGAGATGGATATCGTGACCCTTTATATTCTCGTACTTGTCTTATCAAGTACATCATAACCCAGGACACTTGATACTATTCATGAGACATAATCTTTCTGAGATATTCATGATAATTCTGTATAGGATACAGGTTTTATGCATAGACATTATATTCATAGATATTATATGACTTGTTTTATTAGCTATGATCTTGCGTGACATGTACATGAGACGTTGTGGACATGAGACATATGATTACATTGGGGGGGGGAAGAGACACACAGGCTATAGGCTAATTTATATATATATTTATTATGGTGAGGCCTTAGACTCTATATCAGAGCTAGGCACTCTACTAGCGAGATATTATTGTGAGGCCTTAGACTTTACATTAGAGCTAGACACTCTACTAGTGATATTACTGCTACCGGCTCCACGACACAGAGCTTGTAGTGGTCTCAGCCTGAGTTCTAGTGCTGCTCTCATCTTTCATTTCACTTAGCTGGTTATTTAGTACTACCCTATTTACTCATTTATTTTCTGTACTGCATTATTATGGATTGAGTTATTTTGTACCTTGCTATGTCCCCTGAGGACCTGGATCCGGATTATGTCCCCAGGAGTAGCAGACGAGATCTATCCCGAGGTATACAGGACATGAGCATTAGTAGGAGCAAGAGCAGGTGTAGACACTGGAGCAGTACCAGGTCCAGTAGACGAGTGATCCCTGAGGGTATCTTCTGAGTATATACTGTTCCATACTCAGTATTTGCTGTGGTTATCTTTATTTTTGTATCTTGACAGATGTATCAGACTCATTATAGGGTTATTCCCCGAGTTTATGCTATATTGAGATTGATCTTGCTTTATGATTATGATATTGTTTTATTCATTTCTGTGGATGAGATTAGTATATTTAGACCCTTATTGTTGTATTACAGCTTAAGTACGCCCCGATGGATCCATTAAATTGGGTTTGTCCATCGGCGTGTGCTGCTGGCCCTTACCACGTGTCTAGTCCCTCGATATTTTAGGACTGGGGCGTGACATAGTTTTTGTGGTGGCCCATGCAGGTCGAGAGCATATTGTCTCGGTTACGTTACTGTACCTAGCAAGCCTGCACCTAGGATTAGAGTATAGGATCTCATCTACAACTGACTATGACTCATCCTTCTTCCAATCTATTCCATTGAAAATTGTATCCTGCTTGATTCATGTGCCTTCTCATTAGTTCCTTGAGTGTAGCCTTCTCCTAGAATATAGAAGTCCCTGTTGATAGAATGATAAGTAGGGTAACCTCCCTATTAAGAGTATAGCTAGGATATTGATATACCCCTAAGTAGAACGCTTAATGAACCCTAGGGTCCCTCACCTATAGAATAATTTACCATTATTTCTTGTTATAGTCATGAATGACCTAAGAGTAGTATAGGCACTGCTAAGAGCCAGTTGGAGATTTGACCCTAATGTTTGACCCTAGTATTGAGGAACCAATAGAAAACCAAAATTTAAAATTTGGACTGAACCTAACCTTCATAGTTAGATAGTATTGGAGAACTACAAACTTAGATCATTGTCTTATTATTAGTAGACAACACCTCAAGAAGACTAGAGGAACATAATCAATATTTTCCTCTTCATCATGCCTCGAACATAGCAACTAGCACCCCACTCCCCTTTAGAAAACCATGATGCTATCTAGAGCCCATATTTTAAAATTTCTTATATTGTTCATCTGCGACCTTAACGTTCGCTAATTGCGCGACGAATAAATTATCTTCTTATTTTCTTCATCTTTCAACTTGTGCCACATAACTCTTATGATTGAAGGCCAAGTGATCTTATTCTATGTTAGGATATATAGTTTGCTAGGGTTATAGTTTGGTAATTTGACTTTGAAAATTTTGTGCTTGGTAGTTAGAGTTCGATAAGTTTGAGTTATTATTGTAGATTATGACCTAATGATTATCCCTTAGCTTTAAGTCGCGTAATTAGTACCCCCACCTCGATACAAGTTAGATCCCTTACCCTTGACGGCCAGTAACTCTTCTATCCTCACTATCGACACTTGTTCTATAAGCACTAAGACTAAGGCTTAAGATGACCATGACCTATGTAATATAGGAGGATACCCTAATAGGTACCAAGACCCCTTCTCGTAGACCTTAATAAGAGTTTCCATGGTATCCTTAAGACGATTTTAGTATTAGTTTATTGTTTTGAGTTGAGTAGTATGTCTCACAACATAGTACCGCCTAGCCCTATTGACCCATTGATGAAGTGAACTAGGATGACACAACTTTAGACTTGCATAAGAAGATAGTGTTTACTCAGACGGTAGAATTTAAAGGCCCATGCCCTAATTGGTCGATTAGAGACTTAGACAAGGAGTTGTATGACAACTGTAGAGATTGTATAGTCTTAACTTCTTGTGGACTTGAAATATGTTGTGTCTTCTTTCATCATGATCTAGCGCATTTATATTTCATATACTATCTTGAATTATGCTGCTAATTTTATAGCCTAGTTTTGCAAGCTTATTCTTTATCGAGCTTTTTCATGACATATGTGTTATTGGGGCCTGATCAACCCCACTAATATATTTCAGAATCAGTATATTAAGGTCTAGCCAACCTTAGTACGCTCGATTCGCCCCTCGTAATACTACTTTACATGGATTGAGATATGTAGTGATTAGTAGACGAATATACTTGCCCTAGACATGTCTGACATATCGTATTGGTTACATAACTGTACTAATACGAGCATGCGAATGAAGAATTACCAGAATATGATTTCAATCCATAACTACTTGACAATTCCCATTTGAATTCTTTAAACGTGTCACGACCCGTACCCGGTTTAGGGGCACGAGTGCGTGGGTACGTCCAGCCTACGCCGCAGCATCGGCGGTAGAACGCTGTCTAGGTCAAGTACTATCTAAACAATTCTCACGCTAGTATCCAACTCCATAAGGAGACTCGGATAACACAAAAAATTAACAACATACTCAATCACAACTACAGCACGATAGGAATTTGAAGAAATAAAGAATACAACACAAGTCTAATGACGAAATAATCATACCTGCAATCTGTAACATCCAATCCCCAAGTGTATCAGAAACCAGTCTACTAAGGTCACAGTCTAGAAAAATATTTTCCAGTCAGGAAGGAGCAAAGTACATCTCTAAATAGCGGTTCTATATAAATGACATAAACTAGGTAGAAGTTCTAGATGGAAATATACCAGATGCATGTATAGGTACGAGAATGTACAAGGAAAGAAATACTGGAAATACTGTAAGTAAATGCAGGAAAAGAAACAGTATGTCAATGAGCAAGAAACCTAGAATCTCTCAAGTGTGTGAGTACTAGCTTTAACATGTGATCGGCTTGGGAACTTGATCAGGCTGGTTACATGTGATTAGCTATGATTCATGGAAGGTCAGGCTAACCGTTGGTTAGCTATGATGCATGGAGAGGTCAGGCTAATCACACGTAACAGCTATGAAGCATGGAGATGGTCAGGCCGCACCCGACGTGAGATGTGGGGTGAGCTATGATGCATGGAAAGTTGGGTATGATCACATATCTACACTAAAATACTCCCCAAACCCCCCGACTGTTATAGTAGATCAAATCATGGTACGCTATGGCACGAGATTCCCTAGGGAGGTAGCAAGTCTCCCCGAAAATCAGTGTCTGTACATGCACAAGATATCAATGAAACAAGACTTGTACAAGCTACACCATGAATAAGGAATAACATCTCATGACGAGATCCGTCTACACCAATCCGTGTAACCAGCGTGTCAAGAGCATGGATATCTACACTAGATACAGTGAACATAGGAGATATCATAAATTAGAAACTAATCAGAGAATGTACTCGCCTTGGGTCCTTAGCTGTCAATATCAATGTCCTGTCCCAGAGTATCGTCTGGAGAATCTGACAGTCCTATAACATATAATAATATCACTTGTATCAGATGCTACACTAACACACAATAGAATTACCCTGGCCTCAGGGCTTTGCCAGGCATGGCTCTAGTCAACTAGGGTCATCTAGTAGGGATACGTATATAAATACACATTTACACTCAGAGTATATACCAATAAAAAACATATATAATATATATAAGTGTCTCTTAGTAATTGTACAAAATACGTATTTGTGTATATACACTAATAGATGTATATAAATATATTTTTATACCAAAATACATATTTGTATATATATATATCAATCAAATATTTTATATATATATATAACTAATCAAAGAATGTATATAATGCCACCCTCCTCAAGGTGATCCCAAATGAAATAGCAGTTAGTTCCAATGGGTCCGGAGTAGTCCAAATAGCTAGAAACTACATAAAGAAGTCCAAGATCGGAGTTCGGCACAAAAATTGAGATAAGGATACCAGGCTAATAGGGGAAATGGTCGTTTGTTTGTAATTAAAGTAACACCTTAATTAATGAAAATCATTTGAATTTATTTAAGCAATAATTACAATAAAAAGTTTATTTATAAAAAATCTAGAATTTATGTAAAAGCCATCATATATTTTTACATCTATAAAAAATTGGTTACCAGCCCAATTAACAAATTTTGAACAAATTTTATTATTGAAACTATTTCTTAATTAATAATGTAACCCAAAAATTATTATATTTTTACATAATAAAAAATCCTTATATTTATTATCTCACTAAACTATTCACATAAAATAAACTAATTATATATAAACTAAACTAGTTATATGTAATTACTAAACTAATTATATTAATTAATAAACTAATTAATTATTAACTAACTGATTAATAAATTAATTAACTGATTAAGAAATAATTAACTGATTAATAAATAATTAACTAAACTAATCTAATACAAATTAACTAATTATACTAACTATCACATAACTTAACTTAACACAAAATTACAGAACTGAAGAAGGAAAGAGGGAAGAGGAGAGTCGGCTCACGATGGGGTTTCGTCGTCGGCGCGGTGGGGGTCTCGCCGGGCAGGGCGTCGGCGGTCGAAGCTCGCCTCGGGCGGCGGCGGATCTAAGCCAGATCGACGGTGAAGCTCGGCTCCGGATCTGAGGCGGCGGCTGTCAAACTCGGCGGTGGCGTCGGCTCCGGGCGGCGGCGGTGCTCGGTTCCAGGCGGCGGGTGCTCGGTTCGACGAGGGTGAGGAGGTCCCAGTCACCGGCGGCAGTGGAACTCGAAGGTGGCGACGGATCTGCTCGTCTCGTCGGCCACAGGTGCTCGACGCCGAGGAGAAGATCTCAGTCGCCGGCGGCGGATCTGATCTAGGGTTAGGGTCAGGTTTCTGTGTCGGGGTGGATCGTGTCCGAGGCTGGACACGATGGTTGATGTACTGCACAGTGGGGGTGGACGTGTCCGGGTGTTGGACACAGGGTTGGGTGTTTGCTGTGGTGGAGGTGGATGTGTCCGGGTGTGTCGGACACGAAAATCTGGTTGTAATGTTGTAAATCTGGATACTGCAAGTGAATGGATACGGTAGGACACCCGGGGTCGGACCCGAGGCCAACACGGCTGACACGGTAAAGCTGGACACACGGACACGAGCACACAAAAATGGTGATGGCTTGTTGGCTTGTGGAAATTTGTGAGGGCTAGCTAGGGTTTCTTGGGAATGGTGATGAGAGACTTAAATAGGGAGAGAGGGTGTGGGATAAAGGGTGAGGATTGGCCCAAATAATGAATGGCCCAGATTAAACATGAATAAGTTCTTCATGTGGGAATGAGGGTGTGTTGGCTAGTTAATGGGAAATGGCAAACTTGTAGAATTTTAAAAAGAAGAAATTATAATTTCAAAAAATATTTTAGGAAAGCTAACTGATTCCTAATTAGCTACTAATTAATCCATTTTGCAAAATCATAGAAAGTATGAAATTTATTTGTTTACTATCCCAATAAAAATTATTTATATTTTATCCACTAGTCCTTCAAATAAAATTTTATTTAAAACAATAATTTTATGATTTAAGCCAATAAATATTCGAAGCTAGAGTATTATATTTACATCATTATTTATTTATTTATAAGAAAGCGACATTTAGGAAAAATAATTTTTATAAAAGATTTTAAATCACCTTCTAAATCAAACATTGTTCAAAATCAAATACAAGAATTCAAGGAGAAATTATTAAAAAAAAAACTTGGTATTTAAAATAAATTAAAAATCTAATTATTTCGGAAATTTGGAAATCGGAGGTTACAAGTCTACCCACCTTAGAAAAATTTCGTCCTCGAAATTTTGGATCCTCAATAATTGTCTTTACTCATCATATTAGTTCTATCAAAATTTAAATTTCAACCAAATAATCATGAAGTAATTCCATATCGTTATTTCACAACATTTCAAAATTCTATAACATCATATTCCTGAAAATCTTCGATTTTAAAAAATCAAATCCCCCTTTTTTTGTCATAATCTCCTCCAAAAATTTTATGTTCGTATCTAAATATTCCAGGATTTTAAGATCCAATCCTCCAATTGAAATCCAATCCATGCATATTTATAAAAATTGAATCCCAAAATTTAAATTTTTACCCCCTAATCCATCGTCATCTTACTCCTCTAACTCAAATTCAATTGATGCTCATTCAAATCTAAATTCTCCTCCCGAGAATGGAATTCGACACCATTCCATTAACGATTTTATTTCCCGATTTTCTTTTTCCTCAATTACTCAACGATGCGATACTTTCAGAATCTTCAATGCAACATTCATAATATAAAATTTCAAATTTCTATCTTGCATTCAAATAGATATAATGATAATTCCTTAAATTTCTCAAATTTTTAATAGTTAATTCAATCATATCAAGACCTTCCTAAAATTAATAAATCCTCAAATTTTGCCCTGTGAATTTCTTAACTCTCTATTTAAGTTAATGTTTATCCTCGAATTCCAATCATACTTCGATTTTCGTAAAATCAATGATCCATCAATTCTGTTATATTACTCATTAACTCTTTATTTAAATGAATGCTTATTCTTAAATTTTTAAATCTTCTTGTCCCTTTCGTCCAGTCATAATCTTCTTAAAATCTTTGCTATGGTGTAAACCTCAATGATCGTGGTTTAAGAAAATTCTACCTACAGCCATGCAATTTAAGAAAGAATATATATAGGTCATGCATCTTTTGTCATGGTATTCAGTCTCTGTTAAGGTGTACTACTAGTTATATCCCAACAAGAAAATCATGAATACGAACTACAGTATTAGGAAAATCAATCAATCAAGAGATGGAAACATTAGGAAAAAGAAGAACCTGCTACCATATTACTTGTAGTATCTCCTATCTCTAACATACTCTTAACTCTAGCACATTTACTAACTAACTCCTATTCCTGTACACTGATATCCATATCAACTAATCATTAGTCCACATGACATCCATGATTATATCCTCATTGTATACACCTGCGTATTAATACTTAAATGTGATACCAAGATTCTCTAATATAACCATGGTTCAACAATGCATCCAAGTTTGATACCTCTATCTCTTTAGTACCACACTCTCTGTCGGTTCTCGTTCCTACTACAATTGTCCATATTATTTGTTCTCATCACTCCAGTGCACACCAAGTGTAACACATCATACTAATTACTGTTCTTTCCAATACAACTTTAGATGGACACCCAAGTCAGTCTGCAGTGCCATCTCGATCATGCTCAAGTCATCAGATCCTTACACATGTATATCATCTACTCATATATTAATATTAATATTTCTCATCTACCATAAAATTAACCCTCAAAATAATCGTCAAGGTTTAACTTTTCGATCAACTTAAAATAATTGCATATACCTCCTCAAAATCAAGTACTCAATATCGAAAAATTTAATCACTTTTAAAATCCTTATAGCTTTGACTATGTTTATTGAATTGAATTCGAATACTCAAAATTTTAATAACATAAAATCTTAACTCCTCTAAATTCTTAAAAATTAAAATTCATTCCCACTTTTCAAATTATAAATTTAAATCCTCAAGTGTACATATAGATACTCCCAGTCTATAATATTCAAGGTCCACACAAATACACCAATCTAATTATCATCACACGAAGTACTTACTGTCATTAGCACCTTGCTCAACAAATATTTGATATAGAATCACTAGCACTATTGGTATGGTAACACTAGCTTCATCATTAGATTATCTCATCAAATTAAACTTATTAGAACTCACGATCACTTGCACTTCTATAATACCCATGCTTTACTTCAATCTCAAGGGCAGGCATATGGTTCTATATCTTGATTGATGTATAAGCATATCTCTTAATCCTTTTACAGCCTGTTAAACTAATTTGTGATACACTTCACAACTTTCATTACTAATCCTAATATTTCTCTACTTATGACACCTCATTATAACTCCTCATGCATATAAATTTCTTTACCTTTAACACGCCCGATATTAATCATCAGATTGAACGTTATGCTCCATAAATCCTTAACACAATTCCTTGATTTTTAATGTTTACATAGATCATCCAATTACATAAATTCATGACTATCCAGGACGGGTATGCCTACTCTGATACTAACTCTTGGAACCATCATTGATACTCTTACTCCTTCTTAACTCTCAGTCTCTAATGACACTTCTCCTAGAACCATTGTTACAAGGTACTATGCTAAGGGCTAACTCTAGATTAAATCCTACTGCTCACATGTCCAACTAGGAAATACTTACAAACTCACAAGTCACACTCAGTCAATACTAATACTCAAGACACAGACATAATTACAAGTCACTAATTATCATACTTAACAAGGAACCCTCAAGGAATAGAAGCTCAAAAGGAATTGGATTGAGAACAGAAGGTATCTTTACTGCTAGTAAAGAAAAGAAGCGATGGAACAAAGTCCTGGAATAACATAAATAGATAAGTCTTGAGATGATATTTTAAGAACCAATTTAAGATACAACCTGATAATCATACACGTCTATCCGAAATCATGACACTCAGAGTCCTCGCCACGCCAGTAAGCATAGACGCGATAAACGACAGGTTCCGTAACTAAGGTATGCAACTCCATAATCATGTCATCTAGAATCTTCGCCACGCCAACCGGTATGGCTGCGAGAGACTCTAAGTTTCATAACTAAAGTATGTACATCCAAGTCAGGTTCCTACGTTCTCGTCACCACAGCTAATATGGCTGCGATAAACTCTAGGGTCCATAACCAAAGTAGACGTTTTACCTTTCTCACTGTCCTCATCAACATATGTCATCAGATGATACCGTAAAGTTTAGCCCATAAAATTCATCTCGATATGAAATCAACTCTACAATGAAACCAAGATTCTAATTTTTATAATTGATCAACAATAATCAAATACAATATCAATGAGTGAGGACGGATGGAAACAAGACGAAGGATTTGAAATTAGAAATTTAATAAGATTCTCAGGGGGTCGTCCCAGGAATCTCTCAAGAATTTGTGATTGAGTATCCTCTCTCATCCTAGTATCATATGTCCTATATTCTATAGCAGGTACGTAGTAGTACAACTATGACGTCGCACTACTACGACATCGCACAACTAGCGAAGTCTGACCTGTATGGGCCACCACTAAAAACGTGTCACGACCCGTACCCGGTTTAGGGGCACGAGTGCGTGGGTACGTCCAGCCTACGCCGCAGCATCGGCGGTAGAACGCTGTCTAGGTTAAGTACTATCTAAACAATTCTCACGCTAGTATCCAACTCCATAAGGAGACTCGGATAACACAAAAAATTAACAACATACTCAATCATAACTACAGCACGATAGGAATTTGAAGAAATAAAGAATACAACACAAGTCTAATGACAAAATAATCATACCTGCAATCTGTAACATCCAATCCCCAAGTGTATCAGAAACCAGTCTACTAAGGTCACAGTCTGGAAAAATATTTTCCAGTCAGGAAGGAGCAAAGTATATCTCTAAATAGCGGTTCTATATAAATGACATAAACTATGTAGCAGTTCTAGATGGAAATATACCAGATGCATGTATAGGTACGAGAATGTACAAGGAAAGAAATACTGGAAATACTGTAAGTAAATGCAGGAAAAGAAACAGTATGTCAATGAGCAAGAAACCTAGAATCTCTCAAGTGTGTGAGTACTAGTTTTAACATATGATCGGCTTGGGAACTTGATCAGGCTGGTTACATGTGATTAGCTATGATTCATGGAAGGTCAGGCTAACCGTTGGTTAGCTATGATGCATGGAGAGGTCAGGCTAATCACACGTAACAGCTATGAAGCATGGAGATGGTCAGGCCGCACCCGACGTGAGATGTGGGGTGAGCTATGATGCATGGAAAGTTGGGTATGATCACATATCTACACTAAAATACTCCCCAAACCCCCCGACTGGTATAGTAGATCAAATCATGGTACGCTATGGCACGGGATTCCCTAGGGAGGTAGCAAGTCTCCCCAGAAATCAGTGTCTGTAGATGCACAAGATATCAATGAAACAAGACTTGTACAAGCTACACCATGAATAAGGAATAACATCTCATGACGAGATCCGTCTACACCAATCCGTGTAACCAGCGTGTCAAGAGCATGGATATCTACACTAGATACAGTGAACATAGGAGATATCATAAATTAGAAACTAATCAGTGAATGTACTCGCCTTGGGTCCTTAGCTGTCAATATCAATGTCCTGTCCCAGAGTATCGTCTGGAGAATCCGACAGTCCTATAACATATAATAATATCACTTGTATCAGATGCTACACTAACACACAATAGAATTACCCTGGCCTCAGGGCTATGCCAGGCATGGCTCTAGTCAACTAGGATCATCTAGTAGGGATACATATATAAATACACATTTATACTCAGAGTATATACCAATAAAAACATATATAATATATATAAGTGTCTCTTAGTAATTGTACAAAATACGTATTTGTGTATATACACTAATAGATGTATATAGATATATTTTTATACCAAAATACATATTTGTATATATATATCAATCAAACATTTTATATATATATATAACTAATCAAAGAATGTATATAATGCCACCCTCCTCAAGGTGATCCCAAATAAAATAGCAGTTAGTTCCAATGGGTCCGGAGCAGTCCAAATAGCTAGAAACTACATAAAGAAATCTAAGATCGGAGTTCGGCACGAAAATCGAGATAAGGATACCAGGCTAATAGGGGAAATGGTCGTTTGTTTGTAATTAAAGTAACACCTTAATTAATGAAAATCATTTAAATTTATTTAAGCAATAATTACAATAAAAAGTTTATTTATAAAAAATATAGAATTTATGTAAAAGCCATCATATATTTTTACATCTATAAAAAATTGGTTACCAGCCCAATTAACAAATTTTGAACAAATTTTATTATTGAAACTATTTCTTAATTAATAATGTAACCCAAAAATTATTATATTTTTACATAATCAAAAATCCTTATATTTATTATCTCACTAAACTATTCACATAAAATAAACTAATTATATATAAACTAAACTAGTTATATGTAATTACTAAACTAATTATATTAATTAATAAACTAATTAATTATTAACTAACTGATTAATAAATTAATCAACTGATTAAGAAATAATTAACTGATTAATAAATAATTAACTAAACTAATCTAATACAAAATAACTAATTATACTAACTATCACATAACTTAACTTAACACAAAATTACAGAACTGAAGAAGGAAAAAGGGAAGAGGGGAGTCAGCTCACGATGGGGTTTCGTCGTCGGCGCGGTGGGGGTCTCGCCGGGCAGGGCGTCGGCGGTCGAAGCTCGCCTCGGGCGGCGGCGTATCTAAGCCAGATCGGCGGCGAAGCTCGGCTCCGGATCTGAGATGGCGGCTGTCGAACTCGGCGGTGGCGTCGGCTCCGGGCGGCGGCGGTGCTCGGTTCCAGGCGGCGGGTGCTTGGTTCGACGAGGGTGAGGAGGTCCCAGTCGCCGGCGGCAGTGGAACTCGAGGGTGGCGGCGGATCTGCTCGTCTCGTCGGCCACAAGTGCTCGACGCCGAGGAGAAGATCTCAGTCGCCGGCGGCGGATCTGATCTAGGGTTAGGGTCAGGTTTCTGTGTCGGGGTGGATCGTGTCCGAGGCTGGACACGATGGTTGATGTACTGCACAGTGGGGGTGGACGTGTCCGGGTGTTGGACACAGGGTTGGGTGTTTGCTGTGGTGGAGGTGGATGTGTCCGGGTGTGTCGGACACGAAAATCTGGTTGTAATGTTGTAAATCTGGACACAACAAGTGAATGGATACGGTAGGACACCCGGGGTCGGACCCGAGGCCAACACGGCTGACACGGTAAAGCTGGACACACGGACACGAGCACACAAAAATGGTGATGGCTTGTTGGCTTGTGGAAATTTGTGAGGGCTAGCTAGGGTTTCTTGGGAATGGTGATGAGAGACTTAAATAGGGAGAGAGGGTGTGGGATAAAGGGTGAGGATTGGCCCAAATAATGAATGGTCCAGATTAAACATGAATAAGTTCTTCATGTGGGAATGAGGGTGTGTTGGCTAGTTAATGGGAAATGGCAAACTTGTAGAATTTTAAAAAGAAGAAATTATAATTTCAGAAAATATTTTAGGAAAGCTAACTGATTCCCAATTAGCTACTAATTAATCCATTTTGCAAAATCATAGAAAGTATGAAATTTATTTGTTTACTATCCCAATAAAAATTATTTATATTTTATCCACTAGTCCTTCAAATAAAATTTTATTTAAAACAATAATTTTATGATTTAAGCCAATAAATATTCGAAGCTAGAGTATTATATTTACATCATTATTTATTTATTTATAAGAAAGCGACATTTAGGAAAAATAATTTTTATAAAAGATTTTAAATCACCTTCTAAATCAAACATTGTTCAAAATCAAATACAAGAATTCAAGGAAAAATTATTAAAAAAAAACTTGGTATTTAAAATAAATTAAAAATCTAATTATTTCGGTAATTTGGAAATCGGAGGTTACAAAATGCCTTGACCCCGATACTTCTATTCTATTACCTCACCCTTGAACTCTTTATTATTGATCTCCATCTTCCCTTATTTCGGAAAAATAAAATCTCGTGCTTGGTATAAGTTTGATATATAGACAGTACTAGATATACCCCACAGGTCGGTCGCATTGTTTGATGACCCTTTTATAAATAATTAAGAGCATATCATCGATGATATGTTTGGTGTTAAAAACTTTGAGGATTCAATAACATGATTAAATAATTTGGGGCATAGCTTTCTTAGATGTATAGCCTTAGATGATAGATGGGTAAATTCTAAGTTGGGTAGAGACCGCAATGTTCACTTGAGAGAAATTCTTTAGACTGTAATAAAGTGAGATTTGATAGAGAGACCCTACCATAGTTTAATTTCGAGGACGAAATTTTTATTAGTTGGGTAGATTGTAATCACCCTGATTTTTTTCAAAATTTTAAAACCATTTTACACAATTTTCTGTAATTTTTTGAAATTAAAACTAAGGTATTTTATATTTAAATAATTTTTAAAGGATGTTAATTAATATTAAAATATTATAAAAATAATATTTTATGATGTAAAATAGAAAACTAGACATAGGGTAATTTTTCGAGAATTTATTGGACCCCGAAAGTATTTTTAAAGCCCTAAAAACTAGTTTAAAATAAACCGAATTAAACCCTAGAAATAAACCCGGTTCAATTGAACCAAACCAACCCAAACAAACCCAGACCCGGTTCAACTAAACCGAACCCAACCTTAGCGGGTCGGGTCGGATCTAAACCTGACCCGAAACTCGACAACCCGTACCCGCACCTAAATTAGGTGGATCGGGTCGGATCCCCGCTGACCCGCCGACCGGACCCGACCCGATCGAAACCCTAGTCAGATTTTGAATCCTATACTATTCCAGCGGCGCCCCTATTTAATCCCCCGCCGCGGCTGCCTGAACCCTAAACCCTCAGCCACCGCTTCGAGCTCCCCTCTCCGACTACCTCCGTCCTGAACCTCCTCCGCCCTAGCCGTCCACCGCAGCCACCACGCTCCCAGCCCCGACCCGCAGCGCCCTATCGACGAATCTCCTCCGTTCAACCCCCAGCCACCCCGGCCTGCTACTCCGGCCATCCCCCTGCACCCTGCCTCCTCCTCGACCAGCCTCCTTCATCTCCTACCACCAGCACCACCACATAACTCCGCCGCTCCCCTCTATCGAAACTCTCGACTAGACGCCTTCCCTCATCCTTCCTCCACCTCGATGCCCTAGCCACCCTCAGTGCTGTGCCCAGCCCGACCCCGCAGCAGCCTCCGGCGAGCTTCCTCCGAGCCCAGTGCAGCCTCGAGCCTCTCCCCGGCCGCCTCGAGCCGACGAGCCTCCGCCTAAGCCGCTTCCGACGAGCTCCAGCCGTCTCCGCCCTCCTCCGGTGAAGTCACGGCCATCGCCGGCCACCCCAACCACCGGAACCCTAGCAGAACCCAAACCCTAGGCTGTGGACACTGTGTACTGTGTCGTGTCGTGTCAAGACAACTCGCGGATACGGGAATTTTAGGTTCCATGGAGCCCTGTTTAGGTAACTCGTTCTCTCTCCTCATTGCCCCGTTTTCTGTTCCGTCAGTTGTGATGCATAGACTGTGTGACCCTCTCGATGCCCATGCAACCTGCTCGGTGCGTCGCGTCCTGTGGCGATCGCGAACCGCGATCCAAAAACAGGAAAAATAATACCCCGTTTTCCCCCGGAACTGAGTGTGCCCCGCCAAACGGGACGACTTGGTCGTGCGCGATCTTCACCGAAACGTGCGCGCCGTTGATACGGATGTGTGGAATTTCACAGAAGTTGATTTGGATGTGCATGTACACCGGAATCAACGCGTATCTGCCGACAACGCCCTGTATCTGCCTGTTCTAGAATACGTCGTAACTTCGTGTACACCCGTCAGATCGAAACGAAACTTGTGCCATCGGACTCGTAGCAATACGCTGGTCCTGTGACCCAAGTTTGGTTCGATTCTGAGAACGTTGACAAAATCGCGTGTCGTGGGCCCCGCGGCTCCACTTGACGGGCGATTTTGTGATTGGCTCATCGAAATCCAATTCTGGAAGTTTCGTTGGGTTCGTATCATCGTTCCTGACTTGTTGACACTAAGTTTGACAAATTTGGAGACCATTGGTTCTGACACATTTTTCGGTGCAAAGCGGCCCACTTGTGGACCCCGCTTTGACCAGAAACTGTCATTTTTGCCCTTGTGTCCAAACTGGACTCAAGGACAGGCGTTTCTAGCTATTTGATATTTTCAGAATCAGATGGTGACATTTATTTCAGCAACCGGAGGAGTACCTACAAATCACACTGAGACTAGAGCTACAGTTGGAGCCAGAACCCCAGGCAAGTGTACCTTACCCTAATTACAGTATATTGATTCATATTATTCTCTTGTTTTATTCATTGTTGTACATGCTTGACCTAGGATCGTGTGACTTACTTAGCGTCCGATTAATAGTTGGGTGCCAACACCGTACGCGAAGTTGTATAACGTCACCTAGAGATGGATATCGTGACCCTTTACATTCTCGTACTTGTCTTATCAAGTACATCATAACCCAGGATACTTGACACTATTTATGAGACAAAATCTTTCTGAGATATTCATGGTGATTCTGTATAGGATACAGGTTTTATGACATAGACATTATATTCATAGATATTATATGACTTGTTGCATTAGCTATGATCTTGCATGACATGTACATAAGACGTTGTGGACATGAGACGTGTGATTACATTGGGGGGGAGAGACACATAGGCTACAGGCTGATATATATATATATATTTATTATGGTGAGGCTTTAGACTCTATATCAGAGCTAGGCACTCTACTAGTAAGATATTATTGTGAGGCCTTAGAATTTATATTAGAGCTAGGCACTCTACTAGTGATATTACTGCTACCAGCTCCCCGACACAGAGCTTGTAGTGGTCTCAGCCTGAGTTCTAGTGCTGCTCTAATCTTACATTTCACTTAGCTAGTTATTTAGTACTACCCTATTTACTCATTTATTTTTTATACTGTATTATTATGGCTTGAGTTATTTTGTACCTTGCTATGTCCCCTGAGGACCTTGATCCGGATTATGTCCCCAGGAGTAGCAGACGAGATTTATCCCTAGATATACAGGACAGGAGCATTAGCAGGAGCAGAAGCTGGTGCAGACACTGGAGCAGTACCAGGTCCAGTAGACGAGTGATCCTTGAGGGTATCTTCTGAGTATATACTGTTCCATACTCAGTATTTGTTGTTGTAGAAGCATGAAAAATACGCTGGAAACAATCTGCGCAGCATCTTGATACAGAGCAGCGTAAACAGAGGCCTTCGAAGCCATCCAACGTAAAACAGGGTTCTGCATCGCCTCCATGGCGTAAAACCCAGCCGCTCTCAAAGCAGCGTTAAAGCGTACGAGGAACGCTTCGTCTTCCCCGAAATGAACCTGTCAAGTCACGCAGTGAACCTGGCCTCTGACTCCTGACAAAAAGTACTGCACGGCTACCCAGACGACGGCTGAAAACGATGGCAGACCCCTCGGGACGTACCCCACGGTATGATGGCGGATCTCTGCATTTAATGCAAAAGATTTGGTTAAATATCACCAAACCGTCGCCTACCACAATCTCCCCAGCATAAACCGCTCTTTCGCGTACAAAGGAATACGCTGCCTTGTTTACACAGGCAAACATGAGCTGTTTCACGCTCCGCAGTAAGGCAAACCGCTGCCACGTCAAAAGCTGCACTTCGTACGGGGCTCGAGGCACGTCTCTACGTCCAATTGCACAGAGCAGTGACAGTTTCCCTCAAGGCACGTCTCCGCGACGGATGCACAGAAGGGCTGCAGACCTTCAAAATACATCTCCGCATTTAATGCACAAGATGATGACAAATCTCTGTAGAAGATTTGATTACATCTTCGAAAGCCATAATTTTGGCTAAGACGTCCGCATCAGCACTTCGACTCGGTACGAAGTGGCTTCTACGCCCGCTCAGGATCAGTGCTCCCTCGGCTTCCAATGCCCTCTCGGTCTCAACGACCATTCGGCTTCTATGCCCATTCGGCTTCTATGCCTGCTCGGCTTCTATGCCCATTCGGCTTCTATGCCTGCTCGGCTTCTATGCCTATTTTGGCTTCTACGCCAAGGTGACAGTCGCTTGGCTTTTACGCCAACCTCTGCTACACAAGGGATACCTACCTACGTGGCTTCTACGCCGTGATCTTCGTAGCAGATATACGCATTTTGTCCCCTTAGTTGGACACGCATCACATGCTCACTCAAAAGGTTATTTACACGCAGGCATTGGTTATTTTAAACCGTTGTGTAAAAGGTTGCTGTACTGTCCACTCCTCGGTTGTTATACCGACGGAGTGGTCACTGTCACCAAAACTCTATAAATAGAGACCCCTATCAATGGGGAAAAATTGGTCAAGAAAACCAATACAAGATCAAAGGTCAAAAAATTAGAAACTCGAAGATCGGACAAGGTCATCGAACCAGAGATCAAGGAGGAGAGATAGAGAGAGAGAGAGGAGAACCCAGAGCTCGGGCAAGGAACAGGGAGCGACGACCTTCAGCATCGCGCATCCACCCTCCTTTGCAACCTCCGAAGCTGCATCCTGTCTTCCACGGCACTTCTTCAAACATCGTGTAGTCCAAGGGCTAAAGTGATCGACCGCAGATCAGACACCTATAGCAATTTATACCCAGATTAAATAAATTATACTCCCACATCCTCGTATAGGATTATATTGTACAAGTTTGTTGTAAACCAAAGGGCGCGGGTCTCTTATAATCCCGTCATTGAAATACACTTTTATTCTTTCGTTTAATACCATAAACAAGATGGCGACTCTGCTGGGGACATCTTTCTCTTCTGACGAGGAAGTAATTGCTCAACACGATGCGGTATCTGTAGGAACCGTGAAGAAGACACTGGTCGTTCAGTTCGACCAGTCTGCCTACGAAGACATGCTTCGGACTGGGGGTAGCTCTCACTCTCTTTCCGTCCAAGACAGCAGGAAGCTACGCAAAGTGCGGATGCCCAAGACATCCTCCGCCGTTCCTGTGGACTCTCCGATCTCTCCGATCTCTCCGACCAATGAGGTGGTAGCATCGCTCCCTCCGTGCCCCACACGTAAAATTCAGTCTCCCGCTACGCGCGGTACAGACAAAACTTCTGGCAAAGCCTCAGCGCTGACCCAGGAGTATCCTCTGCGCTATACACGCAGAAATCAGTCTCCCGCTACGCGCGGTACAGACAAAGCTTCTGGCAAAGCCTCAGCACTGACCCAGGAGTATCCCCTGCGCTATACGCGGAGAAATCAGTCTTCCGCTACGCGCGGTACAGACAAAGCTTCTGGCAAAGCCTCAGCGCTAACCCAGGAGTATCCCCTGTGTTCTACGTGCAGAAATCAGTCTCCCGCTACGCGCGGTACAGACAAGACCTCTGATGGTGCCTCAACATCAAATCAGAAGTACGGATCACTCTCTACGCGCAAAAAGACATCTGACCTTTACGGTGAACCAGATGAGCGCGGCGATCTCCGCAAGGGAAAGCAGACGGGTGAATATTCAACTACTGGGCCTTTACGCCAGCAAAAGAATGATCTGCCTACTCTCCGGATTACGCGAGAAGCTAATGGCCAACTGAGGGCCTCTTCAGCCTCACGCCAGACTGAGCGAACCTCCAGATTACGCCAGGCACGGTCCCTCGGCGTAAAACAAACTCAAGCGACGGAAAGAAACCTTCCTGACCTACGCAAATATCTAACCAGGAGGCGTAAAGAAAGAGGACCTTCCAACATGACTATCTCACCTCCTGGCGAACGCTATTGTAATAGTCATAAAGTTGTGATTAATTGCTGCTGCTCCAAGGCGAAATAATCGGTCTTCGACCGGTTGAGCTACTCGCTGTCTTTTCCGGAAGGGGAACCCGCACATGCGTCTGTGAACATAGCTTCACACATACCTAGAGGAGGGTCGAGCTCAAGACGTCAGCCTTCCAGGTCTCCGAGCCGAAGGAGGTTTAGCAAGACCCTCAAAGACATTGAAGCCGGGGTGTTCCAAAACACTCGCGCTAGGTCACAACAACCATTGTCATCCTCTTCTGATTCCGACGCCGAAGGTCGCCAAGTTCCCGAATCAGAGGCAGAAAGTATGGAGTCGACTTCTATAACGACCTATACTAATCCCTCAATGACCCCCAGGGAAATGGGAGCTTACGCCATTGAAGATGAGCGCGAGGAGGCTCCGCCATCAGGGAACGCGGAACGCATCACTATGCTGGAGACGTCTCTGAAACAAATGCAATCCGTAATGGAAAACATGCACAAGATGATGCTCGCTCAGCACGCAACTACCATGGCTCAGACGTCGGTCCCACCAACTCAGATACGCGCGGGGGTGGACTCACCACCATCCAACCCAAGCCAAAAGCCTACGCTGGATCAAGAGTCAACAGTTCCTCCGCTGCCTCACCTAGAAAATGCCCTACCTCCTGTTGGAGCTACAATACAACTAACTCTGCACCACTCAGTAGCCCCGCTTCTAACTGAGAATCCAATGCAGGCAGTGCGAGAGTTAAAAGCCCAGTTCGACGCCTTGAAGCACAAAGATTAACTTAAGAAACTGGGAATCAACCAGCCCTACCCAGCTACCTGGGAGGAGGTCCCCTTCCCTCCAAAATACAAACCTCAGACTATGGCTCTGTTCGAGGGAAAAATATCACCAAGTCAGTACATGAACTATTTCAGTATGATGACGGTGTTGCTACAAGGGAACGATGCCCTCCTCACTCGGGTGTTCAAAGGCTATCTCTCGGGAGTAGCCTACCAGTGGTACCGTAGCTTGGCGGACAACTGCATTACTTCCTTCGAGGACTTTAAAGCTCTGTTCTTCACACGATTCTACGAGGGAGGAATGGACATGTCTATGTCCTCCCTCATCGAAGTCAAACAGAAGAAAAAGGAAGACGTCCGCATCTTCATCGAACGCTTTCGTCAGGCCACCTTACAAATGCCCCCAGGAGTTCCAGACTCTGCATTGGTGGACATTTGCAGGAAAAATCTCCTGCCCGTGGTCTCGGTGTTCACAGGACCATATCAGTTCCATGATTGGCCTTCGTTCATCATCTCGGCAGTAGCCGCCGAAGACAACAGTCGCAAGGCACGCGACAAAGGCATCATGATCTCCGCCTCTGACAGAGGCAAGAGGTCATCTCCTAGCAGTGACCACCCTCGCGGTCCCAAAGGGAAGGAAGCCTTGGCAATAAACACGGCCAGACCAAAGATTGCAGCGACCACGCAAGCAAAACCCGGGACTTCCAGGCCCGTCGAAGTCTACTCTTTCGACGACGATAATATCCCAAGTATCTTTGAGTGTCTCGTCAAAAGCGGCAAGATCACCCTCCCGGAGCTAAGGCGGCCCTAGGAGGTTGGCAATACCGACAACCCCAAATACTGCGTCTTCCACAGATACGTACACCACCCGACAAAGGCGTGCTATGTACTAAAACGGAAGATCCAGGGATTAATTGATGCTAAATCCATCACTCTGCACAGCACCGAGAAGACGGTCGCGGCCAACATGATCTCTCTGCAGTTTGGCGATCTACCTCCCCAAAGGGTCCCTAATGGTGTTGCACCTATATCCCGGGCGACGATGAACATCGTTAACCTCCCCCGGCTAGGGGTCAAAATCACAACCTGGTGCCCCTAACCACCCGACAGGGCGAGATAATGTGGGTTCACCCGGATTTAGTGCCAGAGCTCGAAAGGGAGACCAAGGCAGCCAAGCCTACCTCTGAGAAGAGTTCCAAATACAGATCATGCCACATAATCACAACTTCTTCTGCATCAGACGAAGACGAGGTACTTGTCGCAACCCGTTCAGGGAGGGCCTACCTCGACGACAACGGAGCAAACCAGGAAGGCGCGCCAGCTGATACTCCAGCTACCAAACCTCCAGAGCAAGGTCCCGTCGTGCCAAACGTCAGCCCTGCGAAACCTACTCCGGCGGAAAAGGAAAAGCAGAAAGAAATACGCTTCGACAAACCTGTGAAAAATATTCCGAGCAAAGGTTTAGAGAAGCCATACAAATTTGACATCCTGGCCCAACTAGCCAATACGCCAGCCAGGTTGTCCATCTTTGAGCTACTCAGGCTCTCCCCAGACACTCGTCTAGCCCTGAGTGAAGCGCTGATGCAGGCAGAGGCGTACTTGACCCAACTCAAGTCCCCCGACGAGGAGCCAGTGGCATATCCTCAGTGCCACAGCGTAATGGAGGTGGTCCCAAACATCACCTTCACTCAAGATGACATGCTGTTAAAACATAACAGACATGACAGGCCCCTCTATTACACCGGGTACGTCGGTTCCATGGAGGTCGACCGGATTCACATAGATTCGGGATCATCGATCAGCATTATCCCGCACAGTCTGCTAAGGCCACTGAGAATCCCTACCAGCGAACTGGCTTACACTACCACTACAATCGTGGGTTTTAACGCCGGAAAAAGTAAGCCACTGGAGAAAATTCGCTTGAGAATTCAGATCGGCAACCTTAGGTCGGTGGCCACATGTTACGTCATCGACTCAGAGGTGTCTTACAATATCCTGCTAGGAAGACCGTGGATTCACGACCATAACATCGTTCCTTCAACCCTACATCAATGCCTTAAGTATGTAGACGCACAAGAAACGGTGCAAACGGAGGTAGCTGACCTAAACCCATTCAAAGGAATAGAGTCATACTATTCCGATGCCGTGTTGTACTCCCAGGACCACGTGGAAGAAGGGTCGGGCGAGGCAAATGAGGAATCCTACCGGGAGCCGAAAGTACCCTCTGCCACTCCGCCGCTGTCCATTAAAGTGAAAGGACAAACCACTCGCCCAAAAGCCATAGAACCTTTGGTTATCCACCTGGATAAGACCAAGACAGGAGAAGGGGGTGATCCTCTAGTGATCACTTTGAACCAAAAGCCTCCACCCTTGGTCATCAACCTTCGACGCAACAGGCAGTCAACTGGTGTAAAGACGACCAAGAGTGAAGTTCCAGATGATAATAAACATCCTCTTTTCCAGTATGTTTATGCTCAAATTCCAATACAGGGACCCACTCCACATGACGAGGTGGAACCCATAGCACAAAAATTCTTGAAAGCTATAGGCTCCCATGCCCATATGTTTGGGAAGTGGCATCGCCGTCCAACGTCGTCATGACGTATGGGCCACATGAGGATTCTATCTTCATCGTCCCGCCTACCTGCAGCAGTCAGCGCTCAATAGTCTTCGGTCGCATGCGGAATCAACCAATTGTCCAAGAAGACCCTTTCGATGACGACACCGAGAAAATACAGGTTCACCGTTATAGCCCCCAAGCGCTAAAGATCATGCAAAACATGGGCTACGACTTAAAACGGAAGCCAGGCCTCAACTACGGAAGAGGCAGACGAACGCCGCCGTACGGCAACCCTCAAAATCAATAAACTCGTCTCGGGTTAGGGTATGCCACCTCCATCGCGACTTCCGAGCCAAAAGAGGACCCCTTTTCCTCTTCCCAGAATAGCTCATCGCCCTCCAACTCGCCGGATGCTCTCGAACAAGCACTGTCAGTGAATATGGTGATGACGAATCCCTCAGAAGCCGAGGAGCAGGATGCGGAGCCATTCGAGGATGACCCCTGGGCTCAACAAATGGATACACAGTAGGAATTCCGCTTCGAGCAGAGAGAACCTCCCACCAAGGACGAAGTCGTCCAGATCAATGTTGGGAGTGAGCTCTCACCAAAGCCAATATTTGTCAGTAACAATCTTCCCCCACCTGAAAAGGAAGAAGTTATACAGCTGATAAAGGAGTATATTGACGTCTTCGCGTGGGATTACGAGGACATATCGGGCCTAGACCCGAAGGTAGCTACTCACATGCTCAATATATTAATCGATTCAAAGCCGGTAAAGCAGCACCAACGACGGTTCCGCCCAGATATAATGGACACCATCGAAGCTGAAGTCAAGAAGTTGATAACCTGCGGTTTCATCCGGGAAGAACAACACCCCGACTGGGTCGCTAACGTGGTCCCAGTCATGAAGAAAAATGGGAAGGTACGCATCTGCATCGACTACCGAGATCTGAATGCGGCCTGCCCCAAAGATGAATTCCCTCTCCCCATCACGGACATCATGATCGACAACACCTGCGGCTTCGAACGCATGTCTTTCATGGACGGGTTCTCAGGATACAATTAGATCAAGATGCATCCTGAAGACGAGAAGCACACTGCCTTCCGGACACCACTGGGGGTATATTTCTATACGGTCATGCCTTTCGGGTTAAAGAATGCTGGGGCTACGTACCAACGGGCTATGAGTAACATATTCCGTGGGCATTTACTTAAAACAGTGGAATGCTACGTAGACGACATAGCCGTCAAAAGTCACCTCAAAGGCGATCACATCCAAGACCTAAGGGCGGTATTCAAATTAATGCCCCAGCATCAACTCAAAATGAACCCTACAAAGTCCTTTCTGGGTGTATCCAGTGGCAAGTTCCTGGGGTTTGTCATTACCACCAAAGGCATCGAAGTAGACCCTGACAAAGTCCAAGCGATCACGGCAATGCGACCGCCCCGTAATCTGAGGGAACTCAGGGGGTTCCAAGGACGTCTGGCTTATATCCGGCGGTTCATATCCAACCTCTCGGGGAGATGTCAGCCCTTCTCTCACCTTATGAAGAAAGGTGTATCCTTCATATGGGACGAAACCTGTCAGTAAGCGTTCGAGGATATCAAACGCTACCTAACCACCCCGCCAGTTCTGGTGCCTCCCGTCGTGGGAAAACAATTCTTACTGTATGTACGGGCAATGGATCATTCGCTAGGAGCTCTCCTCGCGCAGAAAAATGATGCGGGTCATGAACAGGCTATCTACTACCTTAGCAGGATAATGGTCGGGGCCGAATACCGGTACAACCCCGTGGAGAAGGAATGCTTGGCTCTGATGTTCGCTGTCCAGAAAATACGGTACTACGTCACCGGCCAGACTATTCATATCATCTCCAGAATCAACCCCCTCCGAGTGCTGATGAGCAAGCCAAGTGCCCTCAACTCCCGACTCGCAACGTGGGCGATGCTGCTGACACCATACGACATGGTGTACATCCCACAGAAATCCGTCAAAGGCCAAGCACTGGCCGACTTCCTAGCGGCTCATCCGATCCCGGAGACCTCCAAACTATACGAGGACATCCCCGATGAAGTTGTAGAATGTAACTTCGCAAGGAAAAGCGACGTATGGCAACTGTTCTTTGATGGCGCCTCCAGAACCGGTCCTAAAGGAAACGTCGTTTCAGGAGTGGGAGTCGTCCTAGTTACCCCGGATCAACTCGTCATCTACCGAGCATACTCTCTTAGCGAGCCCTGCTCCAACAACGTGGCGGAATACAACGCTCTACTAATTGGGCTCCAAGTTGCTATGAAACTGGGGGTAGAATCCCTGGAGGCTTTCGGCGATTCTCTGCTCATCGTCAATCAAGTCAGGGGAATATACGAAGTCCGTAATCCAGACCTCATCCCCTATCACCAGGCGACAATCGAGATAGCCATGACGTTCAAAGGGTTCTTCCTAGAGCACGTACCTCGATCTCAGAATCTGGAAGCTGACGCCCTGGCCAGCTTGGCCGCGGACCTAGCCGCTCCTATAAGAAGGCAAGATTCGGTAATCCTTCTTAACAGAGATTTATTCTGTATGAAAAACAGCTGTCACATAGAACGCAGCTACGCCGTAAACACCGATCCTCCTACAAGAGATTGGACAAGTCCTTTCATAGATTTCGTGGTATACAGAATCTTACCAGAGAACCCCAAGGAAGCAGTATCCGTCAAGAGACGATCGCTACGCTTCTACTTCGATGCGTCTTCACAATGCCTGTATCGTCGGACCTACGACGGACTGCTGTTGAGGTGTCTCTCTGGCACCGAAGCACAGCAGATTATCCGTGAAGCTCACGACGGCGTATGCGGAGCGCATCAACCCGGGCCTAAGCTCCAGGATCGCATCAGGAGAATGGGCTATTACTGGCCGACCATGATCGCAGATGCAATACAGTATGCAATGCATTGCAGAGCCTGTCAGGTTCATGCAGACTTCATACATCAACCGTCGGAACATCTACATCCTACGGTCGCATCCTGGCCTTTCGAAGCATGGGGAATGGATATCATCGGTCCTATTCACCCGTCGTCTTCCAGGGGTCACCAGTTCATATTGGCCATCACGGATTACTTTTCCAAATGGGCCGAAGTAATCCCCCTCACTAAGGTAAAGGCATCCAACGTGGTCAGCTTCATCAAACATCACGTCATCTATCATTTCGGGGTACCCCGGAGGATAATTCATGACAATGGGCCCCAGTTCATTAGCCAAACGTTTTATCAGTTTTGCGACAAAAACCGGATACACAATATTGCCTCCACGGCGTACTATCCAGCTGCTAATGGTCTGGCGGAAGCTTTCAACAAAACCATTATCAAACTCTTGAAGAAGTTTGTCTCTTTAAACAAAAGAGACTGGAACAAAAAGCTGGGCGAATGCCTCTGGGCATACCGCACAATGGTCCGAACGCCGATGGGTTGTACCCCATTCTCGCTGGTCTATGGGAGCAAAGCAGTTCTTCCCATTGAAATCCAGATCCCGTCGCTCAGAATAGCCATGGCTAATGAGCTGACTCAAGAAAAGAATGACCTCTTAAGGCTTCAGGAGCTAGAAGGATTAGACGAGAAACGCCTCCAAGCTCAACAGCGCATTGCGCTCTACCAAGCACGCATTTCCAGGGCTTTTAACCATAAAGTAAAGGAAAGGGTGTTCAAAGTCGGGGAGCTGGTTCTAGCAGTAAGAAGGCCGATGATTTTAACTCACAGAAGTAAAGGCAAATTCCAGCCCAAGTGGGAAGGCCCTTATGTGATCGAGACAACGTTCTCGAACGGCGCCTACAGGATAGCCCAGCCTAACGGAGACCTATTAATGGCTCCCATCAAAGGCAAGTTCCTGAAAAGATACTACGCTTAATTTCCCCCCTGCCCAGGCGAAACATAGCGAGAATCTCAATTCTGACGAAACTACCCCAAGAAGAGAAACTAGTTAGGTCATATCCTATCATGTCTATACGACCTCTGAATAGATATATCCTGCTAAAGTGGTTTATCGAGAGTATGTTAGGTCCATACTACCTCTGATATCCCCCTCACTTAAAAAAAAAAACTGTCATTTATATTCCGAAATGACGGGTCCACCACCGTCAGAAAAGAGTCGCTTTTATTCATTCCCAGAAGGAGGCAAAATTACATAGGGAGAGATACATCAAGATGGCGGAGTAATCAGATCACGAATATGCCGCCCCAGTGCAGCCATCCCCTCCTTCCTAAAGACCAAGGCATCGACGCGAGCCCGCTCCAGCTGTGCCTTGGGGGTATGCGTAAGGGCCAGGTTAGCCCTTGCCCGAAGACAGCCCGCACGGGAAGCTTCCGTACGGTCCAGATCCCGTCGCGCTTCACTCAGTCAACCAATCCCTACCTCTGAACCTGCCAACGACTGGGAGGCCCGCTCCTCTGCCAGAGCAAGTTTTTCCCTCAGCTTGGAGACCCTCGCTACATTCCCTTCATGCTCGGATCGACACTGCATCTCAACAGCAAGAGCTTCTTCCACAACAGCCTTTCTCCTATCCATCTCCAGCTTATGCTTCTGGATAGAGTTGTCTAGACTTGCAAGCTTGGTAGCGAGCCGCTCAGCCATGAGGTCGAATCGAGCCTGGACATCAACATCAAGGCTGGCCTCCGCCCGCTGCAAATATTCGTTAACGGGTTGCTCTAAACCATTAACCACCGCCTCCAAAGCGTCAGCTACTCCAGGATTGCCAAGCCCCCTGACAACCTCGATCGAAAGCTGAGAAGTCTTCTTCAGGAGCTCAAAGTCAAGTTTCTTTGCCAACACCATCGGTATCATCGTTTGTAAACCGGTGTAGACAAGGCTGGTATGCTGCTCGGTCAACGCAACTAGACCCGACTGAACGTCCGGAGTAACCGCGATGCTAGTAACTCCCTCTCCAGGGACAATTGCAGACGAGGTAGCCACCGCCGCCGCCTCGACGGGCGGCACGGCCGAAAAAGATGTGACGGCAACGATCGAGGTCATCGGCATACTCGCGAAAGGCGAGGTCGCGATAACAGGTTCGTCCCCCTCCTGAGGCGACGAAACCTCTCCAGGCAAGCTGGCCCCCGAAGACACCTCTGCCTCAGAATTAGGCGCCTCCACATCTTCACTAGGAGCCAACGGCATATACGACGCGTCCGCACCTGATGTGGCTAAACCACGACTTAAGGACGCAATACGACCTGTCATGCCTGGAGAATGAGGTGGGCCGACCGACATCGCCAAAAGTTCGGTCAAGCCTTCCCCAAGACGCGGTCGAGGTTCGTCAGCCAGAGCCTCGCCAAGCGCGCTCGCTGACACAGAAGCAACTTCCCCTACTGCTGACCTCGGGAAAGATTCTTCCATCTGCAGCGGCCACGTGGGCAATCCCGCTCTGCTGCTTGAAGCAGCCACAGCGACAGCAACCTCTAGCGAGGAATCCCCGACGCCACCAGCTGGAGCTGTAGAAGGTCCCTCTCTAAAAGGCGAGGAACCTCCAGCTAAAGATTCATCCCCGATATAGGGAAGTGCCGACTCACTCACGGGAGCCTCAATACCAGGAATGCGGAGAGGACGAGCCACCGTCTCCTTCCTCCTCTTACGAAGGGAAGCGTCCTTCGGAGCAGAAGCCCTTCGCTTCCCAGAGGAGACTATCAAAGCCCCCACCGACGTAGGCACTGCACACCTCGGCAACGACACCAGGAGCTCATCCGGAGTACCAGACTCCTCGCCCTCGTCAGAAGAAACCGAGGGGACTTCGATTCTTCCCCCAGGCTTGGCAGAAGGCACTCTAAAGCTTCCCCGCATGTCGAAATCGCGATGGAAGGTGTTAATCGCCACATAAAACTGGGCGTAAGAGTGAAGGATGTGCAGCTCCGTGGAGGTTGTAACGAACGACACGATAAAAATTGCCCCCGTACAACCCATGATGAAATATCGCCACCCTCTAGCTCCATCAATGAGTCCGCCCCTGGGCCTAAAGCTGGTGACGGCGTTACCCACGTGCAATTGATCGTACCCGAACTGCCTGGCAAATCGACTAGGCAAGTAGGGCTCGATGATGCAATAGTATTCGCTCCTATACAGCAGATGGGATGGTCTGATACAGACCAACCAATTAAAAGCCTCCGGAGAAAGAACGGTCTTCTCTCCACCTGAATCCTCAAGCCATACCCCAGATTGGTTGCGATGTACAGGAGGGGGAGTACAGAGGATCTTCCAGCCGTGGCTGAGGTTCAACACTATCCGACAGTCTAAAACTGTGTTCACATTCCGGGTAGAATCCCTGTAATTCAGCAGGAATATGCCCCCTGAGCTGCTGCCGGAACCGGGAGACATCACCCGGGGGTTGTGGAGAATTAACCAACCCATCAGATACAGGTATGGCAATTCCACCCTGGGAAAACTCTCACGCCGAGCTTCATCGACGAGCAACCCATCGGTCATGGCCCTCAGGCCAGCCTGAATACGGAACACCATGGCAGGAAGCAGGCCCAGTCTTGCCCCAAACACCAGACGCACTGCGGGCCACAGGATGTTCCGGTAAATTTGATCTGCAGACGCGATACCGGGCACTACCACTCGATGCAGCCATATGGAGAGGGAACCAGCCAGCTGGGCTTCCTTAGATAGAGGCCTGCGACAGCGCCTCAAGTAACTGTGGGCCTTGGTGCCTTCGGGGTATTTTCCTACCCCCTCAACGAGAATCTGATCGGGAGCCTTGGCATCCTCCATAAGAGCCTCGACCACTTGGGCACTAAGGACGCTCAAGCAGTTTACGGGCTCATTCTTACCCCCCGAAGCTTTCTCCGACTTGGCGGCCCTAGCCCGATGGAAGAAGAGGTAAGACATCCACTTAGTGGTATAGGCCAAATCCGAGGGCTCGTCATGAAAAGTGGTGTACGCGAAGTACTGACACATCAGCTCCTGATATACCTCCGCCACCCGAGGGTCCAAATCCCCCAACTCCCGGTTGGTGGGGACATACTCTTCATATGGGGTATCCCCCATCGGCAGTCTCGAGACAACTGCCATCTCATGGAGGGCCAATCCCAACTCCCCCAGTGGAGTGGCGAAGGTCCCGGTGAGCGGAATATACCGCTCCATCAGTGCCAAGAACAAATTAGCATTGGGAGGCAACCCAACACTCGTCGCGCTCACAGCGGCGTATAGTCCGATGTCCTCCAGCTCTCTTCGGAAGTGTGACAAGGCCCAATCAACTAGGCATCTCCATCGGGAGTTCGTCGGGGCGATCCACCCGTTGCACCGAGGATTCTCCTTGGGGTATACCTCACCTCGACTCATGAAGTCGTTGCAGAAGGTCGGCAACTGAACAGGCTGGATCACCGAGCTAACTTCACTCGGGACATTACCCGGGCACAGCCCCCGGAACAACGTCACAACGCCGGAGGGGCGGCTGACAAACGACCCCTGGTCGGCTCCTTTCAGATGAAAGATCTTTCCAGGCTTCCCGTGAAGATCAGGAGTCAGCTTCCACGACATCTTCCTAGGATGCGTCGCATGGGAGAAAGCCGAAATAGGATAATCCCTCGGCATCGTCGGCAGATACAAGACCAAATTCCCGGCAAGGAAGACCCAAGGCTCCCTCTTAGGCTTCGTCTGGGACTGTTTATCGATCATGACCCCGAAGAGGAAAGCCGGCTTTATGTACTGCTCCCCGTCTACATGTGTCAAGGGTTCGCCATTGATCATGCTCAACAATATTCGCTCACCCTGGGCCGATATCAGAAACTCCCTGCCCTCTGGGTACTGGGGTCCAGAGATGGGAAAGGCCACATGGGACAGATCCTCCAGGTAGTTCGAGTGCAGCATCCCGGCGGCGGAGCCCATCACCTCAGCCAGCGGTGACTCACCCAAATCAACTGCAAAAGTGCAAGGAAAATAGGTCATTACAAATCCTGCACAAGTGCGGACCAAAAAAAAATGACAGTCTGTGCTTTACGCCAAGATTGCGCAAATTTGGTCTCTATACGCCGGAAGTCTCCTCCGCAAGCGTAAAATTCAAAATTTACGATATACCCCGATTTTCGTTAGCCAGAGCTTTTACGCTCGGAACTACGAAAATAAGGAGTTCTTACGCTGGCACATTAGAAATGTGGGTGTAAAAGATGAAAACGTCTCCGTGCATCATCTTCCTCAAAAGAGGCTATCAGCACAGAAGATGACCTAGCGCGGTCACGTTCAACGTGTGCGAAGGATTTTTCGTCGTTTGTGTCATCCCAAAAGGCTCTACCTCTAAAGCCGGATGCGCTGCTCGTCGGCGGGATGCTCCTCTCGGAAGGAGGTTCACCTTGCCCGACCGAAGATTCTCTCTCCGGTACCGAAGAACGAGAAGAAGAACCTACTCTCTTTCCCTTAGCGAAGGGAGTCTGTTTCGACGCCATTTCTGAGGACTCGAGGTGCTCGGAGAAGGAACGAAGGAAAACTCGCACAGTCGAAAACTCTCTTTCGCAGAAGACAGATAAAAAGCTTTTTCTCTCAAAAGCTTGGGGTATATATACGGTCCGAGTCGACTCCTCGAATCCTCGGACGGACCCCTCGAGACCCCAACCGGATCTCGCAGTTAAGAGTTCGTTATGATTGGATGCTACGTCAGCCCACTACCCTCGAAAAGCGGACAGTCAGCGAATTCGAAAGGTTTTTTCGTGCAAGACGGTTCAGCGGGTTCTACGCTAAAGGAGCTTTTTCTACGCTCGACAGCAATAGATCTACGGTTTTACGCTCGCAAGCGGCAAGTCTATGGTTTTACGCCCGGATGCCTTTGTGCTCGGTAGCTTTTATGCTCGAGAGGCCACAAACCTACGACTTTACGCTCAACAGATACCAAATCGACGATCTCACGCTCGGTGGCACTCAGTTTACGCTCAGAAGCAACAGATCCGCAAAATCTCACGCTCGAAGAAATTTTCTTTTCAGGAGCTAAAGATCTACAGTTCTGCGCTAAAGGAGCTTTTCTACGCTCGACAGCAACAGATCTACGGCTTCACGTTCGACAGCTACAAGTCTACGGTTTATGCCGGGATGCCTTTGTGCTCGGTAGCTTTTATGCTCGAGAGGCAGCAAACCTACGACTTCACGCTCAGGAACCACAAGTCCACGATTTCACGCTCGATGGTGTTCTTACGCTCACAGGCTACAGATCTACAGTTCTGCGCTAAAGGAGCTTTTCTACGCTCGACAGCAACAGATCTACGGCTTCACGTTCGACAGCTACAAGTCTACGGTTTATGCCCGGATGCCTTTGTGCTCGATAGCTTTTATGCTCGAGAGGCAGCAAACCTACGACTTCACGCTCAGGAACCACAAGTCCACGATTTCACGCTCGATGATGTTCTTACGCTCACAGGCTACAGATCTACAGTTCTGCGCTAAAGGAGCTTTTCTACGCTCGACAGAAACAGATCTACGACTTCACGTTCGACAGCTACAAGTCTACGGTTTATGCTCGGATGCCTTTGTGCTCGGTAGCTTTTATGCTCGAGAGGCAGCAACCCTACGACTTCACGCTCAGGAACTACAAGTCCACGATTTTACGCTCGATGGTGTTCTTATGCTCACAGGCTATAGATCTACAGTTCTACGCTAAAGGAGCTTTTCTACGCTCGACAGCAATAGATCTACGGCTTCACGTTCGACAGCTACAAGTCTACGGTTTATGCCCGGATGCCTTTCTGCTCGGTAGCTTCTATGCTCGAGAGGCAACAAACCTACGACTTCACGATCAAGAACCACAAGTCTACGATTTCGCGCTCGGTGGTGTTTTTTACGCTCAGAGGCTACAGACTGATGATTTCACGCTCCATGACTTTCCGCATATCCGAACAGTCCCCAAGGCGGTCAATTGTAAAGAGTTCACACAGAAGATACTCGTTCTTGACCCAGAGCATCCCAAGTACCCGAAGCATACAGAGTTCAAACATTGAGAAATTACTCTTCTCGGGTCCAAAATTGGAGGTTCATCCAGACTCCAGTCTGAACATTCCGTCTATCAAGGTGGCAACTCAATTCGACAGCCCAAAAACCTCGACCCTGTTCCAAGGGAGTTTCGAGAGATCATTCTTGAAGACGAAGTCTGAACAAGATCCTGCTCATTAGAGAAGCAACAGTTCAGAATTCTACGCCGTCCCTCAGTCCTAGCAACAGGACAGTTCTAAATGTTCAAGGACGCTCAGCAGCATTCTATGGACTATTCAGGGCCTAATACTCTTTCTATCAGAGTCGACGTAAAGATTTAGACGTGTCAAAGCTGCACATATCCAGACTTCACAAGCAACGTATGGCAAAGACGATCATATGAAGAAGAAAGACGGCTTTATTTAAAGCTAAAATCACAATTACATATGAGGGAAATCCTGTCTACAGGGGTTTTCTTCGTTTTTTGTGATTACATATGAGGGAAATCCCTTCTACGAAGGATTTCCTCATCGTCGTCTGAAGATCGCCCAGAAGCTGTTCTGACAGGTTCTCGCCGGGGTGTCAATTCTTCGTACGTCTTCTCCAGCAGCCAGTCAGTTCCTGCAAACTGGCTGACATGGCAATGGTTACCGGCGGCGGCGACAGAGTTGGGGCTCGCATAAACTGTGCAGACCCCATGCTCCACGCGCCATTAAGTTGGGGTTTTTTCACCCTACTCAATACGGAAGGACGGCGGTTACAGCTTGTCTTCTCTCTCATCACCAGAGGGCATCGAGGGAAGACGCAGCTTGCCGAAGCCGCTGTGGTCAAATACGACCCTTCCTCTCTCCTGGTGCAACGCCATAGAAAGTTTCTGATTATCCCGAGCAAGGGAGGCTAAGATATCCTTCCATGATCCATCGCTGCAATGGACACTTGCTCGAAGACGCCGTCTTCTTCGGCTCCTTACATGCTGGAAGAACATGATCTCCTTCCTCCTCAGATCGACCCGACGAGCTCCGGCGATCATCTCTGTATGACAATGGGAATGTGGTGAAACAGGTTCACCCCCCAGCCTTTTATAGGCGCAAGAGATCACAGCGGTCCCCAATAAATCCGCCATAAAGTCAGTACCGACCGTTTCAAACGCTCCATTCAGAAATGTTTCGAGTTACGAGGGGCCGTTCATGCTTCTTTCAAAGCGTTTCAAATTCCAAGGAATTTAAAAGCTTTGAAGGGGGTCTTGTAGAAGCATGAAAAATATGCTGGAAATAATCTGCGCAGCATATTGATACAGAGCAGCGTAAACAGAGGCCTTCGAAGCCATCCAACGTAAAACAGGGTTCTACATCGCCTCTATGGCGTAAAACCCAGCCGCTCTCAAAGCAGCGATAAAGCGTACGAGGAACGCTTCGTCTTCCCCGAAATGAACCTGTCAAGTCACGCAGTGAACCTGGCCTCTGACTCCTGACAAAAAGTACTGCACGGCTACCCAGACGACGGCTGGAAATGATGGCAGACCCCTCGGGACGTACCCCACGGTATGATGGCGGATCTCTGCATTTAATGCAAAAGATTTGGTTAAATATCACCAAACCGTCGCCTACCACAATCCCCCCAGCGTAAACCGCTCTTTCGCGTACAAGGGAATACGCTGCCTTGTTTACACAGGCAAACATGAGCTGTTTCACGCTCCGCAGTAAGGCAAACCGCTGCCACGTCAAAAGCTGCACTTCGTACGGGGCTCGAGGCACGTTTCTACGTCCAATTGCACATAACAGTGACAGTTTCCCTCAAGGCACGTCTCCGCGACGGATGCACGAAAGGGCTGCAGACCTTTAAAACACGTCTCCGCATTTAATGCACAAGATGATGACAAATCTCTGTAGAAGATTTGATTACATCTTCGAAAGCCGTAATTCCGGCTAAGATGTCCGCATCAGCACTTCGACTCGGTACGCAGTGGCTTCTACGTCCGCTCAGGATCAGTGCTCCCTCGGCTTCCAATGCCCTCTTGGTCTCTACGACCATTCGGCTTCTATGCCCATTCGGCTTCTATGCCTGCTCGGCTTCTATGCCCATTCGTTTTCTATGCCTGCTCGGCTTCTATGCCTATTTTGGCTTCTATGCCAAGGTGACAGTCGCTTGGCTTTTACGCCAACCCCTGCTACACAAGGGATACCTACCTACGTGGCTTCTACGCCGTGATCTTCGTAGCAGATATACACGTTTTGTCCCCTTAGTTGGACACGCGTCATATGCTCACTCAAAAGGTCATTTACACGCAGGCATTGGTTATTTTAAACCGTTGTGTAAAAGGGTACTGTACTGTCCACTCCTCGGTTGTTACACCGACGGAGTGGTCACTGTCACCAAAACTCTATAAATAGAGACCCCTATCAATGGGGAAAGAGGTCGAAAAATTGGTCAAGAAAACCAATACAAGATCAAAGGTTAAAAAATTAGAAACTCGAAGATCGAACAAGGTCATCGAACCAGAGATCAAGGAGGAGAGATAGAGAGAGAGAGAGGAGAACCCAGAGCTCGGGCAAGGAACAGGGAGCGACGACCTTCAGCATCGCGCATCCACCCTCCTTTGCAACCTCCGAAGCTGCATCCTGTCTTCCATGACACTTCTTCAAACATCGTGTAGTCCAAGGGCTAAAGTGATCGACCGCAGATCAGACACCTATAGCAATTTATACCCAGATTAAATAAATTGTACTCCCACATCCTCGTATAGGATTACATTGTACAAGTTTGTTTGTAAACCAAAGGGCGCGGGTCTCTTATAACCCCGTCATTGAAATACACTTTCATTCTTTCGTTTAATACCACAAACAGTTATGGTTATCTTTATTCTTGTATCTTGACAGATGTATCAGACTCATTATCGGGTTATTCCCCGAGTTTATGCTATATTGAGATTGATCTTGTTTTATGATTCTGATATTGTTGTATTCATTTCTGTGGATGAGATTAGTATATTTAGACTCTTATTGTTGTATTACAACTTAAGTACGCCCCGATGGATCCATTAAATTGGGTTTGTCCATCAGTGTGTGCTGCTGGCTATTGCCACGTGTCTAGTCCCTCGATATTTTGGGACTGGGGCATGACAGACTTGGTGCCAGGCATAGAGCCAATTTCAAAGTATGTCTATAGAGTGAACAACAATGAAGTGGTAGAGTTGAAGAAGTAGGTAGATAAATTGGAGGACAAGGGCTTCATCCGCTCCAGATCATCACCGTGGGGTGCTCCAATATTATTTGTACCAAAGAAGGATGTGTCGGTACGTATGTGTATCGACTACAGGGCACTCAACAACATCACTATCAAGAATAAATACCTGTTGCCATGTATTGATAATTTATTTGATCAGTTGAGCAGAGCGAATGTATTATCAAAGATAGACTTGAGGTAGGGGTACCACCAGGTGAAAGTGAAGAAGCCGGACATTCTGAAGACAACTTTCAGGACTCGGTATGGGTAGTTCGAGTTCTTAGTGATATCTTTTAGGTTGACCAATACCCCGACAATATTCATGAACCTGATGAATAAGGTATTTCATCATTACTTGGATCAGTTTGTGGTAGTATTAATTAATAATATATTAATTTATTCAAAGACCCCGGAGGAGCATGAGAAATACCTGAGGATAGTTCTGGAGACCCTCAGGAAGGAGAAGCTTTATGGCAAGCTTTCAAAGTGTGAGTTGTTCCTCGATAATGTTGAATTTCTCGGGCATGTGATTACAGGAGATGGGATCTCAGTAGACCCGAAGAAGATTTTAGCAGTTGAGTCATGGTCTACACTGAGTTTAGTAGTGGAGATTAGGTGTTTTCTTGGATTCGCAAGCTATTATCGGAGATTTGTTCAAGATTTTTCATGATTGCGGAGCCAATGACTAGACTAACCAGGAAGGACGTGGAGTTCGTCTGGACTGAGGAGAGTTAGACTAGTTTTGAGGAGCTAAAGAAGAGGTTGACTACAGTTCCAATGTTGACATTGCCATCAGCGATATGAGGATTTTTTATATATAGTGATGCATCGGGTAAGGGCTTGGGAAGTGTGTTGTAGCAGAACGGAAAAGTAATTGCTTATGCTTCCAGGCAATTACGCCCGCGTGAGAAGAATTACCCTACCCATGACTTAGAGTTGGCAACAGTTATTTTTGCCCTTAAACTGTGGAAGCACTACTTGTATGGAGAGAGGGTAGAGATCTTTACAGATCACAAGAGCTTTAAGTATGTCTTCACACAAAAGGAGCTCAACATGAGACATAAGCGGTCGTTGGAGTTGATGAAGGACTTTGATATTTTTTTACTGTAACATCTAGGGAAGGCCAACGTAGTCGTTGATGCCTTAAGCAGATATCCAGTGGCTATGTATTTGACGAGGGACAGGCACTTGTTGGCCGATCTTGATAGCTTGGGTATTAAGGTACTGGTTCCTGGAGTTATAGCACAGATATGGGAACTTCAGGTACAGTTAGAGTTGATGGACCGAATCAGAGTCGTACAGTTCGAGCTCTAGACTCCAAACACATCCCCGTTTCCTTCGTTGGAACTGCCTTGAGGTATAGTTTCTGAATACCTAATTTATTTTTATGAATTCGGAACCTAATTTTCTGGAAAATTCGTGGAGTGTCAGTTGTCCGAAATCAGACACGTTTCGATATTTTTTGAGATTCTAGGAGATCCTGAACTCAGAATCATGATCCATTTGTGTAAACACCATAATTTTTAGAATTTAATTTAAAATTTTCATTAATTATTATTGTAGATTTTTTTTGTTTTTAGTTAATTATAATAAATGTTTGTTCATGGATTTATATTTTTGTGAATTAAATTAATTATTAAAAATAGTGCAAAAATTATATTTTTGGGTGTATAATTAATAGTAGAATATTATGTAATTTTCTGGAATTTGGGACCAAAACTTTTTTTAATGGCCATATATGCATTGTTTTAAATAAACCAACCCAAACTAAACCGAACCAACCCAATCCAAACTAACTGAACCGAATCCATACCCGAACACACCAACCCAAACCCACCAACCCACCGCTACAGTGACCCCCCAACCCCCGACCGCTTCTCTTCTTCTTCCCGAAACCTCCCTGACCCCTCTTCTTTATCTTCTTGTAACCCCTTCCCCTTCACTCCTATATAAGAACACAACAGACCACCCCCACCACCATCATCTCCTCTGCAATTCCAATGAGTCACCGCCGCCGACGATGCCGGACCACCGCCGACCGCCGCCACAAAGAAGCCGCTCCGCACAGCCGCCAGAATCCCGAGCACAACACACAACAAGGTACACTACTTCTAGACCCTGTAACTCTCTACACAATAATCAAAATATCAACCCGTCGAATCCTATGCGAAGAACACATGACCCTCTTGAATCTTGTATAATTAGTTTGGTGTATTATGTCCTGTGTCGATCGTAATTTACGACACAAAACAGGAAAAAAAGACCCAGTTTGTAGTTCAGAAACTGTTCCAACCATCCATGTTCATATTTGATTTTCTTCCAACCTAGTTAATATTTATAAATTCTACTTGAACAATAATTTAGACAACATAAACAAGTTTTAATCTCTTTAATTAGTTTATTTTAATTCATTGTTTGTTGTGTTTTATTTGCTGTTGAATTTGACCAAAAACTTGGTTTTATAAACCTAAAATTTTCCGAAACGGGGTGCATCCTACCAGACAAGGTGACTTCGTCGTGTACGAATTATACCAAAAGTTGCGTATCGTCAACGCGGACATATAGAATTTTGCGAAAGTTGATTTGGATGTACGTGCACACTGAAATCAATACGTATCCGTCGAAAAGCCCCGAATCGACCTATTTTGACACCCGTCAAAATATTGTGTGTTCTTGTCGTTTCACAATGAAACTTATGCTATCGGATTCATAGTGTTACGCTGGTCCTGTGACCCAAGTTTGGTTCGATTCTGAGAACGTTGATAAAATACCGTTTCGTAGGCCCTATGGTTCCACTTGACGGGCGATTTTATGACCGGCTCATTGGAATCCAGTTCTGGATGTTCCGTTGGGTTCATATCATCGTTCTGGACTCGTAGACACTAAGTTTGACGAATTTAAAAAACTTTATCTCTGGCACATTTTTGGTGCAAAGTGGGAAAACTTTATCTCTGGCACATTTTCGGTACGAAGTGGGCCACATGTGGGCCCCGCTTTGACCAGAAACTATCAATTCTGTCCCTGTGTCCAAATTGGACTTATGTGTAGTCAATCCTAGCTATTTCAAGTTTTCTGAGAGCAATGGTGATGTTTGTTTCAGCATCCGGAGGCATACCTGGAGATTCCACTTATATCGGAGCAAATGACGAAGCTCAGAACCAAGGCAAGTGTACCTTGCCAACTTACAGTAAATCCTGTGATATTAATTGCTTGTGTTCTTTCTTTTTGCTTCTGTGATTTACTTGTTTACCCTAGGACCGTGAGACATTACTTAGCGTTCGAACAAGATTCGAGTTTTGATGTCGTACGTGGAGTCGTATAACATCACTTAGAGAGTTGATACCACGATCCTATTTTTACGTGCTTGCACTACTAGTACGACAGACCATAGGACACCTGACACTGATTACATGAGACAGAGTTTGTCTTGATGTATTTTTTGGTACCAAGATTCTATGTAGGACTATAGGCTTCATGACATTTACAGACATACTTATATACATATACTTATGACCCATGGTGATAGATAGAGGTCTTGGCCCTACGTGTTACTATGTGATACGTGAGGTTACATGGGAGGGGAGAGTCTCACCATACTATAGGCTGATTATGTTTATATATATATATATATATATATATATATATATATATATATATATATATATATATATATATATATATACTACATTACTAGTGGTGCCTTAGGCTTTGTCTTTGGCATATTTACTGGCCCTTCGAGATATTACATGTTGCTATGGGCTCCCCGTCACAGAGCCTATAGTAGTTTTAGCCTGAGTATGAGTAATGCTCTCATTTGTATTTTACAGAGCTGGTTACATAGTTTTCCCTTAGGATCTAATTTTACTTACTGTATTTTATTTGGCTTGAGTGTTTATTGTACCTTGCTATGTCCCCTGAGGACCTGGATCCGGATTATGTCCCCAGGTACAATAGAGGAAGAATACATCGAGATATACGAAACATTAGCTGACGATGGAGGAGTACTGGCACCAGAAGACGAATTTGTGCTAGAGAATTTCTCCTGAGTATTCTGTGACATACTCAGTTATTTATGCTTTCAGTTATTTCATATCTTGACTCATGGACTTATGTATTGACTTATTCTCTTTTCTTATTTTATCGGGTTATCCCCCGAGACACTACATACGTTGACTTAATGATAGAATATTTCTTTTATCTATTATCTTGATTAGTCTATCATATTTAGTTATGTTTCTTTCTGTGGAAGAGATTAGAATTTTTCTGTGATAGATGGTATAGACTGCATTTTTATACAACTTAAGTACACTCTAACGGGTCCATTAAATTGGGATTGTCCATTGGAGTTGTGCTGCTGGCCATTGCCACGTGGCTTGTCCTTCGATATTTTAGGACTCGAGCGTGACATAGTTTTTGTGGTGGCTCATGCAAGTCTACGAATATATTAATTTGGTTTCAACTAAGGAACCGAGCAAGCCTGCAATTAGGATATGATAAATTATAGGATCTCATCCACTTGTTGATCTGTTCTTGACCTCTATATCGACTTTGAAATAATTTCTTGACTTGCATCCTGCCTTGATTCCTCGGTGCACCTCTCATAGTTTACTTTATACGCAGAGTAAAAGATCCACGAGCCAGCAACGAGACTCCCGTGGGTACACCACAAGGTCCTGTGGTCACCTACGATGATGGAGTGACACCATTAGGTGGATATCCATTCACTCAATAAAGTAATCAAGCAGATCAACGTGCCTCGAGATTCTAGCGAGACGATATTCCACCACCGTCGCAGTTTACTCCACCAATGTCCATTTTTCTACCAGGACAGCCTATGGATGGTCAGCAGATGTTCCAAATATTCCATACAATGATGCAAGCACAATAGCAGGTTAGTCAAGAGGTACAGTAATGCCAGGCGGAGAACTTGCGGAATAGCCTAGTGGCAGTACTAGAGCAGACAAACCCACCAGCTAGACGGCCATTGACAGAATCTATCACTGATTTCTGCCAGCTGAAGCCCCATACCTTTTTAGGCAAAGAGGAGCCAACTGAAGTTCATGAGTGGCTCACAAACACTCAACACCAATTAGAAGCAGCTGAGCTTCCGAGGGAGCATTGGATGACTACCGTCAGGATGCAGTTGGCGGGCAATGCACATCACTGGTGGCTATCTGAGGAGAGACGGCTCGGACCGGACCGAGTCACTTCGGAGGAGTTCTCTAGACTCTTCCAAGAAATATACATTCCAGCCATTGCCAGAGCTGAACTTAGGGATAAGTTTAAATGCCTCATTCAAGGCAACATGACGGTAGAAGAGTATAATACAGAGTTCATCCATTTGAGTCGCTTCTCCCTACTCTGAATTCGATAAAAGAGGAGAAGGCGGAGAAGTTCTTTGATGGACTTAGTTTTGAGCTACAGAGATTAATCGGCTCTGTTGTACTTACTTCATTCACGGACGTCCTTGCTGCAGCCTGACGCATGGAGCGCGTTACCAGGAGAGTGTCCAGCCAGAAATGATCGTTCACATCAGCACCAGCCAGAGCACTACAGGAAGAAGCTTCAAAGAGACCTCATATGCACCAGCCACCTAAAGCAGCTCCGCAGGTACTGCCTACATGTCAATATTGTGGCAAGCGAGGTCATTACGAGAGCGAGTGCAGACGCAAGTTAGAATTATGCTTCATTTGCGGATCCAACCAATATTCATCCAAAGATTTTCCAGAGCGTCGAGAGTGAGCACCAATGGTAAACTGACAAACTTTTCCAGTACCAGGAGGATATCAGCCAAGGCCACCCTTGGAACCATATGCCGAACTTTTCCAGTAGACCCAGTAATAGCGGAGGGCACCACCACAAGGACGTGGATAGGCTTTTAAGATGATAGTGGAGAAGGCACAGACTCGAAGAGTTGCGAATATGAGTAAGATTTAGTTTTATCATAGCTAGCTATAATAACGAATATTCCTAGTAATACTTTAGCATGTGCCTGTTAGTTCCATTCCCTAGCCTATACCTAGTATTATCTTAGCTTGAACTTGTTAGTCTAGATTAGTAATATACCAGTGCTACCTAAGTTTTTATTTCTTTTCTACGTGTTCTGCTTGAAAAAAACCCTCACCCTTCCTCTTAATTTTTCTTTGTTCATGGTTCCTTATCTTTTGTGTCGTTCTTCAACAAACATGTCTTACAACCGCGTTATCTCTTTTGTGGCAAACCTTTCTTGACCGGTTACGTTTCGTTTTCTTAATTGCGAGGACACAATTCTTTTAAGGTGGGTAGATTATAAACACCGTAATTTTTAGAATTTAATTTAAAAATTTTATCAATTATTATTGTAGATTTTTTAGTTAATTATAATCAATGTTCGTTCATGGATTTATATTTTTGAATTAAATTAATTATTAAAAATAGTGTAGAAATTATATTTTTGGGTGCATAATTAATAATAGAATATTGTGTAATTTTTCTGAAATTTATTAAGGTCCAAAACTATTTTTAATGGCCATATATGAATTATTTTAAATAAACCAACCCAAACTAAACTGAACCAACCTGTCACGCCCCAGTCCCAAAAATACGTAGGACTAGGACACGTAAGCATGCCAGCCGCATGGATATGACAACTCCAATATATGGAAACCATAACCTATACGTACGCTGTAATATGAATATCAAATCCACAAGTGGTATAACATATGTCACAAGTCACATGATATAATCTAAATCTCATCCACGAAAATCAAATATAATTAAATAACCAACATCTATGAAACTAGATCTCAATAAGAAGTATCTAAGGATGATAGTTGGGTGGAAAAAAATCCACTACCAACTCAAATATAAGAGCAATTACAATATAAGTACACCACAACAAACATAATATAAGTATACCAACTAGCAATCACGGGCTCGAAGAGTAGACATCCGTGAAACATAAGTAACCATCCGAATCTGCGCTCCTACGAATACTCAAGAACAGATACACCTGGAAGGGCCAGGTCCTCAGAGGGACATAACAAGATACATAAAAGTATGCCAATGAAGTACTGAAATAAATATCCAATGGTCGCCTAACCGTCTAAGTGAATGCAGTTAAGAACAACTTTCCCCACAAGTGAGCTATCTGGCTAAAAATTGGGATTTGGCATGATTCTCTATTGGAGATCCAGGGGCCTAAAAGGCACGCCGTCTTTTGAACGCCGGTGGCCCGCTTGATAGTACATAATATATAGTGGTCATCACCACCTGTATCTCCGGCGGAGAATCCGGACGCACAGGAGAAAAGTGCAAAGGAGCTCAAATGCGGTACTTGTTGTTCTCCCCACCCTATGCTCTAAGCATGTCACATCCATGACATAATTTGGTTTATAGCCTATTCTTAGTACCCTAGCCCAATTCTGCAACCAAACAAGGACAAGGATGGGACCACCGTACTACAATAAGCTATGTCCATGGACCTCTAATAACTGCTAAGTCTTCTAGCATGCAAAATTTCTAACAGCAGTTATTCCTAACGCACGGCCCATACGTACAGGAGGCCAAACCCTGCACGCAAGTCCGTGATCTACATGAGACTCATAACTCGTGTAACCACTGTGTCACGGCTAATGAACCTAAAGATGCTACATGATAATGGGGTAGTCTCATAAACAAGGTCAATGCAAATACATAAATAAAAATATATCGCGACGACACCGTCGCGCGCATTTTATATAACAGTTAAAATATATGAACTAAAGACCGAAAATAAAGTTGCATGCAACATATGGAATATGAATAACAGTACAATGGCAAGGTATACTTGCCTGGCAAGAAGCTGCAAAATGTAACGTCCAGATGTCCAACACACAGGACCAAAAGCTATAGTCTCAGAACAAATATCTTCGGATGCTGAAATAGATATCACCAACATTCCCAGAATAAGCAAAATAGCTAGAAAGCACTTCCCTTTCGTCCAATTTGGACACAGGGACAAAACGGTAATTTCGGGTCAAAGTAGGGTCCACGTGTGGCCCACTTTGCACCAAAAAATGTACCAAGGGTAACAGTCTCTAAATGGGACAAGTTATAGGTTAAACAAACTCTAAATGTCAATACGAACCCAATGGTATATCCAAATGTAGATTCCGATGGACCGAACACAATTTTTTCCAAAAAGTCAACCGTAGGACCCGCCAATTGGCGACTTGGTCAACTATCTCAGAATTGTGTGAAAATTGGGTCACAGGACCAGCGCGTTACCACGAGTCAAGTGACATAAGTTTTGTCGCAATCTGACGAGCGTGCACAAAATGCGCGCGACCCTCGTAAAAGTTGCGATACGGGATGTTTTCGCGGATACGGGCTGATTTCGGCGCGCACACGCGTCCGAATTAGTTTCTGCGAACTTTTATGTGTCCAATTATGCTGTGCATACTGTTCGGTACACTTGGTATACGGCAGGGCGGTCCCGTTTGGCGGAACGTGCTCCGTTTCACAACTTTTGGAAATCTGAAAAAGTGTGTTCGCGGAATTTTCCAACGAATTTAATTCTATCTACAGCCGTTAGTAATCTAGGGTTATTTAACAGAAATTAAACTAGGTCAAGTGGTCTATGCGTACAAAAAAGAATCATTGAATTCGGATCTCTGTGGTAGGAGATACGAACTCGGAAGTATGGGTGGTCACCGCAGTTTTCTGCGATCCCAAAATTTTGTCTATTTCCGCCAACTTTGGCGCTATTTTTGCCTATGGTTGCACATTGTTCGAGATCTGCTATCACACAGATATGGAAGAGGCTTAAGGGGTGAGCATACCGGTGAAGACGGGATAGCGTTTGGTTGAGCGAGTCGACGGAAAACAACTCCAGAACACAGGTAGCTCGCTGCAGAAATCTGCAGTACGCGGGGTCGCGGTCGTCGGGATTGGTTTGGATGGTCTGGCGGGGTTCTCCGACTGTGGTGGCGGCACTCTCTAGGTCTAGATGGGAAGAGAAAGGGTCTGGATGATTTAGGTTTAGGGTTTTATTGAAATAATGATATATATATAAGTGAATATAAGGGAGGAGAGAAGAGGGTCGCATGGGCTAACGTGGGGGTCTGGGTGCTTGCTCACAAAAAGGGGGGGGGGTCGGTTTTGCTTATTTGCTGCTGTGTATATATGCAAGGGGACGGCTGTGGTTTGTATCCAGCGGTGTAGCATAGGATGGGTAGGAAAGGGGTAGTTAGTAATGGGTTTGTTATTAATAATTTTTTATTTTATTTTATTTTATTTTATTTTCCTTTTATATTTTTTTCCTTTAAATATATTTGTATATATATATATTTATATATACATATATACTCATAGGAAAAATCTAGAATTACATTAATGCACACTATTAAGCTAGCAACTGCTCAAGGGGTCTTCTACATAAAATAAATTCAAAAAAATTCTTAATGGTCCCATAAATCCCCTAAGTTCACCAACACCTAAAATAAAAATTAATAAAAATCTATTTTTCCTAATTAGCCACTAATTACTACCGATAAATTAATAATTAATAATTAAAAGGATATATACGATTTCTAGAAATAGGGGTTTTACACAACCCAAACCAAACTAACCGAACCGAATCCATACCCGAACACACCAACCCAAACCCACCAACCCAAACCCACCAACCCACTGCTACAATGACCCCCTAACCCCCGACCGCTTCTCTTCTTCTTTTCGAAACCTCTCCGACCCCTCTTCTTCATCTTCTTGTAACCATTCCCCTTCACTCCTATTTCAGAACACAGCAGACCACCCCTACCACTATCATCTTCTCTACCATTCCGACGAGTCACCGTCGCCGACAATGCCGGACAGCCGTCGACCACCGCAGCGAAGAAGCCGCTCCGCACAGCCGCCAGAATCCCGAGCACAACAAACAACGAGGTATACTACTTCTAGCCCCTGTAACTCTCTGTACAGTAATCAAAATATCAACCCATCGAATCCTATACGAAGACCACATGACCCTCTTGAACCCTGTATAATTAGTTCGGTGTATCGTGTCCTGTGTCGATCGTAATTTGCGATACAAAACAGGAAAAAAATGACCCAATTTGTAGTTCAAAAACTGTTCCAACCACCTATGTTCATGTCTAATTTTCTTCCAACCTAGTTAATATTTATAAATTATGCTTGAACAATAATTTAGACAACATAAACAAGTTTTAATCTCTTAAATTAGTTTATTATAATTCGTTGTATGCTGTATTTTATTTGCTATTGAATTTGACCAAAAACTTGGTTTTCTAAACCTAAAATTTTACGAAATAGGGTACGTACCGCCAAACGAGGCAACTTTGTCATGTATGAATTGCACTGAAAGACGCGTATTGTCAACACAGACATGTGAGATTTTATGGAAGTTGATTTGGATATACGTGCATACCGAAATCAACACATATCCGTTGAGAAATCCCGTATCGGTCTGTTCTGACACTAGTCATAATTTCTTGTGTGCTTGTCATTTCGCAATATAACTTATGCCATCGAATTCGCAACATTACGCTGGTCTTGTGACCCAAGTTTGGTTCGATTCTACGAACGTTGACGAAACATCGTTTCGTGGGCCCCACGGTTCTACTTGACGGACAATTTTATGACCGGCTCATCAAAATCCAGTTCTGGATATTCTGTTGGGTTTGTATTATACTTTTGGACTCGTAGACACTAACTTTGATGAATTTAGAGAACTTTATCTTTGGCATATTTTTGGTGCGAAGTGGGCCACATGTGGACCCCGTTTTGACCAGAAATTGTTAATTTTGCCCCTGTGTCCAAATTGAACTTATGGGTAGTCAATCCTACCTATTTCAAGTTTTCTGAGAGTAATAATGATGTTTGTTTCAGTATTCGGAGGCATAACTTAAGATTCCACTTATATCGGAGTAACTGACGGAGCTCAGAACCCAGGCAAGTGTACCTTGACAACTTGCAGTAAATCCTGTGATATTAATTGCTTGTGTTCTTTCTTTTTACTTCTATGATTTACTTGTTCATCCTAGGACCCTAAGAAGTTACTTAGCGTTCGAACAAGATTCGGGTGTCGACGCCGTACGCAGAGTCGTGTAACGTCACTTAGAGAGTTGATACCACGATCCCATTTTTACGTGCTTGCATTACTAGCACGACAGACCATAGGACACCTGATACTGATTACATAAGACAGAGTTTGTCTTGATATATTTCTTGGTACCAGGATTCTGTGTAGTACTATGGGCTTCATAACATTTACAGACATACTTATATACTTGTACTTATGACCTATGGTGATAGATAGAGGTCTTGGCCCTGCGTGTTACTATGTGATACGCGATGTTACATGGGAGGGGAGAGTCTCACCATACTACAGGTTGATTATGTTTATACATATATATATATATATATATATATATATATATATATATATATATATATATATATATATATATATATACTACATTACTGGTGGTGCCTTAAACTTTGTCTTTGGTACATTTATTGACCCTTCGAGATATTACATGCTGTTATGGGCTCCCCGACACAGAGCTGGTTACATAGTTTGTCCTGAGGATCTATTTTTACTTACTATATTTTATTTGGCTTGAGTGTTTATTGTACCTTATTATGTCCCCTGAGGACCTGGATCCGGATTTTGTCCCCAGGTACAATAGAGGAGGAATACCCCGAGATATACGGAACATGAGCTGACGCTGGAGGAGTACTGGCACCAGAAGACGAGGTTGTCCTAGAGGATTTCTCGAGTATTCTTTGACATACTCAGTTATTTATGGTTTCAGTTATTTCATATCTTGAATTTTGGACTTATGTATTGAATTATTATCTTTTCTTATTTTATCGGATTGTTCCTCGAGATACTACATATGTTGACTTAATGATGGACTATTTCCTTTATCTATTATCTTGATTAGTCTATCATATTTGTTATATTTCTTTCTGTGGAAGAGATAAGAAATTTTCGGTAATAGATGGTGTAGACTGCATTTTTATATAACTTAAGTGCACTCTAACGGGTCCATTAAATTGGGATTGTCCATTGGAGTTGTGCTGTTGGCCATTGCCACGTGGCTAGTCCCTCAGTATTTTGGGACTGGGGCGTGACAGTTTGAAGTTTCAAAAATCCGACATGATAAACCAAGATATATAGTTTTCTTGGAATTAAATATTCTATTTTACTATTTTGTAAAATTTGTGCAACCTTGATCTAGTCAGAAAATCGACGAAACTATCATCTGAGCGCCATAATGGCCATAACCTTTTACCAACTTGTGAGTTTGTGAAACCGTCGATTCTAGTATTCAAGTAGCACTGAAATATACAAGAATCTATAAAAAAATTCTAGATTTTATATTTTTGACTTTTGGGTCTACAAGATGTCTCGATTTGCGTGCTGAGTCTCAAGTTGGCAAATTCGATCCTTTGGACAAAAAGTAGAGATTTAATCAAAAATTCAGAATAATTGGATTAAAATAAGATATTAGACTAATTAATTCAAAATTAAATTAATTATCTTTTGACATGGTAATTCGTACTACACAGGCGTTTTGGACTCTGATTTGGGGCCTGATTCGTACCACAGCTAAGGACCACAATCGAGTACATTTTTGTAATTACTTTCAGTACTTGATAGTCTCTATAATATATGCTTAGTATTGATTACTTGATCATTGACACTCGTTACACGGATTAGTAAATATTGGATTCTTGTATTAGATATGTGACTTTCTGGACAATTGTTATTTCTTCGTGTTTGATTCAGAATTAATGTTGTCCTAGTCGGGAGGGGAAATACTTAGTAGAAGTATAAAATATCCTTTCCTCCCATGGTCTTACTGGAATAATAGCAGCCATGCAAAACAAGTGTGGTCTGCCATATTTTACCCTTAGTCGTTCACATATAAGGTATTATAAATCACGTAGATTAGTTTATTCTTATTTGTTTCTCCCATGCTTGTAGTTATTTTCTATGATCGGTTTGGATTATTTTACCTCATTGTCATGAAGGACTTCAGCGGGTAGTTATTCTGGTTGCCTTATTATAATTTTAGTTTTGTTGCCATAATATATTCCTTACTATTTATTGCCTTATAGCTTCTACCAAGTGTTGGAACTATTTTTACTATGATGTACTCGTTCCAATCCTAACTAGATAAAAATATTTTAGGTGACTACGATGAGGATGAGATCCCCACATATTATGGACCGTATGTTGGTGACATAGCTGAGCCTAATCTTGTCCTTCATGAGGATCATGGAGAGTTAGCAGCTCAGACACCAGCTGCGCTTGAGTAGTTATTTTAGTGAGCTGGTTTCGACTGGATTGTTCTCCGAGATTTCTAGTTATATTTTAGATATTATTGGTTGAGAATTTAGTAATGTTTGGGAGACTCTTGTGACTCACATTTGAGACTATTATTTCTTCATTATCTTCGGTACCATCATTTAAATTAGTGCCTATATATATATATATATATATATATATATATATATATATATATATATATATATATATGTTGTGAGTTATAGATTATACTTGTTGCTTATTTTACAACGTTCTACCGCCAACACTGCGGTACAGGCTGGGCGTGCTCATGTCTCATGTCCAAATTTGGGATGCGGGTCGTAACATTACCCATGGCAAATGTGTAACAAGTTAGAGTGACCTAACACTTATTAGAGGTAATATGGATGTGATAGATTAAAACAACTCATCTTGGGAAATTTTGTGGACTTGACATCTATGGTGTACTTATGCAAAGTACAGATAACAAGTATGAATGTAAAATAGAAGATAAGAGTGGACCAAGTGTCTGTTCAGAGGTAATATGGACATGACAGACTTCATTATAGGGGACCCACTGGAAGTATCTGATAAGAGGTGATATGGACATGATAAAATAACTCTGTGGGAATAAATTTTTTGTGGACTTGATACCCATGGTGTACTTGTATGAAGTACAGGTAACAAGTTCGAAGATGAAACATTATCAGAGGTAATATGGACATAATATGTTGCATATTTGTGAAGAAAATAATACAGAGGTAAGGAGGACATGATCATTTTCTTTAGCGGATTAGCTCTACTACAAAAATGGAAGAAATGATAGTTCAGAGGTAATATGGATGTGGACTATCATTTTCTCTGTTGGCGAGAAGAAAAAGAAGTAGAATATCTCTAATCCAACTAAGGATTTAGAAATAAGACATCCTTAGGACAACTGGACTCTAATAATCTGTTTGTTTTCGTAAGAAAATATTTTGGTTGATGTCAACGATAACATTTTGTTGGATCTGAGAACTTGTCCGCTGGAGGACTTTTTGTGGATCTATTACTTATTGTGTATCCAAGAATCTTGAATACAAGTAATATTATGAAATAATGCATGAACATCTTGCTATATTTTTATAATGCTGGGGAATAAGAATGTAAACACTGTACATTTTAAACACTCAACTGGGGATAAAGGGGAATAAATGTAAACACTGTACATTTATAATGTCCTGTTGGGGATTGGAAAGTAAAATTCTAGCCTAGATACAGTACTTCGGAAGGAATATACCACTGACATCATCGACAAATCTCCGTTAGGCTTTGCTAGCCTAAGTTGTGGCTTAGAGATGATGCCCTGGAATTTCCTATACTAAAAAGTCACCGAATTAGAGTTATATCACATTGGTGGTAACTGGCTTGCCGTCATTGTGAAGGATAATAGCTTCAATATAAATCAGTCGTTGGATGCATTTCTTCAATGCGTTGCAATCTCACATAACATGATTTATGTATCGATGGTACATATAGTACTTTGGATAATCAATTTTGTCTGCCTCTTCATGATGTATAATATCGGGCAACTTAATCTTATCATCCTTCACTAATGCATTCAAGATATTGACAACATTATCGTCATCAAGGGAATAAGTTTCCATTGGTCTGAGTTGTAGCTTCGGTATTGAAGAACCCTTGGAGACAATGATAGCAAGAGCCTCCTCTATTTTATCAGTACGATTGTTGTTGTTGTTGTGGGTGAATGGGCGCTTGCATTTATCTCTTGTATTAGGAATTTATAATCCTAAATTTTATGCCTTTACCACTCGGTCCCCGATGGCTAGCAGAGGATTTGGTCAGTGTGGTCAGCTAGTTCATGCAGGCCCCTCGCACCTCTCATCTTGATGCCGTGTATAGGATCTTGAGTTTAGATACCCTTCTCGCTACCTTCAGCAGCTTCGACTCCTATGATGAATGTCGTCCAGTCTTAAAATTGGGTTGGACCCGTCCAGAGCCCTAGTATAGGCAGTAGGTTCTTTTTGTAAGTATCGATGAATGCGTAGTCTGGAATACCGGAGGGCAACTTCAGATTTACTTGCCTGAAACTCTCTATAAATTTATAAGCGGATTCCTTCTCTTTTTGCTTGATGTCGATGAGTGAAGACAATTCATATCCACGCCTCCCTCGTTGAATCATGAAAGAAAAAGATATTTTATTTCATCGAACGAGGATATGCAGTTATCAGGCATACTACGGTACCATTAATAGGCTATGCCGGCCAAGCATCCCACGAATAACCTGGTAAGGAGGGCGTCCTCTTTCTGCAAATAAGCCGTCATCATGTTGCAGTAGTTGATATATTGGCTCGCGATGTCCTATCTTCAAATAAGACTATTGTTTGGGATTTGTATTTAGGAGGGAATATAACATTATCCCAATGAGGAGGATAAGGTTGTTTCACCCCCAGCTTGCGGAGTTGGTCTTTGTTTTTTAAAATATCGACCTGTGCACGCAACTCCCGGATATGTTCGAGAGGATCTTCTGGTCGGAGTGGTGCAGCTGACTGATAAGATCTTGGTTGAATATGTATTATCACTGGCGGAGATCCACTCCCAATATTGAGAGGATTAAGAGTTGGCACTGCTGACTCTAGGAATGCTAATAGATTTGTGTTATCCTGTAGAGGTATTATTTTAGGAGTAGGCTGTGTAGGTATGAATGGAGCCACTTGGAAAGGTACTGGTGTAGCAGAATATTAGGCTGTCATTATTTAATGCATATTTTGTATCATATTGTGCATTTCTCTGAGAGTGACCTCTAATAAGTTGAGGCATTTTTCGGTGGCTTCTGACGGAGAAGTGTCTTGTACGTCACCGATGGCGTAGACGCTAACATCTCTGTATACAATAAAGGGATTGGTAAGAAAGAATTGTGTAGTTGGAGTCTACACTATTAGTTTCAGAATCAGGGGGATTCCTACCCCTAGCCTCGGATTATGAAGAATATCGATTCCCGTGAAGAATAAGCTCCCGTCTTCGAGAACATGTATTTTTGTATACTCCTTCAAATGAGTCAATGAGTTGGTCAAATCTTTTCTGGCTGGGTGTTCTTGAAGAACATCGTCTTGATTGTCTTTCTCCACGAAAAAGATGTGAAGCCATGTATGCTAGAGCAAGGAGCATTTCATCATCATCATACTCCTGGTTGTCAACTTTCTTTGCATGTCTAGGTTTATGAGACATAGTATAGGTCAATCGGTCAAACACAGACCATTTTGCTAATGCACTATAATACTTGATTATAACTCTATGACAATTGCAATGATGTTCGTTAGGAAACACCATTGTAAAGTCCAAATGTCTCTCTTTTTACGCTTTTGTATAATAAGGTCACGTAAATCGAAAGAGGGAAGAAAAAAAGAGGAATAGGGCATACTCTGCCTCTTTACATGAGATACATTGAATGAGATACATTAAATCTTCTATGAATATTTTTGGTCCCCTGTGTGTAGAGTAAGGTGCTGGCTTGATTAACGAATGATTCTCTCCTCTCGAGCTTTTGTCCTTCAGGGATGAGAGGAATTTGTTCCTACCAGTCCTCTTATATACACGTGCACAATTATTATATTGTGAAGATGATGACCCTAATTGGATCACTTTGTGCGGTGTAGGTAAAGTTGGCGCAGTTTGCCTACGTGCATTTAATTTTGCACGAAAGTCTTGGCTTGGCGCACTAATAGTAGATTTCTGACGAGTGGCGCATAACTTTCTCTCAACTGTGCACATAATCATGATGTTAGGAGAATGATTCTCCCCGACTAACACTTTATTTGTGCGCCTATAGTTTTTCTTCTTATGGCATAAATTTTGGAGAAACTTTTCTCCCACTTTGAAGAGTGCGAATGTAGAGAGATTGGTTTGGACAAGTATGTCCAAGCTAGCTCAAAAGCTTGGATGTGGATCACCCTTTGCTTGATATTTTATGAGTTGCGCGATTTGTATCCCTTGTTTAACGCAAGGGACTCAGAAGCTTGGGTGTGGATCATCCTTTGCTTGATATTGCGCGAGTTGCGCGATTTGTATCCTTTGTTTAACGCAAGGGAGTTGTCCACCAATTCTTCGACCTGAGTTTAGTTGACAGAATTGACTAGGTATTTTTTGTCAATCATAATACTTTTTTTCTTGTTGGCAGCAACTTCGAGATATGTATGACGAGGCTTGGGCACCCACACTTTGCGGGTTTTCCTCGACTTGAGTGTGGATGAGGGGTTAACACTACCCCCAAAATAGGACATTTCTTCTTATGCTTCTTGGTCGATCTTCACGACCAAGATCTTCTGCATCGAACCGAACGATGCTGCATCGAGTTGAGTTATCACCTTCTCATCAGTGGAGAAATTTGTCCCCAGCAGAGTCACCACCTTGTTTACAAAATAATGTTTAAACAAAACTTTGTATTATAAACTATTAAAAAGAAAGAAGTGTACATGAGATCCTAAATATAAATATAAGTACAATTGATTCTGGGAAAGTATTGCTGTAGATCTGATCTGTGGGCGATCACGTTACTCCTTGGACCACACGACGATGAAGAAATACAAGAATATTGTGAACAAATTGAATAGTTGGGCAATAAGAAAGCTTTGGCAACAACAACAACACGGCAAGCTTCCATTTCTCTCATTATGTTCTTGAATTTCAAAGACTAGAAAATCCCCCCCCCCCATGAACAATTTAAAGAGTTGGGTAACGAGAAACCCTTGGCAACAACGGCACAACAGGCTTCTATTTCTCCTTATATTCTTGAATTTCAAAGAATTAAAAAATCCCCTAAGGGTTGTACCGATATTGTATTTACAGATTTTAGGAGTGGTTATGAGAGTGTGTGCGCACTTTGGATAGTCTATAATTTTTACCATTATGCGCACACTTTTGGTTGACTAACGCCCCTACGTTATTAATGAGTGAGTGCACAACTTGTTGCCTGTTTGATACATAACTTCCTATAAGAGAAAAGCATAGGTCATGGGGGACAGTTATTTGTATATGTTTCAGGAGAAGTATGGCATATAAGACAAATAATCATAACTTCTCTTTGTTAGTTAGGATCGTAGTCGCACTTTAGAAGTGGTTTGGAGATTGGCGCACTTTTGAAAAGATTGGCTATACAAGCGCGCTTTTGAAGAAGTAGCCATGATGGCGCACTTTTGTAGAAGTTGGCCATAATGGCGCACTTTTGTAGAAGTTGGCACAACGACACACTTTTGATGAAGTTGGCACAGCGGATAGGTCGCTAGACGATAACCTGGGTCTGCATGCTGTAGCTTAGCTGTAATGATGACTTCTGACTCCTCGACTGTTGTTTAGCTGTCAAATTCATTGCAATTAATGTTTGAAAGAAAAGCAGACATGTGATTTGTGCACCTGTCTTTGTTGACAAAAGCAGCTTGAAAGTGCGCCATCCTTTGAAACATAGAGAAAGTGCTATATTCTTCCCCTACTAATTTTATTTGTAGAAAATTGTGCCATCTTCAAGAGCCGCACTTTTGATTCTTATACAGCTACCATATAAGGAACAAATCTACTTAGTCTGGTAAATTATGTAGCATATTCATCCACAGTATATTTATCCTATTTTAGTTGGATAAATCTCCTTTCTAATTCTATTTGAACCGACTTTGGGAAAAAATATCTTCAAATATACTTTTTAATTCCTCCTATGTCACCACTTTATCAGACTCATCTGGTCCTCTCACTCAACTAGCTTTCTGCTACATCTTCTAATTGGATTCTAATTATTGCTACCATATCTTCTGGTGCAATCTTTGCTCCCTTAAATAATCCTTCGACAGTCCTCAACCATTGCCCTACTTTCAATGGGCTTTCAGTTCCATAAAAATTTCTTAGGAATTAGTTTTCTAAAGTTGGCAATGGTTTCAGCTTTCTATTGGGGAGGTGCCCTAAGTTGTTCTAGAACAATTTGTCACTACCATATTTTTGAGGAATAGTATTTTGGTCATTTCATAATTAATTAATGTGCTTGTGGTATATTTATTTATTGTTAGATGCTATATTTTTATTGGACTTGTGTTAGTGGACCTAACTAGATTAGACTAGACTCATGGACCAACATTAATTCTAGTTAGATTGAGCCCAACAAACAAGCCCAATAGTTAGCCCATTCATTAGAAGGATAACTTAATTAGTTAAACCAATTAGATTAGAACCTTCCCTCCTTAATTAATTCCTTTATGATAAGAGCCAAGGGGTATTATAGACTTTTAATAGTAACTTGGAGTAGGGGGCAAGGCCGGCCACAAGGGGAAGGAGAGAGGCTCTCTCTCTCTTAATCCATTCATTTTAATTCTTGATCTAAAATTTTCCATATCCAAATTTCTTCATCCCTACACCAATCCTAACCCAAATTCTCTTCCAATTCCTTCTCTACTCACCATTGGTGGCTATTAGAATAAGGATGAGGAAGGAGCACAAGTTGAAGGCTCTTGATACTGAATTTGAGACTGTATTGAAAATCCATCTTCCAATAGGTACAATTCAGTTTTCCCTCTCTATTTAGACTCTAAATCTGTAGTTTAATCATTAAATACCCTCCCATGTACTAAGGCTACCCATATGAAGTGGAATTAGGTTCATAGGAAGCCTATGGAAGTTATGTGGTATTTTATGTCAATTTTGGGAAAATTTCAAGATTGGCACATCTTGTATTTGTCAATAGGTCTATTTGACCAAATTGATATGTGTTTGGTTGTGTAAGACTAGTGTCGTATCCAAAATTGGATACGTGTATGCCGTATCACGATAAATTGGCAATACGGGTTGATTTGGGGGGTTTTTCTATCGATACGGGGGTTTGAGCATGTCATATTTTGACACAGGCATGTAGATGAGTAGCTAACACTTCATGTTGCTTCTAATTATGATTCTAGATTTTTCGTATCATTCGGGATACGTATGGTAGTATGGTGGAGCCGTATCGCAAGCGTATCATAGATTGAGTATGATACGGGTGCAGTGCACTCCACGTGTTTGATACTTTGCATTCTAATTCAATTTACCTTGGTTATAGCTATTAGAGCATTGAATTTGTAGTTGTTATATATATATATATATATATATATATATATATATATATATATATATATATAGCTATGTTTTATTGCATTTGAGAGTGTTGATGGTCATAGGGAGAGTACGGTAGTTCATGTGCACTATTAGTGTTGATATATATATATATGTGTGTGTGTGTGTGTGTGTGTGTGTGTGTGTGTGTGTGTGTGTGTGTGTGTGTGTGTAGGTGAGTGAAGTAAACCTGTGTGTGTATGCGTGCTAGGGGTTGTCGGGTTGCAAGCAGTGTAGAGCATAACAGCAGCAGTAAGTACTAGCATAGCAGCAGCAAGTGCTAGACAGTAGCAGCAGCAGCAAGTGCTATCATAACAGCAGCAGCAAATGCTAGACAATAGCAGCAGCAGTAAGTGCTAGCATAGCAGCAACAACAAGTGCTAGCATAGCAGTAGCAACAAGTGCTAGGCAGTAGCCACAGCAGCAAATGCTAGAGGTAGTGTTGCAACAACTTGCAGCTGTAACACCCCATTCCGTTCTAGCGGACTGCCGTCTCAAACGGCAAAAGTGCAACTATCCCGACCCGCTTTGCCTCAAACGAGAAGCAAAGGATATCCAGACTTGTCCCTACAGGAATCCGGCTTAGGCTTTCAGAGGCTCGCTTGACGTATCGCTCTACCGAGGCGAATCATCGCTAAGGTGGGTGGCTATGGTAAACTTGTCTTTGCTTAGCCAGCACACATAAAATTTGAAATATTCATGCTAGTCGCTAGGTGAATCACCCCTGCATGCTAATAAGAATCCAACGCACCTAGCTAAGGGAATAATCCCAACTCGTATTGCTATGCTAGAACATGGAAATTGAAATACTGCTTATATTGGACCCTCGCATGCTAAGTCCCCTAACGGTTTCATCTCTCGGCTTACCTTCGGGTCCGAGCAAACGTGTCTGCTTATGTTCCTTAGAACGCATGCTTGCCTGCTTATGAATGTTTAACGTGATTATATTATGCATGCATTCTTGTTAGCCAAGAGACTATCAAATAGTCCTTCTGTGCAATTGAACCTGCAAGTATCCGGGACCGTTAGGTCATCCAAGGCAAATCCCCGAACCAGGGGAATGCATCAAGGCAAGAAAATCACTGTACAGAATCATGATTCAAGCATCTCCTATACTCGTGTTCTACTATACTCTTGTTCTACTGTACTACTGTACTCCTGTTCTACAGTACTCATGTATCTCGTGAACTTGGAAAAAACCCTGACCTGCATATTGCGGACAACTCGGAAACGAGGCATAGTTCCACGGACGGTCTCCGGGGCACTGGGGCCGCTCCGATCCGGATGGAACTCCACTGTAAAGCCTACTGTACTGGACGAGGATGGCGTATAGCACACATTATTCTTTTGCTGCATACCATTCTCTCTACGGCTAAACTGTACTGTATAGTCTACTGTACTGAACGAGATGGCTTGTAGCGCCCACTGTACTTTTGCTGCAAACCATTCGTTTATGACTATTGTCCATAATGGCTATGCCAGCGACTCATGTTCATATAGATAAGTCATCCTCGCTTAGCGGCTATCCGCATGCGAGTCACTGCATCGCATCAATGAATAACTGAATACCTGAACACCTGAACGATCTTGAATAACGACCCTCGTGTTTGTATATGCTATGCCTCTTGAATGTTATACTTGCCCGTGCTTGAATATATTATTTGCCTCGGACAGGGAAGAAGAAATGGTAAGTTGGTAAGTCTCGCCGTATTTTCTCTCATGTTGCACGGCGCACTGCCACACGGGTTAGGCTATTCAAATCTTGCATGAAACTGATCCTAAGGCAACTAGAAAGACAACTTAATAGTTGTGCACGGAACCTGTATTATGTGTTTGGATTTGTCGAGCGGGCGAGTAGCTTCCCCACCAGTGCATTCAATGTACTAATAATCCACCAGTTTGTATGCAGGGTGCGGGAGAACCTCGTTCGGTACGGATGCCTCCTCCGTGCGTGCTAAGGTGTGGAGATCACTCCAAAGCAGCGGTGCATCCGGAACTGAAGCACATATACAAGACATAATGTTGTGAACATCGCCTGATTATCGCCTGTACAATCAATCCACAATTGTAGCCACTTGGCACGCTTTTACTGTTTCAGAGAGAGAGAGGCTTGAGCGACTTGTAATCTCAGCTATACGCCGCCTGTAACACTTGTTTATGTCAATAAAAGAGCTTGTTTTACTTCAACTTGTGTTATTCAATGCTTCCGTTATATTGTCGACTCAGTAAACTTGTTATCGATCGCCTATGCGTTCATGACTCCGCTGCACTCGGACAATCTGTGCGACTCTGTGGCTTAGAACTCTTACCGCCAGCCAACGAACCACGGCCTTGCACGGGCGTGGCTCACGCTCGTGCGACATCACGTCCGGATGGGTCAAAGCGATTGTTCCACGGGAGCGCTGGCGAGGGTGATTCCCGCCTAGCGGGAACGGCCTAAATAGCCTGCGGGAGATCGGGGCATGACATGTTGGTATCAGACCCTGGCTTCTACGCCTTTGAATTTCATTTCGAATATCTCTGTTTCGAAAGCTCGTTCGTGGGTTATGTGCACGCTCTCTCTCAATGCCTCGATAGGATGTTCCAACAATAAGTCTAAATACTTTTAAAATACGTTTTGAATGATATGCTTGCTTGTATGATATTGTGCTGCGAGTGGCCTTTGTGCCAACCTGTACGAACCCTTGAGAATACCGCTAGTAGCTTGTCCGATTTCACTAACTCTAAGTTTGGTTGAATGCATCTATTCGAGGGACGCCTTGAACTAGTGCACCATCTAAGACTTAAGAAAAGGTGAACTCGAGTGCTAAGACATCGCTATCACTAAGCTGGTTGACGTGCTCATGCTAGAAGTGCACTTCGAAAGTGCGCACGATCCAGTCTAAGCGATATGCTGATTTTGACGCTTGTGCAAGTGAATATCCAAATAAATAAGTACAACGACTTGTCTAGGATTGCCTCAACCCTAGATTACTGCTTGTCCTCAGTAAGTCTCGAGGACGAGACTTTTTCTGAGTTGGGTAGGATGTAACACCCTGTTCCGTTCTAGCGGACTGCCGTCTCAAACGACAAAAGTGCAACTGTCCCGACCCGCTTTGCCTCAAGCGAGAAGCAAAGGATATCCAGACTTGTCCCTACAGGAATCCGTCTTAGGCTTTCAGAGGCTCGCTTGATGTATCGCTCTACCGAGGTGAATCATCGCTAAGGTGGATGGCTACGGTGAACTTGTCTTTGCTTAGCCAGCACACATAAAATTTGGAATATTCATGCTAGTCGCTAGGTGAATCACCCCTGCATACTAATAAGAATCCAACGCACCTAGCTAAGGGAATAATCCTAACTCGTATTGCTATGCTAGAATATAGAAATTGAAATACTGCTTATATTGGACCCTCTCATGCTAAGTCCCCTAACAGTTTCATCTCTCGGCTTACCTTCGGGTCCGAGCAAACGTGTCTGCTTATGTTCCTTAGAACGCGTGCTTGCCTGCTTACGAATGTTTAACGTAATTGTATTGTGCATGCATTCTTGTTAGCCAGGAGACTATCAAATAGTCCTTCTGTGCAATTGAACCTGCAAGTATCCGGGACCGTTAGGTCACCCAAGGCAAATCCTTGAACCAGGGGAATGCATCAAGGCAAGATAATCACTATACAAAATCATGATTCAAGCATCTCTTGTACTCGTGTTCTACTGTACTCTTGTTCTACTATATTACTGTACTCCTGTTCTATACTATTCGTGTATCTCGTGAACTTGGAAAAGACCCTGACCTGCATGTCGCAGACAACTCAGAAACGAGGCATAGTTCTACGGACGGTCTCCGGGGCACTGGGGCCGCTCTGATCCGGATGGAACTCCACTGTAAAGCCTACTGTACTAGACGAGGATGGCGTGTAGCACACATTATTCTTTTGCTGCATACCATTCTCTCCACGGCTAAACTATACTGTATAGTCTACTGTACTGAACGAGATGGCTTGTAGCGCCCACTGTACTTTGGCTGCAAACTATTCGTTTATGACTATTGTCCATAATGGCTATGCCAGCGACTCATGTTCATATAGATAAGTCATCCTCGCTTAGCGGCTATCCGCATGCGAGTCACTGTATCGCATCAATGAATAACTGAATACCTGAACACCTGAACGATCTTGAATAACGACCCTTGTGTTTGCATATGCTATGCCTCTTGAATGTTATACTTGCCCGTGCTTGAATATATTGTTTGCCTCAGACAGGAAAGAAGAAATGGTAAGTTGGTAAGTCTCGCCATGTTTTCTCTCATGTTGCACGGCGCACTGCCACACGGGTTAGGCTATTCAAATCTTGCATGAAACTGATCCTAAGGCAACTAAAAAGACAACTTAATAGTTGTGCACGGAACCTGTATTATGTGTTTGGATTTGTCGAGCGGGCGAGTAGCTTCCCCACCAGTGCAATCAATGTACTGATAATCCACCAGTTTGTATGCAGGGTGCTGGAGAACCTCGTTCGGTGCGGATGCCTCCTTCGTGCGTGCTAAGTTGTGAAGATCACTCCGAAGCAGCGGTGCGTCCGGAACTGAAGCACATATACAAGACATAATGTTGTGAACATCGCCTGATTATCGCCTGTACAATTAATCCACAATTGTAGCCACTTGGCACGCTTTTACTTTTTCAGAGAGGGAGGATTGAGCGACTTGTAATCTCGGCTATATGCCGCCTGTAACACTTGTTTATATTAATAAAAAAGCTTGCTTTACTTCAACTTGTGTTATTCAATGCTTCCGCTATATTGTCGACTCAGTGAACTTGTTACCGATCGCCTATGCGTTCATGACTCCGCTGCACTCGGACAATCTGTGCGACTCTGTGCCTTAGAACTCTTACCGCCAGCCAACGAACCACGGCCTTGCACGGGCGTGGCTCACGCTCGTGCGGCATCACGCCCGGATGGGTCAAAGCGATAGTTCCGCGGGAGCGCTGGCGAGGGTGATTCCCGCCTAGTGGGGACGGCAGAAATAGCCTGCGGGAGATTGGGGCATGACAGCGGCAACGGGGTCGGGCAGGCTTGTTGGCAGTAGCAAGAAGTCTAGGAATGTTAGTTATAAAGGTATAATAATAGTTGTTAGTTGTATGTTATTAATTAAATAGGTATGTTAGTGTAGTGGTCATGTGTTATTGTGTAGGTAATATATTAGATAAGTTATGAATGGAAGAGGAGTTAACTGTTAGTTGTTAGAATAGTTATATACAATGAGTTATTTTATGTTTTTGTACTATGGTAAGTAGTATATGTTAGATAGTATAGTTATTAGTTTGAGTTCTAGTGTTACCTTGAAGGATACCAAGGTAATACTAAGGTGTTAGCTTTGACTCAAGGTATTGGGTATTTAGGTATCAAGGGGATAATTGGGTAGTGTGATACCAAGTTTGGCTCCAAGCCAAGGTATCCATAGTACTAGTTTAGCTAGGATTACTAGTATATATTATATTGTGTATCTTATCTGGTATTTTTATATAGATATATATTACGTATCTTACGATACGGTATAGTACTAGTATCCTATAGCTAGTATAGCCTAGTTACATACTGTATGGACCCAATAACATAGAGATGGACTGATACAACCTAGAAATAGCTTATTTGACCAAGTTTGACTAGTTTGACCTGGAGTTGACCTAGTTTGACTATTTTGACCTAAAAATGGCTTAATGACCTAGAATTAGACAAGTTTAGCTTATTTTTATTCCAAAATCTTGTATTGATGTAATATTCCATATTTAGGTCTCTGAGGCACCGTTCCGAATATATTTGATACCGTTTACCGAATTCCAGGCAAGTATATTCTATGATAGTTTCTCATTTATGATATCCCCTATGTTTCTTGTATTTAGTATAGATATCCTTGATTTCTTGACACGATGGTTACACGGATTGGTATATCCAGATCTCATCATGAGATATTATTCTTTAGTATTTACGGTGTATCTTGTGCAAACCTTGTTCTTTGTTCTTCTTGTACCTGTACAGACATTGATCCTTAGGGAGACTAGCTACCTACCCAATGAATCCTGTGTCATAACGTACCATGGTTGGATCTACTATACCAGTCGGGACGGGGAGTGTTAGTGTAGATATGTAAACATACCCTCCTTGTGCATGTCATTATGAGTGTTGATCATATACCGCACGTATGATTAACTAGGCCCTAATCCTTGTGCAAGTTCCCAAGCCGATCACATATTGAAGCTGGTACTCACTCACATAGTAGTAGTATTTCTTGCCCATATTCATGATGCTCATTCTTGTATTTAATTTTAGTATTCCTATTATGCATATCTCTTGTACCTGTATATTGTATCTTGTATATTCATTTTATTTACTATTACATATTTTATATCATTTATTGGAACTGCTGTTAGAGGTGTACTTTGCTCCTTTTCTGACTGGATATATTTTTCCCAGATGACACCGAGGAGTGGTATCCCACTCACTACGGGCCTTGGGACGTAGTTGGATTAGTGCCAGAGACTTTAGCTCAAGAGGGACTTATCCCGGTTGAGACAGACGACCCAGTACCGTAGCTCAGTAGATAGATTTATTTGTACTGGATTTGTCTCCAGCATTGATGTTAGTATTTCGTATTATTTAGATGACTCATTGGATATTATTTTGTCTTGTGAGTTATTTTTGACTCTTCAGTTCTTTGTATCATATTCGTGCGATTGTTCCATCTTACAGATCTGTGATTGAGTATTCATATTTTATTGGTGCCATTATTATATCTTAATTTTTAGATAGATAGTTTACCTAAATATCATTCTGCCATCGATGCTGCGACGTAGGCTGGACGTTGTTCACTACTCATGCCCCTATGCTGGGTGCGGGTCATGACATTTTTAGTGGTGGCCCATGCAGGTCTTCGAGGTCGCAAGTAGTGTAATTCGTAGTGGTGCTCTGATTTGAGTGCTATTATGAGCCTGTTTTAGGATATATGATATAGGCTATAGGCTGAGAATAATCAATCACATCTAGGAAAACCTCTATTGATTCATTTCAACTGTTCTTCCTTAATATTGATATTTGATCTTTAATTGTACTTCTTTAATTCATTTTGCCTCAAGATGCCGCCTAAGACTCGATCATAGCAGAGAGGAGCAGTTTCTGAGAGATATGCGACTTTTTGAGGGCCTGCACCAGTCACTTCTCAGGTGATTGGCGTATCAGTTGCGTTTGGGGGTCCACCTCTAACTCAGAGGATTGTTCCAGCTGTGTCTGAGGGACTTCCACCTCCATTTTCCGTGCCGACAGATGCGACTCAGGTGTTTGCATTATTTCATGAGATATTGGAGGCTCAAAGGGCCCAGTCAGAGGCTCACCAGAGGCATACCGACATATTACAACAGGGTATTGAGAGTTCTCATCAGCTTTCCCTTGCTGTAGTAGAGAGAGGAGCTTCGGTCCAGCAGCGGGTTGCTCCGCAGGTTGTCTAGCTTCGGCCGGGTAATATCCAGGATTTTAAGAAGCTGGAATCTCGGGTCTTCAAGAGAATTGAGGGCATCGTCTACGCTGATGATTGGCTCGAGGATATTGAACGTCTCATAAGGGTGTCCCGTCTTGCTGAGGATCTGAAGGTTGAGGCAGTAGGACTTCAGCTGTTCGATATCACCCGCACTTGGTTCAGGAATAAGCCACTTCTTGCTGATGAGGGGCAGTCTTGGAAGGTGTTCAAGGACCTCTTCAAGAGGAATTTCTTTGCTCGGGTGGACTAATTTGTGTTGGGGAGACAGTTTGAGGGCCTTAGTTAGGGGAGCATGTCCGTGGAGGAGTACGCCGCAAAGTTTTGTAGGCTGAACCGATTTACGGAGTATTTAGTGAGGGAGCCAGAGGTTCGGGCTATCCGCTTCTATGAGGGTCTGAACTTGGAAGTGAAGATCCTCATTCCATCTTTCTATGAGACGTATTCGGAGATACTTGCGGAGGCATGCAAGGTTGAGCGAGAGTTGGGATTAAAACCCAAGAGAGACTACGATTCTTTTCTTGGGGCTAGTAGCAGCGTAGGGTCTGCTAAGCATCCTCATTTTCAGTCTAGGCCTTTTCAGCAGCCACAATAACACCAGACTCTAGATAGGACGTCGGTTCATCAGGCACCCCAGCAGCAGCAGAGACAGTTACAGCAAGCTTCCTGCCACTTCTGCAAGAAGCCCGACCACATTTGGAAAGTTTGCAGAAAGAGGTTGGGAGTGTCTGTATTGTGGTGCCAAGGGACATCAGCTGAGGGATTGTCCTTCCAACCCTCGTCGTGCAGTTCAGGGGGCAGCTTCATCTCCGAGAACATAGGCGAGGCCACTTGCAGTACATCCGAGGGGACCATCGTTTCCAACCCAGTAGCAGTGTTATGTCCAGCACCAGCATCAGGGGGTGCACCTCAGGGACGAGTGTTTACTATGACGGTCGAGGAGACCGAGCCCACCTGAGATGTCATCGCAGGTTCTGTTCTTCTTAATTCTATTCCAGCTTTAGCATTGTTTGATAGTGGTGCTTCCCATAGTTCTGTATCTGTTTCTTTTTCTCTGAAGCATCATTTGGTAGCTGAGTCGTTGTTTAGTACTTGCAAATTCATGAACCGGAGAGTGTAAACTCCCTCACCCAAAATAGGTATTTTGTGTATATTTTATATTATTATATTTATTATAGATGTTGAATTTATTTAGAGTATTCTCTTAGTTAAAATAATTTTTTTTAGTATATTTACTTATATAAATATTTATTTAGAATTATTTTTAGGCTATTTTAGATTATTGGGATTTTTTTATAAGTTTTTAGTTAATTAAAAACTAGTAACACTAATTTTCTAGGACTTTGAAGAATTCATTTTATGTTCAAAATTAATTAAAAATATCCCAAAATTTTATTTCAGGTTCTAAATAGTCAAATATATTTTCTAAAATTTTTTGGGAATTTTTTGAATATTATTAGTATTTATTGGGAGTTATTTAGACTAATAACTAATTTTTAGGACAAAAAGAATTTATTGCGCAAGCCCAGTTATATAGAATGGACCCACATAAATTTTTTTGTGTTTATAATATTATTATATATTTTCTGGAATTATTTCAGAATTTTTGGAATATATTTAAAATTTAGTTTTATTTAAATATTTAAAACTAATTTTTAATGCTTCTCCTAATTTTAGTAGAAAATATATGAATATAAAATTATCCCAAATATTTTTCTAGGGTTTTTCGGTTCAAAATATATTTTCTGTAATTTTTCCAGATTTTTATAATTATTTTTAATGTTTATTTTGAGTTATTTAGATTTAAAACGACTTAAATAATGTTTTGATAAAGGCAAATCAAAAATAAATAATATAAATAAAACCATCCAATCAGATTCTGACACATGTTAGCCTATAGATATCCATTCAGCCACAGGTATATCTATATATATATAATATAATAACCCTAATTATCTCATTATTTTAGAGAGAGAGAGATTTGGGAGAATTGTCATCTAGGGTTTATTTATTTTCCAGAAGCCATTGCGCATAGCTTCGGACTCCAAACGAGGCCTAGTTTCTTGCGTTAGAAAGATATTGAGGTTAGATTTCTGATTATATAATTTTTTTTTCTAAATTATTCGTATTAAATTCTGAAAAATTCGTAGAGCACAGCATGTCCGAAAATAGACGTATTTTGATGTTTTCACAATTTCGGGAGAACCCGGAATCAGAATCATGAACCGTTTAAAGTTTTGGAAAGCTAATGTCGAGATTATCGACATATATTTTTCTCAGAATTTAATTCGAAGTATTTACATACTGTTAATTCCGTAGAACTTCTAGGTTAGAATTTAACCATCGGTGCACAATACAAAATTTGTATGTGCCATAATTCCCAAACGAATTTGAATTCGGATGAGCCGTAAATTCCAGTATGTTTTTGATGCTGAAATCTACAGAAAATCATGCATGAAAGTCGAGTTTGTGTCCATTGATTTTTTGGTCAACAGATCGCCTCGATTTGCGTGCCATGAGTATCGAGTTGATAAAATTCAGTTTCTTTGGGCAAAATTTAGAAATTAACATAAAAATCAGAATAATAAGATTAAAATAGGATTTTAGAGTAATTATTCCAGAATTAAATAAATTAAAATAAATTATCTTTTGACGTGATAAATTTGTAATACATAGGCTATTTGGACTGTGACTTTGACTCTGATTCATACCAGCAACAGGACCCCAGGCAAGTGTACCTCGCCAAACTTGCAGTATATTGATTCATATTATTCTTTTGTTTATTCCTGTGATTGTTGTGCATGCTTAACCTAGGACCGTGTGACTTACTTAGCGTCCGATTATAGTCGGGTGCCAACACCGTACGCGGTGTTGTGTATTGTCATCTAGAGATGGACATTCGTGACCCTTTACATCCTCGTACTTGTCTTATCAAGTACATTATACCCAGGACACTTGACACTATTCATGAGACAGAATCTTCCTGAGATATTCATGGTGATTCTGTATAGGATACAAGTTTATGACATACACAGTTTACATGCTTAGATTATATCCTGACTTGTTGCATTAGTTTTGATCCTGCATGTCATGGATGTCATGCCCCGATCTCCCGCAGGCAATCGGCCGTTCCCGCTAGGCGGGAATCACCCTCGCCAGCGCTCCCGCGGAACGATCACTTAACCCATCTGGGCGTGATGCCGCACGAGCGTGAGCCACGCCCGTGCAAGGCCATGGTTCATTGGCTGGCGGCAAGAGTTCTAAGCCACAAAGTCGCACAGATTATCCGAGTGCAGCGGAGTCATGAACGCATAGGCGATCGGTAACAAGTTCACTGAGTCGACAATATAGCGGAAGCATAGAAACACAAGTTGAAATAAAGCAAGCTCTTTTATTGATATAAACTTGTGTTACAGGCGGCGTATAGCCGAGATTACAAGTCGCTCAAGCCTCTCTGAAACAGTAAAAGCGTGCCAAATGGCTACAACTGTGGAATAATTTGTACAGACGATGGTCAGGCGATGTTCACAACTTCTGTCTTGTATATGTACTTCAGTCCCGGACTTACCGTTGCAAGGCTTCAGAGGGAACTCCTGGCCTTAGCACGCACGAAGGAGGCGTCCGCACCGCACGAGGTTCTCCCGCACCCTGTATATCAAACTGGTGGATTATCAGTACATTGAATGCACTGGTGGGGAAGCTACTCGCCCGCTCGACAAATCCAAACACATAATACAGGTTCCGTGCACAACTATTAAGTTGTCTTTCTAGTTGCCTTAGGATCAGTTTCATGCAGATATTGAATAGCCTAACGTGTCGGGCAGTGCGCCGTGCGATGTTAGAGGAAACACGGTGAGACTTACCAACTTACCATCTCCTTCCCTGTCCAAGGCAAACATTGAGGCAAACAGTATTAATTCAAGCAGGGGCAAGTATAACATTCAGGAGGCATAGCATATGCAAACAGGAGGGTCATTTTTAACTTGATCGTTCAGGTGTTTAGTTGTTTTTGGATGCGATGCAGTGACTCGCACGCGGATAGCCGCTAAGCGAGGATGACTTATCTATATGAACACGGTCGCTGGCAAAGCCATTATGGACACTAGTCTTAAACGAAGATGGTTTGCAGCCAATGTACAGTGGTGCCACAAGCCATTTCGTCCAGTACAGTAGACTATACAGTAAGTTCAGCCATGGAGCGGATGGTATGCAGCGAAAGAACGGTGGGCGCTGCATACTATCTCGTCCAATACAGTTGGCTGAAACAGTGGAGTTCCATCCGGATCGGAGCGGCCCCAGTGCCCCGGAGACCGTCCGTAGAACTATGCCTCGTTTTCGAGTTGTCCGCGACATGCAGGTCAGGGTCAGGGTCAGTTTCCCCTTCACTAGATACTCGAGTACTGTAGAACAGAAGTACAGTGGTACAGTGGTACAGTGGTACAGTAGAACAGTATAACAGTAGTACAGTAGTGCACGATTACAGGAGGTGCTTGAATCATGATTCTTTATAGTGATTAACTTGTCTTGATGCATTCCCCTGGTTCGGGGCTGCCTGGTGACCTAACGGTCCCGAATACTTGCAGGAACATTCAGGCACGGAACGACTACGTAGTAGTCTCCCGGGGTTTGGATGAAAATACGATAACTATCAAGCAGACAAGCATGCGTTTCTAGGAACATAAGTAGGCACGTTGCTCGGGCCCGAAGGTAGTCCGAGAGATGAAATCGTTAAGGGACTTAGCATGCGAGGGTCTGAATATAAGCAGTATTTCCTTTTCCATGTTCTGGCAAGCAATACAAGTTGGGATTATTCCCTTAGCTAGGTGCGTTGGATTTATTAGCATGCAGGGGTGAATCACCTAGCGACTAGCATAAACATTCCAGATTTTATGTGTGCTGGCTAAGCAAAGACAAGTTCACCGTAGCCACCCACCTTAGCGATGATTCGCCTCGGTAGAGCGATACGTCTGAGCGAGCCTCTGAAAGTCCAAGCCGGATTCCTGTAGGGACAAGTCTGGATATCCTTTGCTTCTTGATTGAGGCAAAGCGGGTCGGGACAGCTGCACGATTGTCGTTTGAGACGGCAGTCCGCTTGAGCGGAACAGGGTGTTACATCCTACCCAACTTAGGAAAAGTCTCGTCCTCGAGACTTACTAAGGACAAGCAGTAATCTAGGGTTGAGGCAATCCTAGACAAGTCGTTTGTACTTGTTCATTTGGATATTCACTTGTACAAGCTTCGAAATTAGCATATCGCTTAGACTGGATCGTGCGCACCTTCGACATGTATTTTTAGTGTAAACACGTCAACCAGCTTAGTGATAGCGAAGTCTTAGCACTCGAGTTTCACCTTTTTCATAAGTCTTGGATGGTGCACTAGTTCAAGGCATCCCTCGAATAGATGCATTCAACCAAACTTAGGGATAGTGAAAATCGGACAAGCTACTAGCGATACTCTCAAGGGTTCGCACAGGTTGGCACAAAGGCCACTCGCAGCATACAACCAGACAAGCAAGCATAACATTCAAAATGCATTTTGAAAGTATTTAGACTTATTGTTGGAACATCCCATCGAGGCATTGAGAGAGAGCGTGCACATAACCCACGAACGAGCTTTCGAAATAGAGATATCGAATTGAGGACAAAGGCGTAGAAGCCAGGCTCTGATACCAACATGTCACGCCCCGATCTCCCGCAGGCAATCGGCCGTTCCCGCTAGGCGGGAATCACCCTCGCCAGCGCTCCCGCGGAACGATCGCTTAACCCATCTGGGCGTGATGCCGCACGAGCGTGAGCCACGCCCGTACAAGGCCATGGTTCATTGGCTGGCGGCAAGAGTTCTAAGCCACAAAGTCGTACAGATTGTCCGAGTGCAGCGTTGTCATGAACGCATAGGCGATCGGTAACAGGTTCACTGAGTCAATAATATAGCGGAAGCATAGAAACACAAGTTGAAATAAAGCAAGCTCTTTTATTGATATAAACTTGTGTTACAGGCGGCGTATAGCCGAGATTACAAGTCGCACAAGCCTCTTTGAAACAGTAAAAGCGTGCCAAATGGCTACAACTGTGGAATGATTTGTACAGACGATGGTCAGGCGATGTTCACAACTTATGTCTTGTATATGTGCTTCAGTCCCGGACGCACCGTTGCAAGGCTTCAGAGGGAACTCCTGGCCTTAGCACGCATGAAGGAGGCGTCCGCACCGCACGAGGTTCTCCCGCACCCTGTATATCAAACTGGTGGATTATCAGTACATTGAATGCACTGGTGGGGAAGCTACTCGCCCGCTCGACAAATCCAAACACGTAATACAGGTTCCGTGCACAACTATTAAGTTGTCTTTCTAGTTGCCTTTGGATCAGTTTCATACAGATATTGAATAGCCTAACGTGTCGGGCAGTGCGCCGTGCGATGTTAGAGGAAACACGGCGAGACTTACCAACTTACCATCTCCTTCCCTGTCCAAGGCAAACATTGAGGCAAACAGTATTAATTCAAGCAGGGGCGAGTATAACATTCAGGAGGCATAGCATATGCAAACAGGAGGGTCGTTTTTAACATGATCGTTCAGGTGTTTAGTTGTTTTTGGATGCGATGCAGTAACTCACACGCGGATAGCCGCTAAGCGAGGATGACTTATCTATATGAACACGGTCGCTGGCAAAGCCATTATGGACACTAGTCTTAAACGAAGATGGTTTGCAGCCAATGTACAGTGGTGCCACAAGCCATCTCGTCCAGTACAGTAGACTATACAGTAAGTTCAGCCATGGAGCGGATGGTATACAGCGAAAGAACGGTGGGCGCTGCATACTATCTCGTCCAGTACAGTTGGCTGAAACAGTGGAGTTCCATCCGGATCGGAGCGGCCCCAGTGCCCCGGAGACCGTCCGTGGAACTATGCCTCGTTTTCGAGTTGTCCGCGACATGCAGGTCAGGGTCAGGGTCAGTTTCCCCTTCACTAGATACTCGAGTACTGTAGAACAGGAGTACAATGGTACAGTGGTACAGTGGTACAGTAGAACAGTATAACAGTAGTACAGTAGTGCACGATTACAGGAGGTGCTTGAATCATGATTCTTTACAGTGATTAACTTGTCTTGATGCATTCCCCTGGTTCGGGGCTGCCTGGTGACCTAACGGTCCCGGATACTTGCAGGAACATTCAGGCACGGAACGACTACGTAGTAGTCTCCCGGGATTTGGATAAAAATACGGTAACTATCAAGCAGACAAGCATGCATTTCTAGGAACATAAGCAGGCACGTTGCTCAGACCCGAAGGTAGTCCGAGAGATGAAACCGTTAAGGGACTTAGCATGCGAGGGTCTGAATATAAGCAGTATTTCCTTTTCCATGTTCTAGCAAGCAATACAAGTTGGGATTATTCCCTTAGCTAGGTGCGTTGGATTTATTAGCATGCAGGGGTGAATCACCTAGCGACTAGCATAAACATTCCAGATTTTATGTGTGCTGGCTAAGCAAAGACAAGTTCACCGTAGCCACCCACCTTAGCGATGATTCGCCTCGGTAGAGCGATACGTCTGAGCGAGCCTCTGAAAGTCCAAGCCGGATTCCTGTAGGGACAAGTCTGGATATCCTTTGCTTCTTGATTGAGGCAAAGCGGGTCGGGACAGCTGCACGATTCCCGTTTGAGACGACAGTCCGCTTGAGCGGAACAGGGTGTTACAATGGACCTGAGACGTGAGATTTCATTGGGTGGGGAAAGTATTACCATATCAAAGGCTGATTATATTATATATATTGTCATCTGGATGTGTCTTAGTCTCTGACACAGAGCTATGGCACCAGTTCTGGCCCTTCGAGAAAATACTGCTATGGGTTTCTCCGACACTGATCCTGTAGTAGTCTCAGCCCGAGTATGACTAACACTCTCACTTGCATATCACTTAGCTGGTTATATACTTACCCTATTCTTCATTCATTGTTGTACTGTATTTATTTTGGCTTGTATTTTCTGTACCTTGTTATGTCCCCTGAGGACCTGGATATGGATTATGTTCCCAGGATTTGCCGACGAGATCTATCCCAAGATTTACGGGACAGGAGCAGAAACTGATACAGGAGCTGTACCGACACCCGAGGACAAGGTGTTAGCTGAAGACTTTTTCTGAGCATCCATGTTTCATGCTCAGTATTTATTTATTTCAGTTATTTATATTCTGGACCGTTGAACCATTGTATCAGATATTTATCAGGTTGTTCCCCGAAGCACTTTGTTGAGACTAGCTGATGATTTATATTCCTTATTTATTCTGTGGATCATATTTTATATCTTGTGTGGATGAGATTAGTTGTGCCATGTTGTCGTAGACTTGATTTTACAGCTTAAGTATGCCCTGATGGATCCATTAAATTGGGTTTGTCCATCGGTGCGTACTGCTGGCCATTGCCACGTATCTGGTTCCTCGGTATTTTGGGACTGGGGCGTGACATAGTTTTTGTGGTGGCCCATGCAGGTCTACGACTAAATCGTTTGGTTTTAACTTAGGAACCGAGCAAGCCTGCACCTAGGATTAGAGTATAGGATCTCATCCACAACTGACTATGACTCATCCTTCTTCCAATCCATTCCGTTAAATAATTGCATCATGCTTGATTCATGTGCCTTCTCATTAGTTCCTTAAGTACAACCTTCTCCTAGAATATAGAAGTCCATGTTGATAGAATGATAAGTAGGGTAACATTCCTATTAAGAGTATAACTAGAGTATTGATACCCCACTAAGTCTAGAATATCTAGTGAACTCTAGAATTCCTTATCTCTATAATTGGTTTACCATTACCCCCTGATGAATTATGAAGACTTGAGAGTAGTATAGACACTACTAGAGTTAGTTAGAACTTTTACCATAATGTTTGACCCTAGTATTGAGGAACCAATAGGAAACCAAAATTTAATATTAGGACTGAACCTAACCTTCACAGTTAGAGAAGTATTGGGGAACTACAAATTTAGGTTCTTGTCTTGAGATAAGCAGATAGTACCTTAGAAAGCCAAGAGCAATGTATAGAATATTTTCCTAATCATACCTCAAACCTAGCAACTAGCATACCACTTTTCCTTAGAAAATCATGATGCTATCTAGAGCCCCTATTCTAATTTCATATATTGCTCCTCTGCGACCATAGTGCTCGTTAGAGTACGACGACTGATTATATTTCTTCTCTTCATCTTTCAACTCGTGCCAACTAACCCTTCTGATTATAGACCAAGTGATTTTATTCTATGCTAGGATATATATATAGCTTGCTAGGATTAAGGCTGTAGTCTTGAATTTGAAAATTTTGTGCTTGGTAGTTAGAGTTCGATAAGTTTGAGTTAATCTTGTAGATTATGACCCGATGATTATCCCTTAGTGTTAAATCACGTAAATTGTACCCCCACCTCGATACAAGTTATATTCCCTTTCCCTTGAGACTAATAACCTTTCCATTCTCGCTATTGACACATGTTCTATGAGCACTATGATTAAGACTTAAGGTGACCCTTACCTATATAATGCAATAGGAGACCCTAATAAGTACCAAGATCTTTCCTCATATACCCTAATAAGAGTTTCTATTCTATTTTACATGTGCAAGGTTATTTGCAGGATCCTCTTAAGACTGTCATAGTAGTAGTTTAATTCTTATAAGTTGGGTAGTATGCTTCATAACCTAGTACCACATAGTCCACTTGACCCATCGAGATAGTGTAATTGAATGACATTAATTGTATGCTAGCATAAGATGACAGTGTTGATTCAGACAATAGATCTAGAGGTCCTTGCCCCTATTTGGTCGACTAGCGACTTAGACAAGGAAGTCGTATGATAACTATAGAGATTGTAGAGTCTTTTATTATTGTTGCTTATTTTATTTTGTTCTGTGAACTTGAATAATTTGTACCTCCTTTCATCATCATCTAGCGTACTTATATTTCATATACTACCTTGACTTATGCTGCTATTTTATAGCATAGTTTTGCAAGCTTATTCTTTTATCAAGCTTGTTCATGACATATGTATTAGTGGATGCGTACACTAATACATTTCAGAATCAGTGTACTACGGTCTGATCAACCATAGTGCGCTTGGTTCGCCCTTCGTATAACTACCCTACATGGATTGAGATATGTAGTGATTAGTAGACGAATATATTAGCCCTAGACATGTCTGACATATCATAACGGTTACATAACTGTACTAATACGAGCATACGAACAAAGGATTACCAAAATAGGATTTTAATCCACAACTGCCTTGACAATTCCCATTTGAATTCTTTAAACGCCTTGATCCCGATACTTCTATTCTATTACCACTCCCTTGAACTCTTTATTATTGATCTCCTTCTTCCCTTATTTCGGAAAGACGAAATCTCGTGCTGTGTATAAGTTTGATACACAGAGTACTGGATATACCCCATAGGCCGATCACATACTTGAGGATTATTCTTTCGTAATTAAGGACATATCATATATGATGTAATCGGCATTGAAATTTTGAGGATTGAATGACATGAGTAAAACAAATTAAAGAATTTTTTCTTAAAGTATATAGCCTTATGTGATAGATGGATAAATTCCAAGTTGGGTAGCAGTGCATTGTCAACTCGAGGGAAATTTTTTTTAGATTATGATCGAGTAAGATTAGATTGGGAGAGGTTTAAGCCATTTTAAATTTTAAGAATTTTAGAAGAATGACTAAGATGATGAGGATCAATAAATTTTAAAATCTTGATATTGAGGACCCCATATTTATACCTTAGGTACATGATTTAAATTTTGAATAATGAAAGTAAAATCATCAATTGGAGTTTAGAGGATAAAAATATAGAATTTCAGACTTGAACATTGGTGGACTGTATTTAAATTATTTTTTAATTTGATGATTTAAATTAAGAATTAAAATTTGATGGTTGGACTACCTATTTGAAATATTGAGGATGTGAATGAAATTTAAAAAGTTGAAGAATACAAAAAATTTATAAGTGAAAATAGGAATAATATTGGACTCGAATTACTTCTAGAGGAGATTATGATAGTAGAAGATCGTGAGGTAAAATTTGATATGGGTTATTTAAATCTTGAAGATATTATATGGATTCAATTTAAATTTGGATATTTATGATTTGGAAAAGTGAGAAGAGATTACAATAGGTTAAATTTTGATTTGAACAATGATTGTCTTAATTTTGAAATGATCGCGATAGATTTGAATAGATTTTGTTATTTAAATTTTTGGAAGAGATTGCGATTGACGTACCTTATGTCCGAATATGAAGGATTTAACAAATTATGTCTTATTTTAATTTTGAGGACGAAATTGTTTTAAGTTGGGTAGATTGTAAACTCCCTCACCCAAAATAGGTATTTTGTGTATATTTTATATTATTATATTTATTATAGATGTTGAATTTATTTAGAGTATTCTCTTAGTTAATTAGAAAATAAATTTTTTTGGTATATTTACTTATATAAATAATTATTCAGAATTATTTTTAGGCTATTTTAGATTATTGGGATTTTTTCATAATTTTTTAGTTAATTAAAAACTAGTAACACTAATTTTCTAGGACTTTGAAGAATTCATTTTATGTTCAAAATTAATTAAAAATACCCCAAAATTTTATTTCAGGTTCTAAATAGTCAAATATATTTTCTAGAATTTTCTGAGAATTTTCTGAATATTATTAGTATTTATTGGGAGTTATTTAGACTAATAACAAATTTTTAGGACTTCTAGAATTTATTGTGCAAGCCCAGTTATATAGAATGGACCCACATAAATTTTTTAGTGTTTATAAAATTATTATATATTTTCTGGAATTATTTCAGAATTTTTGGAATATATTTAATATTTAGTTTTATTTAAATATTTAAAACTAATTTTTAGAGTTTCTCCTAATTTTAGTAGGAAATATATGAATATAAAATTATCCCAAATATTTTTCTAAGGTTTTTCGGTTTAAAATATATTTTCTGTAATTTTTCCAGATTTTTATAATTATTTTTAATGTTTATTTTGAGTTATTTAGATTTAAAACGACTTAAATAATGTTTTGATAAAGGCAAATCAAAAATAAATAATATAAATAAAATCATCCAATCAGATTCTAACACATGTTAGCCTATAGATATCCATTCAGCCGCAGGTACATCTATATATATATAATATAATAACCCTAATTATCTCATTATTTTAGAGAGAGAGAGATTTGGGAGAATTATCATTTAGGGTTTCTTTATTTTCCAGAAGCCATTGCGTATAGCTCCGGACTCCAAACGAGGCCTAGTTTCTTGCGTTAGAAAGATATTGAGGTTAGATTTCTGATTATATAAATTTTTTTTCTAAATTATTAGTATTAAATTCTGGAAAATTCGTAGAGCACAGCATGTCCGAAAATAGACGTGTTTCGATGTTTTCACAATTTCGGGAGAACCCGGAATCAGAATCACGAACCGTTTAAAGTTTCGAAAATCTAATGTCAAGATCATCGACATATATTTTTGTCAGAATTTAATTCGAAGTATTTACATACTGTTATTTCTGTAGAACTTCTAGGTTAGAATTTAACCATCGGTGCACAATATAAAATTTGTATGTGCCATAATTCCCAAACGAATTTGAATTCGGATGAGCCGTAAATTCCAGTATGTTTTTAATGCTGAAATCTACAGGAAATCATGCATGAAAGTCGAGTTTGTGTCGATTGACTTTTTGGTCAATAGATCGCCTCGATTTGCGTGCCATGAGTCTCGAGTTGATAAAATTCAGTTTCTTTGGACAAAATTTGGGAATTAACATAAAAATCAGAATAAGAAGATTAAAATAGGATTTTAGAGTAATTATTCCAGAATTAAATAAATTAAAATAAATTATCTTTTGACGTGATAAATTTGTAATACATAGGCTATTTGGACTGTGACTTTGACTCTGATTCATACCAGCAACAGGACCCCAGGCAAGTGTACCTCGCCAAACTTGCAGTATATTGATTCATATTATTCTTTTGTTTATTCCTGTGATTGTTGTGCATGCTTAACCTAGGACCGTGTGACTTACTTAGCGTCCGATTATAGTCGGGTGCCAACACCGTACGCGGTGTTGTGTATTGTCATCTAGAGATGGACATTCGTGACCCTTTACATCCTCGTACTTGTTTTATCAAGTACATTATACCCAGGACACTTGACACTATTTATGAGACAGAATCTTCCTGAGATATTCATGGTGATTCTGTATAGGATACAGGTTTATGACATACACAGTTTACATGCTTAGATTATATCCTGACTTGTTGCATTAGTTTTGATCCTGCGTGTCATGGACATGAGACGTGAGATTTCATTGGGTGGGGAGAGTATTACCATATCAAAGGCTGATTATATTATATATATTATCATCTGGATGTGTCTTAGTCTCTGACACAGAGCTATGGCACCAGTTCTGGCCCTTCGAGAAAATACTGCTATGGGTTTCTCCGACACTGATCCTGTAGTAGTCTCAGCCCGAGTATGACTAACACTCTCACTTGCATATCACTTAGCTGGTTATATACTTACCCTATTGTTCATTCATTGTTGCACTGCATTTATTTTGGCTTGTATTTTCTGTACCTTGTTATGTCCCCTGAGGACCTGGATATGGATTATGTCCCCAGGATTTGCAGACGAGATCTAGCCCGAGATTTACGGGACCGGAGCAGAAACTGATACAGGAGCTGTACCGACACCCAAGGACGAGGTGTTAGCTGAAGACTTTTCCTGAGCATCCATGTTTCATGCTCAGTATTTATTTATTTCAGTTATTTATATTCTGGACCGTTGAACCATTGTATCAGATATTTATCGGGTTGTTCCCCGAAGCACTTTGTTGAGACTAGCTGATGATTTACATTCCTTATTTATTATGTGGATCATATTTTATATCTTGTGTGGATGAGATTAGTTGTGCCATGTTGTCGTAGACTTGATTTTACAGCTTAAGTATGCCCTGATGGATCCATTAAATTGGATTTGTCCATCGGTGCGTACTGCTGGCCATTGCCACGTATCTGGTCCCTCGGTATTTTGGGACTGGGGTGTGACAGAGAGGCATTATCCTTGTTAGTGATATTTGTAAGGATCAGAGAGTTACTCTGGAAGGCCGGGAGCTGAGTGCGTGTCTACTTGTAATGCCACTTCGAGCTACAATATTATACTCAAAATGGATTGGTTGAGTAGGCACCATGGTAGTATAGATTACAGAGGAGGTATAATTTTGTTTAGCATGCCAGGAGAGCCAGAATTTGAGTTTGCTAGAGGAACTATAGAGCAGATACAAGGCATTAACTGTGGAGCTATGGTGGAAGACAAGGAGTTGTCGCATCCTTTGATAGCAGAGTTGTTGGATGTGTTTCCTGAGGAATTTGCAGGATTGCCGTAAGATCGAGATATTGTATTCTCTATAGACTTGGTGCCAGGTGCAGAGCTAATTTTACAGCATGTCTATAGAGTGAACAACAGTGAGCTGGTTGAACTGAAGAAGCAAGTGGACAAATTACAGGATAAGGGGTTTATCAGATCCAGTTCTTCATCGTGGGGAGCCCCAATATTGTTTGTACCAAAAAAGGATGTATCGGTGCGCATGTGCATCGATTACAGGGCATTGAATAATCTCACTATCAAGAATAAATACCTGTTGCCACGAATTGATGACCTGTTCGATCAGTTGAGTGGTGCCAAGGTATTTTCCAAGATAGACTTGAGATCAGGCTACCACCAGATAAAAGTAAAACCGGAGGATATTTCGAAGACTACTTTTAGGACTCGGTATGGCCAGTATGAGTTCATGGTGATACCGTTTGGGTTGACTAATACCCCGATGGTATTTATGAATTTGATGAACAAGGTGTTCCACCTGTACCTTAAAAAGTTCATGGTGGTGTTCATCAATGACATACTCATATACTCGAAGACACCAAAGGAGCACGAGGAGCATCTACAGATTGTGTTGGATGCGCCGAGGAAGGAGAAGCTGTATGGAAAGCTGTCCAAGTGTGAGTTATTCCTAGACAAGGTGGAGTTCTTAGGATATGTTGTGACTGGTGATGGAATTTTAGTGGATCCGAAGAAGATTGCAGCAATAGAATCTTAGAAGACCCCGAGGTCAGTGGTAGAGATCAAAAGTTTCTTGGGTCTACCAGGCTACTAGAGAAAGTTTGTGCAAGATTTTTCAAGGATTGCCGAGCCGATGACTAAACTTACCAAGAAGGACACGGAGTTTGTTTAGACAGAGGAGTGATAGGCTACTTTTGAGGAATTGAAGACGAGGTTGACGTATGCTCTTATTTTGACGTTGCCATCAGGGTCTGGAGGTTTCACTATCTATAGTGATGCATCAAAAAAAGGAATGGATTGTGTTCTTCAGCAGAATGGGAAAGTGATTGCCTATGCATCTAGGCAATTACGTCCTCATGAGAAGAACTATCCTACCTACGATTTGGAGTTGGCAGCAGTCATCTTTGCCTTGAAGTTATGGAAATACTATTTGTACGGAGAGCGTGTGGAGACCTTCACCAGACCACAGGAGCTTGAAGTACGTTTTCACTCAGAAGGAGTTGAACATAAGGCAGCGTCAGTGGCTGGAACTGATAAAAGATTTTGACATATCTTTACAGTATCATCCGGAGAAAGCCAATGTAGTTGCCGATGCCTTGAGCAGGTATCCGGTAACTATATTTTTGACGTAAGATCGGTATTTATTGGAGGATCTGGAAAGCTTGGGCATTGAGTTGTTAGTTCTTGGTTTTTCCATGAAGATGTGGGGGGTTGCAGATATACTCATAGTTGATGGACAGGATCAAGGCAGCTCAGTATGAGGATGTATCTCTGAGGAGCATTAAAGCTCAGGTGAGAGAAGGATTGGAGGATGATTTCCCTATTGTTGATGATGGTTCTTTGAGGCATGGTGCTAGATTATTTATGCCTGGTGGGGAGCTACATGAGGAGGTATTGCAGGAAGCGCATCGCTCTCAGTATTCCATGCATCCAGGTTCCAACAAGATGTATCGGGATATGCGAGAGAGTATGTGGTAGTATGGCATGAAGAGGGAGGTAGAACAGTTTGTATCCAAATGCTTAGTGCGCAAGCAGTTAAAAACTGAGAGGAAGAGGCCAGGTGGATTACTTCAGCCATTACCTATTCCAGAGTAGAAGTGAGAGCATATTACTATGGATTTTATGTTCTGACTTCCACGATCTCCAGGAGGAAAAGACGCGATTTGGGTCATCGTTGACAGGTTGACCAAGTCCGCCCACTTATTGCCATTCAAGGTGGGTTTATCTACGGAGAAGCTGGCAAAGATGTATGTAAGGTAGATCGTCAGGATACATGGGGTTCCCGTCAGCATAGTCTCGAATCGGGTTAGTCGTTTCACTTTTTATTTCTGGAGGAGTTTGCAGGTGAGTTTGGGCACCCAGCTCAAGTTTCGTACTGCATATCACCCCAGACGGATGGGCAGTCAGAGAGAACCATTCAGAATCTTGAGGATATATTGCGCACCTGTGTACTAGATTTAGGGAGATCTTGGGAGGATCATCTCTATTTGGTAGAGTTTGCTTACAACAACAGCTACCAGGCTAGTATAGAGATGTCACCATTTGAGGCTCTGTACGGTCGGAGATGTCGTAATCCCTTGTCATGGGACGATGTTGGAGAGAGAGCTTTGCTAAGGCTAGAGATGATTATCGATACAGCGGAGAAGGTTAAGTTAATCGGAGACAGACTTCGAGTGGTGCAGGACAGACAGCGACATTGGACTGATAGCCATCGGAGACCTTTGGAGTTTGAGGTATAGTTTTAGATTTTTTTTTTGTGCTTGATATTGGTTGTTTGTTATAGATTAAGTTATTAAGGTTGCATTTTGTTCTAGGTTGGAGGTCTGGTGTTTCTGAGGATTTTTTCGACATGAGACATGATTTATTTCGGTGGAAGCAGAAATCTTAGTCCGTGATTCATCCGACCTTTCAGTATTCTCGAGAGGGTCAGTGCAGTTGCTTACAAACTAGACTTGCCACCTACATTAGAGGGAGTGCACAACATGTTTCACGTGTCATAGTTGAGATGGTACATGGCGGATCCTAATTACGTATTGGATCACTCGGAGATAGAGGTTGTCAAGCCCCAGTCCCAAAATACGTAGGACTAGAAATATGTAAGCATGCCAGCCGTATGTATATGGAGACTCCAATATATGGAAACCATGACACATACGTACGCTGTATTATGAATAATAATTCACAAGTGGTACATATTTGTTACAAGTCACAGGGCATAACTAAATCTTATCCACATAATCATAAAGAAATAAATAACCAATCAACTATATAACTGAATCAAGTATAAAATACTTGATAAGAATAAGTAGTTGGGTGGAGACAAATCCACTACCAAACTAGAATATAAGAGAAACAAGATAAGTACATCAACTAATGATCAGAGAGGCTCGAAGAGAAGACCTTCTCAAAAGAGAATGGAGTAGCAAGTCCTGATCTGTGCTCCTACGAATAGTCACGATCGTCTACACCTGGAAAGGGACCAGGTCCTCAGAGGGATGTAACAAGATACATAGAAGCATGCCAATAAAGTACTGAAAATAAACATCCAAAGGGTCGTCTAACCACCTATGTGAATACACTTTGAGAATAACTTTCCAACATGTGGGCTATCTGGCTAAAATAGGATTGGCATGATTCTCTCGGAGAATCATGGGCCTACAAAGCATGACGTCTTTTGAACGCCAGAGGCCGCCTAATAATAATAATATAGGGGTCATCATGACCACGCATCTCCGACGGAGCGTACGGGTTACACAAGGAAAGTGCAAAGGAGCCCAAACGCCTTACTTGTTGTCCTCCCCACCCCATGCTCTAAGCATGTCATATCCATGACATAATGAGACCTCTAATAACTGCCAAGTCTTCTAACATCTCTCTATTAGCAGTTATTTTCTATCGCACGTCCCATACATATTGATGATCAATCAATACATAAGTCCGTAATCTATATGAGACTCACAACTCGTGTAGGAAATATGTCACGACCAAATAAAATATAAGAATGCCTCATTATGATGGGGTAGTCTCATAAAACCAGGTTAACATGCATAGTATATAATAAAGATAAAATACGACGCTACCGTTGTTGCACCCAAGTTATTCTTGGACGCGCAGTTTATATAGCAGTTAAAATATATGAACTATATGACAGAAATAAAATACATACACTATATGGAATATAAATCATAGTACAATAGCAAGGTATACTTGCCTGGCAAGAAAGCTGCGAAGTGTAAGCATCCAGGTGTCGAGTACAGAGGATCAGAAACTATGGCCTCCGAATGAACATCTCCGGATGCTGAAATAAACATCACCAACGTTCCCATAATAAGCGAGATAGTCAGAAAATTCTACCCTTTCATCCAATTTGGATACAGGACAAAATAGTAATTTTGGGTCAAAGTGGGTTTCACAGGTGGGCCACTTTGCACCGAAAAGTGTGCTAGAGGTAAAGGTTTCTAAATGGGACAAATTATAGGTCAAACAAATTCTAAACGATGATACGAACTCAACGGTATGTCCAATTTTAGATTCCGGTGAGCCGAACACAAATTCGCCCTTAAAGTCAACCGTGGGCTCGCAAATAGGTGACTTTGTCAACTATCTCAGAATCGCGTAAAACTTGGGTCACAGGACCAGCGTGATACGACGAATCCAATGGTGTAAGTTTTGTCGCATTACGACGAGCGTACACAAAATGGGGTAGTACTTTACAAAAGTCACGATACGGGGACTTTTTACGCATACGGGTTAATTTCGACGCGCACACACGTCAGAATCAGCTTCCGGAAAAGCTCACACGGCAGGATATACCATATGCGCCTTTCGGTGCAATTGGTACGCGACGAAGTGGTCCCGTTTGGCGGGGGACGCACTTCGTATCACAAAATTTAAGTTTTAAAAAATTAAGTTTTTGGTCGTTTTGGAGGCCGAATAATTTAACACATAAAATGAATTAATGAAAACTAAAAGAAAAGAAAAATTCTTGGTTATATTGAAAAAAAAACCCTTCAATTAGATTTTTAAAATATTAAACAAGTTAGGGGCAAATTGGGCGTGAACATGGGAGTTTGGTGTTAAAATTTTTGGACTGTTTTGGTCAGTTTTTCGGTCATTTTCCGGTCGATTGTTTGACCAAACCGGGACACGAAAACTCGTCCTACTTGAATGAAAATCCTAGAGGGTTAGGTTGTGAACGTACAAGGATAAACCGCTCAAGAAAAGGACGAGAGATGAGAGAGATATGTTACCTTGAATATGGGACGACGGAACTTGCTGCTGCATGCGTGCGCGCGCGTGGACGGGGACGGACGTTGGCGGCAGCGGCCGCACGGGCGGCGGCGGTCCGCCGTATGGGTCGGTCGCTGGGCTGGGTCGAGGTCTAGGGTTAAGGGTTAGGGTTAGGGTTAGGTTTTGGTTGTGTGTGTATATATATATATATATATATATATATATATATATATATATATATATATATATATATATATATATATATATATATATATATATATATATATATATATATATATATATATATATATATATATATATATATAAGGTAGAGGTGCTGTGTCGTGGGTTTAGGTTTTAGTGTGGTGGGTGGTTTGCTGTGGTGTGAGGGTTAGTGGGAATATGCTTGAGTTTGCTTAGGATTAGGAGTTTAGGTTAGGATTAGTTGTAATTAAGGGTTTTAGGTATTAGTTTAGGTTTTTAAGAATCTTGTTTTTCTTTTCTTTTCTTTTCTTTTCTTTTCTTTTTCTTTTTCTTTTTATTTGTTTTGTTTTGTTTTATTTTTATTTTTTTCTTTTTAATTAACATTATTATTACTATTACTATTATTATTATTATTATTATTATTATTATTATTAACTATATATTTATTTATATATATTCACATATATAGATGAGGCTAAAAATCCTAAAAATAATATTCATACACAAAATAAATTCTAAAAAATTTACTTTATAAAGCTTTAATAAAATACTACACTCAAAATATTTTATGAAATATTTTATAATTAACAATTAGATATTTATCTAGTTATAATAATCAAATAATTGTATTATCAAATAAACTAAGTAAATAATTAAATAGATATTCAACAAAATAGGTTAATAGTAATAATATTGTGGTGGCCCATGTAGGTCGAGGGCATATTGTCTCGGTTACGTTACTGTACCGAACAAGCCTGCACCTAGGAATAGAGTATAGGATCTCATCCACTATTGACTATGACTCGCATTCTTTCAACCTGTTCTACTTGAATAGTTGCATCCTGCTTGATTAATGTACTTCCCTAATAGTTCCTTGAGTTTAGCCCCTCCTAGAATATATATGTCCCTGGTGTTAGATGATAAGTAAGGTAACCTTCCTATTAAGAGTACCACTAGAGTGTTGACACACCACTAAGTTTAGAATATCTAGTGAACCCTAGAATTTCTTATCTATAGATTGGTTTACCATTACCCCTTGATGTATTATGAGGACTTGAGAGTAGTATAGACACTACTAGAGTTAGTTAGAAGTTTTACCATAATGTTTGAACCTAGTATTGAGGAACCAATAGAAAACCCAAAAATTAAAAATTAGGACTGAACCTAACCTTCATAGTTAGATATTATTGGAGAACTATAAACTTAGATCATTGCCTTATTATTAGTAGACAGCACCTTAGGAACCCTAGAGGAATGTAATCAATACTTTTTCCCTAACCATACCTCGAACATAGCAACTAGCATACCACTCCCCCTTAGAGAACCATGATGCTATCTAGAGCCCCCTATTTTAATTTTATATGTTGTTCCTCTGCGACCTTAACGTTCGTTAATTACGCGACGACTAAATTGTGTTCTTCTTTTCTTCATCTTTCAACTCGTGCCACCTGATACTTCTGATTGTAGACCGAGAGATTTTATTCTATGTTAGGATATATAGTTTGCTTAGGTTATAGTTGTAACCTTAGTTTTTTTTAAAATTGTTGTGATTGGTAATTAGAACTTGACAGTTTAAGTTATTCTTGTAGATTGCAACCTGATGATTATCTCTTAGTTTTCAAATTGTGTAACATGTACCCTCACCTCGATACGAGTTATATCCCCTTTCCCCTTGAAGGCCAGTAACCTTCCATTCTTACTATTGACGCTTGCCCTATAAGCGCTATGACTAAGACTTAAGACGACCATGACCTATGTAATATAAGAGGAAACCCTAATAAGTACCAAGACCCTTTCTCGTAGACCTTAACAAGAGTTTCTATGGTATCCTTAAGACATCATAGTATTAGTTTATTGTTATAAGTTGGGTAGTATACCTCACAATCTAGTATCACAGTCTTTTGACCTATTATTGAAGTGTAACTAAATGACATTAATTGTATGCTATCATAAGATGATAGTGTTTATTCAGACTGTAGAACTTAGAGGCTCAGACCCCTATTTGGTCGACTAACGACTTAGACAGGGAGTTAGTATGACAATTGTAGAGATTTTAGAGTCTTATTTCTTTTGTGAACTTAAATTATTTTATAATTTCTCTCATCATAATCCAGTGTATTTATATTTGCTGTACTACCTTGACTTATGCTACTATTATAGCCTAGTTTTTGCAAGCTTATTCTTTTATCAAGCTTGCTCATGACATATGTATTATTGGGTGCACACAATGATACAATTGCCTAATCAGAATCGGTGTATTAAGGTCTAGCTAACCTTAGTGCGTTTGGTTCGCTCTTCACATGACTACTTTACGTGGATTGAGATATATGGTAGTAGACGAATATACTTGCCCCTAGACATATCTGACATATCGTATCGGTTACATAACTGTACTGATACGAGCATGTAAATAGGAAATTACCAAAATATGATTTCAATCCACAACTGCCCTGACAACTCTCTTTTCGAATTCTTTAATCTCTTTGAACGTCGTACTTGTATTCTATCACCTTCACCTTGAATTCTTTATTATTGCTCCCCGTCTTCCCTTATTTTGGAAAGACGAAACCTCGTACTGGTATAAGTTGACACACTGATAGTACTAGATATACCCCATAAGGCTAATCATATGACTTAGTGACTCTCTTTTATAATTGATTAAGGGCATATCATCAGTGATATATTTGGTGTTAAAACTTTGAGGATTGAATAACATGATTAAATAATTTGAGGAATAGTTTTCCTAGATGTATAGCCTTAGGTGATAGATGGGTAAATTTTAAGTTGGGTAGATTGTAAAATCCTCACCCAAAATTAGACCTACTTGGCTGAGATAGTGAGACTAAGGCTAGATTGAATCCAGTTAGAAATAGAATACGGTATTTTTATTTAATTTTGCAATATTGTATCACTTAGCGCACCTTATCGTGCTTCGATAATTGGAGCACTACACTAGCCACTGCCTTCCTACAAATTCCATACCCTTATCCTAGACGTGCCCATCTTCCATTCTGACCTTTGTGCAACTTATAATTAAGCTCCCTCGTGCTACATTTTTGTCGTGCAACATCGCCCCCTCCTTTAAACCTAGCCTTGCATTTTAAATAATGCAAATCTTATACCATCCTTGACTTTCTACCCTGGCTTAATTTTAATTTCGAGGATAAATTTTTTATAAGTTGGGTAGAATATAAAACCCCTAATCCTAAAAACCGTATTAATATTTTTTATTAATTATTAATTTAGTTGTAGTAATTATAAGCTAATTAGGAGAAATAGATTTTATTTAATTTTTATTTTGGGTGTTTGTGAACTTAAGGGATTTATGGGGCCATTAAAAATTATTTCGAATTTATTTCATGTAGGAGACCCTTTAGGTAGTTGCTAGCTTAATGATATGCGTTAATACAAATTCTAGAATTTTTCTATGAATATATATGTATATATATATATATACATATATAAGAAAAAGAAATGAAGAAAGAAAAATGAAATGGAGAAAAAAAAAGGAAAAAAGAAAAGAAAAAAGAAAGTCAAACCTATTCTTTTCCTATTCCTAAACCTTAAGCAAAATCGCACCCTATCTAAAAGAAACAACAGCAGCAACTTCAACTCCCCCCCCAGTGAGCGAACTTCCCCCTCTCACGTTCTTATATATATATATATATATATATATATAATACTTCACCTCTTCGAACCAAAACCCTAACCCTAACTCATTCTTCTCCCTTCCCATCTAAACTGCGCCGCCCTCGACCAGAGACCACCGCCCTCAGCCGCCTCCAGCCGCCGAAAACCGGATCTCGACGACCGCGACCTCGCACAACCCCGCGTGTTGCAGTTTCAATCAGCGAAGTACCTGGGTTCCAGCGTCGTTTCACGTCACCTCGCTGAACTAAACTCGACCCCGTCTTCACCGGTATGATTCTCACCTATCCCCCTCCTATATCTGTATGATAGATAACCTCGAACATCGTGTAACCCTAGGCGAAAATAGCATCCAAGTTGACAGAAAAAGACAACTTTTGGGTGTCGTAGAAAACTGCGGTTACCACCTATGTTCCCGGATTCGTATCTCCCACCACAAAGATCTGAATTCGATTTTTCTTTTTGGTATGCGAAGACCACTTAACCTAGTTTAATTTCTATTAATTAACATTAAATTATTAACTGCTATATGCAGAATTAAATTCATTGAAAAACCCCGAAAACCCATTTTTCCAGATTTTTAAAATTTGTGAAACGGAGCGCGCCCCGCCAAACGGGACCGCCCCGCCATGTACCAAGTATACCAAAAGGTGAGCGCAGCATACCCGGATGTGTGAGAGTTCGCAAAAACTAATTTGGACGCGTGTGCGTGTCGGAATCAGCCCGTATCCGCGGACAATCCCCGTGTCGCAACTTTTGTGAAAGCCATGCGCATATTGTGCACGCTCGTCAGAATATGACGAAACTTGCACCCCTGGACTCGTGGTAACGTGTTGGTCCTGTGACCCAATTTTCACATAATTCTGAGATAGTTGACCAAGTCGCCAATTGGCGGGCCCCACGGTTGATTTTTTGGACAAAATTATGTTCGGCTCATCGGATTCCATATTTGGACATACCGTTGAGTTCGTATTGACATTTAAAGTTTGTTATAATTTGTCCCATTTAGAGACTGTTACCCTTAGCATGCTTTTCGGTGCAAAGTAGGCCACATGTGGACCCCGCTTTGACCCGAAATTACCGTTTTGCTCCTGTGTCCAAATTGGACGAAAGGGAAGTGCTTTCTAGCTATTTTGCTTATTCTGGGAATGTTGGTGATATCTATTTCAGCATTCGGAGACATTGTTCTGAGGCCATAGCTTCTGATCCTGTGTGCGTGATATCTGGACGTTATACTTTGCAGCTTTCTTATCAGGCAAGATACCTTGCCAAATTGCTTACAGTATTTTACATGCTTAATATATTTTTGTATATTTATTGTATTTCTATTTATTTTTTACATGTTTAGTTCCTTTCAGTCATTACTATATATTAGATATGTTGACACACACTTGACACTTAGTATCATGAGAGGACAATCATTAGGCATATGGGCTGTTAACCACTCTGGTAAACCGTAGTATATAGCTTGCACTACGGGCGTGCGTCGCGCTGGTCGCTACCCCCGCGGTATGTCAATTTCTGATGTTCTAGATGGGTGTATGAGTTGTGAGGTAGATCGAGTAGCCTACCCTTGCCCATACGTCGAAAAGTTGTCCTCATTTGCATTCATATAGATTGTCTTGTATAGCGTAGTTACATATTTTCTATCTATTATGCATGTTTACTGTATTCAAATTGGCTTGCTTCTATGTATCTTGTTACGTCCCTCTGAGGACCTGGTCCCTTTCCAGGTGTATCTGTTCTTGATTATTCGCAGGAGCGCAGATTCGGATGGTTACATATGTGTTCGAGGATGTCTTCTCTTCGAGCCCCGTGGTCGTTAGTTGATATTCTTATATTGTGTTTATTGTGTTGTACTTTTCCATTCGAGTTGGTAGTGGATTTGTTTCCATCCAACTATCATCTTTAGATACTTCTTATTGAGATCTAGTTATATAGATGTTGGTTATTTATTTATATTGATTTTCTGTGGATGAGATTTAGATTGTACCCTGTGACTTGTGATACATTTTATTCCACTTGTGGATTTGATATTCATATTACAGCGTACGTATGGGTTATGGTTTCCATATATTGGAGTTGTCATATCCATGCAGCCGGCATGCTTACGTGTCCTAGTCCTATATATTTTGGGACTAGGGCATGACAAATATGCACATCTTACAAAAAAAGAATTTGCATAATTTGGCATGGAGAATTATGGGATACTAATTGTAGAAAAGTTAGAATTAGAAAATAACCATAATTAAATTATATATATAATATCTAAATATTTAATAATTAATCTATGGTCGTTACACTAATGTCATACTAACACCAAGGGATCGAATTTCTGTGTCACGAAAAGATCCTACAGGTAGTGTCTCCTGTGTAGGCTACTTCCTATGAAGGAAATATAGATTTTGGGGCCATCCTATATTATTAATGTCCAAACCACAGTGGAGTATCCTAATAAAATTATTAAATTTTAATTGATTAAAAAAACAATCTAAAACAAATACAAAAAATACAAAATACACTCAAGATACCTATTTTTGGGTGAGGGGGTTTACAATCTACCCAACTTAAATAAATTTCGTCCTCGAAATTAAAAATAAGGCATGATTAGCTAAATACTTCATACTCATATATAAGGCAAGTCAATCGCGATCTCTTCCAAAAATTTAAATAATAAAATATATTCAAATCCATTGTAATCGCTTAAAAATTAAAATAACTACTATTTAAATCAAAATTCAACCTATTGTAATCTATTCTCGATTTTCAATCATCAACATCCAAATTTAAGTCAAATCTATATGACATCTTCAAGATTTAAATAACCCACATCAAATTTTACATCACGATTTTCTACTATCATAATCTCCTCTAGATTTTAAATAATAAACAATTCTAATCAAATCTTGATCCTATTTTCAACTTAAGAATTACGTACTCTTCAAATTTTTAAATTCAATTTTTATTCTTAATATTTCAAATAGATGATCCAACAATCAACATTCAACTTTTAATTCAAATTATCAAATTATAAAATTTTGAACTTAATCCATCAATGTTCATGTTTAAAGTTTTATTTTTTTCGTCAAGTTTTAAATCGTTAATTCAATCTCTAATATTCAAAATTTAAATCATGTGCTCAAGGTATAAATATTTTGTCCGCAATATCAAGATTTTAAAATTTATTAAATCGTCATCATCTTAATCATTCTTCAAAAAAATTCTCAAAATTAAAATGACTTAAATCTCTCAATATAATCTTACTTGATCACAATCTAAAAAAATTCACCTCAAGTTAATAATGTAACTTCTACCCAACTTAGAATTTACCCATCTATCACATAAGACTATACCTTTAAGAAAGACTTCCTCAAATTATTTAATCATTTTATTCAATCCTCAAAAATTTAACACCAAATATATCACATATGATATGCCCTTAGTTACAAAAGATAGTCATAAGGTAAAGTGATTGACCTATGGGGTATATATATTACTCTCCGTGTATCAAACTTATACCAAGCACGAGCGTTCGTCTTTCCGAAATAGGGGAAGACGGAGATCAATAATAAAGAATTCAAGGAGTAGGTGATAGAATACAAGTACGGGGTTCAAAGCGATTAAAGAATTCAAAAGGGAGTTGTCAAGACAGTTGTGGATTGAAATCCTATTTTGGTAAATTCATAATCGTATCTTCATATCAGAACAATTATGTAACTGATACGTTATACTCGAACATGTCTAGAGGGCAAGTATATTCGTCTACTAGTCAACTATATATCTCAATCCACGTAAAGTAGTCATACGAAGAGCAAACCAAGCATACTAAGGTTAGCTAGACCATAATACACTGATTCTGATATAGATAATGTATTAGTGTGTGCACCCAATAATACATATGTCATGAACAAGCTCGATAAAAGAATAAGCTTGCAAAACTAGGCTATAATAGCAGCATAAGTCGAGGTAGTCCAGAAAATATAAGTACGCTGGATTATGATGAAAGAAGGTATAAAATAATTCAAGTTCACAAGAAGATAAGACTCTACAGTCTCTACAATTGCCATACTAACTCCTTGTTTAAGTCTCTAGTCGACCAAATGGGGGTATGAGCCTCTAAGTTCTATAGTCTGGATAAACACTATCGTCTTATGCTAGCATATAGTTAATGGCATTCAATTAAACTTCATTAATGGGTCAAAAGGACTATGGGATACTAGGTTGTGAGGCATACTATCTAATTTATAAGAGTTAACTAATAGTATAACTGCCTTAAGGGGAATCTATAAAATAACCTTGTCCTTGTAAATAAAGTAGAACTCTTATTGGGGTATACGAAGAAAGATCTTGGTACCTATTAGGGTATACTATTGCATTATAAAACTCCATAGATAATGGTCATCTTAAGTCTTAATCATAGTACTTATAGAACAAAAGCATTAATATTAAGAATAGAGAAGTTACTGGTACTCAAGTGATAGAGGATATAACCTGTATTGAGATATGGGTACAAATTACGTGATTTAAAACTAAAAGATAATCATAAAATCACAATCCAAATAAATAACTCAACTATCAAGTTCTAACTACTAAGCACTGAATTTTAAAATTCAAGATTAACAACTATAATCCTAGCAAACTATATATCCTAACATAAAAGGAATCACTTAGCCTACAATTAGAAGGATCAGGTGGCACGAATTAAAAGATGAATGAAAAAATTTAGTCGTCGTACAAATAACGAGCGTTAAGGTTTCGGAGAAACAAGATATAAAATTAAATAAAGTGACTCTTGATAATATCATGGTTTCCTAAGAAAATGTGTCATGCTAATCTTTGTGCTCGAGGTATGATCAAGAAAAATATTCTATTCATTCCTCTTGGCTTTCTAAGATACTGTTCTACTAATATCAAGACAAGAATCTAAATTTATAGATCTCTAATACTATCTCACTATGGAAGTTAGGTTTAGTCATAATATTCAACCTTAGATTTCTATTGGTTCCTCAATACTAGGGTCAAACAATATGGTCAAATTTCTTCCTAACCCTAGTAGTGTCTATACTACTCTCAAGTCTTTCATAAATATATCAAGGGATAGTGGTCAATTAATCTACAGGTAAGGTATGCTAGGGTTTATTAGGTATGATAAACTTAGTGATTTGTCAATATTCTAGTTATATTCTTAGTAGAAATGTTACCCTAATTATCATCCTAACAATAATGATTCCTATATTCTAGCAGAAGGCTATACTCAAGTAACTATTAGGGAAGTACATGAATCAAGCTTGATGCAATTATTTAAATAGAATGGATTGGAAGGAAGGTGAGTCATAGTCAAATGTGGATGAGACCTAAAACTCTAATCTTATTTGCAGGCTTGCTCGATACAATAACGTAACCAAGACAATATACTCTCGACCTGCATGGGCCACTATAAAAAAATATGTCACGTCCCAGTCCCAAAATATATAGGACTAGGAATACATAAGCATGCCAGCCGTATGTATATGGAGACTCCAATATATGGAAACCATAACACATATGTACGCTGTATTATGAAAAATAATTCACAAGTGGTACATATTTGTTACAAGTCACAGGGCATAACTAAATCTCATCTACAGAATCATAAAGAAATGAATAATCAATCAACTATATAACTGAATCAAGTATAAAATACTTGATAAGAACAAGTAGTTGGGTGGAGACAAATCCACTACCAAACTAAAATATAAGAGAAACAAGATAAGTACATCAACTAATGATCAGAGAGGCTCGAAGAGAAGGCCTCCTCAAAAGAGAATGGAGTAGCAAGTCCTGATCTGTGCTCCTGCGAATAGTCACGATCGTCTACACCTGGAAAGGGACCAGGTCCTCAGAGGGACGTACCAAGATACATAGAAGCATGCCAAAAAGTACTAAAAATAAACATCCAAAGGGTCGTCTAACCACCTATGTGAATGCACTTTGAGAATAACTTTCTAACACGTGGGCTATCTGGCTAAAATGGGATTGGCATAATTCTCTCGAAAAATTATGGGCCTACAAAGCATGACGTCTTTTGAACGCCAGAGGCCGCCTGATAATAATAATATAGGGGTCATCATGACCGCGCATCTCCGGCGGAGCATATGGGTTACACAAGGAAACTGCAAAGGAGCCCAAACGCCTTACTTGTTGTCCTCTCCACCCTATGCTCTAAGCATGTCATATCCATGACACGATGAGACCTCTAATAACTGCCAAGTCTTCTAACATATCTCTATTAGCAGTTATTTTCTATCGCACGTCCCATACATACTGATGATTAGTCAATACGTAAGTTCGTAATCTATATGAGACTCACAACTCGTGTAAGAAATTTATCACGGCCAAATAAAATATAAGAATGCCTCATGATGATGGGGTAGTCTCATAAAACTAGGTTAACATGCATAGTATATAATAAAGATAAAATACGACTCCACCGTCGTTGCACCCAAATTATTCTTGGACGCGCAGTTTATATAGCAGTTAAAATATATGAACTAAATGACAGAAATAAAATACATACACCATATCGAATGTAAATCACAGTATAATGGCAAGGTATACTTGTCTGGCAAGAAAGTTGCGAAGTGTAAGCATCCAGGTATCGAGTACAGAGGATCAGAAACTATGGCCTCCGAATGAACATCTCTGAATGCTGAAATAAATATCATCAATATTCCTAGATTAAGCGAGATAGTAAAAAAAGCCTACCCTTTCGTCCAATTTGGACACAGGGGCAAAACGGTAATTTTGGGTCAAAACGGGTTCCACTTGTGGGCCACTTTGCACTGAAAAGCGTGCCAGAGGTAAAGGTATCTAAATTGGACAAATTATAGGTCAAACAAATTCTAAACGACGATACGAACTCAACGGTATGTCCAATTTTGGATTCCGGTGAGTCGAACGCAAATTCGCCCTTAAAATCAACCGTGGAGCCCGCAAATAGGTGGCTTGGTCAACTATCTCAGAATTACGTGAAACTTGGGTCACAGGACCAGCGTGATACCAAGAATCCAATGGCGCAAGTTTTATCACATTCCGACGACCATACACACAATGGGGTGATTTTTGCAAAAGTCGCGATATGGAAGACTTTTTACGGATACGGGTTGATTCCGACGCACACACACGTCCGAATTAGATTCCGCGAAAGCCCACATATCAGGATATACCATACGCGTCTTTTGGTATAATTGGTATGTGATGAGACGGTCCCGTTTGGCGGGGCGCACTCCGTATCACAAAGTTTAAGTTTTGAAAAATCAAGTTTTTGGTCGTTTTCGAGGCCGAATAATTTAACACATAAAACGAATTAATAAAAATTAAAAGAACAAAAAAATTTTCGATTATATTGGGAAGAAAACCCTTTAATTATCTTTTTAAAATATTAAATAGGTTAGTGGCAAATTGGGCGTGAACATGGGGGTTTGGTGTTGAAATTTTTGGACTGTTTTGGTCAGTTTTTCAGCCATTTTTTGGTCAATTTTTTGACCAAATCGGGACACAAAAACTCGTCCCGCTTCAATAAAAATCCTAGAGGGTTAGGTTGTGAACGTAAAAGGACAAACCGCTCAAGAAAAAAATGAGAGATGGGAGAGATATGTTACCTTGAAGATAGGACAACGGAACTTGCTGCTGCACGCGTGGGCGCGGGCGGACGGGGACGGACGGCGGCGGCGGCGGCGGTTGCGGCAGCGCGGGGCGGCCCCGGTCGGCCGGAGGGGTCGGTCGCCGGGCTGGGTCGAGGTCTAGAGTTAGGGTTAGGGTTAGGTTTTAGTTTTTTGTGTGTGTGTATATATATATATATATATATATATATATATATATATATATATATATATATATATATATATATATATATAAGGGAGAGCCGCTGGGTCGTGAGTTTAGGTTTTAGTGGGGTGGGTGGTTTGCTTTGGTGTGAGGGTTAGTAGGAATATGCTTGAGTTTGCTTAGGATTAGGAGTTTAGGTTAGGATTAGTTGTAATTAAGGGTTTTAGGTATTAGTTTAGGTTTTTAAGAATTTTCTTTTTCTTTTCTTTTCTTTTCTTTTCTTTTCTTTTTCTTTTTCTTTTTCTTTTTATTTGTTTTGTTTTGTTTAGTTTAGTTTAGTTTTGTTCTTTTTAACTAACATTATTATTACTATTACTATTACTATTATTATTATTATTATTATTATTATTATTATTATTCTTTCTTATTATTATTATTATTATTAAATATATATTTATTTATATATATTTACATATATAGATGAGGCTAAAAATCCCAAAAATAATATTCGCACACAAAATAAATTCTAAAAAATTTACTTTATAAAGCTTTAATAAAATACTACACTCAAAATATTTTATAAAATATTTTATAATTAACAATTAGATATTTATCTAGTTATAATAATCAAATAATTGTATTATCAAATAAACTAAGTAAATAATTAAATGGATATTCAACAAAATAGGTTAATAGTAAATAATATGCACATCTTATAAATTTTTTTTTTGCCTAATTTGGCATGAAGAATTATGGGATGCTAATTGTAGAAAAGTTGGAATTAGAAAATAACCACAATTAAATTATATATATAATATCTAAATATTTAACAATTAATCTATGGTCGTTACACTAATGTCATACTAACACCAAGGGATCGAATTTTTGTGCCATAAAAAGATCCTACAGGTAGTGTCTCCTGTGTAGGCTATTTCCTATGAAGGGCGATATAGATTTTGGGGCCATCCTATATTATTAATGTCCAAACAACGGTGAAGTATCGTAATAAAAATATTGGATTTTAATTGATTAAAAAATAATCTAAAACAAATACAAGAAATACAAAATACACTCAAGATACCTATTTTTGGGTGAGGGGGTTTACAGAGGTGGTCCCTAGTCTTACCTATCCAGAGCAGCCAGTTAAGATTTTGGATCGGAGAGAGAAGGTGCTGAGGAACTAGACCATTCCCTTAGTACGCGCGCATGGAGGCATCACTCTCTGGGTGAGTCTACTTGGGAGAGGGATGATGAAATGTGAGAGAGTTACCCATATTTGTTTGTGCCATGAGGTATGTTCTTTCCTGATGCTGTTTTATTTGGGGGGGGTAGTTTCGTCTTTGAATTTCGAGGACGAAATTATGTTAAGAGGGGTAGACTTGTCACTACCACATTTTCTAGGAATGATATTTTGGTAATTTTATAATTAATTAATGTGCTTGTGGTATATTTATCTATTATATTATTTATTTGTTGTTAGATGCTACATTTTTATTGGACTTGTGTTAGTGGACCTAACTAGATTAGACTAGACTCATGGACCAACATTAATTCTAGTTAGATTGAGCCCAACAAACAAGCCCAATAGTTAGTTCATTCATTAGGAGGATAACTTAATTAGTTAAACCAATTAAATTAGAATATTTCCTCCTTAATTAATTCATTCTTGACAAGCCCCAAGGGGTATTGTAGACTTTTCATAGTAACTTAGAGTAGGGGGCAAGGCCGGCCACAAGGGGGGAGAGAGACACTCTCTTTTCATCCATTTATTTCAATTCTAGATCTAAAATTTCTTTCATCCAAATTCTTTCATTCCTACACTAATCCTGTCACGACCCGTACCCGGTATAGGGGCACGAGAGCGTGGGTACGTCCAGCCTACGCCGCATCATCGGCGGTAGAACGCTGTCTAGGTCACAATGCTACTATATAACTAAACACCTGTCAATGATATCCATCTCCATAAGGAGGACAATATACATCTCACAATACCTCACAATGTAAACTCAATCACAACAACTAGAAAGTAAAAGGCACAATAAAGATAAGAGGAAATAACATAGTTAAACACCATGTCTCAACATAAGATAACTCACAGTCTAGCTGTCCAACATAAAGTCTCCACTAGTCTCAAATTAAACTTAACATAAGTCTGACATAAACTGAAATAACCTCAATAAGTCTCAAAGCATAAATAAATACTCTCTAGATAGCTGTAGGTAACGTCTCATCTAAAGGAATAGTCTCCTCTAAGATCTCTGGTGTGTAGTCTGCATCTATACCTGGTCCGTAGTGTGTGGTACAGAAATCCTCAAGATCCTCTGGAAAAAATATCCAGTCAGGATTGGAACAAAATACACCACTAACAGCAGTTCCATATTTATTGACAAAAACTATAACACAGTGTAAAGAAATATAAGACATATATGAATAACTGGCAATAAGAATACTGGAATAAAGGAAACGCTGGAATAAAGAAATACTGGAACATCATCATCAATATACATCTAGCAATGAAATAGGAATACAAGTACATGCAACAACAATGAACTGGTATGTAAGTGTGTACGAGAACAATAATTAAAACATGTGAAGTTGCTAGATCAATATACTAGAGATGCATATCAATAATCATCTAACTAAGTGCGTGAAACATCAGTATATCATGTGATCGGCTTGGGACTATATGACTCATTACATTGATTAGCGATCATCCCTAATAGGTCAGGCTAACCACATGTAACAGCGATGAGACATGTAATGGTAAGGCTGCACCGACGTGAGGTGTGGGTGAGCTATAATGCATGTAAAGTTGGGTATGATCACATAAGCTACTAATATTTCCCTATTTTTCCCCAGCTAGCACGATGGATTCTAATCACGACTCCTCGTGACAGGTCTCAATGATGCCAACTCGTGTGAACAATAGTGTCAGAGTCATGTACGCTATATAACAAGAGTTATAGAGATAATCAACATAATGGAAACTGTCAGAGAATGTACTCGCCTTTGGTCCTTAGCTGGAAATACCAATGTCCGGGTTCCAAGGTATCATCTGAAGGATCCAACGGTGCTATAGACACATCATAAACATAATACAGCATCAGACATTACACTAATACACAATCAATACCATGATCTTAGGGACTACGCTAGGGTGGTCATGTCTGTCGTTGCGGTGCATAACAGACAGTCAATGGTATGGTCTTGCCAGTACGTCAATGTACATATGGCAGTATGCTAATCATGTTACGTGGCACAAGTCAATGTAACTACGGGGTATCCATAATTATACTAGGGTCTCATAGTACATCTATAAACATGCATATAATCTTAACTAGCATATAACATTAATTACTTATAATATATATGTACACCAATACATATACAATATATATATATATATATATATATATATATATATATATATATATGTGTGTGTGTGTGTGTGTGTGTGTGTGTGTGTGTGTGTGTGTATACCAATTTATACGTATTAAACATATACCAATGGGATACATATACTATACATATATATACTAATTGAATTCATATACTATATATATATATATGTATATATATACCAATATATCAATATATACAATACACGTATTAAACTATAACTAAAATACTTATGCATACTAATGAGAAATACGCATATTCGCGCACGTGTACAAGTACGCCAGAAGGAGAACTCGAACCTGCGTATGCGGGATGAGGCGTTCGTGTCGAGGTCGTCAGCAGCAGGTCACGGCAGTGTCCGGCGAGTCGACAGCGTCGTGTGGATGAGTTGGCGGGAAGTCGACCCGTGCAGCGGTCGGCGGCTTCGTGCAGTCGGGGAGGTCGACAAACTGCTCAGTGCAGCGTCGTGCGGTAGTGCTCGTCTTCAACAGCGGTTCGGCGGACCGTCAAGGGTTATCGATACGGGAAAGGTCGTCGGGTTGCTGGTTTCAGTACTCCGGTGGGTCTCCGGTCGAGTGCAATGAGAGAGGGGTGGCGGTGCGGTCGATCCAATCGACGTGGTGAAGGAGAGGCGGACTGACGGCGTCGGGGTTCAAGCTCCGGTTGGCTTGCAGGCGGTGAGGGGTTCCATCTCCGGTCGACTTGTAGTCACGGGTTCGTAGTCGGGTCTGGCCGGCTAAGGGCTGCTCGGTTCCGGCGGGTTCACGGTCGAGTTTGGTTGGCTCAGGGCTGCTCGGTTCCGGCGGGTTCACGGTCGGGTTTGGTCAGCTCAGGGATGCTCGGTTCCGGCGGTGAACAGTAAGGGGATGAGGGGATATCGGCTGGGAGTTATTTAGGGTTAAGGGGAATAAAGAAAAAGAAGGGAATATGTATATATACATATATACATATATACATATATATATATATATACATATATATATATATATACATATATATATATATATATATGTATGTGATGTTGGGTTTGACCTAGAATAGGTTGACTTTGGTCAATACTAGGAAAAGGCCTTGGCTTGTTATGGAGATATTCCAATGGCTAGGGTTCGATCGGGTCTAATAAAATTGTGGAAATTGCATTGGTCTAAGGGTTTGGAGGCCATGGTTTCAAGGGGTCGATGTTCAATTACACCCCCCCAAAAATCATGGAAAATATACTGAAGGAGAATGGGTTTATAACACGTGTCATGTCCAACGGGTGTACACCTAATGTACTTTTGCATAAAAGTGCCCAATAATTGGAAAATTACACAAAGAGTGATTCTGGTTTTAATTAATTAAAATTAAATGCATGGAGGTGCTCTACAATTAAATAGAAGTACAAATAGCTGGATTTAAGTGGGACACAAACATCAATTAATGGTTTGGCATGTCTAGAACCACGGTATAAATCTGTTGGAAGATAATGGCTAGCGTAGCATTCTAATTATCGAATAACGATAAAGCGCAACAATCAAATAAAGTTACAGTAATTTAAATAAAATTAATTATCATGCAATCATTTACTCATTAATTACAAATAGACAAAAATATCCTTAATCTGAAAAGTGGGGGTGACAAGTCTACCCTCCTTAAAAGAATTTCGTCCTCGAAATCAAAAATAAATTAGCACAAGAATAAATAATCAACAAGGAATTATACCTCAAGTCTCGAAGAGATACGGATACTGCTCGCGCATTTCGTCCTCTCTCTCCCAAGTTGACTCTCCTGGAGAGTGATTTCTCCATGCAATACGAACCAAAGGAATAGTCTGGTTTCGCAATACCTTTTTTCTACGATCCAAGATCTCAACGGGTTGTTCAGGATAGCTGAGTGTCGGTCCAACTTTGATCTCCGAGTGGTCTAGTACGTGACTAGGATCGGCCACGTACCTTCTTAGCTGCGATACGTAGAACACGTTATGCACTCCATTTAGAGCAGGCGGCAAGTTAAGTCTATAGGGCACTACACCGACCCTTGCAAGAATACTGAAGGGCCCGATGTATCGTGGACTAAGTTTTTTGCCTCTGCCAAAACGAATCGTGCCCCGTATCGAAGAAATCCGTAGGAACACCAAATCGCCAACCTGAAACTCTAGGGGTCTACGGTGGCTATCGGCCCAATGCCGCGGTCTGTCCTGCGCCACTCGCAGTCTGTCTCTGATAAGTTTTACCTTTTCTGCTGCATCTACGACTATTTCTGGTCCTAACAAAACTCTTTCTCCAATATCATCCCAAGATAAGGGTGTACGACACCTTCGTCCATATAAAGCCTCGAATGGTGACATCTTAATGCTGGCCTAGTAGCTGTTGTTGTAAGCAAACTCTACCAAGTGTAGATGTTCCTTCCAAGAACCTCCGAGATCTAATACGCAAGTGCGTAGCATATCTTCAAGAGTCTGAATAGTCCTTTCAGACTACCCATCTGTCTGGGGGTGATATGTGGTACTGAACTTGAGCTGAGTGCCCAAGCTAGACTGCAGACTCCTCCACAAATGGGAAGTGAAATGGCTATCCCGATCTGAGATAATACTCACAGGAACTCCATATAATCTGACAATCTGCTGCACGTATATTTCTGCTAGCTTCTCCGTCGATGTACCCACTTTGAAAGGTAAAAAGTGGGCTAATTTGGTCAACCTATCCACGATGACCCAAATTGCGTCCTTTTCTCTTGGAGAACGAGGAAGTCCCGAAACGAAATCCATAGTCACGTGCTCTCACTTCCATTCTGGAATGGATAATGGTTGAAGCAATCCTCCTGGCCTCTGTTGATCTGCTTTCACCTGTTGGCACACTAAACATCGGGATACGAAGCATGCTACTTCGCTCTTCATACCATACCACCATACATGCTCCCTCAAATCTCGATACATCTTGTTGGCTCCGGGATGCATCGAGTACTGAGAGCGGTGTGCCTCCTGCAAAACTTCTTCTCGTAGCTCTCTACTTGGCACACACATCCTTGTGCCATGTCGTAAGGATCCATCATCCGTAATAGTGAAGTCGTCTATCAATCTTGTCCGAACTTGTGCTCTAATATTCCTTAGAGTCTCATCATCATACTGCGCAGCTCTAATCTTGTCCATCAGCTCTGATTGTATCTGCAATCCCCACATCTGAATCTCAGCTCCTGGAACTAATACTTCAATTTCCAAGCTCTCAAGATCAGCTAATAAATATCTATCCAAAGTCAAGCACATGGCCATCAGATACCTGCTCAAGGCATCAGCGACTACGTTGGCCTTTCCCGGATGGTACTTTAATAAGATATTAAAGTCTTTCATCAATTCTAACCACCGTCTCTGTCTCATGTTTAGCTCCTTCTGCGTAAATACGTACTTCAAGCTCTTGTGGTCTGTGAAGATCTTCACATGCTCTCTGTACAGATAGTGCTTCCACAGCTTTACGTCAAAGATAACTGCTGCTAGCTCCAGATCGTGAGTGGGGTAGTTCTTTTTATGAGGGCATAATTGTCTTGAAGCATAGGCAATTACTTTCCCGTATTATTGAAGAACACATCCCAAACCTTTTCCGAAAGCATCACTGTAGATAGTGAATCCACCTGTCCCTGAGGGCAACGTCAAAACTGGAGCTGTTGTCAATCTCCTCTTCAGCTCATCGAATACGGCATGATATTCTTCTGTCCAGACAAATTCCACATACTTCTTGGTCAGTCTAGTCATTGGTTCTGTAATCTTGGAGAAGTCTTGTACAAATCTTCTGTAGTATCCTGCTAGTCCGAGAAAGCTCATAATTTTAGCTACCGTACTGGGGGTAGCCCATGACTCCACTGCTTCGATCTTCTTTGGATTAACTGAAATCCCGTTACCTGTCACCATATGTCCAAAAAATTTAACCTTGTCAAGGAAGAACTCACACTTTGAAAGCTTCTCGTACAACTTCTCTCTCCTGAGGGTCTCTAAGACCATTCTTAGGTGCTCTTCATGCTCCTCTGGGGTCTTTGAATATATTAGAATGTCATCAATAAACACAACTACGAACTTGTCAAGGTACTGGTGGAATACCTTGTTCGTCAAGTTTATAAATACGGCTGGTGTGTTGGTTAAACCAAACGGCATTACTGAAATTCAAACTGGCCATATCTAGTCCGAAAGGCTGTCTTCGGTATGTCTTCCTTCTTCACCTTCACCTGGTGATAGCCTGACCTCAAGTCTATTTTTAAAAATACCTTCGCTCCGCTCAATTGATCGAAAAGATCATCTATCCTCGACAGTTGATATTTGTTCTTGATAGTGAGGTTATTCAAAGCTCTATAATCGATACACATGCATACCGTGTCGTCCTTCTTCGGTACAAATAATACTGGTGCTCCCCATGGCGATGAGCTGGATCTAATGAAACCTTTGTCTTGCAGCTCCTCTACTTGTTTCTTCAATTCTACCAACTCGTTGTTGTTAACTCTATAGACATATTACGAAATAGGCTCCACTCCTGGTATCAAGTCTATAGAGAACTCAACATCTCTGTCTGGCAGTAAACCTGACAACTCCTCTAAAAATACATCCAGGAACTCCGCTATCAGTAGATGTGGTAACTTCTCTTCTTCCATCCTAGCTCCACAAAAGTGCCTCTGCTCCGCTCCTCTGCTCCCCTGGCAATCTCGAACTCTGGCTCTCCTGGTGGTCGAAATACTACTCTACCTTCGTGACAATCTATAGAAGCATGGTGTTTACTTAACTAGTCCATTCCGAGTACAATATCTTATCCCGGAAGTGGCATGACGAGTAAACTTACGCTCAACTCTCGGCCTTCTAATAACACTCTTCGATCCTTGCAATAATCACGGACTAGGATAATGCCTCCTCCTGTCGTGATCTTGCAAGTCCTATCTAATGGTTTTGTTTCTAAATGATGCTTAAGGGCATCAGATACATATACGAAACTATGGGAAGTGCCAGAATCAAATAATGCAAGTGCTGGAGTAGAATCGAGTAAAATTGAACCTGAAATCACGTCTCCAACTGGCTCGGCCTCCTCAGTGGTCATGGCGTAAGCTCGTCCTTATGGTGCTCCTTTCTGCTGCTGCTGGTGCTTAGCAAACCTCTCCTGCTGTAGTGGAAGTGGAGGTCCTCTCTACTGGCCTCCTGGTACAATAGGTGCTCTGGCTGGTCCTCTTTGAGCTGCTGCTCCTCCCAGGCGAGCCTGAACAGCTGGGCAGTCCCTCAGCTGATGAGCTGCTGATCCACATGACAAGCAAGTGCCTAACCTTTTTCTGTAGATGTCCCTAGTATGTCCCATCTTTCTGCAATACGAACATTGGGCAATAAACTGATTATATCTCTGTGGTTGCTGTTGTTGAGCATGTCCTCGAACTGGTGCATATGGCTGGTGTTGCTGCTGGTGTTGCTGCTGGTGCGGCCTCTGTTGTTATTATTGTTGCTGAAAGTGTGGGTGCTTGGCTGGTACTGTGTTACCTCCTGATGCTCCAGAAGTATCATGTCCTCTCTTGGGCCTGAGGTCCAAGTCGTCTTCGACAATATGGGCATCCATCAGGATACTCTCAAATATAGCAGTACGTCATCCCAAAGTACGAGACTTGATCTCCCTATTTAACCCCTTTCTGCATTTTCATGCTCTGTCTCCTGGATCTCGAATTATTGATGGCGTAAATTGACTCAATCGGCAAAACTCTGCGACATATTCGTCTACTGACATACTACCTTGGATTAAGTTATGCAACTGACTTTCTAATGCTCCCAAGGCTACGTCAGGAAAGAATTTCTCCTTAAAGAGTTCCTTAAAGTCCTCCCAAGTAAGTCCTTCAACGGTGAGTCTCGGCTATGTACGATACCATGTCAGTGCGATATCAAACATCTGACTGCCAGCGACCTCTATCTGAAGAATCTCTGGGATCTGTGATAAGCGCAAGTTCCTCTCTATGTCCTCTAACCATTCATCAGCATAGAGTATTCCTTCGATGCCTTTGAACTCTCGAGGCATCATCCTCTTAAAGTCTACTATAGTGCCAGGCCTCTGTTGTTGCTGGCCAGAATGCTGCGGTGGTCGTGCTACTCTCTCCATAGCCTGGAGAGCCACCTGATGAGCATTCTCCATGCTCTCTCTTATCAGTTCTGTCTACGCCTGGTGTGCCTCTGCTTGCATTCTCTGAGCTTCAGCTTGAACACGATGAGCTTCTGCTATTACTCTCTGGGCCTCTAGCATGCCCTGCATCAGTGCGAACATCTGTGCCCCATCAGTGGGCACTCCTCCGGGAATCGGTATCGGTGGTGATGGAAGGTTGTCTGTCATATCTGGGGCAATCCTCGGAATATGTGGAGTAGGAATCCCGTTAGTTGTAGGTACTCCCACACGAACAAGAGATGTAGGAGGAACTCCAGGTGTCTGCCCATCATGTGGAGAGGTAGCAGACCTCTCTGAAGTTGATGCTCCCACTCTCATGGATCTAGTATTCGGCGGCATCCTGAATATAAATCAAAAGAATTAATTAAGGTGATAGATATGATATTATCAAGGAAGGACAATAAAATGCTAAAGGAAGCAACCAATTAGAATAGCATTGCAAAGATCAGAATCTGCTAGTGTGATTGAGCATACTCTCATCCTAGATCCTATTTCCGATATCCTATTGCAGGCTCGTAGCAGTACAACTAAGTTTTTGCACTACCACGACATGGCATAACTTGCGAAATTAGACCTGCAAGGGCCACCACTAAAAATGTGTCATGACCCACATCCGGTATAGTGGTACGAGAGCGTGGGTACTTCCAGCCTACGCCGCAGCATCGGCGGTAGAATATTGTCTAGGTCACAATGCTGCTATATTACTAAACACCTGTCAATGATATCCATCTCCATAAGGAGGACAATATACATCTCACAATATCTCACAAAGTAAACTCAATCACAACAACTACAAAGTAAAAGGCACGATAAAGATAAGAGGAAATAACATAGTTAAACACCATGTCTCAACATAAGATAACTCACAGTCAAGCTGTCTAACATAAAGTCTCCACTAGTCTCAAATTAAACTTAACATAAGTCTGACATAAACTGAAATAACCTCAATAAGTCTTAAAGCATAAATGAATACTCTCTAGATAGCTACCGGTAATGTCTCATCTAAAGGAATAGTCTCCTCTAAGATCTCTGGTGTGTAGTCTGCATTTATACCTGGTCCGTAGTGTGTGGTACAGAAATCCTCAAGATCCTCTGGAAAAAATATCCAGTCTGGATTGGAACAAAATACACCACTAACAGCAGTTCCACATATATTGACAAAAACTATAACACAGTGTAAAGAAATACAAGACATATATGAATAATTGGCAATAAGAATACTGGAATAAAGGAAACGCTGGAATAAAGAAATACTGGAACACCATCATCAATATACATCTAGCAATAAAATAGGAATACAAGTACACGCAACAACAATGAACTGGTATGTAAGTGTGTACGAGAACAATAACTAAAATATGTGAAAGTGCTAGATCAATATACTAGACATACATGTCAATAATCATCTAACTAAGTGCGTGAAACATCAGTATATCATGTGATCGGTTTGGGACTATATGACTCATTACATTGATTAACGATCATCCCTAACAGGTCAGGCTAACCACATGTAACAGAGATGAGGCATGTAATGGTAAGGCTTCACCGACGTGAGGTATGGGTGAGCTATGATGCATATAAAGTTGGGTATGATCACATAAGCTACTAATATTTCTCTATTTTTCCCTAGCTTACACGATGGATTCCAATCTCGACTCCTCATGACAGGTCTCAATGATGCCAACTCGTGTGAACAATAGTGTCAGAGTCATGTACGCTATATAACAAGAGTTATAGAGATAATTAACATAATGGAAACTGTCAGAGAATGTACTCGCCTGTAGTCCTTAGCTGGCAATACCAATATCCGGGTTCCAATGTGTCATCTAAAGGATCCAACGGTCCTATAGACACATCATAAACATAATACTGCATCAGATATTACACTAATACACAATCAACACCATGATCTTAGGGACTATGCTAGGGTGGTCATGTCTGTCGTTGCGGTGCATAACAGACAGTCAATGGTATGGTCTTGCCAGTACGTTAATGTACATATGGCAGTTTGCTAATCATATTATGTGGTCACAAGTCAATGTAACTACGGGGTATCCATAATTACACTAGGGTCTCATAGTACATCTATAAACATGCATATAATCTTAACTAGCATATAACATTAATTACTTATAATATATATGTACACCAATACATATACAATATATATATATATATATATATATATATATATATATATATATATATATATATATATATATATATACCAATATATCAATATATACAATACACATATTAAACTATAACTAAAATACGTATGCATACTAAAGAGAAATACGCATATGCGTGCACGTGTACAAGTACGCCAAAAGGAGAACTCGAACCTGCGTATGCGGGACGAGGTGTTCGTGTCGAGGTCGTCAGCAGCAGGTCACGACGGAGTCCGGCGAGTCTACAGCGTCGTGTGGACGAGTTGGCAGGAAGTCGACCCGTGCAGTGGTCGGCGACTTCGTGCAGTCGGGGAGGTCGACAAACTGCTCAGTGCAGCATCGTGCGGTAGTGCTCGTCTTCAACAACGATTTGGCAGACCTTCGAGGGTTATCGACGTGGGAAAGGTCGTCGGGTTGCTGGTTTCAGTACTCCGGTGGGTCTCCGGTCGAGTACAATGAGAGAGGGGTGGCGGTATGGTCGGTCCAATCGACGTGGTGAAGGAGAGGCGGACTGATGGCGTCGGGGTTCAAGCTCCGGTCGGCTTGCAGGCGGTGAGGGGTTCAAGCTTCGATCGGCTTACAGTCGCGGGTTCGTAGTCGGGTCTGGCTGGGTCAGGGCTGCTCAGTTCTGGCGGGTTCACGGTCGAGTCTGGTCGGCTCAGGGTTGCTCGGTTACAGAGGGTTCACGGTCGGGTTTGGTCGGCTCAGGGATGCTCGATTCCGGCGGTAAATAGTAAGGGTGTAGAAGCATAAAAAATACACTGCAGAGTTATACGCAGTATTTCAATACTGAATGGCATAAAGATATGACCTCAGAGCCATCAGCGTACAAACAGAGCTTTATCGCTAGTACATCATAAAATATAGGCTCCAGGACAATCCGTGTAAAGTAGTATTTCTAGGCTGCTTCAGCATAAAAGGATTGTTGCATCGCCACTTTGGCGTAAAACTCATCCACCTTTAATGTGGCATAGAAATGTACGAGGAACACTTCGTATTCCTCGAATGAATCTGTCAGATTATACAGTGAACCTGACTCTTGACAAAAAGTACTGCACGACTATCCAGACGATGGCTGTAATAATGGCCCGGCACAGAGACCCAAACCGTCGTTTAGTGACATTTCCCTGATACAAAGTACTTTTATGCATACAAGGGAATACACTGGCTAGTTTTACACAGGTAGACGTGAGCTTTTACGTTCAGCAGAAGACAAAATGAGCTGCCACGTTAAAAGCTGCTCTTCGTACAGAGCTCGAGGCACGTCTCTGCATTTAATGCTCAGAATGCTGACAGATCTTCGAGACACGTCTCTGCATTTAATGCTCAGAATGGTGGAAGATCTTTGCATTAAATACACGAGATTTGGTTATATTTTCAAAGACTAGGCGAGCCATAATTATGGCTAACACATCTACATCATCACCCTTGCACATTATGCCATCAGGCTATTTTCAGCTATAGGAGCACACTGTACGCTATCTCCTTGGAATACGCCACCAGGCTACTTTCAGCTATAAAGAGCACGCTAATACGCTCAAAGACCCAGTCAAAGAAGGAGGAACAACTATTTTTTATGCTGGCTACCTATCCATACAGCATCAGGCTTCTACGCCTATTTGGCTTCTACGCCAACCTGACAACTATTTGGCTTCTACGCAATGGTGACAGTTATTGGCTTCTACGCCAACCCTTTCTACGCGAGGGGGAGTTACCTACGTGGCTCTCATGCCGTGATCTTCGCAGCAGTTATATGCATTTTCTCATCATGGGACATGCGTCACATGCTTAATCAGAAGATCATCTATACGTGGGTGGCAGTTATTATAACCGCCGCGTAAAAAGTGCCATACTCTCCACTATCCGGCTTCTACGCCGACTGGATGGTTATTGTCACTAAAACCCTATAAATAGAGACCTCTATTGACAGAGGTCTAGGGGTCGAAAGGTCAGAAATTGATTTTTGAGAGAGAAGAATCCAGAGCACAGACAGAGAGTAGTGATTGACAATTTTGGCATCGAGCATCCACTCCTTCTTACAATATTTGAAGCTTCTTCATCTTCCACAGCACTTCTTCATCATCGTGTGGTCCAAGAGACAAAGTGATCGACTGCAGATCAGACTCCTATAGCAATATTTACCCAGATTAAAATTTATACTTAACATCCTCGTATAGGATTAATAGTATTTTTTGTTTGTAAACCTAAGAAAGGGTTTTGTATAAACCTAGTTTTATTTCTTCCGTTTATTATCAAATACAAGATGGCGACTCTACTGGGGATCTTTTTCTCATCTGACGAGAAAGTAATTGCTCAACACGATGCAGTATCAGTAGGATCAATGAAGAAGACCTTGGTCGTCCAGTTCGACCAATCTGCCTACGAAGATATGCTTCGAGCAGAGGGTAGCTCTCACACTCTCTCTGTTCAAGATAACAAAAAATTGCGTAAGGTCTGGATACCCCGGACATCCTCTACCATTCCTGCCGACTCTCCGATTTCTCCGACCAGCCAGGTTGTAGCTGCGCAATCTTCGCGCTCCGTGCGTAAAACTCTGTCTTCCGTCTGTGATGTGGCAGACAAAACTTCTGACAAAGCTTCAGTGCTAGTCCAGAAGTCTACTCCATGCTCTGCGCGTAAAACTTCGTCTCCCGTCTGTGACGTGGCAGACAAGATTTCTGATAATGCCGCAGCGCCAAATCAGAAATTCCAACCGCGCTCCGCGCGTAAGAATGCATCTTCCCTCCGCAGAAAAGTAGATGGTCCCTGCAATCTACGCAAGGGAAAACAAATGGCGGACCACTCAACTTCTCGGCCTTTACGATAGCAAGAGAAAAATTTGCCCGCTCTCAAGATTACGCGAGAAGCGGATGGCCGATTGAAGGCTTCTTTTGTTTTACGCCAGTCTGAGCAGAGCTCCAAATTACGCCAGGTTAAACCCCTCAACATAAAGAAAACTCGATTTGTAGAGAGACACACTCCTCGGGGATTATCTGCTACTCAGATGGCTAACCTGTTGTATACAGGTGGCATAAAAAAAGTTATGGTTCCCAATATCCGCATGCCAACTGATGTAAACAAGAGGAACAAGCCATCTTCTTCTTCTTCTTCTTTTGTAAATCCTCCTGACTTGCATGAATATCTGATCCAGAAATGCAAGGATAGGGGATCTTCCAGCATGTCTATTACGCCTCCTAGGGAGCACTATTGTAATAGTCATAGAATTGTAGTTAATTATTGCTATTCTGAAAAAAAACGGTCGGTTTTTGACCGGTTGAACTACTCTCTATCTTTCCAGGAAGAAGAGCCTGCACATGCATCAGTGAACATAGCTTCGCACGTTCCTAGAGGAAGGTCGAATTCAAGATGTCATCCCTCTAGAACTCCAAGCCAAAGGAGATTCGACAAGCTCCTTAAGAACACTGAAGCTGGGGTGTTCCGAAACACCCGTTCGAGGTCACGACAACCTGTTCGTATTCTTCTGATTCTGACACTGGGGGTCGCCAGTTTCTTGAATCAGATGCTGAAAGTATAGAGTCATTCTCTATAGAGACCTATACCAGTCCTTCAATGATATCCAGAGAAATGGGAGTCTATGCCATTGAAGATAAACACGAAAAAGCTTCATCGTCAGGAAGTACCGAGCAACGCATCGCTGTATTGGAGACATCTCTAAAAGAGATACAGTCCATGATGGTAAATATGTACCAGATGATGCTGACTCAACACACAGCTGCTCTAGCTCAAGCATCGGTCCCTCCGACTCAAGTACGTGTGGGGGTGGACTTACCACCATCCAACGCGAACAAGGAGCCTGTTCTAGATCAAGAATCAGCAGTTCCCCCACTTCCTAATTCGGAGAATGTATTGCCTCATGTTGAAGTGGCAATACAACCGATCTCTCACCACTCTGCAGTCCTTCCACCTGCTGAAGATCCAATGCAGGCAGTGCGGGAATTGAAAGCCCAATTTGATGCCTTGAAGCACAAAGATCAGCTCAAGAAATTGGGAATCAACCAACTGTACCCAGCTATCTGGGACGAGGTCCCTTTCCCTCCTAAATACAAACCACAGACTATGGCTTTGTTTAAGGGAAAGACATCACCGAGCCAGTACATAAACTACTTCAGTATGATGACTGTGTTATTGCAAGGGAATGATGCCCTCCTCACTCGGGTGTTCAAGGGCTGTCTCTCGGGAGTGGCTTATCAGTGGTACCGTAGTCTTGCAGACAACTGCATTACTTCCTTTGAAGATTTCAAGACTTTATTCTTCGCGCAATTCTACGAAAGAGGGATGGACATGTCTATGTCCTCTCTCATCGAAGTAAAGTAGAAGGAAAAAGAGAACGTTCGCACTTTCATCAAACATTTTCGTCAAGCCACTTTGCAAATGTCTCCCGGAGTTTCAGACTCGGCATTGGTGGACATTTACAGGAAGAACCTTCTTCCGGTGATCTCGGTGTTCACAAGTCTATATCAGTTCCATGATTGGCCCTCGTTCATCATCTCAGCGGTAGCCGCTGAAGACAACAGTCGGAAGGGGCGTGATAATGGGATTATCATATCTACCTCTGATAAAGGCAAGAGGTCATCTTCCAACAGCGACCATCCCCATGGTTCCAAAGGAAAAGAAGCTCTAGCGATCAATACGTCCAGGCCAAAGACTGCGGCAACCACACAGACGAAACCTGGGACTTCCAAGCCCATTGAAGTATACTCTTTCGACGACGACGATATTCTGAGCATATTCGAGTGTCTCGTCAAAAGCAGCAAGATTACCCTCCCAAGTACTGTATTTTCCATAGGTACATATATCATCCGACAAAGGCATGTTATGTACTGAAGAGGAAGATCCAGGAGCTGATCAATGCTAAGGCCATCACTCTGTGTAATAGCGAGAAGACAGTCACAGCCAACATGATCTCCCTCCAATTTGGCAATCTGCCTCCCCAAGAAGTTTTGGATGGTGTTGTACCTATTTCCCGGACAACGATGAACATCGTTAATCTTCCTCCAGCCAGAGGTCAAAATCATGACTGGTACCACTAACTACCCAGCGAGGCGAGATTATGTGGGTTCATCCAGATCTGGTGTTAGAGATCGAGGAAGAGACTAAAGCTGCTAAGGCTAAGTCTAAGAAGAACTCGAAACGTAAACCATGTCACATGGTTACGGTACACTCGGCAGCAGAAGATGAGGTTTTGGCTACTGAAACCCGTTTAGGGAAAGCCTACCTCAAGGACTATGGAGGAAGTCAGAAAGAAGCATCGGCAGACGCTCCAACTGGCAAGCCTTCAGAACCAGAACCTGTCATACCAGAGGCCGGTCCTTCGAGACCAACTTCGGCAGACAAGGAAAAGCAAAAGGAAGTACGCTTCGATAAACCTTTGAAGAATATTCAAAGCAAAGGTTTAGAGAAGCCGTATAACTTCGACATCTTGGCCCAGTTGGCTCATACACCAGCCAGATTATCCATTTTTGAATTACTCAGGCTCTCTAAAGATACTCGTCAATCCCTAAGTGAAGCATTAATGCAGGCGGATGCATACTTGACCCAGCTCAAGTCCCCTGATGAAGAACCTGTGGCATGTCCTCAATGCCATAGTGTAATGGAGGTGGTCCCGAATATCACTTTTACTCAAGATGACATGCTGTTGAAATACAACAAGCATGACAGACCCCTCTATTACACTGGATATGTCAGTTCCATGGAGGTTGACCGGATTCACATAAATCTGTGATCATCGATCAGCATCATTCCTCATAGTCTGCTCAGACCGCTGAGGATTCCTACCAGCGAATTGGCTTACACTACCACTACGATCGTAGGTTTCAACGCTAGGAAAAGTAAGCCGTTGGGAAAGATTCGTCTGAGGATCCAGATTGGCGACCTCAGATCAGTGGCTACATGTTATGTCATTGATTCAGAGGTGTCCTACAATATTCTGCAAGGAGACTATGGATCCATGACTACAACATCGTTCCTTCGACTCTACATCAATGCTTTAAATATGTAGATGCCCAAGAAACAGTACAAACGGAGTTTGCTGACCTTAACCCGTTTAAAGGAGTAGAATCCTACTACTCTGATGCCATGTTGTACACCCAAGACTACATAGAGGAGGTATCAGGCAAAATAGAGGAGGAATCCCACTGGGAGCCAGAAGAACCCTCTGCCGAACAACCTCTGTCAATCAAGGTGAAAGGGCGAACTACTCGTCCGAAAGCCATGGAGCCCATGGCTATCCACCTGAACAAAACCAAGTCAGGAGACAGAGGTGATCCTCTAGTGATCACTTTGAACCAGAAGCCTCCACCCTTGGTCATCAACCTTCGGCGCAATAAGCAGCCGATTGATGTAAATACAACCAGGAACGTGGTTTCTGATGATAATAAAGATCCTCTTTTCCAGTACATTGACACTCAAATTCCTGATCGGGAATCCTCTCCCCATGACGATATAGAACCTATAGCACAAAGATTCTTGAAAGCTATGGATTCCTATCATCCGTATGTGTGGGAAGTAGCATCTTCATCTAATATCATCATGACATATGGACCACATGAGGATTCTATCTTTATTGTCCCGCCTACTCGCAGAAGTCAGCGTTCAATAGTCTTCTATCGCATGCGCAATGAACCGACTGTACAAGAAGATTCTTCCGATGATGATGCTGATAAAATACAGGTTCACAGATATAGCCCGCATGCTTTGAAGATTATACAAAGTATGGGTTATGACTTGAAGCTGAAACCAGGTCTCAACTACGGAAAAGGCAGACGAATGCCGTTGCACGGTGATCCCCACTGTCAACGAACTCGTTTTGGGTTAGGGTATAACACCTCCCTTGCAACTTCTGAGTCAAATGAGGATATCTTTTCCTTTTCTCAAGATGGCTCACCGTCCTCCGGCTCATCATATGATGATCTCGAACGAGCATTATCAGTAAATACGGTATTGACAGATTTTTTGTAAGCAGACGAACAAGAATCTGAACCGTTTGAGAATGACTCTTGGGCTTAGCAAATGGATATACAGTGGAAACTCCGGTTCGAGCAGAGAGAACCTCCCACTGAAGATAAAGTTATCCAAATTAACGTTGGGGATGAACTTTCGCCAAAGCCGATATTTATCAGTAACAATCTTTCTGAAGAAGAAATGAAAGAAATGATCCAGCTGATAAGAGAATATATCGACGTCTTTGCGTGGAATTATGAGGATATGCCAGGTCTCGATCCAAAAGTGGCTACTCATAAGCTCAATATATTACCCAATTCGAAGCCTGTGAAGCAACATCAACGCCGGTTCCGTCCAGACATGATGGACACCATTGAAGCTGAGATCAAGAAGTTGATAGCCTGCGGCTTCATCTGAAAAGAACAACATCCCGACTGTATCGCCAATGTTGTCCCATTCATGAAAAAAATGGAAAAGTACGTATCTGCATTGATTACCGAGATCTAAATGCAGCCTGCCCTAAGGATGAGTTTCCTCTTCCTATTACAGACGTCATGATCGATAATATATGCGATTTTGAACGCATGTCCTTCATGGACGGATTTTCAGGATATAATCAAATCAAGATGCATCCTGAAGACAAAAAGCATACTGCCTTCTAGACACCATTGGGGGTATATTGCTATACGGTCATGCCCTTCGGACTAAAAAATGCCGGAGCTACATACCAACGAGCTATGAGTAACATATTCCACGAGCATTTACGCAAAATAGTAGAATGTTACGTAGACGACATAGCTGTCAAAAGTTGCCACAAGGATAATCACATCCAAGACCTGAAGAAAGTATTTGAATTGATGCACCAACATCAACTCAAAATGAATCCTACAAAGTCCTTTCTGGGTGTGTCCAGTGGCAAATTCCTGGGATTTGTCATAACTGCCAAATGCATTTAAGTGGACCCTGATAAAGTCAAGGCCATTTTAGAAATACGACCACCCCATAATCTAAAAGAACTCAGAGGATTTCAAGGTCGTCTGGCTTATATCCAGAGATTCATATCCAACCTCTCTGGGAGATGTCAGCCTTTTTCTCGTCTTATGAAGAAAGGTGTATCCTTTGTATGGGACGAAGTCTGTCAGCAAGCGTTTAATGACATCAAACGCTACCTCACTAATCCTCCAGTTCTGGTGCCTCCCGTCATAGGAAGACCATTCTTGCTGTATGTTTGAGCAATGGATCATTCTCTGGGAGCTCTCTTCGCACAGAAGAACGATGAGGGTCATGAACATGCTATCTACTATTTAAGCAGGATGATGGTCGGAGCTGAACACCGGTACAATCCAGTAGAAAAAGAATGTTTGGCCCTAATATTCGCCATTCCAAAAATGCGACACTATGTTACAGGCTAGACTATTCATATCATCTCCAGGATCAATCCTCTTTGGGTATTGATGAACAAGCCAAGCATTCTCAATTCCCGACTCGTGACTTGGGCGATATTATTAACACTGTATGATATGGTGTACGTCCCCCAGAAGTCCATCAAAGGCCAAGCATTGGCTGATTTCCTAGCTGCTCATCCGATTCCAGAAACCTCCAAACTATACGAGGATATTCCGGACGAAGTTGCAGAATGTAATTTTGTGATGGAGAGGGAGGCATGGCAAATATTCTTCGATGGCGCCTCTAGGACTGGTCCCAGGGGAAATATGATTTCAGGAGTAGGAATCGTCCTGGTTACTCCTGAGAAACTCGTCATCTATCGAGCATATTCTCTTAGCGAGCCCTGCTCTAATAACGTGGTAGAATATAACGCCCTACTAATCGGGCTCTAAGTCGCTAAAGAATTAGACGTCGAATACCTGAAAGCTTTCAGTGATTCTCTGTTGATCGTCAATCAAGTCAGAGGAATATATGAAGTCTAAAATCCAGACCTCATCCCTTATCACCAAGCAACGATCGAAATAGCCATGTCTTTCAAAGGATTCTTCCTAGAGCATGTGCCTCAATCTCAGAATCTGGAAGCTGATGCCCTAGCCAGTCTAGCTACAGATTTAGCTATTCCTATAAGAAGGCAGAATTCGATGATCCTTCTTAACAGAGATTTATTCTGTGTGAAAAACAACTTTCACATAGAACGCAGCTACGTTGTAAATATAGATCTTCCAAAGAGAGACTGGAGAAGTCCCTTTATAGATTTCATAGCATACGGAATCTTGCCGGAAGACCCTAAAGAAGCAGTATCCATCAAAAGATGATCATTACGCTTCTATTTCGATGCATCTTCACAATGTCTATATCGCCGGACTTATGACGGATTATTATTATGATGTCTCTCTGGTGACAAAGCACAGCAGATTATTCGTGAAGCTCACAACAGCGTATGCGGAGCACATCAACCCCGTCCTAAGCTACAGGATTGTATCAGGAGGATGGATTATTACTGGCCTACTATGATCACAGATGCAATAAAATATGCAAGACAATGCAAAGTCTGCCAAGTTCATGCAAATTTTATACATTAACCTTCTGAACATTTATATCCTACAGTAGCATCATGGCCTTTCGAAGCATGGGGTATGGATATCATTGGTCCTATTCACCCATCTTCTTCCAGAGGTCACCTGTTCATATTAGCTATCACAAATTATTTTTCTAAATGGGCAGAGGCGATCCCCCTCGCTGAGGTGAAGACATCTAACGTGATCAGCTTTATTAAGCATCATGTCATTTATCGCTTTGGGATTCCCCTGTCACCCTCATATTTCCATCTAAGGGTAGTTTTGTAATTATCATAGGTATTAATTATTTTAGGATAATTATAATTAATAATTGTGCATGATTGATTTATTTATTTTATTGTATTAATAATTATTGCTAGTGTAGACTTATTTTGGACTTGTGTAGTGGACCTAACCATTTAATTAGAGGACATGAACAAACTTTTGGACTAGTCTAAGTTGAGCCCAAGAATTAGACCCATGGATTAAGAAACATGTTTAATTAGTAAAACCATTGGACTAGAACCTTCCCTCCCTAATTATTTCTTTATGAGAGGCCCCAAGGGGTATTTGGGATATTACACATTGCTTGGGGAGGGGTTTATAACCAGCCATAATTGGGAGGAGAGAGAGTGCTCTTATTTTAGTTTTTCCCCAAAATTATAGATCTAGTTTTCCTCCTTCCATTTTTCCTCCATTAACCCATCAATTCTCCATCAATTATCTTCAAATCTCTTCCTAAATTCATCATTGAAGCCTCTACATCAAGGATCTACAAGCAAGGAGCAAGGAACAAGGAGGAGAAGGCCAAGATCTACAAGGAGAGGAGCAACTTGTCATTTGGGACCTTTACATTGGGAATCCATCTCCCAATAGATACAAATCAGTTTTACTCCTTCCTATAGACTATAGATCTGAGTTTCTACCATAAGAAACCACCCCATATGCATAAGTTATCCATAGGTTTTGGTTTGGAGTCATTTGGAGACCTACGGTGGGAGTTATGTCCATTTTGGTGCCAATTTTGGGGGAATTCCGAAATTGGCACATGTAGTGCTTGTCAATGGATCTAATAGATCTAATTGACCATTGATTGTTTGTTTGTAGCTTGTGTCGTGTCCACAATTGGATACGTGTGGGCCGAATCTCGTTAATTTGACGAAACGATCGATTTTGGGGGGTTTTCTCTGACACGGGGCCAAGTGCTATCATATGGTGACACGAACACGTAGACACACTAATTTCTATATGTGTTGATCATAAAATATGTATTGGACTTGTACGTATCCTCCGGAATACGTTTGATTGTGAGTTGGGGGCTGTGTCGTAAGCGTATCATAGAAAAGTGTGATACGGGTGCGGTGCACCCCATGTGTTGGTGTTTTAGGTTTTGAACTTTACATGCATATGTAATTATATATGTATATGCTATCTATACATTATATAGATTATGAAATAGTATAATTTGAGTTTTATGCTTATGTGTGTGCCTATATGTATACTTAATAGAGTATGTAGTTGTATATATATATATATATATATATATATATATATATATATATATATATATATATATATATATATATATATATATATATATATATATATATATGTTGATACTTTATATATGTGAGAATATGTATATATATTTGTAGCTAGTGATTTGTATGTATTGGTATATATGTATATTAGTGTTATGCATATAGATGGATTGGTATGAGGGGTGTACATGTATCTATGTATATAGATATTTAGATATCTATGTGTGTGCATATATATATATAGACATCTACCTAGAGATTTTTAGTGTTTTATGGTGTTGTGTGTCTGTGTATGCTTGAGCGAGTGAGGAAGGGAGGGACTCGACAGCAAGCACTATGTGTGCAGATATACACCAGGAACTCGACAACAAGTTACTGTACAGTGGCACATAACTGTGCAGCTGTTGCAAGATTTACCTGAATACAACAGCACCTGGACTGAAGCAAGGACTGAACACAGCAACTGAAGCAAGGACTGAACACAGCACCTGGACTGAACACAGCAGGGACTGAACACATCATGGTATCTGCAGCACAGCAACCTGAACACACAGCTATCAGCAGAGGCTCACTGAACTGCAGTGAAGTGCTCGATGCTCACTGTGTTTCACAGTTACTTCATTTGAAGAAAGCACTACAGAGGTATTAAGGAACAGTAGACTGAACACAGACTCACTGAATGCAGACTGAATGCAGACTGAATGCAGACTGAAGAGTACCTGAGAATCACCTAAAATCAACTAAAGATTAGAAGAAGATTGTACAGCAATGTGCAGTCTCCATTGCACAGCAATGTGCAGACTCCATTGCACAGCTATGTGCACAGCATGGATGAAGATTACCTGTGAACTGTACATAGAACTGAAGACTCGAAGACTCACAGAAATACAGAAATTAATAAAGAAACTAAAGGCAGCACAATGGCAGCCACTATTCTTTGTATCAGTAGGTATCTAGTTTAGTTATTGTTAAACTATTAAGTTAGCTTGTAGGTAGCAGTTTCAGTGTGCAAGTCAGTAAGTTTTAGGTACCTAGCTAGTCTATTTTCTGTGTAGTGTTCGTTAATTATTAGTTGAGGTTAGTTAGTTAAGTGATCAAGATATTATAAACAGTTAGATAAGTATGTAGTTATTTGTTAGATTAGTCATATGTATGTAGCTAGTCTAGTCTAGTATTAGTGATTATTAAGTTAGATATTGGTAGCTAGTACTATATACAGATATTTATGTTAGTGTAGGTGAATACCTTAATATTCTAATAGTTAGCTAAATATGTATGCTTATATTAATTGTTATAGTTAGTAATTGGTGGTGACTTATTTTACGTATATACTAGTTATGAGTTAGTGTTATGTTACCTTGAGATATCAGGGTATTCCCAAGGTATCGGGCCGATACCTAAGGTATTGAGATTGGGTATCGAGTTGAGTGCGATAGCATGGTGCAAGGCCAAGGTATCCCATTTATATTGTTTTGAGATATTGTTGCTATATGTTACTTATGTTTATGTATAAAAACTTATTTTTATATTAGAAAACTTGCGTATCGTAAGATACGGCCCTTTGAATGCATTATTGTGTATTAGTTTAGCTAGCATAGCATAGCTTCATAGTGTATCGACTTAGTGACTTAACATTTAACTCTTGCAACCTCGATCTCATCGATTTGACTTAGAAATGGCGTATCGACCTAGAATTTCATCAAATTCAGTTATTTTCATTATCAAACCTTGTATTGATGCAACATACCATATATAGGTTGTGAGACACCGGCTTGGGCATCGAGAGACACAGCTTGCTCAGGATGTCACGCGAGTACATTTCTCTCATTGTTTTTAATTTATAATATTATATATATACATATTCTAGAATTGTATACATTGATCTCGACACAGTGATTTTCATGGACAAGTGCTATATGGATCCCGTCATGAGGTGTTATCCCCTACCGTGTTCAGCGGGTACTCGTGTACATTGTATCTCATCATGTATACTGGGTATTGATGTTACTTCGTGTTCACACACTGCTCGTATTCAGTGTGCTTATTCGTGTACACCCACCGCTCATGTTCGGTGGTTATGATATTCGTGTACACCCACTGCTCGTGATAGTGGTTATATTTTCGTGTTCGTAGCGTGTCGTGATTGGATCCATCGATATTAGTTGGGGGTGGGAGAGTAGGAGTTGATTATGTGATCAAAGCCATTGTTACAAATCGTGTACATTCTGATTACATACTTTACTTGTAATCTGTCTTACCTGATCATGTTCACCCAACCCGATCACATAATGAACTCGTATTCTGAGGCACAGTAGTTAGTTTTAGATTGCAGTTACTTCATCATATTGCTCATATCCATATTGTTGATCTATATACCCTCGTACATTACCTGTATATATCTTGTTCATCTTTCATATGTTCAGTGATCTTGTATTTCATTTCTATATCTGTTTATATGCTCGATTATGCTATTAAAACTGCTTTCAGAGGTATGTACTTCACTCCAATCCTGACTGGATATATTTTTCCAGATGACTGGCTTCTAGAGCAGTGTTCCACCTACTACGGGCCGCAGGATGGCATACCTATAGAGGACACTCTTATTGACCAGGGAGACTTAGTAGCAGAGCCCGAGGAGGTTTAGACTATTTTGTATCTGAGATTGTATTGGACTATTTCTGTTGTGGATTCACATCTTGTATATTATTCAGATTGTGGATTTGTACTTTTATTCTTCCCTCGTTATTTCCATTCATGCATATTTTTTCCTTAGCTTGTTTTGTGATTAAGATTAGTTATTCATGTGAGATGCCATATTGCTCCTCCATTGGGAGTTGAGATGTTTGACAGGTACCATAATATATTGTTGAGATGTTAGATAGTTAGAAATGACCCAGACAGTGTTCTACCGTCGATTCTGCGACGTAGGTTGGCGTAACCACGTACTCGTGCCCGAATATCCGGGTGCGGGTCGTGACACATTTTTGTGGTGGCCCATGCAGGTCTAGATAGATATCGTAGTTGTGCTCGACTAGAGTACGGCTACGAGCCTGCCTTAGGAAACAAGATTTAGGCTGAGAGAGTTTACTCAATCATATATAGGAAAATTCGAATATCTGTTTTTGCAAATCCTTATATATTAAATATTGTCTTCCATTTTAAATAAAGTTCTGTCCTTCTTTGATGATATCGCATTATATTCGATATTGATTCCTTATTTTCAATCTGTCTTCAGGATGCCTCCGAAGATCAGATTCTACCGCTCGGGAGCAGCACCAGCTTCCTCAGCTGCTTCCCAGCCTGCCGCGGAGAGGGTAGCACCTACTACGGGTTCTTCCCCAGTTGAGAGGGTTGCCTCACCGGTTCAGGTGGGGGTCTCAGCAGCTATTTTCGGGGGTGCCCCTCCCCCAGTTCGGAGGGTGGCTCCAGTAGCTCCAGTTGTTTCAGAGGGTCTTCCACCTCCACCACCAGTGGTTGATCAGACACAGATATTTGCACTTCTCCAGCAGATGATGGAGGCACAGCAGCGACAGTCAGAGGTCCTGGGACAGAGCGTGGAGAATGCTCACCAGATCGCACTCACAGCGGTGGAGAGGGCTACTACCACCCAGCCACCGACGACACCATCTTAGTTTATTCCACATCAGCCAAGGCCGGGTACCATCATCGACTTCAAGAGGATGGGCCCGAAGGACTTCAGAGGCACCGAGGGGATTATATATACGAACGAGTGGATCGAGGACATAGAGCGGAACCTGCGATTGGCGCAGATTCCAGAGATGCTACAGATTGAGGCTGCGGGTTGTATGATGTTTGATATTGCCCTGACATGGTTCCGGACCGACCCGAGGATTGCAGCACCAGGACTCTCTTGGGAAGCCTTCAAAGAGCTTTTCAAGGAGAATTTCTTCCCTGACGTGGCTCTTACTTCTTTGGAGAGTCAGTTCCAATATCTTGTACAGGGAGGCATGTCAGTAGATGAGTATGCGGCAGAGTATTACAGGCTAGGACGCTTCGTAGAGGGTCAGAACCCTAGAAACAGGACAAGGAAGTTTAGGAAGGGCCTGAACCGGGAAGTCAAACCCTACACCAACGGAGATCCTACCGCCACCTTCGAGGAGATACTCAGGCAGGCGCAGAGAGCAGAGGATGACTTAGAACTTGGCTCTAAGAGGCAGAGGGACACAGGAGGATCCGGCAGCTACATGGGTCCCGTGAAGAGGCCTCATTTCTAGCAGCAAAATCAGAGGCCTTACCAGCACCAGAGGCAGTAGCACCACGGGCCAGTTAGAGCACCGGCTCAGCAGATGCATCAGATCTAGAGGACAATAACTCCTTGTACTTTCTGTAAGAAGCAAGGACACAGATGGGACGCATGCAGGATGAGGCTAGGCCAGTGCTTATTTTGTGGATCGGGAGATCATCAGCTACGGGCTTGTCCTAAAGTCCAGGTTCGTCCGGCTCAGGGTGGAGGACAGGCACAGAGGGCACCCGCTCGACCACCAACGGGCCAGCAGAGATGACCTCTTCCACCGCAGCAGCAGCAGTTTGCCCAGCATCAGTAGAACAGAGGAGCGTATCGACAGGGGCGAGCTTTTGCCCTGACTGTCGAGGAGGAGGAGCCGATTGGTGATGTCATTTCAGGTTCTGTTTATCTCGATTCCTTTCCAGCTCAAGTTTTGTTCGATTCTGGTGCTTCTCATAGCTTTGTATCTGTATCTTTTGCCTTGAGGCATCGCCTTGAGTCTGAACCGTTGGTGAGGACTTACAAGATCACGACCGGTGGTGGTATCATCCTGGTAAGTGATGTTTGCAAGAATCAGAGAGTTTATTTGGGAGGCCGTGAGCTGAGTGTATGTTTGCTCGTAATGCCACTTCCGAGTTACGATATAGTGCTCGGGATTGATTGGTTGAGTAGACATCACGCTAGTATCGATTATCGTGGAGGCAGAGTTGTATTTCAGACGCCAGGAGAGCCAGAGTTTGAGTTCGTCCGAGGAGCAGAGCAGAGCGACGACGATTTCTATAGAGCTTTAGTCGAGGAGCAGGAGCAGATGCCGCCATATCCGTTGATTGCGGAATTCTTGGATATCTTTCTGGAGGAGTTGCCGGGGTTGCCGTCTGACAGGGATGTGAAATTCTCTATAGATTTAGTGCCAGGCGCAGAGCCGATCTCTCAACACGTCTATAGGGTAAACAACAACGAACTGACGGAGTTAAAGAAGCAGGTGGATGAGTTGCAAGACAAAGGATTTATTCATTCCAGTTCATCACCATGGGGTGCTCCGGTACTCTTTGTACCCAAGAAGGATGGGTCGGTACGTATGTGTATCGACTATAGGGCACTTAATAACCTCACTATCAAGAACAAATACCCATTGTCGTGGATAGATGACTTGTTTGACCAATTGAGCGGAGCGAAGGTATTCTCGAAGATAGACTTGAGGTCAGGGTACCACCAGGTGAAGGTGAAGAGGGAAGACATCCCGAAGACAACTTTCAGGACTCGTTATGGGCAGTTCGAGTTCTTGATGATGCCGTTTGGGTTGACCAATGCCCCGGTAGTGTTCATGAACCTGATAAATAAGGTATTTTATCAGTACCTGGATCAGTTTGTTGTAGTCTTCATAGATGATATTCTAATATACTCGAAGACCCCAGAGGAGCATGAGCAACACTTGAGAATTATTCTGGAGACCCTCAGGAAGGAGAAGTTGTATGGCAAGTTGTCGAAGTGTGAATTCTTCCTCGATAAGGTTAAATTTCTTGGGCATTTCATTACAGGAGATGGAGTCTCGGTGGACCCGAAGAAGATCTTAGCAGTTGAATTGTGGTCTACCCCGAGTTCAGTAGCAGAGATCAGGAGCTTGCTTGGATTAGCTGGCTACTACCGGAAGTTTGTTCAGGAATTTTCCAGACTACCAGAGCCGATGACCAGGCTGACCAGGAAGGACGTAAAATTCGTCTGGACTGAGGATTGCCAGTCAGCATTTGAGGAGCTGAAGAGGAGATTGACTACAGCTCCCATCTTGACACTACCATCAGGAGCAGGAGGATTCTCCATTTACAGTGATGCATCAGGGAAGGGTTTGGGTTGTGTACTACAGCAGCACGGGAAGGTAATTGCCTATGCTTCCAGGCAATTACGGCCGCATAAGAAGAACTACCCTACCCATGATTTAGAGCTTGCAACGGTTATCTTTGCTCTCAAATTATGGAAACACTATCTATACACTATCTATATGGAGAAAGAGTAGAGATCTTCACAGACCATAAGAGCTTAAAGTATGTATTTAAACAGAAGGAGCTCAACATGAGGCAGCGGCGATGGTTGGAGCTGATGAAAGACTTCGACATATCATTGCAGTACCATCCAGGGAAGGCCAACGTAGTTGCGGATGCCTTGAGCAGGTATCCCGTGGCTATGTGCTTGAATAGAGACAGACATTTATTGGTCGATCTTGATAGTTTGGGCATTGAGGTACTGATTCCGGGGGTTGCAGCACAGATATGGGGGCTTCAGGTTCAGTCGGAGCTGATGGACCGAGTGAGAGCCGAACAGTATGAGGATGAGTCTCTGAGGAGCATTAGAGCACAGGTTCAGGTCGGGCTGGCAGAGGACTTTATCATCGCAGATGACGGATTATTGTGACACGGTACCAGATTATGCGTACCGATAGGAGCTTTGTGCGAGAAGATTATGCAGGAGGCGCATCGTTCCCAATACTCTATGCATCCCGGTGCTAACAAGATGTATAGAGATATGAGGGAGCATGTATGGTGGTATGGCATGAAGCGCGATGTAGCTAGTTTCGTGTCCAGATGCTTAGTTTGCCAGCAGGTCAAGTCGGAGAGATAGAGACCAGGAGGATTGCATCAACCCTTGCCCATTCCGGAGTAAAAATGGGAATATGTTACTATGTATTTTATATCAAGGCTTCCGCGTTCTCCAGGAGGCAAGGATGCAATTTGGGTCATCGTGGACAGGTTGACCAAATCAGCCCACTTTCTGCTATTTAAAGTGGGTACATCTACGGAGAGACTTGCGGAGATGTATGTACGCCAGATTGTCAGATTATACGGTGTTCCAGTGAGCATTGTCTCGGATCGTGATAGTCGCTTCACATCCCATTTTTGGAGGAGTTTGCAGGCTAGCTTGGGCACTCAGCTCAAGTTCAGTACCGCTTATTACCCTCAGACGGACGGACAGTCGGAGAGGACTATTCAGACTCTCGAGGATATGCTACGCACCTGTGTTTTGGATCTTGGAGGTTCTTGGGAAGATCACCTTCACTTGGTAGAGTTTTCATACAACAACAACTACCAAGCCAATATTGAGATATTACCATTCGAGGCATTGCATGGACGGAGATGCCACACTCTGTTGTCCTGGGATGATGTTGGTGACAGGGATTTATTGGGACCAGAGATGGTGGTGGATGCAGCAGAAAAGGTGAAGCTTATCAGAGACAGACTCCGAGTGGCGCAGGACAGGCAACGACATTGGGCTGATAGCCACCGGAGACCTCTGGAGTTTGAGGTATAGCTTTAGTTTTGTCTTGTTTGTGTTTGATTATTGCTTGTTAGAGTGATAAGTTTGTATTTCATACTAGGTTGGCGGTCTAGTTTTCTTGAGGATTTCTCCGACACGTGGCACGATTCATTTTGGTGGAGGCAGCAAGCTTAGTCCATGATTTATCGGTCCTTTCAGCATTCTCGAGAGGGTCGATACAGTCGCTTACAGACTAGACTTACCACCTGCATTGGAAGGAGTGCACAACATATTTTACGTGTCGTAGTTGAGACGATACGTGGTAGATCCCAGTCATGTGTTAGATCATTCGGAGTTAGAGGTGGGCCCTACTCTCAGTTATCCACAGCAACCAGTGGAGATTCTGGATCAGAGAGAGAAGGTGATGAGGAACCAGACGATTCCTTTGGTACGCGTCGCGTGGAGGCATCACTCGCCAGGAGAGAGTACCTGGGAGCGAGAGGCCGAGATGCGCGAGCGATATCCGTATCTTTTCGAGCCGTGAGGTATAATTCTTTCTTGCATTATATTGTTTGTTTTGGTAGATAGTTTCTTCCTTAATTTTGAGGACAAATTTTTTTTTAAGGTGGGTAGGTTTGTCACCCTCACATTTCCATCTAAGGGTAGTTTTGTAATTATCATGGGTATTAATTATTTTAGGATAATTATAATTAATAATTGTGCATGACTGATTTATTTATTTTATTTTATTAATAATTATTGCTAGTGTAGACTTGTTTTGGACTTGTGTAGTGGACCTAACCATTTAATTAGAGGATATGAACAAACTTTTGGACTAGTCTAAGTTGAGCCCATGAATTAGGCTCATGGATTAAGAAACATGTTTAATTAGTGAAACCATTGGACTAGAACCTTCCCTCCCTAATTATTTTTTCATGAGAGGTCCCAAGAGGTATTCGGAACATTATACATTGCTTGGGGAGGGGTTTATGACCAGCCATAATTGGGAGGAGAGAGAGTGCTCTCATTTTAGTTCTTCCCCAAAATTCTAGATCTAGTTTTTCCCCTTCCATTTTCCCTCCATTCCCCCATCAATTCTCCATCAATTCTCTTCAAATTTCTTCCTAAATTCATCATTGAAGTCTCTACATCAAGGATCTATAAGCAAGGAGCAAGGAACAAGGAGGAGGAGGCCAAGATCTATAAGGAGAGGAGCAACTTGTCATTTGGGACCTTTATATTGGGAATCCATCTCCCAATAGGTACAAATCAGTTTTACCCCTTCTTATAGACTATAGATCTGAGTTTTTATCATAAGAAACCACCCCACATGCATAGGTTACCCATAGGTTTTGGTTTGGAGTCATTTGGAGACCTATAGTAGGAGTTATGTCCATTTTGGTACCAATTTTGGGGGAATTCTGAAATTGGCACATGTAGTGCTTGTCAATGGATCTAATAGATCTAATTGACCATTGATTGTTTGTTTTTAGCTTATGTCGTGTCCATAATTGGATACGTGTGGGCCGAATCTCGTTAATTTGACGAAACGGTCAATTTTGGGGGTTTTCCTCCGACACGGGGCCATGTGCATATCATATGGTGACACGGACACGTAGACACACTAATTTCTATATGTGTTGATCATAAAATATATATTGGACTTGTACGTATCCTCTGGGATACGTTTGGTTGTGAGTTGGGGGCCGTGTCGCAAGCGTATCATAGAAAAGTGTGATACGGATGCGGTGCACCCCATGTGTTTGTGTTTTGGCTTTTGAACTTTACATGCATATGTAATTATATATGTATATGCTATCTATACATTATATAGATTATGAAATAGTATAATTTGAGTTTTTGTGCTTATGTGTGTGCCTATATGTATACTTAATAGAGTATGTAGTTGTATATATATATATATATATATATATATATATATATATATATATATATATATATATATATATACTTTATATATGTGAGAATATGTATATACATTTATAGCTAGTGATTTGTATGTATTGGTATATATGTATATTAGTGCTATGCATATAGATGGATAGGTATGAGGGGTGTACATGTATCTATGTATATATATATTTAGATATCTATGTGTATTCATATATATATATATATATATATATATATATATATATATATATAGATATATACTTAGAGATTATTAGTATTTTGTGGTATTGTGTATCTGTGTATGCTTGAGTGAGTGAGGAAGGGAGGGACTCGACAGCAAGCACTATGTGTGCAGATACACACCAGGAACTCGACAGCAAGTTACTGTGTAGTGGCACATAACTGTGCAGCTGTTGCAGGATTTACCTGAACACAATAGCACCTGGACTGAAGCAAGGACTGAACACAGCAACTGAAGCAAGGACTGAATACAACACCTGGACTGAACACAGCATGGACTGAACACAGCAAGGTATCTGCAGCACTGCAACCTGAACACACAGCTATCAGCAGAGGCTCATTGAACTGCAGTGAAGTGCTCGATGCTCACTGTGTTTCACAGTTACTTCATTAGAAGAAAGCACTGCAGAGGTATTGAGGAACAGCAGACTGAACACAGACTCACTGAATGCAGACTGAACGCAGACTGAATGCAGACTGAAGAGTACCTGAGAATCACCTGAAATCAACTGAAGATTAGAAGAAGATTGCACAGCAATGTGCAGTCTCCATTGCACAGCAATGTGCACACTCCATTGCACAGCTATGTGCACAGCATGGATGAAGATTACCTGTGAACTGCACATAGAACTGAAGACTCGAAGACTCACAGAAATACAGAAATCAATGAAGAAACTGAAGGCAGCACAATAGCAGCCACTATTCTCTGTATCAGATTCTCTGTATCAGTAGGTATCTAGTTTATTTATTGTTAAACTATTAAGTTAGCTTATAGGTAGTAGTTTCAGTGTGCAAGTCAGTGAGTTTTAGGTACCTAGCTAGTCTATTTTCTGTGTAGTGTTCGTTAATTATTAGTTGAGGTTAGTTAGTTAAGTGATCAAGGTATTATAAACAGTTAGATACGTATATAGTGTCACGCCCCGATCTCCCGCAGGCAAATCGGCCGTTCCCGCTAGGCGGGAATCACCCTCGCCAGCGCTCCCGCGGAACGATCGGTTGACCCATCCGGGCGTGATGCCGCACGAGCGTGAGCCACGCCCGTGCAAGGCCGGGGTTCATTAGCTGGCGGTTAGAGTTCTAAGCTACAGAGTCGCACAGATGGTCCGAGTATAGCGGAGTCATGAACGCATAGCGATTCGGTAACAGGTTCACTGAGTCGACAATAAAGCATTGAAACACAAGTTGAAGTAAAGCAAACTCTTTTATTGATATAAACATGTGTTACAGGCGCCGCATAGCCGAGATTACAAGTCGCTCAAGCCTCTCTCTCTGAAACAGTAAAAGCGTGCCAAGTGGCTACAACTGTGGAATGATTGTACAGGCGATGTTCAGGCGAGTTCGGGCTATGTTCCAACATTATGTCTTGTATATGTGCTTCTGTTCCGGACGTACCGTTGCAAGGCTTCAGAGGGAACTCCTGGCCTTAGCACGTACGAAGGAGGCATCCGTACCGAACGAGGTTCTCCCACACCCTGCATATAAACTGGTGGATTATCAGTACATTGAATGCACTGGTGGGGAAGATACTCGCCCGCTCGACAAATCCAAACACGTAATATAAGTTCCGTGCACCAACTATTAAGTTGTCTTTCTAGTTGCCTTAGGATCAGTTTCATGCAAATATTGAATAGCCTAACGTGTCGGGCAGTACGCCGTGCAACATGAGAGGAAACACGGCGAGACTTACCAACTTACCATCTCCTTCCCTGTCCAAGGCAAACATTGAGGCAACATTGTTAATTCAAGCACGGCAAGTATAAGCATTCAGGAGGCAAAGCATATGCAAACACGAGGGTCATTTTTACATGATCGTTTAGGTGTTCAGTTATTCATTGATGCGATGCAGTGACTCGTACGCGGATAGCCGCTAAGCGAGGATGACTTATCAATATAAACAGGAGTCGCTGGCATAGCCATAAAGGACAATAGTCATTGGCGGTAATGGTATGCAGCAAAAGTACAAGGGGCGCTACATGCTATCCTGTCCAGCACAATGGACTATACAATACGGTTCAGTCACTGGAGAGAATGGTATGCAGCGAAAGAACAAGGAGCGCTGCATGCCATCTCGTCCAGCACAATGGACTGTACAATAATGTGAGTTCCATCCGGATCAGAACGGTCCCAGTGCCCCGGTGATCGTCCGTGGAACTATACCTCATTTTTGAGTTGTCCGCGACATGCAATCGTTGGATCTTTCAATTATCACGGGATACATGAGAATAAGAGTGCACTAGAACAAGAGAACACGAGTGCACACAAGAACACGAGTACGCGGGATACTTGAATCATGATTCTGTACAGTAACTTGCCTTGATGCATTCCCCTGGCTCGGGGCTGCCTGGTGACCCAACGGTCTTGGATACTTGCAGGTACAATCATACACGGAACGACTACTTAGTAGTCTTTCGGAGTTTGGATGAAAACAAGGCAACATTCAAGCAGACAAGCATGCGTTTCTAAGGAACATAAGTAAACACGTTGCTCGGGCCCGAAGGTAAGCCGAGAGATAAAACCGTTAGGGACTTAGCATGCGAGGGTCTGAACATATATAAGCAGTATTTCATTTTTCATGTTCTAGCATAGCAATACAAGTTGAGATTATTCCCTTAGCTAGGTGCGTTGGATTTATTAGCATGCAGGGGTGAATCACCTAGCGACTAGCATGAATATTCCAGATTTTATGTGTGCTGGCTAAGCAAAGACAAGTTCACCGTAGCCACCCACCTTAGCGATGATTCGCCTCGGTAGAGAGATACGCCGAGCGAGCCTCTGAAAGCCTGAGTCAGATTCCTGTAGGGACAAGTCTGGATATCCTTTGCTTTTCCATTTGAGGCAAAGCGGGTCGGGACAATAGCACTATTGTCGTTTGAGACGGCAGTCTGCTTGAGCGGAACGGGGTGTTACATGTAGTTATTTGTTAGATTAGTTATATGTATGTAGCTAGTCTAGTATTAGTGATTATTAAGTTAGATATTGGTAGCTAGTACTATATACAGATATTTATGTTAGTGTAGGTGCATACCTTAATATTCTAATAGTTAGCTAAATATGTATGCTTATATTAATTGTTATAGTTGGTAATTGGTGGTGACTTATTTTACATATATACTAGTTATGAGTTAGTGTTAAGTTACCTTGAGATATCAGGGTATTCCCAAGGTATCGGGCCGATACCCAAGGTATTGAGATTGGGTATCGAGTTGAGTGCGATACGCATGGTGCAAGGCCAAGGTATCCCATTTATATTATTTTGAGATATTGTTGCTATATGTGACTTATGTATATGTATATGTATAAAAACCTATTTTTATATTAGAAAACTTGTGTATCGTAAGATACGGCTCTTTGAATGCATTATTGTGTATTAGTTTAGCTAGCATAGCATAGCTTCATAGTGTATCGACTTAGTGACTTAATATTTAACTCTTGCAACCTAGATCTCATCGGTTTGACTTAGAAATGGCGTATCGACCAAGAATTTTATCAACTTCAGTTATTTTCATTATCAAACCTTGTATTGATGTAACATACCATATATAGTTTGTGAGACACCGGCTTGGGCATCGAGAGACACACCTTGCTCAGGACGTCAGGCCAGTACATTTCTCTGATTGTTTTCAATTCATAATATTGTATATATGCATGTTCTAGAATTGTATACATTGATCTCGACACAGTAATTTTTACGGACTAGTGCTATATGGATCCCGTCATGAGGTGTTATCCCCTACCGTGTTCAGTGGGTACTCGTGTACATTGTATCTTATCGTGTATACTGGGTATTGATGTTACTTCGTGTTCACACACTGCTCGTATTCAGTGTGCTTATTCGTGTACACCCACCGCTCGTGTTCGGTGGTTATGATATTTGTGTACACCCACTGCTCGTGATAGTGGTTATATTTTCGTGTTCGTAGCGTGTCGTGATTGGATCCATCGGTATTAGTTGGGGGTGGGAGAGTAGGAGTTGATTATGTGATCAAAGCCATTGTTACAAATCGTGTACATTCTGATTACATACTTCACTTGTAATCCGTCTTACCTGATCATGTTCACCCAACCCGATCACATAATGAACTCGTATTCTGAGGCACAGTAGTTAGTTTTAGATTGCAGTTACTTCATCATATTGCTGATATCCATATTGTTGATCTATATACCCTCGTACATTACCTGTATATATCTTGTTCATCTTTTATATGTTCAGTGATCTTGTATTTCATTTCTATATCTGTTTATATGCTCGATTATGCTATTGAAACTGCTTTCAGAGGTATGTACTTCGCTCCAATCCTGACTGGATATATTTTTCCAGATTACTGGCTTCTAGAGCAGTGTCCCACCTACTACGGGCCGTAGGACGGCGTACCTATAGAGGATACTCTTATTGACCAGGGAGACTTAGTAGCAGATCCCGAGGAGGTTTAGACTATTTTGTATCTGAGATTGTATTGGACTATTTCTGTTGTGGATTCACATCTTGTATATTATTCAGATTATGGATTTGTACTTTTATTCTTCCCTCGTTATTTCCATTCGTGCATATTTCTTCCTTAGCTTGTTTTGTGATTGAGATTAGTTATTCATGTGAGATGCCATATTGCTCCTTCGTTGGGAGTTGAGATGTTTGACAGGTACCATAATATATTGTTGAGATTTTAGATAGTTATAAATAACCCAGACAGCGTTCTACTGCCGATTCTGCGGTGTAGGCTGGCGTGACCACCTACTCGTGCCCGAATATCCGGGTGCGGGTCGTGACATCCCCGAAGGATAATTTATGACAACGGGCCTCAATTTATCAGCCAAGCGTTCCACCAATTTTGCGATAAAAATCGGATACAAAATGTGACCTCTACGGCATACAATCCTGCTGCTAATGGTTTGGCGGAAGCTTTCAACAAAACCATTATCAAACTCTTAAAAAATTTCGTCTCTTCGAACAAAAGATATTGGAACGAGAAGCTAGGAGAATGTCTCTGGGCATACCGCATAACGGTACGAGCACCAACGAGTTGTACCCTATTCTCATTAGTTTACGGGAGTGAAGCAGTTCTCTCCATTGAAATCCAAATTCTGTCACTCAGAATAGCAGTAGCTAATGAGTTGACTCAGAAAAATAATGATCGACTATGGGTTCAAGAGATAGAAGAATTAGACAAAAAATGCCTCCTAGCTCAACAACGCATTGCGTTCTACCAGGCACGCATTTCCAAAGCTTTTAATCAAAAAGTGAAGAAAAGGGTGTTCAAAGTTGGCGAACTAGTTCTAGCCGTACGAAGGCCAATGATCATTACTCACAAGGGTAAGGGTAAATTCTAACCCAAATAGGAAGGCCCTTATGTGATCGAGATGACGTTCTCAAACGGTGCTTACAGATTAGCCAAGCCTAATGGAGACTTGTTAATGGCTCCTATCAACGGCAATTTCCTGAAGAGGTACTATGCTTAATCTCCTTTGCTAAACGGAGTATGGTGAAGATCTCATTCTGACAATACTACTTCCAAAACAAAACTAGTTGGATCATATTCTATCATGTCCATATAACCTCTGAATAGATATGTTCAACTAATTTGGAACTTCAAGACCTATCACGTCCATATTACCTCTGATAGTGTTTTGTGTACAAATTTTTAGTTGGAGCATATTCTATCATGTCCATATTACCTCTGATAGTGTTTTTGGTACAAATTTTTAGTTGGAGCATATTCTATCATGTCCATATAATCTCTGAATAGATATATCCAGCTGAAGCTTACCGAAAGTATATCACGTCCATATTACCTCAGATATCACTTTCACCCTAACCCGTCATTTATATTCCAAAATGATGGGTCCACAAAGTCAGATAAAGTCTCTTTATTATTCCCAAAAAGAGAAAAATTACATATCAAAAAGAAGAAGCAAAAAGGTACATCATTTGGGAGGAGCAGTTAAGTCGCGAATCTGCCGTGCCAGAGCAACCATTCTCTCATTCCTGGAGTTCAAGACATCGGCGCAAGCTCGCTCCAACCTTGGTGCATCATTGTTCAAAGCAGATAGCTCGGACCGAGCACGTACAAAACCTGCGTGGATGACACCCACATGTGTCAGGTTCTGCTGAGCAGTCTCTATTCGATCCTTCAGCACAACTCGGGTTGCCGACAAAGAGAGAGCCTTTGCCTCTGCTTGAGCAAGCTCATCTTTCAGTCTGCAGACCCTCGTTGTCTCTTCTTCATATTTGGCTTCGCACTGAGTTAGCTGGGGAATGACATACTCCAATTCGGTACGCTCTTGATCCATCTTCTGCTGTTATTCCTGGACGGATTTGTTCAGAGATTCCAGTTGCCCAGCAAGCTCTGTAGTTAAGGAGTCATACCTAGCTTGAACGAGACCGTCAATGTTGCCTTGAGATAGCTGCAAATAATCGTTAATGGGTTGTTCCAAACCATTAACTATCTGCTCCAGTGTATCAGCTATCCCAGTGTCGTTGAAATCTCTGATCGGCACTATCGCAAACTGGGAGGACCTCCTCAGAGCCGCGAAGTCTAGATTCTTCTCCAGCACCATTGATATTAGCGTTTTCAAGGTGGTATAGAAAATACTAGTATACTGCTCAGTCAGCATGGCTAGATCCGAATGGACGCTGGGAGTGACTACAATATCGACGAATCACCCTCCAGGAATGACTGCAGATGAGGTTGCCACAGTCATCGCCTCAACAGATGGTGCGACAAAAGAAGAAGCGCCAACAACGGACGAAGTGGCCGGCGTACTCAAAGGAGGCATTGTCGTAATGACAGGCTCATCCTCCTCTCGAGATATCGGAACTATTTCGGGCGAGCCGGCACCCGAAAATGTTTTCTCTTCGAAGTTGGGCACCTCCATGTCATCGGCAGGAGCTGAAACAGATCCAAAAGGCGTGTCAACACTACCCTCCCTGTAGATGTCTTCCCCTGAAAAGAAGATAAGAGAAAGTTAATATCAACCTGATGTTAATGTTTGCTAAAAAGAGGCATAAAGATGACATTTACCCATGGCCGATGGTATATATGTCGCGTCGGCGGCCAGTACAGCTAAATCATTTCTTAATGATGCTAAGCGAGCTGTCATACCTGGAGAAGGAGGTGTGTCAACTGACATTGGCAGGTATTCTTCCAAGTCTTCACCCAGATCCAATTGAGGTTCATCAGGTGGAATCTCGCTGGGTATACTTACAGACGCGGCAAGGATTTCTCTCTTTGCTGATCTGGATAAAGATATCCTTATTTTGCTCGGCCTCGAAGGCGATCTCGTACCACTACCTGAAGCGGTAGCAGCAACAGCAGCCTCGAGCAAAGATTCTCCGGCATTGCCAGCCGGAACTGTAGAGGTTCCCTCTCTAAAAGGCGAGGAATCTCTAATCAGAAGATCATCCCCAACAGGGGAAGCAGCAGGTTCACTTCTAGGAACCTCAGGGTGGGAAGTCCTGACGGGACCATCAACCGTCTTATTCTTCTTCTTGCGAGGGAAAGTCTCCTTCAGAACAGGAGCCCTTCGCTTACCAGAGATAACCAGAGGCCCTGCAGGTGGAGGTATTTCGCCTCTCGGTACTGCCAATAAAGGCTCATCTGGATTGACAGAATCCTTGCCCTCGTCAGAGGAGACTGATAGGACTTCGTCTCTTCCCGCCGACTTAGAAGAGGGCATCCTAAAACTTTTACGCATATCAAAATCGCGATGGAAGGTATTGGTTGCCACATAAAATTGGGCATACGAATGGAGGATGCGCAACTCCATGGAGAGTAAAGTTGCGGACACAGTAAAAGCTGCTCCAGTACAACCCATTATAAAATACCGCCATCCTCTCGCTCCATCAATAAGTCTACCCCTGAACTTGAAGCTGGTGACGGCATTGCCCACGTGCAATTGGTCATACCCAAACTGCCTAGCTAACCGACTAGGCAGGTAGGGCTCCAAGAAGCATTGGTCTTCGCTTCTGTACAATAAATGGGAAGGTCTAATACAGACCAACCAATTAAAAGCTTCAGGAGAAAGAATGGTCTTCCCTTCACATGAGTCCTGAAGCCTGCTCCCCTGTTGATTGAGATGTACAGAGGGGACGGTGCAGAAGAGCTTCCAGCTGTGACTAAAATTTAATGCCCGCCGACAGCCTAAAACTGTGGTCACGTTCCAGGTAGAATTCTTGTAATTCAACAAGAAATTACTTCCCGAACTACTGCCAGGGCCGAAAGACATCACCCTGGGGTTATGGAGAATTAACCATCCCATCAAGTACAGGAACGGTAATTCTACCCTGGGAAAGCTGTCACGTCGAGTTTCATCGGCAAGCAGCCCATCAGTCATGGCCCTCAGGCCAGCTTGTATGCGGCATACCATGGCAGGTAGCAAGCCCAGTCTTGCCCCGAACACCAGACGTACGGCAGGCCATAAGGTATTGCGGTGAATACGATCAGCAGATATAATATCGGGTACCACCAGTTGGCGCAGCCATATAAAGAGGAAGGAAGCCAGCCAGTTGAGCTTCCTTGGACAGAGGCCTGCGACAATGCCTCAAATAACTGTAGGCTTTAGTGCCCACAGGATATTTCCCTATTCCTTCGTCGAGAATCTATTCTGAAGCTCCAGCATCATCCATAAGATCATCGACTACCTGAGCACTAAGCACGCTCAGAAAGCTCAAAGGCCTAACCCTACTATCCACGACTTTGTCTGGCTTAGCAGTCCTGGCCTGATGGAAGAAGAGGTAGGACGCCCATTTGTTGGTATGAGCCAAATCAGAGGGCTCATTATAGAAGGCGGTGCACGCCAGGTAGTAACACATCAGCTCCTGGTATACTGCCACTACCCGAGGGCCTGTATCTCCCAGCTCTCGGTTTGTGGGAACATACTCTTCATAAGGAGTATCCCCCATTGGCAGTCTTGAAATCTCTGCCATTTCATGAAGGGCCAATCCCAACTCCCCCAGTGGAGTGGCGAAAGTCCCGGTGAGCGAGATATATCGCTCCATCAAAGCCAAAAACAGGTTGGGGTTAAGAGGTAACCCAACACTGGTGACACTCACAGCCTCGTACAGACCAATGCTCTCCAGCTCAGTCTGAAAATGCTTCAGGGCCCAGTCAGCTAAACGAGCCCATCGAAGATTTGTAGGGGTAACCCACCCATTGGTCCGGGGATTAACCTTAGCGTATAGTCCTCCATGACCCATGAAGTCATTGCAGAAAGTCGGTAATTGAAGTGGTTGGAGCAGTGAAGTATCTTCACTCGGGATACTGCCTGGATACAATTTCCTGAACAGCATGACTGAGCCGGAAGGGCGGCTTACAAACGACCCTTGGTCGGATCCTTTCTGGTAGAATATCTTTCCCGGCTGGCCGTGGAGATTGGGAGTCAGAGTCCACGACATCCTCCTGGGATGTGTGGCATAGAAGAATGCCGAGATAGGATAATCTCTCAGCATCCTGGGCAGATACAGGACCAAGCCCCCGGCAGGAAAAACCCAGAGTTCTTTCTTGGGCTTCGTCTGGGATTGTTTGTCAATCATATCCCCGAAGAGAAAAGCCGGTTTTATATATTGTGCCTCGTCTATATACGCCAGGGGCTCTCCGTTGATCATGCTCAACAGCATTCGCTCTCCTTGAGACGATATCAGGATTCCCCTTCCTTCAGGATATTGGGGTCCAGAAATAGAAAATGTCACATGGGACAAATCCTCCAGGTAATTGGAATGCAGCATCCCAGCAGCAGAACCCATCACCTCAGCCAACGGAGATGCATGCAAGTTAACTACAAAGTGCAAGAAAAATACGTCAGTTTCTATACTAGACCTCATAATCTTGCAACTTATGCCAGAAAGCAACAGTCTGTGCTTTTACGCTAAGACTGTAAAAACTTGACTTTTTACGCTGGAATCGCATTCCAAGACGTAAAATTCAAAATTATCAGTATACACAAAAATCTGACAGTCTGTGTTTTACGCCAGACTGTCAAAGTTTGAGTTATTACGTCGGAATTCTCATCCAGAGCGTAACACTCAAAATTTGTAGTATACGCCAATTTTTGACAGTCAAAGCTTTTTACGCCAGACTGCGAAAATGTGGAGTTTTTACGCTGACACATTAGAAATATGGGCGTAAAAGATGAAACATCTCTGTGCATCATCTTCCTCGAAGAGGCTATCAGCATAGGAGATGACCTAGCGCGTTCACGTACAACGTGTGCGAAAGGTTTTCTTTGTTCTTTTCATCTCAAAAAAGCTTTACCTTTAACGCTCGGTGCACAGCTCGTCGGTGGGACACTTCGTTCAGAGCAGGGCTCGCCCTGCCCGACGGGAGTCGCTCTTGCCTGGGCAGAGGAGCGAGAAGAGGAGGCAGCCTTCTTTCCCTTAGAGGAGGAAATTGGTTTTGGGGCCATTGCTAAAAACTTAGAATGTTCAGAGAAGAAACGAAGGAGAGAACTCAAAGCGACGAAAGTTTTCTTTTTTAAAAGACAGGTGAAGAGTCTTCTCTCTGAAAAACTTGGGATATATATAGAGTTCAGATGGACTCCTCGAATCCCTAACCAAATCCGATATTTAATATTCGGTTATGATTGGGGACTACGTCAGCCTATTACTTAGGAAAGGCGGACAGTCAGCGAATTCAAAAAGTTTTCGTGCAGAGTAGATTCTTGATTTTACGCCAAGGAGCTTTTTTACGCTCGGTAGCTACAAATCAACGGTTTTACGCTCAGAGGCTATAAGTCTATGTTTTTACGCCCGGATGCTTTTACGCTCCGTAGCTTTTACGCTTGAGAGGCTACAAACCTATGACTTCACGCTCAGAGGCTACAAATCTATGATTTAACGCTCAGAAGCTTTTTACGCTCAGAGGCGACAAATCTACGACTTCACGCTCGGAAATTTTCTTTTCAGAAGCTACAAATCTACAGTTTCTACGCCCGGATGCTCTTATGCTCAGCAGCTTTTATGCTCGAGAGGCTACGAACTTATGATTTTATGCTCATCTATATTACAGATCTATGACTTTCCGTATATCTGAAAATACGCAGGCCAGAATATGCGTATATCTGAACAAATCTCAAGGCAGTCAATTGCAAGATTTCAAACAGAAGATACTTCTTCTTGGCTTCAAAATATCCCAAGTACCCAAAGCATACAGAGTTCAACATTAGAAATGACTCTTCTCCTTGGGCCAATTGGAAGTTCATCTAGAAATCCAGTTTGAATATTTCTTCTACAGTTCAAGATGGTGACTCAGTTTTTGACAGCTATTTCTTGCCCTATTTCAAGGGATTTTTGGGAAATTATTCCTGAAGATGATGGTCTGAACAAAGAATTCTTCTTATCAGAAGTGACAGTTCAAAATTCTACGCAACTCCTCGTTCAAAACAGCAGGATAGTTCGAATATTCGACTTAAATGCTAAACAAGCTTTCTGTGTATCTTCAGTTATGCGTAAAAGACAGGACGGGACCAAATACTCTTTTTATCAGAGTCGGCATAAAGTTATGCAGACATGTCGAAGGTACACATATTCAGACTTCATCACCGTAAAGAATATGGCAAAATCATCAGATATGCAAAAGAAGACAATTTTATTAAATCATGATTACATATAAGGGAAATCCAGTCTACAAAGGGTTTTTTTCATCTTCATGATTACATATGAGGGAAATCTCGTCTACAAAGGGTTTCTTATTTTTATTTAGGATCACACCAAGAGTCTGTTCTGTCAGGTTCTCGCATTAGTGGAGATCTTTAACCGTCTTCTGCAGTAGTTCATCGACTTCCACAGTCGATGAACAAGAAAATGATCAATGGCGGGAGGATACAACTGGGCCTGTATAAATTATTCAAGAGCCCATCCTCCATACGCTATGACAGATTGAGTTGAGGTGTTAGACCCAACTCAGTACTGGAAGACAAGGCTAGTTTGTCTTCTCTCATCCACGAACAACGGGAGAAAATACAGCTTGCAAGCTGTGTGGTCTAACACGACCCTTCCTCTCTCCTGGACGAATCGCCATATGAAGTTGCTGATTATCCCGAGCAAAGGAAGCTATGATATCCTTCCATGATCCATCGTTGCAGAGGATATTTGCTCGAAGACGCCTTCTTTTTTGGCTCCTTACATGCTGGAAGAACATGATCTTCTTCTTCCTCAAGTCGACCTGACGAAATTCGACAATCATCTCTGTGTGGTGAAGGAAATATGGGAAGAACAGGTTAACTCCTCAGCCTTTATATAGGCAAAAGAGAACACACCGAATCCCAATAGATCCCCAAAAATTTACCAAGAAATTAGCCTCAAAAAACGAGTCAGACTTGACTGTTTCATGCTTCATTCAAAGTGTTTCAAATTACGAGGAATTTGAAAACTTTGAAGGGGGTCTTGTAGAAGCATAAAAAATACGTTGCAGAGTTATACGCAGTATTTTAATACTGAATGGCGTAAAGATATGACCTCAGAGCCATCGGCGTACAAACAGAGCTTTATCGCTAGTACAGCATAAAATATATGCTCCAGGACAATCCACGTAAAACAGTATTTCTAGGCTGCTTCAGTATAAAAGGATTGTTGCATCGCCACTTTGGCGTAAAACTCATCCGCCTTTAATGTGGCATAAAAATATACGAGGAACGCTTCGTATTCCTCGAATGAATCTGTCAGATCATGCAGTGAACCTGACTCTTGACAAAAAGTACTGCACGACTATCCAGACGACGGCTGTATGATGGCACGGCATAGAGACCCAAACCATCGTTTAGTGACGTTTCCCTGATACAAAGTGCTTTTACGCATACAAGGGAATACGCTGTCTAGTTTTACACAGGCAGACGTGAGCTTTTACGCTCAACAGAAGATAAAACGAGCTGCCACGTCAAAAGCTGCTCTTCGTACAGAGCTCGAGGCACGTCTCTGCATTTAATGCTCATAATGGTGACAGATCTTCGAGACACGTCTCTGCATTTAATGCTCAGAATGGTGGCAGATCTCTACATTAAATGCACGAGATTTGGTTATATTTTTAAAGACTAGGCGAGCCATAATTACGGCTAACATGTCTACATCATCACCCCTGCACATTACGCCATCAGGCTATTTTCAGCTATAGGAGCACGTTGTACGCTATCTCCTTGGCATACGCCACCTGGCTACTTTCAGCTATAAAGAGCACGCTAATACGCTCAAAGCCCCAGTCAAAGAAGGAGGAACAATTATCTTTTACGCTGGCTACCTATCCATACAGCATCAGGCTTCTACGCCTATAAGGCTTCTACGCCTATTTGGCTTCTAAGCAAACCTGACAACTATTTGGCTTCTACACCATGGTGATAGTTATTGGCTTCTACGCCAACCCTTTCTACGCGAGGGGCAGTTACCAACGTGGCTCTTATGCCGTGATCTTCGCAGCAGTTATACGCATTTTCTTATCATGGGACACGCGTCACACGCTTAATCAGAAGATCGTCTATACATGGGTGGCAGTTATTATAACCGTCGCGTAAAAAGTGCCATACTCTCCACTATTCGGCTTCTATGCCGACTGGACGGTTATTGTCACTAAAACCCTATAAATAGAGACCTCTATTGACAGAGGTCGAGGGGTCGAAAGGTCGGAAATTGATTTTTGAGAGAGAAGAATCCATAACACAGACAGAGAGTAGTGATCGACAATTTTGGCATCGAGCATCCACTCCTTCTTGCAATCTTTGAAACTTCTTCGTCTTCCACAGCACTTCTTCATCATCGTGTGGTCCAAGGGACAAAGTGATCGACGGCAGATCAGACTCCTATAGCAATATTTACCCAGATTAAAATTTGTACTTAACATCCTCGTATAGGATTAATAGTACTTCTTGTTTGTAAACCTAAGAAAGGATTTTGTATAAACCTAGTTTTATTTCTTCCGTTTATTATCAAACATAAAGGGGAGGAGGGGATGTCGGCTGGGAGTTATTTAGGGTTAAGGGGAATAAAGAAAAAGAAGGGAATATATATATATATATGTATACGATGTTGGGTTTGACCTAGAATACGTTGACTTTGGTCAATACTAGGAAAATGCCTTGGCTTGTTATGGAGATATTCTAATGGGCTAGGGTTCGAACGGGTCTAATGAAATTACGAAAAATGCATTGGTCTAAGGGTTTGGAGGCCATGGTTTCAATGGGTCGATGTTAAATTACACACCCCCAAAAATCACAGAAAATATACTGAAGGAGAATGGGTTTATAACACGTGTCGTGTCCAACGGGTGTACACCTAATGCACTTTTGCATAAAAGTGCCCAACAATTGAAAATTGCACAAAGAGTGATTCTGGTTTTAGTTAATTAAAATTAAATGCAAGGAGGTGCTCTACAATTAAATAGAAGTACAAATGGCTGGATTTAAGTGGGACACAAACATCAATTAATTATTTGGCATGTCTAGGACAAAGGTGTGAATCTGTTGGAAGACAATGGCTAGCGTAGCGTTCTAATTATCGAATAACGATAAAGCGTAACAATCAAATAAAGTTACAGTAATTTAAATAAAATTAATTATCATGCAATTATTTACTCATTAATTACAAAAAGACAAAAATATCCTTAATCTAAAAAGTGGGGTGACAAATCCCTACCCAAATTCTCTCTCATTTTCTTCTCTACTCACCATTGGAGGCTATTGGAACAAGGAGGAGGAATGAGCATAAGTTGAAGGCTCGTGATACTCAATTTGAGACTTGCATTAGGAATCAATCTTTCAATATGTACAATTCAGTTTTTTCTCTCTATTTAGACTCTAAATCTATAGTTTAATCATTAGGAACCCTCCCATGTACTAAGGCAACCTATAGGAAGTAGAATTAGGTTCATAGGATGCCTATGGAGAAAGTTATATGGTATTTTATGTCAATTTTGGGAGAATTCCGAGATTGGCACATCTTGTGTTTGTTAATAGGTCTATTAGATCAAATTGACATGTGTTTGGTTGTGTGAGACTAGTGTTGTGTCAACAATTAGATACGTGTAGGCCATATCATAAAAAAATGGCGATACGGGTTGATTTGGGAGGTTTTCTTCCGACACGGGGGTTTGAGCATGCCATATTTTGACACTGACACGTAGATGAGTAGCTAACACTTCATGTTGCTTCTAATTGTGATTCTAGACTTATTCGTGTACTTCGGGATACGTTTGGTGGTGTGATGGAGCCGTATCTCAAGCGTATCATAGATTGAGTGTGATACGGGTGAGGTGCACTCCACGTGTTTGATACTTTGCATTCTAATTCAATTTACCATGGTTATAGCTATTAGAGCATTGTATTTGTACTTGTTATATATATATATATATATATATATATATATATATATATATATATATATATATATATATATATATATATATATATATATATATATATATATATATATATATAGGTGAGTGAAGTGTACCTGTGTGTGTTTGTGTGCTAGGGGGTGTTGGGCTGCAGGTAGTGTAGAGCACAGCAGCAGCAGCAGCAGCAAGTGCAAGCATAGTTGCAGCAGCAAGTGCTAGACAGTAGCAGCAGTAGCAAGTGCTAGCATAATAGCAGCAACAAGTGCTAGACAGTAGAAGAAGCAACAAGTAATATCATAGCAGCAGCAAGTTCTAGACAGTAGCAACAGCAGCAGCAGCAAGTGCTAGGCAGTAGCCACAACAATAAATGCTAGAGGTAGTGTTGCAACAACTTGCAGCAATGGGGTTGGACAGGCTTGTTGGCCGCAGCAAGGAGGCTCGGAATGTTAGTTATAAAGGTATAATAATAGTAGATGTGTTAGTTGTATGTTAGTAATTAAATAGGTATGTTAGTGTAGTGGTCATGTGAAGTTCTGTAGGTAATATATTAGATAAGTTATGAATGGAAGAGGAGTTAACTGTTAGTTGTTAGAATAGTTATAAACTATGAGTTATTGTATGTTTTAGTACTAAGTTAAGTAGTATATGTTAGTTAGTATAGTTATTAGTATGAGTTCTAGTGTTACCTTGAAGGATACCAAGGTAATACTATGGTAATAGTTGACTCAAGGTATTAGGTATTTAGGTATCAAGGGGATAATTTGGTAGTGTGATACCAAGTTTTGGCTCCAAGCCAAGGTATCCATAGTACTAGTTTAGCTAGGATTACTACTATATATTATATTGTGTATCTTCTCTGGTATTTTTATATAGATATATATTACGTATCTTACGATACGGTATAGTACTAGTATTTTATAGCTAGTATAGCCTAGTTACATAGTGTATGGACCCAATAACATAAAGATGGACTCATACAACATAGAAATAGCTAGTTTGACCAAGTTTGACTAGTTTAACCTACACTTGACCTAGTTTGACTGTTTTGACCTAGAAATGGCTTAATGACCTAGAATTAGACTAGTTGAGCTTATTTTTATTCCAAAATCTTGTATTGATGTAATATTTCATATTTAGGTCTCCGAGGCACCGTTTTGGACATCTTTGATATTGTTCGGATTCCAGACATGTACATTCTCTGATAGTTTCTTATTTATGATATCTTCTTTGTTTCTTGTATTTAGTGTAGATATCCTTAATTTATTGACATGATGATTACACGGATTGGTATATCCGGATCTTGTCATGAGATATTATTTCTTGGTATTTATGGTGTATCTTGTGCAAGTCTTGTTCCTTGTTCTTCTTGTACATATACAAATATTGATCCTTGGGGAAACTAGCTACCTATCCAGTGAATTCCGTATCATAACGTACCATGGTTGGATCTACTATACTAGTCGGGGCGGAGAGTGTTAGTGTAGATTTGTGATCACACCCTCCTTGTGCATGTCATTGTGAGTGTTGATCATACATCGTACGTATGATTAACTAGGCCCTAATCCTTGTGCAAGTTCTCAAGCCGATCACATGTTGAAGATGGTACTCACTCACATAGTAGTAGTATTTCTTGTCCATATTCATGATGCTCATTCTTGTATTTAATTCTAGTATTCCTATTATGCATATCTCTTGTACCTGTATATTGCATCTTGTATATTCGCTCTATTTACTGTTACATAGTTTATATCATTTATTGAAACTACTGTTAGAGGTGTACTTTGCTCCTTTCCTGACTGGATATATTTTTTCCAAATAACATTGAGGAGAGGTATCCCACTCACTACGGGCCGCAGGACGTAGTTGGCTCAGAGCCAAAGACTTCGGCTCCGGAGGAACTCATCCCGGTTGAGACAGACGACCCAGTACCGTAGCTCAGTAGATAGATTTTTTTGTACTGGATTTGTCTCCAGCATTAATGTTAGCATTTCGTATTACTTAGATGACTCATTGGATATTATTTTGTCTTGTGAGTTATTTTTGACTCTTCAGTTCTTTATATCATATTCATGCGATTGTTCCATCTTATAGTTTACTCAAACATCGTTCTACCGCCAATGCTGCGGCGTAGGCTGAACGTTGTTCACTACTCGTGCCCCTACACTGGGTGCGAGTTGTGACACAGCTGCTGAGGTTGCTTATGCAGCATTAGCATGCTGATTATTTAGCAACACTTGTCTCAGCTTGGTTTTTTAGAGTGGACTAGAATTCAGAATCGACCATTTTCTAAATGGAGACAAGAAATGCAAAAAATTTATTAGACAAACCAAAGTAGCTATAACACTATTATTAACAATAAATAAAATTAAAAGGGCAATTATATAGGAGTATAATGAAATAAATAAGGAAACTGCATATTTTATTTACAACAACAGTATGTTATACAGAGCTAGAAAGATACGTAACCACTATTTATATCTGTTGTTATACAAAAATAAACTCCAGCAGACAAAAAGATATCCTTATATATATATATATATATATATATATATATATATATATATATATATATATATATATATATATATATATATATATATATATATATTACACCCAAACTAGTCTTATATACATACACACTTCACACATAGTAACCTTATTTACATAAACCCTCTCATATCCTCCATTGATATCTTTATCCTCTAGACATATATCAGCCAAATCTTGAGGATAGTTACTTCAGGATAAAGCTCCCTCTATTATGGTAGCGTACCATTAAAATTATCCCTTTCTGCTTATTGTTGAGCCTTGATAACTATGTGGTATGGGATCATGACTATATCCTAGCCTACCTGATAGCCATCTTCATAACAAATATGGTACATGGTTATATTCTGGCCCTATGCTAATCTCCATATTCTCCTCGCAAATTATAATATCTATGATGAGTCTGTCTTCTATAACCCAGATATGCATGAGACATAAATTGAGGCATGATCTACACCAAAGAAAACTTTATATCAGTAACCTTAATTAAATATTAAATACAAGTATAAACAGTTAATAACAAATAACTCATAAATTATGCTTTCGTAGAACATAAACACATGCTATGAAAATATGAAATATTATACTAAACTTAATTTTCTTAAGCTTATAATACCCAGTACTCATTCCGAAGGTTCTTATTAGACTTTTTCTATAAATCATTTTAGGGTCTTAAAGATATAATTAACAGATCTGCTACCTAGTTGTAGACTGCTGCATATCTATAACGTGGACATGCATGGGCCACCACTAAAAGATGTGTCACGTTTCGCTCCTAATATACAGTGACTCGAGTACGTAACAAGCATCCCCAAGCTACGTGATTTATGAATAAACCTATATTCGTAACCAAGATTGTTGCCTGTAAGTTCTAGGATAAAGTATAGGATAAAGCTAAACCATCAACAAGTAAGAACTAAGAACATTCACAATATCATTCTTCTTTATTTACATCTCACAAGTCTGGGCTCTGTCTTAAAAAAAAGTATACAAGATACTCACTAAATTATACAACCACATGTCTATCTCTTATAAAGATTAATATACATATATTTATACATGAACACAAAATGAAGTCATATGTCTATCTACAACATCCTTTACTCTTCTGACTCATCCATATTAAATAAGGAAAGTATGTCGTCTTCGTCCTAACCATCATCTAGTGAACAAAATAAGGTCATCAAAGACATGCAAGTCCTCGATTCAAGGAAGGTAAAATAAATAAAATAATATGATACTGAAGACCAAGTACAATAAAAATCTAAACTGAATAAACTCTAAGTACATGACAATATACAAATTTGAAATAACTTCTAAAATGATCTTAATATAGTGAAATAATTGTATTCAAACTATTCCTTAAGTTCTAAAGTCACTAACACAATCACAATACAATTTTTCCTATATGATGATGCAAGTTAGAGAATATGCTTGGATCTCACATTCGTAGTGTCATGAGCATTATCAGGTAGTGGCAGGTAGGTATGGTGCTTAGTATTCTAACAACTCCACTTCAGGAGAAATAAATTATATACATCAATTAATGCCAACTTTGACTTTTTATTAAATTAGGGTTAACATTAACAGATAACACGAGATACAAATAGATATGTGATCTAAGCATTCACCCAGTCTCAATGCAAGACCTTACAACGGACCTACTGGTACTGATCTGTCATTGAAGTGCTTGCGATACTCTTCCTATATTTGGTTTATACCCAGAATGCTCTCCTTATCTTTCCACCCATTTCTCCTTTTATAGCTCGACAGCTTTGAGTATATTCTTCCTCTTCCCAAGACATGCGTTGGATTCACTGGGTTCTTAGTGCCCTAAATAGGTTAAGGGTTCATCTGGAAAAATTTATCTATAGTACCTACTCACCTATGACGCATGAGCTTATTATGCTGGCACTGAATATGCATCATCGCTTGGAAGAATTAGAACATTTGCATTCCATCCAGCTGTTGGGGTTGCGACTGAAGCGGTGTATAAGGCATTTGTGGAGTAAATTGGGGAGGTGGTAGAATGACGTCCCTTTGGAATTTTGAGCTATGCGGATCTGGTTGGTGGCTCTGATGAGTAGTTTTGCCTCCAAGTATTTGTGGGGTTCCATCGGTGTCTGTTACAATAAAAATTGGGGAGTGTCCATAGGAGTTGTGCATCAATTTAGTGGATCCATTATCTGTATAAAAAATAAAAATGTTTCGCGGGAATGGATTCAAGCAGGATGTATAATGACCCGCTCCACGTCAATGCAGAGAGAATTCAAATGGCACAAGTACAATGACCCATCCCATCTTGCTTAGTGAGATGACTCGCTTGATGTAAAGGTCAGACTTGGCCCTTCTAAGTTCAGACTTAAGACTTTCAAAGGCACGTTCAGAGTATCGCTCGGCCTATGCGATTCATCGCTAAGATGTGTGCTAGGATGAACTTGTCTTTGCTTAACCTGCACACCTAATAACATGGACGATGTTTGCTAGATCGCTTGGAGATAACCCTTGCATGCAAATAAAATAAGAACTTAACGCACCTAGCTAAGGGGATAATCTCATCTTGTATTGCATATCTAGAACATAAAAAATAGTAACTTGATAATGATAGATTTACTTATGCGCTGCTCTACATGCCTCCGCACGATTTCAATCCTCGCACTAACCTTTAGACACGTGCTAGTGTAAAGGCTTATGTTTCAAGTAGACTATTTGCATGTTCCTTGTACCGTGCTGCATCACATATTTGCTATGCTCATCATGTAGGTTCATGCCATGATCAAGTTATACGATTCATGTCTTGTATAATCTAGTTTTACCGGAAGACTATCGAATAGTCGTTCGGTGCAAGTTTGAACTTGAAAGTATTCGGGACCGTTAGGTCGCCAAGGCAGTTTCTGATCTAGGGGACTGCATCAAGTCAAGTTAAGCAAGAACATGATCAAGATAGTTCATGGATTAATACTCATTCAGGATAAGAACCATACAGTTTTGGGAGCCAATAAGTGTGAACAAGAATCAAGATTGAACATGTCATATCATGAATCTGGAAGACCCAAGACTTGTATGGTCACAGACAACTTAGTGCACAAAGGATCTTTTCAAATCTCATTCCCCAGACGGTCGCTGGGTACCGGGCTGATCCGATCCAGATGGAATTCATGTCATGGTAGTCGCCTGTTTGTTTGCGGGATGGAGTAAAATACCCCGTTGCCTTGCGTTGTACCCCATACCGTCCCGGGCAAAGATGGCATAAAATGATTCATGTACCTCGCAAATCTAATCACCTAGAGACTACAACTCATCCTTTATGGCTATGCCAGTGACCTTTCATATAGATTAAGTTATATCGCTTAGCGATAATCCGTGTGCGAGTTATTACTTTGAGGCAAGTGATTAACGCACGAAACTCAGCGTGTAGCTCATTAATTGTCCATGTTAAAGAATGCTCGACACATATGTATATTCGAAGAATGGAGGCACGACACTCTATATTATTTAAGTACATCACGTCCGAGTCGAGAATACGTTTGTAACATTATATTCATATAAGCACTCTTTAGTCTTATTTCATATATTATATACTGGTTAACATGGTTTACCTTGGACAAAAAGGATAATTTGGTAAGTTGGTAAGTTCTGCATGTTATTCATATCGCACAGCGCAGTGCAACACGAGTTAGACTTTTCATCATATGCCTTGAAATAGATCCTAAGGCAAGATTAGAAAGATAACTTAATAGATAGTGTAAGAACTAATATAACATGTTTATATTTATTGAGGGGGAGAGAAGCCTCCCAACTAGTGCATTCAATGTACTGATAACCCGCCAGATTGTGTGCAGGGTGCGAAAGAACCTCTTTCGGTGCGGATTATCCCCTTGTACACACTAAGGTGAGGAGTTCGCTCTGGAGCCTTAGAGTGTTGCATCCGGAACTGATGCACATATACAAGACGTAATATATTGGAATATCGCCTATGTATTATCCCATATTGTAAGCCGCTTGGTACGCCTTTATTGTATCAAGATATATATATATATATATATATATATATATAGAGAGAGAGAGAGAGAGAGAGTGAGAGAGACAGCTTGAACAACTTGTAATCTCGGTCTAGCACCACTTGTAACATTATTTCATATAAAAAATAGCTTATTTTGTTCCATACTTGTGTTCATTCTATGATTTTGCTATGACGACCTTGCGAATTAGTTATCAAATGCCTGTTCGGACCTGGTCTTGCACGGACGCAACTCACGCTCGCGCAGCATTACGCCTAAGCGAAAGAAGTTATGGCCCTGCCGAGCCGGGGGCGTGAGATAATGTTACCAGAGCACGACTTTATATCCTTGAACTTTGTATCGATTCTCTCAGTTTTGAAAGCTTGTTCGTGGGTTATGTACATACGCTCTTTCTCGTTGTCCCATTGGGATGTTCTATACAATGAGTCTAAATATTTTTGAAAGTGCATGCGAATGATTAGTTATACGAGATAGCTATGCGAAGGCCTTTGTGCTGAGTTGTGTTGGACTTTATGGGAATAGGCTCGTGATAGAATTTGCAAGTTACATGCGAACTAGAATGACCTTACCCTAATACTAGCGGGTTTATGTAAGAGATTAGAATATCGTTCAGATGAGATAGCTATGCACACATCCTTTCGGCTATGTCATATTGGGTATCGCGTACTTAGACCCTTAGTTGTAAGCAAGTTGGCGAGCGAGATTTGAGTATCGTTAGGACAAGGATAAGTTAGACTTAAAATGGCAATCAATAGAGAAGTTATCAGAATATCGCTTAGGCAAAAATATGAGATCATGCTTGGATTTAAAGGAATGGTTCGGACGGTTATTTATGTCGATATGTTACGAGTCAAAAATATAGTTGTGTAGATGACTATCGATAGAAGTATAAACGAGACTAATATTTATCAAGGCAACCCAAGGGGATAGTGTATGATTTTTAGGAATGAACTGAATAGATATGCGAGCGATACGATTACTGAGTGGTGTATGGATCATCTTGGATATATTCGAGCGAATTAAGGATTTTATGGTAGCAATGAGTCTGTCAGTAAGTGATGTGATTATGCAAAAGCCTTAGAATGAGTGTTACGTAGTTAACATGAATTTGAATATTTTATGTCAAGTTTGTTCAGAAGATTTGTGGATGATTTATATGAATTAAAAATAATGTCGAATAAGGATTCAGAATAGTAAAACAAATAGATAACTTGGTCGAGGAAACTTAGTGTATCGTATGTGCAATTTTAGAATTAATCAATAGAATAATATTTTATATCAAGATTGAGTACTCGAGGATGCGATCGGAGTAAGCACGATGGAAAATAGCGCGCATAAAAAATTAGGATTGATTAGGTATCGCTCGATAGAATTTAGCCTGAGTAAGGATGTTGTGATTTTGAATTTGAAACATTTGATAGGATAATCAATAGTTAGAAGATTCATGAATTGATACAAGTTAAGGAATTTGTGGTTCAATGAATTAAGGTAGGCGATAACGGACTTAATCTTGAATTTGGAGGAATAATCTTGAATCTAGTTAAAAAGATAGCACTCGTCATAGGGCCCAAATGAGAACAATTATTTCGCAGGAGCCTTGGCGTTGTGATTTTATGTCTAGCGGGAATGATCAAACTCGAGGGAGATCAGGGCCTAACATGTTCGATGATTATGCAGACGAACTTAATAAATAGGGTATAACAAAGGGGAATAGACTTTGGATAGAGAATTTGAACTTAGTTGTTTGAGGAATGCTAGAGGTAGACTACGGATTGATCGAACGGTAACATTGAAGTTGAACAATTTGGCTAGTATTATGATCATGTATGAACGTTTATTAGATGAACACGACTTGTTGGATTAATATATAACTTGGATGGAACAAAGTGTAACGATAAAGTATCTTGGTCGTTTTGATGATAACCATAATGTCTTATGCAAGCGGAACTCCAGGCTTGTACATGCGTCAGGTCCTAATTAGGGCGATTATCCCGCGAGAGCATTGGCGTGATAATATCGCATCCAACAAGGTTAATAGAACTTGTTGGAGATCGAGGCGGGACAATTGGAGGATCATTTTGACTTGTGCTTCGATACGAGAAGGCGAGTTTCAGGATAGAAGTGAATCTAAAGTGCTTCGAGTTTGAGTTAGTCTAGAATGTAAAGTAAGACTCACTTGATGGTTTCGTAAACGGATACGTGAATTATGTTGGACGACTTAGAGTTTATGATTGAGATCGAAGATTATAAATTGAATCATGACTTTATGGTGTAGACTTAGAAAAGAATGGATAGGTATGTCCTATCAAACATATTTGAGGAGATAGATTATATGAATCGCTAGGTTTGACATGTGACATGATATATCGAGGATTTGGCTGAATAAATGTGTCTTAGGAACAAATTTTCTGAATAGACTTCAACCCCGTGCAACGAATATGTATGATACAAGTTGGATGATCACTGCTCGATGTTTATAAATCTGAGTGAAGTAAGCTTGGGTAGAACACCCCCATACGAACAAACAATAGAATAACCTTAGGAATTGGTGCGAGTTTTGAGTAATGAATTATACGATATGAACCGTAAACTTGGACTGTTCCTATGACCTTGTAAGCTGACCTAGCGGTTAGACAGACAATCCTATACTGAGTAAAAGAACTAGTATGACCAACTTTAGATTATTTCTTAGATAAATAATAGAACAGGGGCAGCAAGACTTAGAGTTAGGCTTGGAATGGTAAGTGTGGGGTAGAAAGTTGGTGTTTGACATGAACAAAATAGAAAATAGGACTTGGACGCCAGTCGATAGATTGGATAGATCGTGCCTAGGTAGTGCAATGCTTGGTTTAGAGTGGAATTAGAAATAAATTGGATTTTGGTCAACTGCATTCGAGGTATCATTAAGATTCGTAAGACGAGAACACTTAAGATTTTTGAGAGTAGCTTGTCTGACTTCGTTATCGCTAAGTTTGGTTAAAATGTATATGTTTGGGGGACGTCTTGAATATGTGTATAATCCAGACTTAGTGATGTGTTAAACTCGAATGCAGTTGCAAGTGAATTTATTAGATGCGCTTGGATAAGTATAACAATTTTGGTAAGTTAGCCTCATCCATAGATCTTTGTACATAATAGATCATGCTCGTGTTAAACTATATATGTTCTACACTAAGGCACAGTAGAGACCGAGTCAGTGAATACGACGTTCGAGTAAATATAGCCAGTTTAAATTCAGTGATAGAGTCATTCAAAGAAAAACCCAGCATGCATACGACACGAAATAAGAAAAACAAGTAGGAAGTTGTGTTCGAATAGGTATAGTAATACAGAGTAATACACTTGAGTTAGATTCGATAGTGTGTGATAGAACAGTTTGCACTCAAGAAGTCTCGTGGATGAGACTTGTTCTGAGTAGTGTATAATATAATGACCCGCTCTACGTCAATCTGGAGAGCCGATTCAAATAACGCAAGTACAACTACCCGTCCTACCTTGCTCAGTGAGATGACTCTCTTGATGTAAAGGAATTCAGACTTGTCCCTCTAATTTTAGACTTAGACTTTCAAAGGCATGCTCGGAGTATCGCTCGACGAATGCGATTTATCGCTAATATGGGTGGCTCCGATGAACCTGTCATTACTTAGCCTGCATACCTAATAATATGGAAGATATATGCTAGATCGCTAGGCGATAACCCTTACATGCTAATAAAAGAAGAACTCAACATACCTAGCTAAGGGAATAATCCCACCTTTTATTGCTTGTTTGGAATATGGAAAAGAGTAACTTGATAATAATATATTTTCTTATGCGCTACTCTACATGCCTCCGTACGATTTTAATCCTCGCACTAACCTTTAGACTCGCGCTAGTGTAAAGGCTTATGTTTCAAGCAGACTATTTGCATGTTCCTTGTACTATGTTGCTTCACATAATTGCTATGCTCATCACGTAGGCTCATGTCTCGATCAAGTAATATGATTCATGTCTTGCATAATCTAGTTTTGTTGAAAGACTATCGAATAGTCATTCCATGCAAGTCTGAACCTAAAAGTATTCTGGACCGTTAGGTCGCCAAGGCAGTTCCCAAACTAGGGACTGCATCAAGTCAAATTAAGCAAGAACATGATCAAGATAGCTCATAGAGCAATACTAATTCAGTATAAGAATCAGATGGCTCTGGGAGCCAATAAGTGTGAAAAAGAATCAAGATTAAACATTTTATGTCATGAATCTGGAAGACCCAAGACTTGCATCATCACGGACAACTTAGTGCACATGAGAGATTTTTAAATCTTATTCTGCAGACGATCACCGGGGCATTAGGGCTGATCTGATACGGACAATATTCATGTCATGGTAGTCTCTTATTTATGGGCAGGATGGAGTGAAATGCCTCGTGGCCTTGCGTTGCACCCCATACCATCCCGAAAGAAGATGGCATGAGACAATTCATGTATCTCGCACATCTAACCGCCCAGAGACTATAACTCATCCTTTATGGTTATGCTAGTGACCTTTCATATAGGTTAAGTTATCTCGCTTAGCAAAAATTCACGTACGAGTTATTGCATTGAGGAAAGTAACGAATGCACTGAACTCAGGGTGTAGTTCATTAATTATCCAAATTAAAGAATGCTCAGCACATATGAATATTCAAAGAATGGAGGTACGACACTCTATATCATTTAAGCGCATCACGTACGAGTTAAGAACATGTCTGTAATATTATATTCGCATGCACACTCTTTAGTCTCATTTCATATATTATATGCTAGTTAACATGATTTACCATGGACAGAAAATGACGAATGGTAAGTTGTGCATGTTATTTATATCGTATGGCACACTATAACCTGAGTTTAAACTAATCCTAAGGCAAGATTAGAAAGACAACTTAATAGATGGTGCACGGAACTAATATAACGTGTTTGGATTTGTCTAGCGGGCGAGAAGCCTCCCCACTAATGCATTCAATGTACTGATAACCCACCATATTGTGTGTAGGGTGCAAGAGAACCTCATTTTGTATGGAGTATCCCCTCGTGCATGATAAGGAATAGAGTTTTTTTATATCATTGGAGTGTTGCGTCCGGAGCTGAAGCACATATACAAGACATAATGTATTAAAATATTGCCTATGTATCATCCTATATTGTAAGCCACTTGGCATGCCTTTATTATATCGAGGGAGAGATCTTGAGCGACTTATAATCTTGGCCTAGCGCAGCTTGTAACATTATTTTATATCAATAGAGAGCTTATTTTGCTTCATACTTGTGCTCATTTTATGCTTTCGCTATGATATGATGACCTTGCGAAATAGTTATCAAATGCCTGTTCGGACCTGGTCTTGCACGGGCGTAACTCAGGCTCGCGCAATATCACGCCCAAGCGAGGATGTTCCGGCCCTACCGGGCCGACGACGTGACATAATGGTACCAGAACACGACTTTACATCCTTGCACTTCGTATCAATTCTTTCAGTTTTGAAAGCTCATTCATGGGTCATGTACATATGCTTTCTCTCGCAGTCCCGTTGGGATATTCCATACAATTAGTCTAAATATTTTCAAAAGTACATACGAATGATTGGTTGTACGAGATAGCTATGCGAAGGCCTTTGTGTCGAGTTGTGTCAAACTTTATGGGATTAGACTCATACTAGCATTTGTAAGTTACATGCGAGCCAGAAGGACCTTACCCTAATACTAACGGGTTTGTGTACAAGACTAGAATATCGTCCAGACGAGATAGCTATGCATACAGTCTTTTGGCTAAGTCGTGTTGGATATTGCGCATCTATACCCTTAGGTATGAACAAGTTTGCGAGCGAGATTTGAGTATCATTCAGACAAGGATAAGTCGAACTTAAAATGGAAATCGATAGAGAATTTATCAGAATATCGCTCAGGCGAATATAGTTGTGTAGATGACTATCGATAGAAGTATATACGAGACTAAGGTTTATCGAGACAACGCAAAGGGATCGTGTATGAGTTTAAGGAATGGACTGAATGGATATACGAGCGATGCGAACGCGATTGTGAATTTAATTGGATGACTCGATTCCTTAGTGGTGTATGGATTAACTTGGAAATATTCGAGCAAATTGAGGATTTTGGGGTAGCAATGAGTCTTTCAGAAAGGAACATAATTGTGCAAAAGCCTTAAAATAAATGTGGCATTATTAAATTAAATTTGACTTTTTTATGTGAAGTTCGTTAGGAATATTTGTGGACAAATTATGTAAATTAAAAATGATGTCGAATAAAGATTCATAACGGTGAAACTAATGGATAACTTGGTCGAGGAAACTTAGTGGATCGTATGTGCAGTTTCAGAATTAATCAATAGAATATGGTTTTGTGTCAAGATTGAGTACTCGAGGATGCGATCAGAGTAAGCGTGATGGAAGATAGTGTACACGGAAAATTATAATTGAGAAGGATATCGTTTGATAGAATTTAACCTGGGTATGTATGTTGTGGTTTTGAATTTGAAAGATTTGATACAATAATCAATAGTTGGAAGATAGCATGTATTAATACAAGTTAAGGAATTTGTGGTTCGATGAATTGAAGTAGGCCATAACGGACTTAATATTGAATTTGGTATTCTTAAATTTGTGATATTAAATTTTTTTTCTGTAGATGTATTCATGGTGTATTTTACATGTTGATTCCTGCTAATTATGATATATTTTATTGAAGTGAATTCCAATTTATTGCAGGAGACTACCCGAGACGAGTAGTGAACACCTTGACAATTGTCATGAACTAGTGTTAGGACCCGTATATAGGATAGATATCTGACCCGGTTCACTTTTGGAACCACTAGGCTTATTTTGAATGGTTAGGATTGCATAAGGATTAGTAATGACTAGAATACCATTTTTCTCCTCTTGTGTATATATACACCTCTTTCTTTCTCCCTCTTTTATTTTTTATTTCTTTCTTTTACCTCTTCCTTCCTCATCCTCCTTCCCTCAAGAGCTTCCAACCCTATCCCTAGCCCTAGCCCTAGCCCTATCCTTATCCCTAGACTTGGCTCTAGGACGAGGTATATTAGTCCACAAAGGCAAGTACATCTTGCTCAAAGTGGTGAAGCTATAGATTTTTGCATATATATAGTAATTAAAATATATTTGATAGAAAATATTCTCCTTGATGTTCTTATTAGTTTTATTTCTTGGAGTTTTTGCTTTCAATGAACAATTTTGAGTAGATCTGGGTTTTAAAATTTGGGTTTTCACGGATTCCAAAAGTTTTTCTTTGTTTTGATCTATTAAAACATGGTATTTTAGAAAAACATTTTTTGTGGTTGATGGAGCACTTCATTTCGAGCATTTTGGCTTTTGTTTTACTAGATTTAGAGTTAAAATGAGATTTTTATGAAGAAAACATTTTTTGGGATTTTGGAGCTTTTCGTCATGGCCGAACCTGCTATTTGGAGATTACAAAGTCTTCATGCGGCCAGCGAGTTATGCGGCCTGAGTGCTATACAACCTGAGCTCTTTGTCGCATACTGACCAACATGCGTCTATTTTGCTAGATGCATGACTGCCATTACACAAGTGTTATAGAGCTAATCCTTGAACTCCTTGTGTTTTCACTCCCTGTACGAATAAAAAAATTTCTAAGTCCAAGAGACCTCTATGCGGCACCAACCCATTTGCGGCAATAAGGCATATGTGGCTGGCAGAGTATGCAGCCACTTTCCTTCGGACGCATAACTTTGATTATTTGGCACATCTTTTCCTAGTTTTTGTCTTTTCTCTCGGACACTTTATGGCCTGGCACATCCATCACATATGTCACTTCACTGACACGCATTTAATATACATAACTTCGGCACTTGTTCCAAGGAGTGGACTTTGTCTTGACGTTATGCGGCAATGACCCCTATGCGGCACCTGCCTCATGCGGCAAGCAGGCATATGCGGCTTGGAGCCATATGCGACCTAGGACAGCATGCGGTCAGCTTATCCATGCGAACAGTTGCTCATGCACCTGATTAGTGCATGCTGCCTATCCCATATGGCAATCCATGTGTGCACTTCTCATACGCGTATGTGATCCTATGCGAGCCTAGTAATCTTTGTACACGTTCCATAATTTCTTGGGTTTAATCATTTTATTTGAAATATTTCTTATCGTACCCTATATGGTTGATCGTGGTTTCTTGATTATGTTATTCTAAGGAAGAGTGGACTTAGTAATCAGACTATGTGCTAGAATTGACTATGTGCATAATATGATTATATGATGAGTAGACCATGTGGTAACCTAGAGTAAACTCAGATTAGTAGATTAACTTATCTTTTATTTGTCGGATAAAGTGAGAGGCATAGTTCTGCTCGGGAGATGATCTGCAATCCCAGTCCTTGTTTGGTTTAAGGATTGTGGATCTTCTCTAGAGTGGTTCACACTTTTCCCCTTACTCACGTCCGGCGGCATAATTATTAATTTGAGGACTTCACATAATTTAGGCTTCCAATTGATTGATAGTCTGGGTTCCTAATTTAAGAAGATTATATTTTTAACCAAGTGTCCCAATATGATAAGGCTCATACGACCAACTGTAAGTTTGGTGATTCGACCCGATTTCTTGTATCTGTGCTGATACAATTAGTACGTGTTATACATGTATTATAATATGCACTGAGGTACGACATAACTTGCTACGTGCTACAAAATTATATATTTTGGGTTATGCATCGAGAATGCCTCATATACTATGCAACATGTAATATTATTATATTATTCCCCAACACGGGCATGGTATGTGGGTCAACTTTCAAAGCGTGGCTAGGACTTGATTGATTATTACATCACGCTCGGGTGAATCCAATTTGAGCTATCAAGTAACAAAGTGGATTCGTATCTAGCATGGACCGTACTATGGTACGCCATATAAGGAGAGTAACATGTGACCATGCCATATGATTTCAGCTAACCGTAGGATTAACTAGTCAACTAAAATATGTAGAGCATTGGGAGGGACGGAATTCTGAAATCGTGCTTATCTAGCTACCTTCAGTCATATGGGGAGTGAAGGCTGGCCCCCATGGATATTGTTTAAATCCTCATTAGTGGATGGCAATATCCGATTACTATATTGTACTATGTGTTCTTTGTGATCTTAGCATGGTGGCCTTCCGAGGGACCAGTGCATACTACTATGTGCTATGTGGCAATTCATGTCTCGGCTAGCCCCTGCTAGAACATGGTTCATTCTGATGATTTCTTTATGCATCCGTTCTTAGATAACTCAGACTCCATATAACAAGTAGTAGGATTGATTAGCCGATCTAAAATAGTATGTGCTGGTAGTCTAGGGACATGAACTATTGTAGTACGATGGTTCAACCCTTATCCTTGTTTGGTTGTAGGGTTACGCCAATGTGTCATAATAGGTCATGTACCAAAGGTGCATATTATATCTATATCTTAGCTTGTATTATGGCATATGTATCCTGGGTTATATTGATGTGTGTATCTTCATTGTGTTCATAATTGGTGAGTCGTACCCACTCTCGAAATAGTGTAACACCTCTTATCCTTGTTTGGTTGTAGAGGTATCCTACTGCTCCGATGAAAGGTCATACGCTTGCAGTTGTAGCACGAATTCCTATTTTATGTACTTTATTGGTTTTGCTTCATTCACTTGTACTCCTTTGTGATACTTGCTATCGGGGTCTGAACCAGCTGGTTTTGTTTGGCCAGGGTTAGTAGCATAGCCCGAGGATCATATCCTGTACCTGACCGATGGCTCACACCAGGAGGATGTTCGTCGAGAAACTCGAGTGGATTTTTTCTCCCCCACTATAAGTATCATTTTGTTTTACCTTTTGGCGTTTAGCCGTTGATACTTGTTAGCCGGTTTATCTGGACATTAGTTCCTCTACATGATTGTATATTATTCAGACAGCGACTGACTTACAATCATGTACTCTTGAAAATGTACTAGTGTACCATCATGTATAACTATTTTTATGATCATTCTGATAGAGCGTCAGAGACACCTAACTACTTTATCTTACATGTTCATTCTTATTGTTTCTTGGTTGATGATTGAGATATAGAGGTTCATGACCCTAGGTGACTTGATTGTAGCATGCATCCATTGTCTAGTAACAGCCGTGATCGCCATACTACGTATAGTACCTTGTATAGGATAGTTGGCCATGTCAGTCTCCGTATTTTGATACTGGGGCATGATAAGCTTTTAGTGGTGGCCCATATAGGTTTATCTTTTCAGAATTGTGGGGTGTCTTATTCAAGGAGTCTCAATCAAAATAGTTTCCTTTGATATCCTGAATTCATCTTCTTCGACACCGAGCTTGTACTATCAACAACTTGCTTTCTTGTTCTCTCATGTCTTATCATTTGATGTCTTGGTGTCTTATTCCTTCAGGGGTACCTCTTTCCCGCCTATTAGAGCAGCAGATGTGGTAGAACAGCTAGCAGAGCAAGATCCTATTGAGCTCCAACGAAAGACAGTACTTCCTCAAGATCAACTTCGAATAGAGACAATGGGTGGGCAATATGTACCAGAGATCTCGGTACCCCCGGCAGTTCCAGTATCACTAGCAGCACTTGATACTCTGGCACTGTTAGAAATTATCAGAGGTATGATGGATATACAACCTCATCAGATAGCAGTGCAACAACACCAACAGCTTAGACAATAGGAGCAAAACGTCCTGTTAAACCAAGGACTGCAAATGGCTTTGGAAGAGAGTAAAGAAGAAGATTATGGGAGGTCATATAGATTCTTTTTACTCAATCCGAGCTATTTTGAATGCACAGAGGATGCTATTATGGTGGATGCTTGGCTTCAATACATTGAGACGATCATGGCGGCGGCTAAGGTTCCAGCAGAGGAGCAAGTCAATCAAGTCCAATTACAACTACAAGATCTTGCTCGTGATTGGTAGGAAACGGAGAAAGTCGGCTTGAAGCATCCTATCTCTTGGAACACTTCAGAACCCGATTCAGGATCAAGTACTTCGGAGTAGTGGCGCAGTACGAGCTACAGCAGAGATTTATAAATCTCAAGCAATCTGGCAGAACAGTGGATGGATACGCAACAGAATTCTGCAGGCTGAGCAGGTTTGCTCCAGCTATGATGATGATATAGCAAGAAAGGTCTATGAGATTCCAGCAAGGGCTTCATCTTAAGATTCTGTAACTAGTTGAAGGACATAACTACCATACATTCGATGTCATGTTGATAGCAGCCAGGAGACATGATCTTACCATCCAGAAGTTAGCTTCAAGGACTGGAGGGCATAAGAGGTCTTATGCCCATAAAACTGGTGGAGAACCAGCACTTGGAATTCATATTCGTGATTTGGCACCATGGGGGCCAGTGGCATAAGATGAGACAATAATAATTTAGCAAAAATAGCCGAGACAATATTAACAACGACCGAAGAATCTAATAGAATGTACCTATTGTGGCAAAAGAGGTCACACTCAGGATGTATATAGGATGTCAAGTGAAAGATGCTTGAGGTATGGGGCTTTCGACCACATGATAGCTACTTGCCCACAGATGCCGAGGTAGGGAGGAACATATCAATAATTTCCAACGTTCCTAGCTCCAGGAGCAGTTTCGTATCAAGAGCCAGTTTTAGTAGTACGACCGTTAGTCCAACGTTCGATGTTGTCACAGGCATATGTGTTTCACCAGAGACAACGTCAGTTTGGTCAGCAGTGATATCTCATGACAGAGTTCTAGCAGAACCGAGATGTGAGTAAGCTGAGTTTGGCGTGCTAGAACAGATGTTAGCAGAATATAGTCAAGTCAAGGGTGAGATTTGAGTTCTTCCAGTTTTATCTATCTTTTGGGTATCGTATATTCGGCGAGTAGAGATGATCTTTCGTCTCACTCTTCTGCCTTCGTATCTTATGATACATGATGTATGTCATATGTCCCGACTATGAAGGTACGTCTTGGGCAGTCATGTTCTTGAGTAAGTCATTGGTACCGATTTATCTCGAGACTTGATCCCTGTCCATTTTGGGAGTCAGCATAGGCCTGCGAGGACGGGTTCCTATTTTGACTGAGTCGAGAGACATATGTATCCGAATGTCTCCAGTTCTTTCTCTTTTCTTTTTAATTGTGTGGATTGCTTGCACCTTTATTTATATTGTTGTTGCTTTTATTACCTGTCTATTTCATTTTGCTTGGTATTCAGTTAGCTATAGTTCATGAGATTCGATAGTTCATACAGTTTTCTGGATCATGAGTTTCCTGATAGGATCATGAGTCTCCTGCTTGGTCTATAAATTTTCTTGCTTGGTGATCAGCTCGACTAGCCTAGCGAATTCTGAGGAGGAAAATTTTCTAAGGTGGGTAGAGATGTCACACCCATTCCCAGATTTGGTATTCTTGAATTTGTGATATATAAAATTTTCTCTGTAGATGTATTCATGTTGTATTTTATATTTTAATTCCTGCTAATTATGATATATTTTATTTAATTGTATTCTAGTTTATTGTGGGAGACTACCCGAGACCAGAAGTGAACACCTTGGCAATTGCCATGAACCAGTGCCAAGACCCGTATGTAGGATAGATATCTGACCCAGTTCACCTTTGGAACCACTAGGCTTATTTTGGATGGTTAAGATTGTATGAGGATTAGTCATGACTAAAATACCATTTTTCCCTCTTGTGTATATATACTCCTCTTTCTCTCTCTCCTCTCTTTCATTTTTTATTTCTTTCCTTTACTTCATCCTTCCTCATCCTCCTTCCCTCAAGAGCTTCCAAACCCTATCCTAGCCCTACCCCTAGACTTGGTTCTAGGACGAGGTTTGTTATTCCACCAAGGCAAGTATATCTCGCTCAAAGTGGCGAAGCCATATATTTTTATATTTTTGCATATATGTAGTAATTAATATATATTTGATAAAAAATGTTTTCCTTGATGTTCTCATTATTTTTAGTTCTTAGAGTTTTTGGTTTTAATGAACAATTTTGAGTAGATCTGAGTTTAAAAGTTTACTTTTCAAGGATTTCAAAAGTTTTTCTTGGTTTTGATTTATTAAAATATGGTATTTCAGAAAAATAGTTTCCGTGGTTGACGGAGAACTTTATTTTGAGCATTTTGGCTTTTGTTTCACTTGATTCAGAGTTAAAATGAGATTTTTATGAAGAAAATAATTTTTGGGATTTTGGAGCTTTTTGCCATGGCCGAACCTGCTATTTGGAGAATATAAAATCTTTATGCGGCCATCAAGTTATGTGGCCTGAGTGCTATGCGGCCTGAGCTCTTTGCTGCATATTTACCAGCATGTGTCCATTTTGTTGGATGCATGACTACCATTATACAAGTGTTCTGGAGCTAATCCTTGAACTCCTTATGTTTTCACTCGCTGGACGAATAAAAAATTTGCTAAGTCCAAGAGACCTCCATGCGGCATCGACTTTCATGAGGCACCGACCCATATGCGGCAATCAGGCATATGCAACAAGCGGAGTATGCGGCCACTTTTCTTCAAATGCATGACTCTGATTGTTTGGCACATCTTTTCATAGTTTTTGTCTTTTCTCTCAGACACTTTATGGCCTGGCACATTCATCACTTCAGTTACTTCACTGATACACATTTAATGCACTTTAGTCTTTGCTCATGCGCCTTATCAGTGCATGCGGCCTATCCCATGCGGCAATCCATGCGTGCACTTCTCATGCGCGTATACGATCCTATGCAACCCTATTAATCTATATACATGTTCCACGATTTCTTGGGTTTAATTATTTTATTTAAAATATTTCTTATCGTACCCTATATTGTTGATCGTTGTTTCTTTTCATAGTTTTTGTCTTTTCTCTCTGACACTTTATGGCCTGGCACATTCATCACTTCAGTTACTTCACTGATACGCATTTAATGCACTTCAGTCTTTGCCCATGCGCCTGATCAGTGCGTGCGGCCTATTCCATGCGGCAATCCATGCGTGCACTTCTCATGCGCGTATGCGATCCTATGCGACCCTAATAATCTATAAACACATTCCACGATTTCTTAGGTCTAATTATTTTATTTAAAATGTTTCTTATCGTACCCTGTGTTGTTGATCGTTGTTTCTTGGTTGTGTTATTCTATTAAAGAGTAGACTTAGTAACTAGACTATGTGCTAGGACTGCCTATGTGCATAATATGATTATATGATTAGTAGACCATGTGGTAACCCAGAGTAAACTCAGATTAGTATATTGACTTATCTTTTGTTCGTCGGATAGAGAGAGGGGCATAGTTCTGCTCAGGAGACGATCTGTAATTTCGGTCCTTGTTTGGTTTAAGGATTGTAGATCTGCTTCAGAGTGGTTCACACTTTCTTCCTTACTTACGTCCGGCGGTATAATCATTAATTTGAGGACTTCACATAATTTAGTCTTCCAATTGATTAATAATATAGGTACCTGATTTGAGAATAATATATTTTTAACCAAGTATCCCAATGTGTTAAGGCTCATACGACCAACTGTAAGTTTGGTGATTCGGCCCAATTTCTTGTATCTGTGTTGATACAATTAGTACGTGCTACGTGTACATGTATTATAATGTGCACTGAGGTGCGACATAACTTGCTACGTGCTACGAGATTAAATATTTTAGGTTATGCATCGAGAATGCCTCTTATACTATATGACATATGATATTATTATATTATTCCCTAGCACGGGCATGGTATATGGGTCAACTACCAAAGCATGGCTATGACTTGATTGATTGTTGTATCATGCTCGGGTGAATCCAGTTTGAGCTATCAAGTAACAAAATTGATTCGTATCTAGCGTGGACCGTACTATGGTACGACATATAAGGGAAGTAACATATGACCATGCCATGTGATAATAGCTAACCGTAGGGTTAACTAGGCAACTAAAACATGTAGAGTATTGGAAGGGATGAAATCCCGAGATCGTTCTTAACTAGCCACCCTCAGTCATATGGGGAGTGAAGGATGGCCCCCATGGAAATTATTTAAATCCTTATTATTGGATGGCAATATCTGATTTCTATATTGTACTATATGTTGTTCTATGCGATCTTAGCACGGTATCCTTTCGAGTGACCGGTACATACTACTATGTGATATGCAGCAATTCATGGCTTGGCTAGCCCCTTCTATAACATGGTTCTATATGAGAATTTTTTTATGCATCTGTTCTGAGATAAGTCAGACTCCACATAAAAAGCCGTAAGATTGATTGGCCGGTCTAAAAGAGTATGTGCTGGTAGTCTACGGACATGAACTATTATGGTACGACGGTTCAACCCTTGTCCTTGTTTGGTTGTAGGGTTGCGCAAATGTGTCACAATAGGTCATGTACCAAAGCTGCATATTATATCTATATCTTAGCTTGTATTATGACATGTGTGTCCTGGGTTATATTGATGTGTTGTATCTTCGTCGTGTTCATAATTGGTGAGTCGTACCCTGTCTCGAAATAGTGCGACACCTTTTGTCCTTGTTTAGTTGTAGATGTATCCTACTTCTCCGATAAAAGGTCATATGCTTGCAGTTGTGGCACAGATTCCTATTTTAGTACTTTATTGGTTTTACTTTATACACTTGTGCTCCTTTGTGGTACTTGCTATCGGGGCCTAACACTACTGGTTTTGTTTGGCCAGGTTTAGTAGTAGAGCCCGAGGATCCTGTCCTGTAGCTGACCAATGGCACACACAAAGAGGATGTCTACCGAGGAACTTGAATGGGTTTATTCTCTCCCACTATGAGTATCATTTTGTATTACCTTTTGGCGTTTAGCCGAAGGCACTTGTTAGCCGGTTTATCTGGATATTAGTTCCTCTACATGATTGTATATTATTCAGACTGTGGCTGACTTACAATTATGTACTCTTAGAAATTTACTAGTGTACCATCCTGTATAACTAGTTTTATGATCATTCTGATAGAGCATCAGGGATACCTAACTGCTTTATCTACATGTTCATTCTTATTGTTTCTTGGTTGATGATTGAGACATAGATATTCTTGACCCTAGGTGACTTGATTGTAGCATGCACCCCTTTGTCTACTTACAACTGTGATCGCCGTACGATGTACGGTACCTTGTATGGGGTAGCTGGCCATGTCCGTCTCCATATTTCGGTACTGGGGCATGACAGAAACTATCAGAGAATGTACACGGATGTGGTCCTAAGCTGTGAATACAAGTCAGTGTCCGAACTAGAGTCCAAGTGACCTATATATGAATTCCCATGTCAATAGGTGATTTGGAATCATAAACAAGCTTCACTAGCCTTAAATTAGGTTTCTAGGTCAATAGGGTAAAACTAGGTCAATTTCTAATTTTGTGTTCTCAAATACCTATTTAGTTAGCCTATGTAGTTATATTAGCTAATAGTAGTTATTTCTAGATTTTCTAGATCATTCCATATAGGTCTAGGTATTCTATGTATCATGCACTATATATATTACTATTTAGACTCATAAATACTAATATCTCACAATACCTTATCCTATTACCTAATACCTTGCTATTACCTTGACCAATACCCATTACCAAGCCCGTATCCTAGACACTTACCCCGTATCCAAGATACTACCCCAAACTAGTCCCACTACCTTAGTACTATCTAGGATACCTCACTCTCAACTTACCTTACTTAGCATTGTTAATAATATTTGATTATCCTGAAACCAACTCCCATGGATATCCATGATACTCAAGTATCAAATGATACCACACTAGATACCCTCAACCCACTCTAGTATATATACATACACTTGAAACACTCTAGGTAACACATACCTCACTCATGTATCACTCTCACTAGTGGACTCATATCCCTCACACCCGCACTCAAACACATAAACCTATACTTAACCTCTTACACAACCCCATGCCCTCACTTCCTCACATGTACTAGCTGCTGCTACTACCATAAGCTATTGTCAAGGCTGATGCCACTTGTAGGCATTGCAAGCAGCTGTTGTTGTAATTGCTGCAACTAAATATTGTTGTTACTGCTGGCAAATAATATAGCAGGATTTGAAAATAACTGATGCCCTGCCTCCTTATGGCCTGTTGCAGTGGGGTAGACCCGAGCCCCCATCCTTACTGCTGCTTGCTACTAATCCAGGGGTAAACCCCCTACTACCTGTTGTTGCTCTTCCTTCTTTATGAAGCATGCTGAGAATGGGTATCAGCTGTTTTCAGTGTACCTGAGCCTACCTTCATTAATCAGTACACATCCTATAACTATTTTTGTAGCTCTCATCTGTTGTACAGCTTCAAGATTCTAGGCCACAACCCTCCTTCACTCACCTAGTTGTAGTACATTTCCTATACATAACACCCTACATACTGCCCTCAAATTCGTGCACCAACTGTGCATATACACACACAGACACATGCTCTCAAATCTGGCACACTTATATCACACCTCACATTGGGCTACACTCAAACACACTCAATGCACAACACATACTAGCATATATCCCCCCATATATCACCTCACTTATTTGTACAGTACACCCATACTAACCACTACTCAAAGTAACGCATCCTCAAGTTAGGATATCAATGTGTATCATTTATACACAACTCATAGAAACCATGGTACCAAATTCCATTCTTATGGTACACTCATGTATCCACACCACTAGGATGCTAACTTTCCATGATACACCTACACTGTCAGCCCCCTTTCCCGACGCACTTTGGAGCATGTTGTCTTTGGCTCACTTTGGCGCATGTTGGTTGCTAGCCAGGCCTTTGTTTATACCAGACTTGTGATTTATGGAGAAGAGTGGGTTTGGTTGGGTTGGTGGCATGTGTGGTTTGGATGGGTTTGGGTGATCCAATGGCCCACAACTCAAACCTATACCTATATATTCCTATTTTTCTCTCGCTGCTCATTATTTTCTTTCTATTTATCTCTCTTAGGTTTTCTTTCCCTCCGTAGGAAAGTATATCTTGCACAAGAGAAGAACCATGGATTTATACATGCTTTTAATTCTTAATAATTCTTATTTTTTCTAGCTCAAGTTGTTGGGACCAAGCACCCCTTCATTTTTAATACTTGTCGTTCTTAATTTTTTTGGTTGGAAATTGCATGGACCAGAGTTTGGGTCTATAGGTTCAATTTTGTTTTCTTAGTGGTTGATCTCCCAAAACTTTGTATTTTACAAAACTAATTAGCTTATAGTGTAAAGCACCATATTTTATGTAATTTTGCTTTTGGCCGTGCTTGATTTCGAGTTCAACTAAGTTCAATGCTACAACTTGATACAATACATGTATCAAATGGCTTTCTGGAGAAGAAGAACAGTGCTCTATAAAGGGTATATAAGAGAACCCCTTTGGAGTAGAAATATGTATATTCTACTTTGGGTGCATTGGTGTGTTGTCCCAACTCCTCGTGCATACTAATCATACTTCACTTATTCTCCAAACAAAAGTGTGACAGTCATACTCCTTGAGTCAGTGGCGCACTTTTGAAAGGAAGACCAGTTGGAGCACTTTGGTGCGTATTAAATCAAAGTTCTCCCTGGAAAACTAAGGAAAAGTGCACAACAGTCAGTCTGCACACTTTCTTCGAGTTGGCCATCTGGCTCACTTTTGCTATGTTTCATCAGTCGGCGCACTTTGCTTACGCTTGGTAGCTCGAGCACTTTTTCTCTTCGTTCCTGAGGGATGAAGCTTTGGTCGGTTTCTCGATTTTTGTGTTATTGATTTCTGTGCACCTGGACTGACGAGTTTTTCGACCGTCGAGCTTTGACCTCGAATTGTGTATTTTGTCTTGTAACTAGCTTGCTCGCGCACTTTCCTTTAAAGCGTTCTTTATTCTTGCCCGCGCACTTTTGTCAAGTGCGCCGTGTTGGTCAACTTGACAAAGTGCACTAGCCTTTCTAGCTAGCGCACTTTCTTATAAAAGTACGCTAATCTACTTTTAGTCGTTTATGTGCTATAACCTAGTTTTAGTCATTGTGTGCCACAACCTAGTTTTGGTCGTTTGTGCGCCAACCATACATCTATGTGTTTTGTGCGCCAACTTGCTTTATGCGCCTACTATTTTTTGCGCACGTTGAGCCCTGTAGATATAGCCCTGTATGCACTTGTTATTTTACTTGTTAATTATATTACTCTTCCTTGATCACATTATTATATGTTGGATAGAATAAGAGGTGTAATTCAACTCGGGTGACGTTCTGTAACCCCGGTCCTTGTTTGGTTTAAGGGTTGTGGATCTGATCTCGAGGGGTTCTCATACTACTCTTATTATCATTCATCGATATAATAAAGTGACAAATTATATGTGACTAGTATTTAACTATCATGTCCTGAATAACTTGCTACATGATGACTTGTCCAAGATCTAGATAATAGAACTTGTTCATGCCCTAACTATTGTATTTGTGCCGATATACTTGATCGCACTGAGAGTGCAACTATATATATGTTATATATATAGTGAGTCGTCATGCCACATACTCCTACTACGTGATATATGTTATTATTTTCATGCACGGATCTGGTAGTTGGACAGTGACTTTAGCCATGGCTAGATAGTATTGATTGTTGTATCACACTTGGGTGAATCCAGATTTAACTTTCTAGTGACAATATGGATTCGTATCAAGAGTGCCCGTACTTAAGGTACAATATCTAAGAAAGAATATTCATGTAACCACGGTATGAGATTCTAACTAACATAGGGTTAACTAGGCAACTTAATTGTAGAGCATTGGGATGTAATGGTATCTCAAGATCGTGCATGTTGAACAACCATAAATTAGTTGAGAGTAAGACTAGGCACCACGTATAGTGTATATCATCTGCACTAGTGGAGTGCAGTATCTGATTTAATTATAAGACCGAGCCAGTATCTTTTCTATAGAAAGCCTGTAACTGTTACTGATTATTAATTAGATCAGGGCCCTTGCAAGGGACTAGTATATCTTTACATATATTCTTGCTTGTATATCATTGGTTCAGCCAGCCCTGCTCGATTATGGCACAATTTGAGGATACTCATATATTGCATTACTGGGATAACCCAGAGATCATATATCAAGCCGTAATGCATGATTGGTCGTTTAATTTTCTTATATAGGTGCCTAGGCCATGAAAGTGGGCTATCGTTGCATGATGATTCAACCCATGTCCTTATTTGGTTGTTGGGTTGTGTAGTTGTGTTACGATACTCCATGAAATAAAGCTATATTATTTTTTCTTATTGTATCTTTGCTTGTGTATTATGACTTCTGTTATGTGGAATTAGGGACACAAGCTATTGTAGCATAATGATTCAACTCATGTCCTTGTTTGGTTGTTGGGTTGTACTATTGTGTTACGATAAACTGTGGACCAAAACTACGACGCAAAATATTTTAGCTTGACCATAATCAAGGGATGTATTCTATCTTGATATGATATGGCACTTCTTGTCCTTCTTTGGTGAAGGGGTGTTGTATCATGTTATAGATGGATATATGCCATTGATTGTTGGCTCATGCATCTCTTGCTATAAATCTGGTTTCATTTCTTCATTTTGTGCTTCCTTTGTGGTACTTACAATTTGGGGTCTAACACCACTGGTTTTGCATGGCCAGGTTTAGAGCCAGTACCGGAGGATAAAGCTTACTTCTTCCTCACTGATGGCATATACTACAAGGATGGTTGCGGAGGGTCACATGTGGGTTTTTTGTTTCATTGCTCGTCTTTTATAAACTATATTTTTTTGGGCGTTTAGCCAACTGGTACCTATTAGCCGGCTAATTTGGACAATAGTTTCCTACATGACTGTATTTATACTTAGACTATAACTGACTCACTGTCATGTATACTTTTGATTGTGTATCTGGCATATCAACTTCTATTGCTAGAACTCTAGAACCTTATGATGCAGAGTTTATGATGCCTACAGCTTATTCTAAAATGTTCTATGTTATTGTTACTTGATTGAATGATTAAGATATAGAAGTTCTTGACCCTAGGAGACTTGATTGTAGTATGCACCCCTTGTCTCCAGACAACCTTAATATATTATGGGTTACTTCGATATTCCATAAGGTGCTGTTGGCAGAGTCATTCTCCCGCTGTCCAATATTTTTGATCTGGGGTGTGACATACACCATTTCATCCCATAATACAAACTCTATTGATGGTATTTGTCAAACACTTGGCATGCACCCTAGTATCACACTACACTATGGTACACCATGATACTCTACTCATATACCAACATCACCATGATACCAACCCAAATCTATATGGAAAAAAAAAATATATGAAATATAACATGAATATAGCTAGGATAGTTATATATAGAGCAAATAAGGAGGAATTAACACAAAGTTGTCCCAATACACCAAAATTATCAAATACACCTATACGTATCATGGCGTATCATGATACATATACTAAATATCCAATTGTAGACATTAGGATACAAGCACAAACCCAAATAGACACCAAATTTCTCATGAAAATACCACACAAATACTTGGTGGACACAAATTCGTAATTCTACCAAATGGCTTAGAAAAACATATGTAGAAACTAAAAATAGACTCTCTACCGCATAATTCTCCACCTATTGGGTTGGATATAACTATGGGTAGGTTCATATGGGTTCGAATTGGATTTCTAACATAAAAATTGGTAGGTAAATAGGTTTTACTTATTGGGAGTTAGATTCTAATGAACTCCACCAAATTGGACACAATAAGGGTGACTTGGACACGGTCTCCTAGCTTAGCTTCTCTCAATTGGTTCTCAATGTGCTCTAGGTCTCCATAGAAATGATAATGAGTAGGAATTATGTCACGCCCCAGTCCCAAAATACCGAGGGACTAGCCACGTGGCAATGGCCAGCAGCACAACTCCAATAGGCAAACCCAATTTAATGGACCCATTAGAGTGTACTTAAGCTGTAAAACAAATACAATTGTCTACAATACATGTCACAGTCTAATTCTAATCTCATCCACAGAAGGTAAACACAATTTAATATGTCAGACTAATCAAAAGAGAAATATAATCCAATAACAAGTCTCAATAAAAATATCTTAGGGAATAACCCGATAATAAGTTTCATATAGTAATCCAAGAGACAGGAAATAGAGTATCTAAAAACAGATATAACTGAGTATATAACAAATACTCAGGAAAAATCCTCTGGCACCACCTCGTCCTCTGGTGCATGAACTGCTCCAGCGTCAGCTCTTGTCTCGTATACCTCGGGGTAAATCTCCTCTGTTATACCTGGGGACATAATCCGGATCCAGGTCCTCAGGGGACATAGCAAGGTAAAAGAATAACTCAAGCCAAATAAAATATAGTATATAAAAATATATCAACAGGGCAAGCTATGTAATCAGCTATGTGATATGCAAATGAGAGCATCACTAGTACTCAGGCTGAGACCACTACAAGCTCTGTGTCGGAGAGCCGGTAACAATAATATCACGTAATAGGCCAAGATCTGATATAGAGGCTAAAACACTACAATAATATATATATATATATATATATATATATATAATCAGCCTGTAGCCTGTGTGTCTCTTTCCACCTAATGTAATCACTCGTCTCATGTCCACAATGTCTCATGTCCATAACACGCAAGATCATGACCTCTAGCTAGTACAATGAGTCATAATGATATCTATATATATGCAAGTCTTATGTCACGAATCATGTAAGCCTATATAGACTCATCATGAATAACTCAGAAAAGATTCGGTCTCATGAATAGTGTCAAGTGTCCTAAGGTATGACGTACTTATTAAAGCAAGCACGAAAAGTACATAGGATCGTGGTATCAACTCTCTAAGAGATGTTACACGACTCCGTGTACGGCGTCGACACCCGAATATTGTTCGGATGCTATGCAACGTCTCAAGGTCCTAGGTTGAGTAGGTACATAACAGAAATAAACCAAGCAAATAATATTAAAGTAATTATTGTAATTTTGGCAAGGTATACTTGCTTTTGTTCTGAACTCCTTCAATTGCTCCGATAATAGTGGAATCTCTAGGTACGCCTTCGGATGCTGAAACAAACATTATCATCATTCTCAGAATACTTGAAATAGTTAGATTGACTACCCATAAGTCCAATTTGGATACAGGGGCAGAATTAACAGTTTCTAGTCAAAGCAGGGTCCACATGTGGCCCGCTTCGCACCAAAAAAAGTGTCAGAGACAAAGTTATCCAAATTCGTCAAACTTAGTGTCTACAAGTCCAGAATGATGATATAAACCCAACAGAACATCCAGAGCTGGATTCCGATGAGCCGATCACAAAATCGCCCGTCAAGTAGAACCGTAGGGCCCACAAAACAGGGTTTCGTTAACGTTCTTGAAATCGAACCAAACTTGGGTCACAGGACCAGCGTAATGCTACGAATTCGATGGCATAAGTTTTGTTGCAAAATGACAAGCACACACGAAATTATGACGAGTGTTAGAACAGGTTGATACGGGGCTTTTCGGTGGATACGGGTTGATTTCGGTGTGCACGCACATCCAAATTAACTTTTACAAAATTTTACACATCCGTGTTGATGATACGTGCCTTTTAATGCAATTCGAACACGACGAAGTCACCTCTTTTAGCGGGACGCACCCAGTTTTGGGAAATTTTGTGTTTTGAAAATTAAGCTTTTTTTGTCAACTTTAACCACGAAATAAACTCAGCATACAAAAAATTAAAATAAACTAATTAATGGGATTAAAGCTTGTTTATGTTCTCTAATTTACTGTTCAAGTGATATTTAAAAATATTAACTAGGTTGGAAGAAAAATGGCCATGAACATTGGTGTTTAGGACAGTTTTCTGAACTATAAATTGGGTCCTTTTTTCCTGTTTTGCGTTACGATTTGCGACTGACACAGGATACGATATCCCGAACTAATTATACAGGGTTCGAGAGGGTCATGTCGTCTTCGTATAGGATTCAACTGAATGATATTTGGATTAATATACAGGGAGATACGAGAGTGGGAAGTGGCATACCTTACTACTTGGCTGCTCGTGAATTGGGCGGGTCTGCGGTAGCGTTTGTCAGTGGTTTGCGTCGGCGTGAGGAGCTCAGCAGCGGTCGACGGTGGTCGTCTGGAGGTTGGGGAGATGCGGGTGGTGGTGGATGGTGTATATATAAAGTGAAATGGGGGGGTTCGTAAGGGGGAACGATGGGGTCGCGGGGGTTTCGGAATATGAATCGGAGTTTGGGGGTGGGGCGGTGGAGAGCGGTTACTGTAGGTGAGGGGTTTATGGGTTTAGGGTCTATGGGTTAGCGGTTAGGGTATGGGTACGGGTTCGGGTAGGATCTAAATCCAATAGGGTTGGGTTGGTTCGGTTGGGTTCAGTTCAAGTTTGGTTTGGACTGGTTTATTTAAAAGCAATACTTTTTAGCTATTTAAAAATAGTTTTTGAGCCAATAATTTCCAAAAAAATTACACAACATCTTATTATTAATTATACACCCAAAAATATAATTTTTATAATATTTTAATATTTAATTTAATTTACAAAAATATTAATCACTAAAGAACATTAATTATAATTAATTTAAAATTACAGAAAAAATCTTAAAAATTTATAATTAAATTTTTAAAAAAATTTGGGTGTTTACAATCTACCCACCTTAAAAAAAGTGCATCATCGCAATTACAAAATAAAACATAATCGGTCAGAAGAGATGTTGCGGTTGCAAGACATATTTGTTGAAGCACGACACAAGGGATAAGGAATCATGAACAAGAAAAAATCAAGAGGAAGGGTGAGGGTTTTGTTCAAGCGGAATACGTAGGGAAGAAATAAAAACTTTTTCCTAGGCAATGAGAGATAAGTAACTCAAGAGTAAAGGAGCCTGGTTAGAGTAAGGATCAACTACAGCTTATGAAAACTTAGGTACCAGTGACATATTACTAATATAGACTAACAAGTTCATGCTAACATAATACTAGGTATAGGCTCGGGAATGGAACTAACAGGCACAAGCTAAAGTATTACTAGATTTATTTGCTATTATAACTAGCTATGATAAAACTAAATCTTACTCATATTCGTTACTCCTCGAGTATGTGCCTCCTCCTCTGTCATCACAAAATCCTATCCACGTCCTTGTGGTGGTATCCTTTGTTGTTGCTGGGCTTGCTGGAAGAGTGCTGCCTGTGGTGCCAATGGTGGCCTCGGCTGATATCCTCCCGGTGCTGATAAAGCTTGTCAGTTTACCATTGGTGCTCCCTCTCGACGCTCAGGGCAATCCTTGGCTGAATATTGGCTGGATCTGCAAATCAAACATAATCCTAACTTGCGTCTGCACTTGCTCTCGTAATGACCTCGTTTGCCACAATATTGACATATTGGCAGTGTCTGCGGAGATGCTATAGGTGGCTGGTGCATGTGAGGTTTCTTTGTAGCTTCTCCCTGTGGTTCTCTGGCTGGTGCTGATATGAACGGTCATTTCTGGCTTGACTCGCTCCTGGTGACGCGCTCCATACGTCGAGCTGCAGCAAGGACTTCCGTATAAGAATTAGGTGCGACAGATCTGATCTGTCTCTGTATCTTAAAGTTTAGTCCGTCAAAGAATTTTTCAACCTTCTCTTCTTCTATCGGAATTAGAGTAGGGGCAAAGCGACCCAAACGGATGAACTCTGTATTGTACTCTTCTACCGTCATATTGCCTTGACTGAGGCGATTGAACATGTCCTAAAGTTTTGATCGAGCAATAGATGGAATGTACATCTCCTGAAAGAGTCTAGAGAACTCCTTCCAAGTGACTCGGTCTGGTCCGAGCAATCTCTTCTCAGATAGCCACCAGTGATGTGCATTATCGGTCAACTGCATTCTGACGACAGTCATCCAATGCTCCCTCGGAAGCTCAGCTGCTTCTAATTGGTGTTGTGTGGTTGTGAGCCACTCATGAACTTCAGTGGGCTCCTCATTTCCTGAAAAGGTACAGGGCTTCAGCTAGCGGAAATCAGTGATAGATCCCGTCGATGGTCGCCTAGCTGGTGGGTTCGCCTGCTCTAGTACGGTTATTAGGCTGTTCCTCAAGTTCTCTGCCTCGTGACGCTAAGCCTCTTGATGAACCTGTTGTTGGGCTTGCATTATTGCATAGAACATTTGGAACATCTGTTGTCCATCAATAGCCTTTCCTGGTAGAAAAATGGGCATTTGTGGAGTAAACTGCGATGGTGGTGGAATATCGTCTCGTCGGAACCTCGAGGTATGTTGACCTGCTTGATTGCTTTGTTGAGCCGATTGAAATCTACCCACTGGTGTCACTTCATCGTCGTAGGTGACCATAGCACCTTGTGGTGTACCTACGGGAGTCTCATCTCCGGCTTGTGGGTCCATCACTCTGCATACAAAGTAAACTATGAGAGGCGCATAGAGGAATCAAGGCAGGATGCAAGTCAAAAAATTATTTGAAGTCGATATAGAGGTCAAGAACAGATCAACAAGTAGATGAGATCCTATAACTTATCCTATCCTAATCGCAGTCTTGCTCGATTTCTTAGTTGAAACCGAAGAACTATAATCGTAGACCTGCATGGGCCACCATAAAAACTATGTCATACCCCAGTCCCAAAATACCGAGGGACTAGCCACGTGGCAATGGCCAGCAGCACAACTCCAATAGGCAAATACAATTTAATAGACCCGTTAGAGTGTACTTAAGCTGTAAAACAAATACAATGGTCTATAATACATATCACTGTCTAATTCTAATCTCATCCACAGAAGGTAAACACAATTTAATATGTCAAACTAATCAAAAGAGAAATATAATCCAACAACAAGTCTCAATAAAAATGTCTCGGGGAACAAACCGATAATTAGTTTAATACAGTAATCCAAGAGACAGGAAATAGAGTATCTAAAAACAAATATAACTGAGTATATAACCAATACTCAGGAGAAATCCTCTGGCACCACCTCGTCCTCTGGTGCTAGTACTGCTCCAATGTCAGCTCCTATCCCGTATGCCTCGGGGTAAATCTTCTCTGCTATACCTGGGGACATAATCCGGATCTAGGTCCTCAGGGGACATAGCAAGGTACAAGAATAACTCAAGTCAAATAAAATGCAGTATATGAATATATATCAACAGCGCAAGCTATGTAACCAGCTATGTGATATGCAAATGAGAGCATCACTAGTACTCATGTTGAGACCACTACAAGCTCTGTGTCGGGGAGCCGGTAGCAGTAATATCACGTAATGGACCAATCTCTGATATAGAGGCTAAAGTACTACAATAATAAATATATATATATAAATGTAAGCAGCCTATAGCCTATGTGTCTCTCCCCACCCAATATAATCACACGTCTCATGTCCACGATGTTCCAGGTCCATAATACGCAAGATCATGACCTCTAGCTAGTACATCGAGTCATAATGATATCTATGTATATGAAAGTCTTATGTCACGATTCCTGTAAGCCTATACAGAATCACCATGAATAACTCAAGAAAGATTTTGTCTCATAAATAGTGTCAAGTGTCCAAAGGTATGACGTACTAAATAAAGAAAACACGAAAAGTATATAGGGTCGTGGTATCAACTCTCTAAGAGACTTTACACGACTTCGCGTACGGCATCGACACCCGAATATTGTTCAGACGCTAAGCAATGTCTTACGGTCCTAGGTTGAGCAGGTACATAACAAAAATAAATCAAGCAAATAATATTAAAATAATTACTACAAGTTTCGGTAAGGTACACTTGTCTGTGTTCTGAACTCCTTCAATTGCTTTGATAATAGTAGAATCTCCAGGTACGCCTCCGAATGCTGAAACAAATATTACCATCGTTCTCAGAATACTTGAAATAGCTAGAATTGACTATCCATAAGTCTAATTTGGACACAGGGGCAGAATTGACAGTTTCTGGTCAAAGCAGGGTCCACATGTGGCCCACTTCGTACCAAAAAATATGCCAGAGACAAAGTTCTCCAAATTTGTCAAACTTTGTCTACAAGTCCAGAATGATAACCCAACGGAACATCTAGAACTGTATTTCGATGAGCCGATCACAAAATCGTCCGTCAAGTGAAACCGTGGGGCCCACGAAACAGAGTTTCGTCAACGTTCATAGAATTGAACCAAACTTGGGTCACAGGACCAGCGTAATGTTACGAATCCGATGGCACAAGTTTTATTACGAAAAGGCAAGTACACACGAAATTATGACGAGTGTCAGAACAGGCCAATATGGGGCTTTTCGGCGGATACACGTTGATTCCGGTGTGCACGCACATCCAAATCAACTTTCGCAAAATCCCACACATTTGTATTGACGATACGCATCTTTTGATACAATTTGCACACGACGAAGTCGCCTCGTTTAGAAGAAAAAAAATTTTAGGTTTTAAAAACTAAGCTTTTTTGGTCAACTTTAACCACAAAATAAACTCAGCATACAACAAATTAAAATAAACTAATTAATAAAATTAAAACATGTTTATGTTTTCTAATTTACTGTTTAAGTGAAATTTAAAAATATTAACTAGGTTGGAAGAAGAATGGCCATGAACATGGGTGTTTGGGACAGTTTTCTGAACTATAAATTGGGTCATTTTTTTCTGTTTTGCGTCACGATTTGTGACCGACATAGGATACAATATCCCGAACTAATTATACAGGGTTCGAGAGGGTCATATGGTCTTCACATAGGATTTGACAGAACGATATTTGGATTAATATGCAGGAAGATACGAGAGTGAAAAGTGGCATACCTTACTGCTTGGCTGCTGCTCGTTAATTGGGTGGGTGTGCGACGACGTTCGTCGGTGGTGTGCGACTCTCAGCAGCGGTCGGCGGTGGTCGTCGGTGGTCGTTTCGAGGTTAAGGAGATGCGGGTGGTGGTGGATGGTGTATATATAAGGTGGAATGGGGGGGGTTCGTAAAGGGGAACGATGGGGTCGCGGGGGTTTCGGAATGTGAATCGGAGTCGGGGGGGTGGAGAGCGGTTACTATAGGTGAGGGGTTTGTGGGTTTAGGGTCTGCGGTTTAGGGGTTAGGATACGGGTGCTGGTTCGGGTAGGATCTAAATCCAATAGGGTTGGGTTGGTTCTGTTGGGTTCACTTCAAGTTTGGTTTGGTTTATTTAAAAATAATACTTTTAGCTATTTAAAAATTATTTTTGAGCCCAATAATTTCCAGAAAAATTACACAACATCTTATTATTAATTATACACCAAAAAATATAATTTTTTTAATATTTTAATATTTAATTTAATTCACAAAAATATTAATCACTAAAGAAGATTAATTATAATTAATTAAAAATTACAAAAAAATCTCAAATTTTCATAATTAAAATTCTAAAAAAATTTGGGTGTTTACAAATTGAGTGGTTTGGAGTAGGAATTGGAAGGAAATTAGAATGACTTGGGGAAGAAGAAGAAGAAGGAAGTTGGGAAAACTGAAATAGAATTGCTTGCCAAAGGGGCCTGCCATATATGGCTTGGTTTGGGTATTGGTTTCTACTAATTTTCCCTCTCCTCTTTCTAATTTGGAATTTAGATTTGTCATGAATGGAATATTTTTGGTTATAAAGGAATTTAATTAGTTATGGGAGGGTATCTAACTATTCTAGAAGAGAGTATTATATCCATGCCAACTAACACTAATTAATTATAACTATTTACTTAATAATCTATAACTATATAATTAATAACTACTAGAAAAATTACCAATATACCTACAGTCCAAATTTTAGGTGGTTAGACCTGCTTCTATCTCATCTATGTCATGTTTTCTCTACTAAGTATGCTTTATTAATGATTACACTCATTTTATTTTGGTTTATCTTATGCGTCACCGTTCCAAACTTTCTACCATTTATAAGACCTTTATTACCATGATAAATACTCAATTCAATGATAGAATTAAAACTTTTTACCCTGATTATGTTCGTGAGTATCTCTCTAGTACGATGATATCTACTTACAATCTTATGGCACCATTTTCAGCAGTCATATCCTTACACTCATGAATAAAATGGGGGTAGCCGAGTGTAAACATCATCATATTCTTGAGACTACTCGTGCTCTCTTGTTATCCTCTTCTGTTTCTTAATCGTTTGTGCAGAGGCTATTATTTCTTCTGTTAGTCTTATCAATTTCACCCCTTCCTTTATTTTGTTTGTCGGATACCTCATGAGAGTCTTTTTTGTGCCCTCCTAATTATAATATACTTCGTACATTTTGGTGCACGTATTTTATTTTTCTTTCTTTGATTGAACACATAAAGCTGATAGCTCGATTAGCCAAGTGTGTCTTACTCAGTTTTAGTTTCGAGCACAAAAGAAACCGTTGTTTTGATCCCTTTGTCCGTCGTCTTCGTCTATCTCAATATGTCTCATTTCTAGAGGACTCCTTATTTCCTCCAGATATTTATTTCTTGTTTCTTCCAACTCTGTTGTATAGTATTTCCATTGATCCTACTTTGCTCCCTCTCTGGGAATAGCTTTTCCTACAATATCTCTATCGCTGCCTCACGAGGATCCACCATATATCTACTGTAGAAGCATAAAAAATAAGCTGGATAGCTATACGCAGCATGTTGATAAAGGGCAGCGTAAACAGAGGACCTCAGAGCCATCAAACGTGCAAACAGAGCTTTTCCGCTGAGCACAGCATAAAAATATAGGCTCAAGGACAATCCGCATAATACAGTATGTCCAGGCTGCTTCAGCGTAAACAGGGTGCTTCATCGCCTTTATGGTGTAAAACTTATCCGCTTTCAATGCAACATTGAAGTATACGAGGAACGCTTCGTATTCTTCGAAATGAACCTGTCAGATCATGCAATGAACCTGACGTCTGGACTCCTGACAAAGAGTAATGAACGACTACCCAGGCGACGGGTATAATGATGGCACGGCACTGCAACCCAGGCTGTCATTTACTGCCATTGCCTTTGCGTAAACCACTTTTACACATACGAAGGAATACGCTGGCTAGTTTTACACAGGCAAATGTGAGTTGTTTACGCTCCGCAGAAGACAAATAGCCTGCCACGTCAAAAGCTGCACTTCGTACAGGGCTCGAGGCACGTCTCTGCATTTAATGCGTAGAGCGGTGACAGTTTCTCGAGGCACGTCTCTGCATTTAAAGCGCCGAATACTGACAGATGCTCAAGGCACGTCTCTGCACTTGATGCACAGAAGGGTGGCAGACCTTCAAAACACGTCTCCTCATTTAATGAGCAGGATAATGGCGAATTTCCGTATTTAATATGGGAGATTTGATTAAATGTCACCGAACCGTCGTTTAGTGACATCCCCTTTGTGTAAACTACTCTTACGCATATAAGGGAATACGCTGCCCAGTTTTACACAGGCAGACATGAGCTTCTTACGCTCCACAGAAGGCAAACAGACTGCCACGTCAGCAGTCACTCTTCGTACAGAATTTGAGACGCGTATCTGCATTTAATGCGCAGAATGATGGCAAATCTTAAAGACAAGCCTCTGCATTTAATACGCAGGATGGGGGCAGATCTCTACATTTAATGCAAGAGATTTGATTATATCTCCAAGAGCCGTAATTTCGGCTAAACGTCCACATCATCTCGGCTTCTACGCCTGCTCGGCCTCTATGACCGCTCGGCTTCTATGCCTACTCGGCTTCTATGCCTACTTGGCTTCTATGCCTACTTGGCTTCTACGCCTACTCGGCTTCTATGCCTACTTGGCTTCTATGCCATGGTGACAGTTATTGGCTTCTACGCCAACCTCTTCTACACAAGGGATAACTACCTACGTAGCTTCTACACCGTGATCTTCACAGCAGATATACGTGTTTGTCCCTTAGTTGGACACGCGTCACATGCTCACTCAAAAGGTCATCTATACGCAGGCATTGGTTATTTTAAACCGTCGTATAAAACGGTGCTGTACTTTCCACTACTCGATTTCTATACCGACTGAGTGGTCACTGTCACTAAAACTCTATAAATAGAGACCTCTATCAACAGAGGAAAAGGTCGGGAAAAAGAAAAGGTCGGAAAAATTGAAGGTCGGAAAAATTGAGGTCGAAAAAATTGAAGGTCAAAAAATTGAAGGTCGGAAAAATTGAAGGTCAAACGGTCAAGAGAGAGAGAAAATTCCAGAGCTCAGGCAAAGAGAAGGGATCGACGACTTTGGCATCGGGCATCCACCCTCTTTAGCAACCTTCGAAGCTGCTTTCTGTCTTCCACGGCACTTCTTCATCATCGTGTGGTCTAAGGGCTAAAGTGATCGACTGCAGATCAAACACCTATACAATATTTACCCAGATTAAATAAATTGTACTTAGACATCCTCGTATAGGATTAAATTATACAATCTTATTTGTAAACATAGAAGAAAGGGCAGGTTTTCGTATAAGACCTTGTTTTCCATATTCTCTCTCGTTTATTATCCGAAACAAGATGGCGACTATGCTGGGGACATCTTTCTCTTCTGATGAGGAAGCTATTGCTCAACACGATGCGGTATCCGTAGGATCCGTGAAGAAGACACTGGTCGTCCGGTTCGACCAGTCTGCCTATGAAGACATGCTTCGAACAGGGGGTAGCTATCACTCCCTCTCCGTCCAAAACAACAGGAAGCTGCATAAGGTCTGGATGCCCAAGACATCCTCTACCATTCCTGTGGACTCGACGATCTCTCCGATCTATCCGACCAATGAGGTTGTAGCATTGCTCCCTCCGCGCCTTGGGCATAAAATTCAGTCGCCTATCTCTGACAAGGCCGACAAAACTTTTGGCAATGCCTTAGAGCTAACCTGGAAGTATACTCCGCGTCTTGCGCATAAAATTCAGTCGCCTGTCTCTGACAGGGCCGACAAAACTTCTGGCAATGCCTCAGCTAACCCAGAAGTATACTTCGTGCCTTGCGCATAAAATTCAGTCGCCTGTCTCTGACAGGGCCGACAAAACTTCTTGTCATGCCTCAGCGCTAACCCAGAAGTATGATCCGCGCTCTGCGTATAAAATTCAGTCTGTCGTCCCTGGCAAAAAAGACGAAACTTCGGACAATGCCTCAGCGCTAGTCCAGAAGCCTACTCCGCGCTCGGCGCGTAAAACTCAGTCTCCCGTCCCTGGCGGAATAGATAAAATTTCTGATGATGCCTCAACGCCAAATCAGGAATCACAAACGCGCTCCACGCAAAAAATGCATCTGTCTTTCACGGAAAAGTAGATGATCCCTACAATCTACGCAAGGGAAAGCAAGCGGCGGACTACTCAACTTCTCAGCCTTTACGCCAGCAAGGGAAGAATCTGCCCGCCCTCCGGATTACGCAAGAAGTTGATGGCCAACTGAGGACATCCTCAGCTTTGCGCCAACCAGAGCATAGCTCCAAATTAAGCCAGGAGAAGCCCCTCAGCGCAAAGAATGCTCAATTTACGGGAAGACACCCTCCTCGGGGATTATCGGCCACCCAGATGGCCAACCTGTTGTATATAGGTGGCACAGGGAAAACTATGGTTCCCAACATCCGCATGCCCACTGATGTGAACAGAAGGAACAAGCCATCATCTTCTTCTTCTGTAACTCCTCCTGACCTGCGCAATTATCTGATCCAGAAATGCAAGGAGAGGGGGATCTTTCAGCATGTCTATTACGCCTCCTAGCGAGCACTGTTGTAATAGTCATAGGATTATAATTAATTATTGCTGTTCTGAAGCAAAACGGTCGGTTTTCGACCGGTTGACCTACTCTCCATCTTTCCAAGAAGAAGAGCCCACGCATGCATCTGTGAACATGGCTTCACATATACCTAGAGGAGGGTCGGGCTCAAGACGTCATCCCTCTAGAACTCCGAGCCGAAGTAGATTCAACATGCTCCTTAGGAACACCGAAGCTGGGGTGTTCTAAAATACTCGTTCGAGGTCGCGACAACCGGCTTCGTACTCTTCTGATTTCGATGCTGGGGTCGCCAATCTCCCGAATCAGATTCCGAAAGTATAGAGTCAACTTCTACCAAGACCTATACTAATCTTTCAATGACACCCAGGGAGATGGGAGTTTATGCCATTGGAGATGAACACGAGGAAGCTTCCCCATCCGGGAGCGCTGAGCAGCGCATTACTGTACTGGAGACATCTCTAAAAGAAATACAGTCCATGATGGAGAACATGCACCAGATGATGCTGACTCAACATACAGCTGCTATGACTCAAGCGTCGGTCCGTCCAACTCAGATAAGCATGGGGGTGGACTTACCACCATCCAACGTGATCTAAGAGCCTGCTCTAGATCAGGAGTCAGCAGTTCCTCCGCTTCCTCACTCGGAGAACGTATTACCTCCCGTCGGAGTTGCGATACAATCAATTCCTTATCACTCCGTGGTCCCGCTACCAGCTGAAGATCCGATGCAGGCAGTACGGGAGTTGAAAGCCCAATTTGATGCCCTGAAGCACAAAGATCAGCTCAAGAAATTGGGAATCAACCAACCTTACCCAGCTATCTGGGAAGAGGTCCCTTTCCCTCCTAAATACAAACCACATACTATGGCTTTGTTCGAAGGAAAAACATCACCGAGTCAGTACATGAACTACTTTAGCATGATGACAGTGTTGTTACAAGGGAACGACGCCCTCCTCACTCGGGTGTTCAAGGGCTGTCTCTCGGGAGTAGCTTACCAGTGGTACCGCAGCTTGGCGGACAACTGCATTACTTTCTTTGAAGACTTCAAGGCTTTATTCTTCACGCGATTCTACGAGGGAGGGATGGACATGTCTATGTCCTCTCTCATCGAAGTCAGACAGAAGGAAAAAGAGAATGTTCGCACTTTCATCGAACGTTTTTGTCAAGCCACTCTACAAATGCCTCCAGGAGTCCCAGACTCGGCATTGTGGACATCTGCAGGAAGAACCTTCTCCCCGTGATCTCGGTGTTCACAGGACCATATCAGTTCCATGATTGGCCCTCGTTCATTATCTCAGCGGTAGCCACAGAGGACAATAGTCAGAAGGCGCGCGATAATGGCATCATGATCTCGGCCTCCGATATAGGCAAAAGATTATCATCCAACATCGACCATCCTCGTGGTACCAAGGGTAAAGAAGCTCTGGCGATCAACACGTCCAGGCAAAAGACGGTGGCTACCACGCAGACAAAGCCTGGGACTTCCAGGCCCATTGAAGTGTACTCTTTCCACGATGACGATATTCCGAGCATATTCGAATGTCTCATCAAAAGCGGCAAGATTACCCTTCCTGAGGTGAGACGGCCCAATGAGGCCGGCAGTACCAACAACCCCAAGTACTGCATCTTCCATAGGTACATACACCACCCCACAAAGGTGTGCTATATACTGAAAAGGAAGATCCAGGAGCTGATCGATGCTAAGGCCATAACTCTGTGCAACAGCGAGAAGACGGTCACGGCCAACATGATCTCCCTACAATTTGGCAATCTGCCTCCCCAAGAAATCCCGGACGGTGTTACGCCTATTTCCCGGACGACGATGAACATCGTTAATCTCCCTCCAGCCAGAGGTCAAAATCATGACCTGCTACCACTAACTACCCAACGAGGCGAGACTATGTGGGTTCATCCAGATTTGGTGCCAGAGATCGAGAAAGAGACTCAAGCTACTAAGGCTAAGTCTAAAAAGAACTCAAATCATAAACAGTGTCACATGATTACGGTACACTCGGCATCAGAAGACTAGGTCTTGGCTACTGTAACCCGCTCAGGGAAAGCCTACCTCCAGGACTATGGAGCCAACCAGGAAGATGCAGCGGCAGACGCTTCAGCTGCCAAACCTTCAGAACCGGAATCCGCCGTACCAGAAGCCGGTCCTTCGAGACCAACCTCGGCGGACAAAGGGAAGCAAAAAGAAGTGCGCTTCGATAAACCTGTGAAAATATTCAAAACAAAGGTTTAGAGAAGCCATACAACTTCGACATCCTGGCCCAACTGGCTAATACACCAGCCAGGCTGTCCATCTTCGAGCTACTCAGGCTCTCTCAGGACACTCGTCAAGCCCTGAGTGAAGCATTGATGCAGGCAGATGCATACTTGACCCAGCTCAAGTCCCTTGACGAAGAACCCGTGGCGTGTCCTCAATGCCACAGTGTGATGGAGGTGGTCCCAAACATCACTTTCACTCAAGAAGACATGCTGTTAAAACATAACAGGCATGACAGACCCCTCTATTATACCGGGTACATCGGTTCCATGGAGGTCGACCGGATTCACATAGATCTGGGGTCATCAATCAGCATCATTCTTCATAGTCTGCTCAGACCGCTGAGGATTCCTACCAGAGAATTGGCTTACACCACCACTACGATCGTGGGTTTCAACGCCGAAAGAAGTAAGCCGTTGGGGAAAATTCGCCTGAGGATCCAAATTGGCAACCTCAGATCGGTGGCTACATATTACGTCATCGATTCAGAGGTGTCCTATAACATTCTACTGGGTAGACCTTGGATCCACGACCACAACATCGTTCCTTCAACCCTACACCAATGCTTTAAATATGTAGACGCCCGAGGAATAGTACAAACGGAGATTGCTGACCTGAACCCGTTCAAAGGAGTAGAATCCTACTACTCTGATGCCGTGTTGTACTCTCAAGACTGCACGAAAGAGGTACAATGGAAGCAGAGAAGGAATCCCACCGGGAGCCAGAAGAACCCTCTACCAGGCAACCTCTGTCAATCAAGGTGAAAGGACGGACTACTCCTCCAAAAGCCATAGAGCCTATCTCTATCCACCTAAATGAGACCAGGCCAGGAAAAGGGGTGATCCTCTAGTGATGACTTTGAACCAGAAGCCTCCACCCTTGGTCATCAACCTCCGGCGCAACAGGCAGCCGAGTGATGTAAATGCAACCGGGAACAGAGTTTCAGATGATAATAAACATCCTTTTTTCCAGTATATTGATGCCCAAATTCCAAATCAAGAATCCTCCCCCTACGACGATATAGAACCTATAGCGCAAAAATTCTTGGAAGCTATAGATTCCTATCATCCGTATATATGGGAAGTGGCGTCATCATCCAATATCACCACGACATATGGACCGCATGAGGATTCTATCTTCATTGTCCCACCTACTTGCACCAGTCAGCATCCAATAGTCTTCGGCCGCATGTGCAATAAACCGACTGTGCAAGAGGATTCTTCTGATGACGATAACGGTAAAATGCAGGTTCACAGATACAGCCCACAAGCTTTGAAGATCATGCAAAGTATGGGTTATAATTTGAAGCTGGAACCGGATCTCAACTACGGGAAAGGCAGACGAATACCGCTGCACGGCGATCCCTACTATCAACAAACTCGTTTCGGGTTAGGGTATACCACCTCCCTCGCAACTCCTGAGTCAAACGGGGATATCTTTTCCTCCTCTCAAAACGGCTCAGCGCCCTCCGACTCACCTCATGCTCTCGAGCGAACATTATCAGTAAATATGGTAGTGACAGATTCCTTCGAATCAGACGAACAAGAATTTGAACTATTTGAGAATGACGCTTGGGCTCAGCAAATGGATACATAATGGGAGTTCCGCTTCGAGCAGAGAGAACCGCCTACTGAAGACAAAGTTATCCAGATTGACGTTGGGGATAAACTTTCGCCAAAGCAGATATTTATCAGTAACAACCTTTTCGAAGCAGAAAGGGAAGAAGTTATCCAGCTGATAAAAGAATATATCAACGTCTTTGCGTAGAATTATAAGGATATGCCAGGCCTTGATCCAAAGGTGGCTACTCATAAGCTCAATATATTGCCCGATTCAAAGCCTGTGAAGCAGCACCAACGCCGGTTCCGCCCGGATATGATGGACGCCATTGAAGCTGAAATCAAGAAGTTGATAGCCTGCGGCTTCATCCGTGAAGAACAACATCCCGACTGGGTCGCCAATGTTGTCCCGGTCATAAAGAAAAATAGGAAAGTACGTGTCTGCATCGATTACCGAGATCTGAACGCAGCCTGCCCCAAGGATGAGTTTCCTCTTCCCATCATAGACGTCATGATTGACAATACATGCGGTTTTGAACGTATATCTTTCATGGACGGATTTTTAAGATACAATCAAATCAAGATGCATCTTGAAGACGAGAAGCATACTGCCTTCCGGACACCATTGGGGGTATATTGCTATACGGTCATGCCCTTCGGATTGAAGAATGCCGGGGCTACTTACCAACGGGCTATGAGTAACATATTCCATGAGCATTTACGCAAGACAGTGGAGTGTTATGTGGACGATGTAGCTGTCAAAAGCCGCCTCAAGGATAATCACATCCAAGACTTGAAGACGGTATTTGAATTGATGTGCCAACATCAACTCAAAATAAATCCTACAAAGTCCTTTCTGGGGGTATCTAGTTACAAATTTCTGGGATTTGTCATTACCGCCAAAGGCATTCAAGAGGACCCTGATAAAGTCAAGGCCATCTTAGAAATGCAGCCACCCCGCAATTTGAGGGAACTCAGGGGATTTTAAGGTCGTCTGGCTTATATCCGGAGATTCATATCCAACCTCTCTGGGAGATGTCAGCCATTTTCTCGTCTCATGAAGAAAGGTGTATCCTTCGTATAGGACGAAGCCTGTCATCAAGCGTTCGGCGATATCAAGCGCTACATTACTAGTCCGCCAGTTCTGGTGCCTTCTGTCATAGGAAGACCATTCGTGCTGTATGTTTGAGCGATGGATCATTCTCTGGGAGCTCTTCTCACACAAAAGAACGAGATGGGTCACGAGCAGGCTATCTACTACCTCAGCAGGACGATGGTGGAAGCCGAACACCGGAACAATCCAGTGGAGAAAGAATGCTTGGCTCTAATGTTTGCTATTCAGAAAATGCGACACTATGTCACAGGCTAAACCATTCACATCATCTCCAGGATCAATCCTCTTCGGGTACTGATGAAAAAGCCAAGTGTTCTTAATTCCTGACTCGCGACTTGGGCGATGTTATTAACACCGTATGACATGGTGTACGTCCCCTAGAAGTCCGTCAAAGGCCAAGCATTGGCCGACTTCCTAGCAGCTCATCCCATCCCGGAGGCCTCCAAACTGTACGAGGACATTCCCGACGAAGTTGCAGAATGTAATTCCGCAATGGAAAGTGATGCATGGCAACTGTTCTTCGATGGTGCCTCCAGAACTGGTCCCAGGGAAAACATGGTTTCGGGAGTAGGAATTGTTCTGGTCACTCCTGATAAGCTCGTCATCTACCGAGCATATTCTCTTAGCGAGCCATGTTCCAATAATGTGGCGGAGTACAACGCTCTACTAATCGGTCTTCAAGTCGCTAAAGAATTGGGCGTCGAATCTCTGAAAGCTTTCGGTGATTCTCTGCTGATCGTCAATCAAGTCAGAGGAATATATGAAGTCCGGAATCCAGACCTCATCTCCTATCACCAAGCAATGGTCGAGATAGCCATGAAATTCAAAGGATTCTTCCTAGAGCATGTACCTCGATCTCAGAATCTGGAAGCTGATGCCCTAGCTAGTCAAGCTGCAGATTTGGCTACCCCTATAAGAAGGCATAATTCGGTAATCCTTCTTAACAGAGATTTATTCTGTGTGAAAAATAACTTTCACATAGAACGCAGCTACGCAGTGGACACAGATCCTCCCAAGAGAGACTGGAGAGCTCCCTTTATAGATTGTGTAGCATACGGAATCTTGCCAGAAGATCCTAAAGAAGCAGTATCCGTCAAAAGACGATCATTACGTTTCTATTTCTACGCATCGTCACAATGTCTATATCGCCGGTCTTATGACGGACTATTATTACGATGTCTCTCTGGTGATGAAGCACAGCGGATTATCCGTGAAGCCCAAGACGGCGTATGCGGAGCGCATCAACCCGGTCCTAAGCTACAGGATCGCATCAGGAGAATGGGCTATTACTGGCCTACTATGATCACAGATGCAATAAAGTATGCAAGACAATGTAGAGCCTATCAGATCCATGCAGACTTTATCCATCAACCTCCCGAATATCTATATCCTACGGTTGCGTCCTGGCCTTTCGAAGCATGGGATATGGATATCATTGGTCCTATTCACCCGTCTTCTTCTAGAGGTCACCGGTTCATACTGGCCGTCACGGATTACTTCCCCAAATGGGCAGAGGCGATCCCTCTTGTTGAGGTGAAGGCATCTAATGTGATCAGCTTCATCAAGCATCACGTCATTTATCGCTTCGGGTACCCCGAAGGATAATCCATGACAATGGGCCTCAATTCATCAGCCAAGTATTTTATCAATTTTACGATAAAAATCGGATACAAAATATTGCCTCTACGGCATATAATCATGCTGCTAATGGTTTGGCGAAAGCTTTCAACAAAACCATTATCAAGCTCTTGAAGAAGTTTGTCTCTTCAAACAAAAGGGATTAGAATGAGAAGCTGGGAGGATGTCTCTGGGTATACCGTACAACGGTACGGGCACCAACAAGTTGCACACCATTCTCATTAGTCTACGGGAGCGAAGCAGTTCTCCCCATCGAGATCCAAATTTCGTCACTCAGGATAGCCGTGACTAATGAGTTGACTCAAGAAAAGAATGACCTGTTAAGGCTTCAAGAGCTAGAAGGATTAGACGAGAAATGCCTCCAAGCTCAACAGCGCATTGCGCTCTACCAAGCACGCATTTCCAGGGCTTTTAATCAAAAAGTGAAGGAAAGGGTGTTCAAAATCGGCGAGCTAGTTTTAGCTGTAAGAAGGCCGATGATTCTTACTCACAGAAGTAAGGGCAAATTCTAGCCCAAATGGGAAGGCCCTTATATGATAGAGACGACGTTCTCAAATGGTACTTACAGGTTAGTCCAGCCTAATGGAGACCTGTTAATGGATCCCATCAATGGCAAATTCCTAAAAAGGTACTATGCTTAACCTCCTCTGCTCAAGTGGAATATGACGAAAACCTCATTCTGACAAAACTACTTCCAAAACGAAACTAGTTGGATCGTATTCTATCATGTCCATATAACCTCTGAATAGATATGTTTAACTAATTTGGAACTTCATGACCTATCACGTCCATACTACCTCTGATAGTGTCTTGTGTACAAATTTTAGCTAAAAAGCATATTTTTATCATGTCTATATAACCTCTGAATAGATATATCCTGCTAAAACTTACCGAGAGTATATCACGTCCATATTACCTCTGATATCACTTTCACCCAAACCTGTCATTTATATTCTAAAATGATGGGTCCACAAAGTCAGATGAAAGCCTCTTTATTATTCCCAAAAAAGGAGCGAAAGTACATTGAAAAACAAAAGCAAAAGTACATCATTTTGGGGAAGCGGTCAGGTCGCGAAGCTGCTGCGCCAGTGTGGCCATCTTCTCAGTCCTGGAACCCAAGACATCAGCGCGAGCCCGCTCCAGTCGTGCCTCATCATTGCTCATGAGGGACAATTCGGCTCTAGCCCGAAGAAAACCAGCACGGGCGACTCCTGCACGCGCCAAGTTATGTTGTGCTACGCCCAATCGGCCATCCGCCACAGCTAGAGATTCCGACGACTGAGAAGCCCACTCCTTTGCCTGAGCAAATTTTGTTTCCAGCCTGCAGACCCTCGCTACATTCCCCTCATGCTCGGCCTGGCACTTCGTTTGAAGAGCGATGGCCTCCTCCAGAATGGCTTTTCCTTCATCCATCTCCTGTCGATGTGTCTGGATGGATTTATTTAGGCCTGCCATCTGTTCGGCAAGACGCGCAGTCATGGAGTCGTACCTAGCCTTGACCAGATCTTCAACACTGTCTCAAGCTAGCTGCAAGTATTCGTTAATGGGTTGCTCCAAACCATTAACTATCTTCTCCAGCGTATCGGCTAGCCCAGTGTCGTCGAATTCTCGGATCGGCACTATCGTGGACTGGGAGGACCTCTTCAGCGATGCAAAGCTCAGATTCTTTGCCAACACCATTGATATTAACATTTTCAAAGTGGCGTAGAAGATGCCGGTGTACTGCTCGATCAGCGCAGCTAAATCCGAATGGACGCCGGGAGTGGCCTCGATATTGGCGAGTCCCCCTCCGGGAACAACCGCAGACGATGTTGCCACGGCCGTCGCCTCAACAGGTGGTGCGACAAAAGAAGAAGCTCCAATACCGGACGAAGATACCAGCATACTCAAATGAGGCATTGTCGCAATGACAGGTTCGTCCTCCTCTTGAGATATCGGGACCTCGTCGACAGGCGAGCTGACACCCGAAGATGTTTTCTCTTCAAAATTAGGCACCTCCGTGTCGCCCCAGGACCTGACACAGAGCCGAAGGGCGCATCTACACTGCCCTCCCCGAAGAGGTCTTCCCCTGAAAAGAGGACGAAATGAAGTTAGTATCAAAATGATGTTAACTTTTCTAAAAAGAGGCTTGAAGACGATATTTACCCATGGCCGACGGCATATACGTCGCATCTGCGACCAGTACAGCTAAATCATTTCTTAACGATGCTAAGCAAGCTGTCATACCTAGAGAAAGGGGTCTGCTAACTGACGCTGGCAAATAGTCTTCCAGGTCCTCATCAAATTCCAACCGTGGCTCATCGGCTGGAATCTCGCTAGGTGCGCTGACCGGTGCGGCAGGGGTCCCTCCCGATGCCGATCCGCATAAAGGTATACTCAGCCCCGGAGGCGACCTCGGTCCACTACCTACAGCAGTAGCAGCGACGGCAGCCTCCAGCAGAGATTCTCCGGCACCACCAGCCAGAACTGAAGAGGTTCCCTCTCTGAAAGGCGAGGAACCTCCAATCAAAGAATCATCCCCAACATGGGGAGATGCAGGCTCACTTCCAGGAGCCTCAATACCAGGAATCCGGAGAGGACGATTAACCGTCTTCTTCTTCCTCTTGCAAGGGGAAGTCTCCTTCGGAGCAGGAGCCCTTCGCTTCCCGGAGATTACCAAAGGCCCTGCAGGCAGAGGTACTTCACCCCTCGATACCGCCAACAGAGGCTCATCTGGAGTGACAGACTCCTCACCCTCGTCAGAAGAAACTGAGGGGACTTCGACTCTTCCCCCAGACTTGGAAGAGGGCACCCTAAAACTTCTATGCATATCAAAATTGCGATGGAAAGTGTTCGTTGCCACATAGAACTGGGCATACGAGTGCAGGATGCGCAGCTCCATGGAGAGTGTAATGACCGGCACAGTAAAAATTGCTCCAGTGCAACCCATGATGAAGTATCGCCAGCCTCTCGCTCCATCAATGAGTCCACCCCTGGACCGAAAGCTGGTGACGGTGTTGCCCACGTGCAACTGATCATACCCAAACTGCTTGGCAAACCGACTAGGCAGGTAGGGCTCCAAGAAGCAATGGTCTTCACTCCTGTACAGTAAATGGGAAGGTCTAAGGCAGACCAACCAATTAAAAGCTTCAGGAGAAAGATTGGTCTTCTCTCTACCTGAATCCTCAAGCCTAATCCCCGATTGATTGCGATGTACAGAGGGGACAGTGCAGAAGAGCTTCCAGCTGTGACTGAAGCCCAGCACTCGCCGATAGTCTAGAACCGTGGTCACATTCCAGGAAGATTTTTGGTAGTTCAACAAGAAACTAGCCCCCGAACTACTGCCGAAGCCGGGAGACATAACCCTGGGGTTATGAAGAATTAACCATCCCATCAAATACAGGTATGGTAATTCTACCCTGGGAAAGCTATCACGCCAAATTTCATCGATGAGCAGCCCGTCAGTCATGGCCCTCAGGCCAGCTTGTATACGGCATACCATGGCAGGGAGCAAGCCCAGTCTTGCCCCGAACACCAGATGCACTGCAGGCCATAGCGTATTGCGGTGAATACGGTCCACAGATGCGATGCCAGGTACCACCAGTCGGCGTAGCCATATGGAGAGGAAGCCAGCCAGTTGAGCTTCCCTGGACAGAGTCCTGCGGCAGCGCCTCAAATAACTATAGGCCTTAGTGCCTACAGGATACTGTCCTATCCCTTCGTCGAGGTTCAAGTTCGGAGCCCCAACGTCTACCATGAGATCGTCGACTACCTGAGCATTAAGCACGCTCAGAGGATTCACAGGCAGATTCTTGCCCTCCAATACCTTCTCCGGCTTAGCAGTCCTGGACCGGTGAAAGAAGAGGTAGGACGTTCATTTATTGATGTGAGCCAAATCTGAGGGCTCACCATAAAAAGCGGTACAAGCGAGGTAGTGGCACATCAGCTCCTGGTACACTTCCACTACCCGGGGATCTGAATCCCCCAGCTCTCGGTTCATAGGAACATACTCTTCATACGGAGTATCCCCCATCGGCAGTCTCGAGATCTCTGCCATCCCATGAAGGGCCAATCCCAGCTCCCCCAGTGGAGTGGTGAAAGTCCCGGTGAGCGAAATATATCGCTCCATCAGTACCAAAAACAGGTTGGGGTTAGGAGGTAACCCAACACTGGTGGCACTCACAGCTGCAAACAGACCAATGTTCTCCAACTTGGTCTAAAAATGCTTCAGGGCCCAATCAACTAAGCGAGCCCATCGAAGGTTTGTAGGGGTGATCCACCCACCGCACCGAGGGTTCACCTTAGGATATACTCCCCCGTATCCCATAAAATTATTGTAGAAGGTCGGTAATTGGACCGGCTGGATCACTAAGCTGTCTTCACTTAGGACACTGCCCGGGTACAGTCCCCTGAATATCGTCACAGAGCCGGAAGGGCGGCTGACAAACGACCCCTGGTCGACTCCTTTCAGATGAAAGATCTTTCCCGGCCTGCCGTGAAGATCAGGAGTCAGCGTCCACGACATTCGCCTGGGATGTGTAGCATAAAAGAAAGCCGAGATGGGATAGTCTCTCAGTATCTTGGACAGATACAAAACCAAGCTCCCGGCAGGGAAAACCCAGAGTTCTCTCTTGGGCTTCGTCTGGGACTGCTTGTCAATCATGTCCTCGAAGAGGAAAGCCAGCTTTAGGTACTGGTCCCCGTCTATGTACGTCAGGGGCTCCCCGTTGATCAAGTTCAGTAGCGTTCGCTCACCTTGAGCCGATATCAAAATTTTCCTTCCTTCGGGATACTGGGGCCCGAAGATAGAAAATGTCACGTGTGCCAGATCCTCCAGATAGTTGGAGTACAGCATCCCGGCGGCAGAACCCATCACATCGGCTAGCGGAGACACATGCAAGTCAACTGCAAGAGTGCAAGAAAAATACATCAGTTCCTATAACTAGACGTTGCAGATCTTGCAGCATACACCAAAAATCAACAGTCTGTGCTTCACGCCAAGACCGTAAAAACTTGACCATTATGCTGGAATCCATTTCCTAAAGCGTAAAGTTCAAGACTGGCAGTATACAGTCTGTGCTTTACGCCAGACTGATAAAGTTGAGGTGTTACGCTAGAATCTTTATCCAGAAGCGTAACACTCAAATTTTATACGCCAACTTTTGACAGTCAAAGTTTTTACGCCAGACTGCGAAAATATGGAATTTTTGCGCTGACACATTAGAAATGTGGGCGTAAAAGATGAAACGCCTCTGTGCATCATCTTCCTCAAAGAGGCTATCAGCACAGAAGACGACCTAGCGCGGTCACGTACAACGTGTGCGAAGGATTTTCAGTCATTCTTTTTCGTCCCAAAAGCTTTACCTTTAAGGCCGGGTGCACTGCTCGTCGGCGGGATACTTCGCTCAGAATAAAGTTTGCCTTGCCCGACCGAAGACGCTCTCACTTGAGCAGAAGAACGGAAAGAAGAATCAACCTTCTTTCCCTTAGTGGAGGGGACTTGTTTTGGGGCCATTACTGGAAACTTTGAAATCTCGGAGAAGAGACGAAGAAGAACTCGAACAATCGAAGGCTTTCTTTCGCAGAAGACGGATGAAAAAAATTTCTCTCAGAAACTTGGGGTATATATAGAGTTCGGATGGACTCCTCGAATCCCGAACCAAATCTCCTAATTAAATATTCGGTTATGATTGGGTACTACGTCAGCCTATTACTCAGAGAAGGCGGACAGTCAGCGAATTCGAAAAGTTTTTGCGCAAAGCAGATTCGTGATTTTCACGCTAAGGAGCTTTCTACGCTCGACAGCTACAGATCTACGGTTTTACGCTCACAGGCTACAAGTCTATGGTTTTACGCCCGAATGCCTTTGTGCTCGGTAGCTTTTACGCTCGAGAGGCTACAAACCTACGACTTCATGCTCAGCAGCTACAAATCTATGATCTCACGCTCGGTGGCATTTATTTTACGCTCAGAAGCAACAGATCCACAACTTCACGCTCGAAAGATTTCCTTTTCACAGGCTACAAATCTACAGTTCTGCGCCAAGGAGCTTTCTACGCTCGACAGCTACAAATCTACGGTTTTACTTTCAAAAGCTACAAGTCTATGGTTTTACGCCCGGATGCCTTTATGCTCGGTAGCTTTTATGCTCGAGAGGCTACAAACCTACGACTTCACGCTCAGGAACTACAAGTCTATGATTTCACACTCGGTGGCATTTAGTTTACGCTCAGAGGCTGCAAACTTATGATTTCACGCTCTATGACTTCCCGCACATCTGAAAGATGCGCAGGCCAGTACAGTACATCTGAACAATTCTCAAGACGGTCAATTGCAGGAGTTCACACAGAAGATACTCTTTCTTAACCTCAAGATGCCCCAAGTACCCGAAGCATACAGAGTTCAAACATTTACTTTTCTTCATGGGTTGATTCGAAGTTCATCCAAACTCCAGTCTGAATATTTCATCTACAAATTCAAGATTGCGACTCAGTTTGACAGCCATTTCTTGCCCTGTTCTAAGGGATTTTCAAGAAATCATTCTTGAAGATGATGTCTGAATAAGAATTCTGTTTATCAGAAGTAACAGTTCAGAATTCTACGCGGTTCCTCATTCCTAACAGCAGGACAGTTCGAACACTCGACTACTAAAGCGGCTTTCTGCGCATCCTTAGTTATGCGTAAAAGACAGGACAGGACAGGACCTAACACTCTTTCTAAACAGAGTCGGTGTAAAGTATCAGACGTGTCGAAGCTACACATATTCAGACTTCACAGTAAAGTATGGAAAGATGATCATATGTAAAGAAGAAAGACGATTTTATTAAAATGAAAAGCATGATTACATGAGGGAAATCCAGTCTACAAGGGTTTTCTTCATTTTCATGATTACATATAAGGGAAATCCCGTCTACAAAGGACTTCCTCATCGTCGTCTGAAGATCGCGCCCAGAATCTGTTCTGCCAAATTCTCGCATGGGCGAAATTCTTCATCCATCTTCTCCAGCAGTCAGTCGGTAATCGCAAACTGACTGACATATTGGTCAACATCGGGAGGATACAAAACTGGGCATAGACTCATCCTTCAACAGAAGAAAAGCAGAGTAAATCTGCTTTCTTACATCCAACGCCGTGACAGATTGAGTTGAGGTATTTCACCCAACTCAATCCTGGACAGAGCTAGTCTATCTGCTCTCGTCCACGGAGGTAGCGGAAGAAGGCACCGCTTGCAAACTGCATGGCGAAATACGACCCTTCCTCTCTCCCGAAGAACCACCATACAAAGTTGTTGATTATCCCGAGCAAAGGAGACTATAATATCCTTCAATGATCCATCGTTGCAGAGGACATTTGCTCGAAGACGTCATATTTTTCGGCTCCGTATATGCTGGAAGAGCATGATCTCCTTCTTCCTCAAGTCGACCCGACGAACTCCGGCCATCATCTATGTGTGGTGAAGGAAGTGTGGGAAGAACAGGAAAACTCCTCAGCCTTTTTATAGGCGAAAGAGATCACACCGATCCCCAATAACTCTGCCATAAAGTCAGCCATGAAAGAACGTGTCAGGCTTGACCGTTTCAGGCTCCATTCAGAGCATTTCGAATTACGAGGAACGATTCATGCTTCATTCAAAGCGTTTCAAATTACGAGAAATTTAAAAGCTTTGAAGGGGGTCTTGTAGAAGCATAAAAAATACGTTGGATAGCTATACACAGCATGTTGATATAGGGCAGCGTAAACAGAGGACCTCAGAGCCATCAAACGTGCAAATAGAGCTTTTCCGTTGAGCACAGCATAAAAATATAGGCTCAAGGACCATCCGCGTAATGCAGTATGTCCAGGCTGCTTCAGCGTAAACAGGATGCTTCATCGCCTTTATGGCGTAAAACTCATCCGCTTTCAATGCAGCATTGAAGTGTACGAGGAACGCTTCGTATTCTTTAAAATAAACCTATCAGATCATGCAATAAACCTGACATCTGGACTCTTGACAAAGAGTACTGAACGACTACCCAGGCGACGGGTATAATGATGGCGCGGTACTGCAACCCAGGCTGTCATTTACTGCCATTACCTTTGTGTAAACCACTTTTACACATACGAAGAAATACGCTGCCTAGTTTTACACAGGCAGATGTGAGCTGTTTACGCTCCACAGAAGACAAACAACCTGCCACGTCAAAAGCTGCACTTCGTACAGGGCTCGAGGTACGTCTCTGCATTTAATTCGCAGAGCGGTGACAGTTTCTTGAGGTACGTCTCTGCATTTAAAGTGCCGAATACTGACAGATGCCCAAGGCACGTCTCTGCACTTGATGCATAGAAGGGTGGCAGACCTTCAAAATATGCCTCCTCATTTAATGAGCAGGATAATGGCGGATCTCCGCATTTAAGGCGGGAGATTTGATTAAATGTCACCGAACCGTCGTTTAGTGACATCCCCTTTGCGTAAACTACTCTTACGCATATAAGGGAATACGCTGCCTAATTTTGCATAGGCAGACATGAGCTTCTTACGCTCCGCAGAAGGTAAACAGACCGCCACGTCAGCAGTCACTCTTCGTACAGAATTCGAGGCGCATATCTGCATTAAATGCGCAGAATGATGACAAATCTTAAAGACAAGCCTCTGCATTTAATGCATAGGATGGGGGCAGATCACTGCATTTAATGCAAGAGATTTGATTATATCTCCAAGAGCCATAATTCCGGCTAAACGTCCACATCATCTCGGCTTCTACGCCTGCTCGGCTTCTATGCCCACTCGGCTTCTACGCCTGCTCGGCTTCTATGCCCATCTCGGCTTCTACGCCTACTTGGCTTCTATGCCATGTTGACAGTTATTGGCTTCTACGCCAACCTCTTCTACACAAGGGATAACTACCTACGTGGCTTCTACGCCGTGATCTTCGCAGCAGATATACGCGTTTGTCCCTTAGTTAGACACGCGTTACATACTCACTCAAAAGGTCATCTATACGCAGGCATTGGTTATTTTAAACCGTCGTATAAAAGGGTACTGTACTTTCCACTACTCGGTTTCTACACCGACTGAGTGGTCACTGTCACTAAAACTCTATAAATAGAGACCTCTATCAACAGAGGAAAATGTCGGGAAAAAGAAAAGGTCGGAAAAATTAAAGGTCAAAAAAATCGTGGTCGAAAAAATTGAAGGTCGGAAAAATCGTGGTCGGAAAAATTGAAGGTCGAAAAATTGAAGGTCGAAAAAATTGAAGGTCAAACGGTCAAGAGAGAGAGAAGAATCCAGAGCTCAGGCAAAGAGAAGGGATCGACAACTTTGGCATCGGGCATCCACCCTCTTTAGCAACCTTCGAAGCTGCTTTCTGTCTTCTACGGTACTTCTTCATCATCGTGTGGTCCAAGGGCTAAAGTGATCGACTGCAGATCAGACACCTATAGCAATATTTACCCAGATTAAATAAATTGTACTTAGACATCCTCGTATAGGATTAAATTGTACAATCTTGTTTGTAAACATAGAAGAAAGGGCAGGTTTTCATATAAGACCTCGTCTTCCATATTCTCTCTCGTTTATTATCCGAAACATCTACCAGCCTCCGCTACACCATCTTATCCACCATCTCCACCTTCACCTCCACCATAACCTATCTTCCAGTCCTAACATACTCATTGACCTCCGAATCATTTTACTTCCGGCTATTCCAATCCACTGGTTAAATTTAGTTTTTCTACTTTAGTCAAATATTCATTATAGTTCTATTCTTTTCTTATTGCTATCCATTCTATATAAGAGTCCAGTTCTTATGAAGAGGTTGTTCATTATCCTGAGTGGCAAGAGCATATGACATGGGAGTTTCAAGCATTTTAGCAGACATACTTGGGATGTCGTTCCACTCCCAAATAGGGTCCAGCCTGTTAGTTATAAGTGGGTCCTCAAGGTCAAATATTGACCAGATGGATCCATTGTGTGACACAAGGTTCGTCTTATTGCCTGAGGTTTTATACAGGAGCATGAAATTGACTATGATGATACATTTGCCCATGTTGTACAGATGACCACAGTCCGTACATTTTTAGCTGTTATTGTGGCTCGTTTGTGGCCACTCTATCAAATGGATGTGACAAATGTATTTATTCATGGTTCTTCTGAGGTTGTCTATATGCATCCCTCCTCTAAGTATTTCTACTCTGCCGGGACATATTTGTCAACTTTGTTGTGCTATCTATGGTCTTAAGCAAGCTCCCCGAGCTTGGTTTGAGTATTTTCGGAGTGTTATTAGTGAAGCAAGTTTTCAACAGTATTCCTAAGATCATTTTTTGTTTGTACGATTGTCACCGCATGGGCGAGTTCTTCTTTTATTCTATGTGGATGACATAATTTTGACTGGTGATGATTCAGCTGGGATTGTAGCTACTCTGTCATGCCCCAGTCCCAAAAATACGTAGGACTAGGACACGTAAGCATGCCAGCCGCATGGATATGGCAACTCCAATATATGGAAACCAAATCCATACGTACGCTGAAATATGAATATATAATCCACGAGTGATATAAAATGTATCACAAGTCACAGGGTATAATCTAAATCCCATCCGCAAAAATCAGATATAAATAATAACCAGCATCTATATAACTAGATCTCAACATAAATATCTAAGGATGATAGTTGGATGGAAACAAATCCACTACCAACTCGAATGGAAAAGTACAACACAATAAATACAATATAGGAATACCAGCTAACGACCATGGGCTCGAAGAGAAGACATCCTCGCAACACAAGTAATCAACCAAATCTGCGCTCCTGCAATTACTCAAGAACAGATACACCTGGCAGAGGACCAGGTCCTCAGAGGGACGTAACAAGATACAGAAAATATGAGCCAATTTGAATACAGTAAACATGCATCATATTTGAAAATAGATAAGTACGCTGTACAGGACAATCTATATGAATGCAAATGGGGACAACTTTTCGACGTATAGGCAAGGGTAGGCTACTCGATCTAATCCTCACAACCTCACGCTCGTCAGTGGACATCATCAGCCGGCATACCTCTGGGGTAGCGACCCTCGGACTCCATCAATCGACATACCTCTGGGGTAGCGACCATCGGACACGACCACCATAGTGCGTGCTAGTGACTATGGTTTACCAGAGTGGTTAAAAGCCCATACGCCTAATGATTGTCCTCTATGATACTAAGTATCAAGTGTGTGTCAACATATCTAATATATAGTAATGACTGAAAAGGAACTACACATGCAATAAATAAACAGAAATACAATAAATATACAGAAATATACTAAGCATGTAAAATATTGTAAACAATTTGGCAAGGTATCTTGCATGGGGTCCTGCTGCTGGTATGAATCAGAGTCCAAGTCACAGTCCAAATAGCCTATGTATTACAAATTTATCACGTCAAAAGATAATTTATTTTAATTTATTTAATTCTGGAATAATTACTCTAAAATCCTATTTTAATCTTATTATTCTAATTTTTATGTTAATTCCTAAATTTTGTCCAAAGAAACTAAATTTTATCAACTCGAGACTCATGGCACGCAAATCGAGGCGATCTATTGACCGAAAAGTCAACCGACACAAACTTAATTTTTATGCATGATTTCCTGTAGGTTTCAGCGTCAAAAATATGTTAGAATTTATGGCTCGTCCGAATTCAAATTCGTTTGGAAATTATGGCACATACAAATTTTTGTATTGTGCACCGATGGTTAAATTCTAACCTAGAAGTTCTACAGAATTAACAGTATATAAATACTTTGAATTAAATTCTAAAAAAACATATGTCAATTATCTAGACATTAGTTTCCAAAACTTTAAACGGTTCATGATTCTGATTCCTGGTTCTCCCGGAATCGCGAAAACATTGAAACACGTCTATTTTCGGATATGCTGTGCTGTACGAATTTTCTAGAATTTAATACTCATAATTTCATAAAATAATTTATATAATCCAAAAGCTAACCTCAGTATCTTTCTAATCCAAGAAACTAGGCCTCGTTTGGAGTCCGGAGCTATGCGCAATGGCTTATGGAAGATGAAGGAACCCTAGATGGCAATTCTCCAAAATCTCTCTCTCTAAAATAATGGGATAATTAGGGTTATAATAATATATATATATATATATATAGGGATGTACCTGCGGCTGAAAGGATATTTATAGGCTGACACGTGTCAGAATCTGATTGGATGGTTTTTATTATATTATTTGTTTTTGATTTGAGTTTATCAAAACATTATTTAAGTCATTTTAAATCTAAATAACTCAAAATAAATATTAAAAATAATCATAAAAATCTGAAAAATTTATAAAAAAAATATATTTTGAATTTAAAAACTCTAGAAAAATATTTGGGATAATTTTATATTCATAGATTTCCTACTATAATTAGGAGAAGCTCTAAACATTAGTTTTACCCATATAACTAAAAATAAATACTAAAATTATTCCAAAAATTCTGAAATAATTCCAGAAAATATATAATAATATTATAAACCCTAGAAAATAACGTGGGTCCATTCTATATTTCTGGGATTGCACAATAAATTTTACGAGTCCTAAAAATTAGTTATTAGCCTAAATAACTCCCAATAAATACTATAATATTCAGAAAATTCCCAGAAAATTCTAGAAAATATATTTGACTATTTAGAACCTAAAATAAAATTTTGGGGTATTTTTAATTAAGTTTGAACATAAAATAAATTCTTTAAAATCCTAGAAAATTAGTGTTACTAGTTTTTAATTAACTAAAAATTATGGAAAAATTCCAATAATCTAAAATAGCCTAAAAAATATTCTAAATAAATATTTATATAAGTTAATATACTAAAAAATTTATTTTCTAATTAACTAAGAGAATACTCTAAATAAATTCAACATCTATAATAAATATAATAATATAAAATATACACAAAATACCTATTTTGGGTGAGAGAGTTTACAATCTACCCAACTTAAAATAATTTCGTTCTCGAAATTAAAATAAGGCATAATTTTTAAATCCTTCACATTCGTACATAAGGTACGTCAATCGCAATCTCTTCCAAAAATTTAAATAACAAAATCTATTCAAATCTATCGCGATCACTTCAAAATTAAGATAACCACTGTTTAAATCAAAATTTAACCTGTCGTAATCTCTTCTCGATTTTTTTTTAAATAATCAATATCCAAATCTAACTCAAGTCTATATGACATCCCACATCAAAATTTATATCACCATTTTCAACTATCATAATCTCCTCTAAACTCAATTTACATCCTCAATATTTCAAATAGGTGACCCAACAATCAAAATTGAACTTTTAATTCAAATCATCAAATTATAAAATTTAAATCTAATTCACCAATTGTTCAAGTCTAAAATTCTATATTTATCCTCAAAATTTAAATCGATGATTCATCCTTCAATATTCAAAATTTAAATCATGTGCTCAAAGTATAAATATTTGGTCCGCAATATCAAGATTTTAAAATTTGTTAAATCCTCATTATCTTAATCCTTCTTTTAAAATTTCTCAAAATTAAAAATGACTTGAATCTCCCAATCTAATCTTACTTGATCACAATCTAAAAGAAATTCCTCTCAAGTTGACAATACACTGCTACCCAACTTAGAATTTACCCATCTATCACAGAAGGCTATATACTTTAAGAAAAATATTCCTTAATTTATTTACTCATGTCATTCAATCCTCAAAACTTCAACGCCGATTATATCATATATGATATGTCCTTAATTACAAAAGAATAATCCTCAAGTATGTGATCGGCCTACGGGGTATATCTAGTACTCTCTGTGTATTAAACTTATACCAAGCACGAGGTTTCGTCTTTCCGAAATAAGGGAAGATGGAGACCAATAATAAAGAGTTCAAGGGTGAGGTAATAGAATAGAAGTATCGGGATCAAGGAGTTTAAGGAATTCAAATGGAAATTGTCAAAGCAGTTGTGGATTAAAATCCTATTTTGATAATTCTTTATTCGCATGCTCGTATTAGTACAGTTATGTAACCGATACGATCCGCTCAGACATATCTAGGGGCAAGTACAGGTGTTTATTAGTCAACTATATATCTCAATCCACGTAAGGTAGTATTGCGAAGGGCGAATCAAGCGTACTATGGTTGATCAGACCATAGTACTCTGATTCTGAAATGTGTTATTGTAGCACTCCAATAATACATATCATGAACAAGCTCGATAAGGAATAAGCTTGCAAAAGCTTGGCTATAATAGCAGCATAAGTCAAGGTAGTACAATAAATATAAATACGCTGGATTATGATGAAAGAAGGTACATAACAATTCAAGTTCACAAAACCAAAACAACTAAGCAACAATAATAAAAGACTCTACAATCTCTACAGTTATCATACAACCTCCTTGTCTAAGTCGCTAGTCGACCAAATAGGGGCAAGGACATCTAAATTCTATTGTCTGAATAAACACTGTTGTCTTTTGCTAATATACAATTAATGTCATCCAATTACACTTCAATAATGGGTCAGAAGACTATGTGATACTAGGGTGTGAGGTATACTACATAACTTATAACAATTGAACTACTATTTGTAATTGTCTTAAGGATACCGTAGAAGCTCCTATTAAGGTTTACGAAAAGGGGTCTTAGTACCTATTAGGGTATCTGCTTTCATTATATAAGTCATGGTCGTCTTAAGCCTTAGTCATAGTGCTTATAGAACAAGTATCAATAGCAAGAATAGAAAGGTTACTAGTCTCAAGGGAAGGGAATATAACTCGTATCGAGATGAGGGTACAAATTACGCGATTTAAAAACTAAGGGTTAATCATCGGGTCACAGTCTACAAAACAACTTAAACTATCAAGTTCTAACTACTAAGCACACAACTTCAAAATTTAACATTAACAACTATAATCCTAGCAACTATATGTCCTTAACACAAAATAAAATCACCTGGCCTATAATCACAAGTGTCAGATGGCACAAGTTGAAAGATGAAGAGAAGAAACGTAATCAGTCGTCGCACACTAGCGAGCGCTATGGTCACAGGGGAACAATATATAAAAATAGAGGGGCTCTAGATAGCATCATGGTTTTTCAAGGGAAAGGGGTATGCTAGTCTCTGTGTTTGAGGTATGATTAGGAAAATATTCTATGCATTGCTCTTGGCTTTCTAAGGTACTGTCTGCTTATCTCAAGACAAGAATCTAAATTTATGGTTCTCCAATACTCATCTAACGGCGTGGGTTAGGTTCAGTCCTAATATTCACTTTGGTTTTCTATTGGTTTCTCAATGCTAGGGGCAACCATAATGGTAAACTTCTAACTAACTCTAGTAGTGTCTATACTACTCTCAAGTCCTCATAACACATCAGGGGGTAATGGTAAACCAATTCTAGAGATAAGGAATTCTAGGGTTCACTAGACATCCTAAACTTAGTGGTGTGTCAGCACTCTAGTTGTACTCTTAATAGGAAGGTTACCCTACTTATCATCTAACAACAGGAACTTCTATATTCTAGGAGAGACTATACTAAAGGAACTATTATGGGAGCACAGGAATCAAGCAGGATGCAATTATTCAAATAGAACAGATTAGAAGAAAGATGAGTCATAGTCAATTGTTGAAGAGATCCTATACTCTAGTCCTAGGTGCAGGTTTGTTTAGTACAGTAACGTAACCGAGACAATATGCTTTCGACCTGCATGGGCCACCACAAAAACATGTCACGCCCCAGTCCCAAAAACACGTAGGACTAGGACAAGTAAGCATGCCAGCCGCATGGATATGGCAACTCCAATATATGGAAACCAAATCTATACGTACGTTGAAATATGAATATATAATCCACGAGTGGTATAAAATATATCACAAGTCACAGGGTATAATCTAAATCTCATCCGCGAAAATCAGATATAAATAATAACCAGCATCTATATAACTAGATCTCAACATAAATATCTAAGGATGATAGTTGGATGGAAACAAATCCACTACCAACTCGAATGGAAAAATATAACACAATAAATACAATATAGGAATACCAGCTAACGACCATGGGCTCGAAGAGAAGATATCCTCGCAACACAAGTAATCATCCAAATCTGCGCTCCTGCAATTACTCAAGAACAGATACACCTGGCAGAGGACCAGGTCCTCAGAGGGACGTAACAAGATACAAAAAATATGAGCCAATTTGAATACAGTAAACATGCATCATATTTGAAAATAGATAAGTACGCTTGTCACGACCCGCACCCGGTATAAGGGCACGAGAGCGTGGGTACGTCCAGCCTACGCCGCAGCATCGGCGGTAAAACGCTGTCTAGGTCAAGTACTATCTATGAAATCTCACGCTAGTATCCAACTCCATAAGGAGACTCGGACAACACTATAAAAATATTAACAACATACTCAATCACAACTACAGCACGATAGGAATTTGAAGAAACAAAAGAATACAACACAAGTCAAATGACAAAATAATCATACCTGCAATCATTAACTTCCAATCTCTAAGTGTGTCAGAAACCAGTCTACTAAGGTCACGGTCTGGAAAAATATTTTCCAGTCAGGAAGGAGCAAAGTACATCTCTAAATAGCAGTTCTATATAAATGACATAAACTATGTAGCAGTTCTAGATGGAAATATACCAGAAGCATGTATAGGTACGAGAAATGTACAATGAAAGAAATACTGGAAAATACTGTAAGTAACTGCAGGAAAAGAAACAATATGTCCATGAGCAATATCCATGAGCAAGAAACCTATGACTAAGTGTGTGAGTACTAGCTTTAACATGTGATCGGCTTGGAAACTTGATCAGGCTGGTTACATGTGATTAGCTATGATTCACGAAGGTCAGGCTAACCGTTGGTTAGCTATGATGCATGTATAGGTCAGGCTAATCACACGTAACAGCTATGAAGCATGGAGAGGGTCAGGCCGCATCCGACGTGAGATGTGGGGTGAGCTATGATGCATGAAAAGTTGGGTATGATCACATATCTACACTAAAATACTCCCCACCCCCGACTGGTATAGTAGATCCAATCATGGTACGCTATGGCACGGGATTCCCTAGGGAGGTAGCAAATCTCCCCGGGAATCAGTGTCTGTACATGCACAAGATAACAAGGAAACAAGTCTTGTACAAGCTACACCATGAATAAGGAATAACATCTCATGACGAGATCCGTGTATACCAATCCGTGTAACCAATGTGTCAAGAACATGGATATTTACACTAGATACAGTGAACATAGGAGATATCATAAATTAGAAACTAATCAGAGAATGTACTCGCCTTGGGTCCTTAGCTGGTAATTATTGATGTCCCGTTCCAGAGTATCCCCTGGGTAAACCAACATTCCTATAAACATATCACAAAGCAAACCACATTTGCATCAGATGCTACGCTAACACACAGTCTATAAACACTGAAATTGGGACTACTCTAGGTATGATACTGGTCACCTAGTAGCTAGATACATAAATATACATATCTAAATTAACATATGTACTTACAATATATATATATCAAATTAAATACATATACAAAATATATGTATATATATATTAAATATACACTATACATATTTGATACACATTTTCTATATGAAAAATACAATACAATATTCAACATATATCATTTAAATATGTATATACCAATTTATCAAATACATACAATATATATTAAACATATACTATACTATACACATATACATTTTAAACATTAATTAAATACGTAATGTTCATATAAATATATTAGTATATACATATAAGTATACATTAAATACCTACACACATACCCACATTAATTATAAACCTTTACCACTGTCCCCGTGGAAACACCCGTACACACACAATATTTTATTCGCTATTTGCATCACCACATTTATCATGTAAGAACGAAATTCGTATACCTGGTTAAACATATATTCACCCCTCACCACATTATTCTTATTCTCCTTCATTTCTATCTGAGATTGAAACCGAAACACCCACACAAATTCAATGCTAGATAATTACTTATATTCACACACATGCATCCCATTTATTCATCCCTAGCTAACACACACAATAACTTCCATTCGTTCAAGCCATCCGAACCCAGCTCTTTTCTTTAATTATTTTGCATTCATGCAAGCTCCTTTCTATACCAAGTCCATGTGCACCCACCATTCATATATTTACTATATACCATTCCTTTCACACACCATTAATTCAAGTCCATTGATCACTCGTTGAACCTGTTTCCCTTGCATAACCCATGCATGTATTTAATGACAACTCTATATACGTAGATTCCTCTTCTTCTCATATAAATACTAATATTTCCCTCATCATCTGCTCATTTGATTCTCTCCAAATCAAATCACCCACAGACACATATATAACCCAGCAAAGCAACTACTAATAGTTCTAAATGGAGCAATAAAGTATTCTAATAGAAGGCTATTAAGAATGAAGAGAAAGTGTAGATCATTTACCAAAGAAAATGAGGGGAATGCTCAAAGCGAGGGGACGTCGTCGTTTCGAAGCGCGTCGACTGGTCTGCTCGCCAATGGATGGTTGAATAGTAGTTGCTGGCGGTCGTCCGGTCGTCGACGCTCGTACTCTTCAGCGACGATCAATTGTTGCTACTCAAGGGGTGGAAAATGGAATGGTGGAGGCGGTGGTGGTGATAATGGCGGTGGCAGTGGATGACTGCAGCGGCCCGCCGGAGTACATGTGGGGGTTGTCAGGATCTCGAGAAGAGGCCGGGCTGAAGTTGACAGCACCGCCGGATGAAGCTTGGCTGCGGTCGGGCGGCGCCGGAGTGATGAAGGAGGAGATGGAGGGGAGTCGGGGACTGGGCTGCCGGAGGGAGTCGGCTGATCAGTGGGGAGGCAGTAGGGAGTCGGGCTTGATGGAGATGGTGGTGGATGTGATAGGTGGTGGTGGCGTTGGTCACAGCGGGACTGATGGCGGTGGTGTTGGGAGCACGCCGGAGAGGATCGTGAGGGGGGCCGGACTGTGCGTGGAGGAGTGGAGAGCGGGGCGGTGTCGGGGTTGGCCGACCGGAGCACAGGGAATAGCCGGGAACAGTTGGAGCGGGGTCGGGTGGTCGAGCAGCGGAGCGCCGGCGCCGGAGCTCACCGCAGAGAGGAGCAGCAGCGGCCGCCGGGGGATCGGCTCAGTCGCCGGACCGGACTGAGCAGCGGCCGGGTTCAGGGTGAACAGTAGGGAACAGTGTTCCCTCCCCTATCTATTATTTGAATTCAAATGAAAATTTAAGAAGAAGGAGAAAGAAAGAGGGAGAAAAGAAGAAGAGAAGAAAAGAGTTCATACGTTGGAGGAGAAATATGGGGGCTTGCTTGGGGATTAGGGTTTTCTAGAGAAATGGGTTGATGTGACATTATATAGGGAGAGAGGGTGTGAAATAAAGGGTTAGGATGCACCCAATTAAATGGGTGGTCCAGATTAAACATGAAGAAATTTCATATGGGGGGAAAAATGCAATTTGGTCCACAAGTAAATAATTTTTCCATTTGGTCTTGGACAATGGGGTGATGACACCTACAATTGAATAATTGCAACTTAGCCCCTTAAATTTGGGAAATTGCACAAACACATAAAATGACAAAAATTTGGCGGGCGATTCGGTGTCCGGTGTTTTGTAGGGTCAAGGGACGCTGTATGATCGGTATGGGCTCAATTAGCAGGGCACTGGAATTAAATTGGGATTTTAATATCGGTAAAAATAGTATCCTCAATTTAATTAGAAAATAAATTCAAGTTGTGTTCAAAAATTAATTAGGAGTACATTGGGCCAAAATCAGGTCAGGTCATCTATACCAATAATGAAGAAGACTCAGAACAGAATATTAACTTAATTTGGGTCGCACGAAAAATAGGTCAAGATTGCCTCCAATTTTCGATTGGAACGCACAACGATACAAAAATAGGAATTTTTTTTTTTAAATAACGTCCGCGACGATTTTTGTGCGGCTAGAAATAATGCACAGGGAGCAAAATTATGAGTTGCAAAAATAGCAGAATGGAAGGCGGGCATGTCTAGGGCAAGATTGTGAAATTTGTTGGAAGACAAAAGTCAGGGTAGCGCTCCAAATATCGAAGCAAAGGCAATGCGCAATAATTAATTAAAATATGGTAATTAATCACAATCTTCAATAATAAATTCTAGATAAAGTAATTAAATCCAAAATTCTATAATTCGGACAGGTGTTCGTCTGCTGGGCTTCTAGGTCAATTCTGCTAGCAAAAAAATAAATGTTTGCACTGCATCTAATACTATATTTAATTACACATCACACATAATTATTTAAATTAAAAATATTATCATGCAATTATTTAATTGTAACTACCATAATATTAAATATTGTAAAATGTCGAAAATACTCCTGTTTTCGGAACGTGGTAGTGACAAGTCTACCCACCTTAAAAGAATTTCGTCCTCGAAATTTAAAATCCTCATAGTAGTGTTTATCATACACATTATTATTTCTCTCAAAATTTAAATTCATCATCCATGAAATCAGGTTATAATCCATAATGTCTTTTCACGACTTTTCAAAAATTCTGAAATTGTTGCATTCCGAAAAAATCCTCGAAATAAAATCAAGGTCTATTTTTCATCAAAAATTTCCCGAAAGTTTTAGTTAATAATTCAATACTCGGAATTTAATATCCACTCCTCAAATTTAATTTTAATCTATGCACATATATAATTGTAATCTCGTCCCACAAGTTTTGAATTCAAACATTAGTCCATCAATAATTTTATTCTTCGATCTCCTCTTTCCTCAAAATACTTAACAATGCGACACCTATGGATCCTTCAAATGCAACGTCCGCAATAAAAATTTAAATTGCTATATTGCAATCAAATATACAAAATAATAATTTTCCAAATTTTCCTCAAATTTTAATGATAACTTATATCACAATCAACCTTCCTGAAATTAACAATCATCTATTCTGCCATGTTAAATTTTTAATCCTTTATTTAAATTAGCGTTTATCCTCAATTTCAATCATACCTCTATCCTTGTAAAACCAATGATCCAGCAATTCTGTTATATCAACTCATGAATGCTTATCATTGAATTTCTAATCATCTTGTCCCATTTTGTCAAGTCATAACCTTGTCATAGATCCTTGCTATGGTCAAAACCCCAACGATCATGGTCTAAGAAAAATTTGCCCACAGTCTTACAACAAACAACTTAGAGGAAACATGCATGGTTATGGTCTGTCTTATCATGGTATTGCATTCTCTGTCAGGGTGTACTACTAACTATATCCTAACAAGAAAAATCATGAATACAACCCACGGTACTAGGGAATCAATCAATCAGAAGACAAAAACAACATGAGAAAAAGAAAGAACCTGCTAACACATTACCTGCAGTATCTCCTATCTCTAACATACACTTAGCTCTAGCAAATTCACTAACTAATTCATATTCCTGTACACCGGTACTCATATCAATTAATCATTAGTCCACAACATCCATGATTACATCCTCATTGCATACATCTGCTTATTAATACCTAAATCTGATACCAAGATTCTCCAATATAACCATGGTTCAATAATGCATCCAAGTTTGATACCTCTATCTCTTTAGTACCATACTCTCTGTCAGTTCCCGTTCCTACTACAATTGTTCATACTATTCTTATCACTCAAATGCACACCAAGTATAACATACCATACTAAGTACTGCTCTTTCCGATACAACTTTAGATGGACACCCTAGTCAGTCTGCGGTGCCATCTCAATCATGCTCAAGTCATCAGATCCTTACACATGTATATCATCTACTCATATATTAATATTCATCTCTTATCTACCCTAACATTAATCCTCAAATAATCGTCAAGGTTTAACTTCTCGATCAACTTAAAAATAAATTGCATATACCTCCTCAAAGTCAGAACTCAACATCGGAATAGAAATTTAATCACTTCTAAAATCTTTGTAGCCTTGACCATGTTTATTGAATCACTATTTGAAATCCTCAAAATTTTAATGATACAATCTCAACTCTTCAATAATTCTCAAAGTAAAAATTTATTTCCACTCTTTAATTTATAAATCCACAAATATACATATAAGTGCTCACGGTCTCTAATACTCGAGGTGCATTCAATACCTCTATTGTCTACAACTGTGTACTAAATTGTACTGCCTGAATCACTTGTACTATTACCTCCAATAATCAAGGTTATCATCACATGTATTTTCTTCCATGATTTTCAATCTATATCAACTGGTATATCATCCGATTATCATCACGCAGAGTGCTTACTGTTTTGAGCGTCATTCTCGACTAACCCTCGATATAGAACCATTAGCACTCTTGGTATTATATTACTAGCTTCATTAATGAATCATCTCTTCAAGCTCATTATAACTCATGATTACATGTATCTACCATAACACTCATGTTTCTTTACTCTCGTGGGTATGTGTATGGTTCCTCATCTCGATTGTTGTATATGTATTTCCCTGTAATCTTTTACAGCCTGTTAAACTGATCTGTGATATGCCTCACCAGTTTCATTACTAATTTCGATATTTTTCCACTCATGACAGCTTATTAACTCTTTTATGCATATACAATTCCTTACCTTTAACACACCCGATATCAATCATCAAATTGAACATCATGCTCCATAAATCCTTAACACAATTCCTGGATACTTAATTGTTCACGTAGATCATCCAATTGCATAATCATGATTATCCAGGATGGGTATGTTGGCTCTGATACTAACTCTTGAACTATCACTGATACCCTATACTCTCCTTCTACTCACAGTCTCTAATGACCTTATCCTAGAACCATTGTTACAAGGTACTATGCTATGGGTTAATTCTAGATCAATGCCTAATGCTCCTATGTCCAACTAGGAAATACTTACAAACTCACAAGTCACACTCAGTCAACTAATACAAGATACAACCAAAATTGCAAGTCACTAATTATCATACTAACAAGGAATCCTCAAAGAGAATAAGCTCAAAAAGGAACTGGATCAAGGACGGAAGATATCCTTACTGCTAGTAAAGAAAATAAGCGATGGAACAAAGTCCTAGAATAACATAAATAGATAAGTCTTGAGATGATACTTTAAGAACCAATTTAAGATACAACCTGATAATCATATACGTCTGTCAGAAATCATGACATACAGAATCCTCGCCACGCCAGTAAGCATAGATGCGATAAACGACAAGTTCCGTAACTAAGGTATGCAACCCTATAATCATGTCATCTAGAATACTCGCCACGCCAACCGGTATGGCTGCGAGAGACTCTAAGTTTCATAACTACAGTATGTACATCCAAGTCTGGTTCCTACGTTCTCGTCACGACAGCTAGGATGGCTGCGATAAACTCTAGGTTCCATAACCAAAGTAGACGTTTTACCTTTCTCACTGTCCTCATCAATATATGTCATCAGATGATACCATAAATTCTAGTCCGTAAAATTCATCTCAATATGAAATCAACTCAACAACGATACCATGAATTAAAGTTAACAACTGGTCAACAAGAATAAACTCAATAATGATACCAAGATTTTAATTTAATAACTGATCACAAGGATCAAGTTTAGTAACAACAAGCGAGAGCGGACGGAAACAAGGAAAAAGATTTAAATTGGAAATTATAATAAGATTCTCAAGGGGTCGTCCCAGGAATCTCTCAAGAATTTGTGATTGAGTATCCTCTCTCATCCTAGTATCCTATGTCCTATATTCTATAGCAGGCACGCATTAGTACAACTAATACGTCGTACTACCATGACATCGCACAACTTGCGAAGATCGACCTGCATGGGCCACCACTAAAAATGTGTCACGACCCACACCCGGTATAAGGGCACGAGAGCGTGGGTACGTCCAGCCTACGCCACAGCATCGGCGGTAGAACGCTGTCTAGGTCAAGTACTATCTATGAAATCTCACGCTAGTATCCAACTCCATAAGGAGACTCGGACAACACTATAAAAATATTAACAACATACTCAATCACAACTACAGCACGATAGGAATTTGAAGAAACAAAAGAATACAACACAAGTCAAATGACAAAATAATCATACCTGCAATCATTAACTTCCAATCTCCAAGTGTGTCAGAAACCAGTCTACTAAGGTCACGGTCTGGAAAAATATTTTCCAGTCAGGAAGGAGCAAAGTACATCTCTAAATAGCAGTTCTATATAAATGACATAAACTATGTAGCAGTTCTAGATGGAAATATACCAGAAGCATGTATAGGTACGAGAAATGTACAATGAAAGAAATACTGGAAAATACTGTAAGTAACTGCAGGAAAAGAAACAATATGTCCATGAGCAATGTCCATGAGCAAGAAACCTATGACTAAGTGTGTGAGTACTAGCTTTAACATGTGATCGGCTTGGGAACTTGATCAGGCTGGTTACATGTGATTAGCTATGATTCACGAAGGTCAGGCTAACCGTTGGTTAGCTATGATGCATGTATAGGTCAGGCTAATCACACGTAACAGCTATGAAGCATGGAGAGGGTCAGGCCGCACCCGACGTGAAATGTGGGGTGAGCTATGATGCATGAAAAGTTGGGTATGATCACATATCTACACTAAAATACTCCCCACCCCCGACTGGTATAGTAGATCCAATCATGGTACGCTATGGCACGGGATTCCCTAGGGAGGTAGCAAATCTCCCCGGGAATCAGTGTCTGTACATGCACAAGATAACAAGGAAACAAGTCTTGTACAAGCTACACCATGAATAAGGAATAACATCTCATGACGAGATCCGTGTATACCAATCCGTGTAACCAATGTGTCAAGAACATGGATATTTACACTAGATACAGTGAACATAGGAGATATCATAAATTAGAAACTAATCAGAGAATGTACTCGCCTTGGGTCCTTAGCTGATAATTATTGATGTCCCGTTCCAGAGTATCCCCTGGGTAAACCAACATTCCTATAAACATATCACAAAGCAAACCACATTTGCATCAGATGCTACGCTAACACACAGTCTATAAACACTGAAATTGGGACTACTCTAGGTATGATACTGGTCACCTAGTAGCTAGATACATAAATATACATATCTAAATTAACATATGTACTTACAATATATATATATCAAATTAAATACATATACAAAATATATGTATATATATATTAAATATACACTATACATATTTGATACACATTTTCTATATGAAAAATACAATACAATATTCAACATATATCATTTAAATATGTATATACCAATTTATCAAATACATACAATATATATTAAACATATACTATACTATACACATATACATTTTAAACATTAATTAAATACGTAATGTTCATATAAATATATTAGTATATACATATAAGTATACATTAAATACCTACACACATACCCACATTAATTATAAACCTTTACCACTGTCCCCGTGGAAACACCCGTACACACACAATATTTTATTCGCTATTTGCATCACCACATTTATCATGTAAGAACGAAATTCGTATACCTGGTTAAACATATATTCACCCCTCACCACATTATTCTTATTCTCCTTCATTTCTATCTGAGGTTGAAACCGAAACACCCACACAAATTCAATGCTAGATAATTACTTATATTCACACACATGCATCCCATTTATTCATCCCTAGCTAACACACACAATAACTTCCATTCGTTCAAGCCATCCGAACCCAGCTCTTTTCTTTAATTATTTTGCATTCATGCAAGCTCCTTTCTATACCAAGTCCATGTGCACCCACCATTCATATATTTACTATATACCATTCCTTTCACACACCATTAATTCAAGTCCATTGATCACTCGTTGAACCCGTTTCCCTTGCATAACCCATGCATGTATTTAATGACAACTCTATATACGTAGATTCCTCTTCTTCTCATATAAATACTAACATTTCCCTCATCATCTGCTCATTTGATTCTCTCCAAATCAAATCACCCACAGACACATATATAACCCAGCAAAGCAACTACTAATAGTTCTAAATGGAGCAACAAAGTATCCTAATAGAAGGCTATTAAGAATGAAGAGAAAGTGTAGATCATTTACCAAAGAAAATGAGGGGAATGCTCAAAGCGAGGGGACATCGTCGTTTCGAAGCGCGTCGACTGGTCTGCTCGCCAATGGATGGTTGAATAGTAGTTGCTGGCGGTCGTCCGGTCGTCGACGCTCGTACTCTTCAGCGACGATCAATTGTTGCTACTCAAGGGGTGGAAAATGGAATGGTGGAGGCGGTGGTGGTGATAATGGCGGTGGCAGTGGATGACTGCAGCGGCCCGCCGGAGTACATGTGGGGGTTGTCGGGATCTCGAGAAGAGGCCGGGCTGAAGTTGACAGCACCGCCGGATGAAGCTTGGCTGCGGTCGGGCGGCGCCGGAGTGATGAAGGAGGAGATGGAGGGGAGTCGGGGACTGGGCTGCCGGAGGGAGTCGGCTGATCAGTGGGGAGGCAGTAGGGAGTCGGGCTTGATGGAGATGGTGGTGGATGTGATAGGTGGTGGTGGCGTTGGTCACAGCGGGACTGATGGCGGTGGTGTTGGGAGCACGCCGGAGAGGATCGTGAGGGGGGCCGGACTGTGCGTGGAGGAGTGGAGAGCGGGGCGGTGTCGGGGTTGGCCGACCGGAGCACAGGGAATAGCCGGGAACAGTTGGAGCGGGGTCGGGTGGTCGAGCAGCGGAGCGCCGGCGCCGGAGCTCACCGCAGAGAGGAGCAGCAGCGGCCGCCGGGGGATCGGCTCAGTCGCCGGACCGGACTGAGCAGCGGCCGGGTTCAGGGTGAACAGTAGGGAACAGTGTTCCCTCCCCTATCTATTATTTGAATTCAAATGAAAATTTAAGAAGAAGGAGAAAGAAAGAGGGAGAAAAGAAGAAGAGAAGAAAAGAGTTCATACGTTGGAGGAGAAATATGGGGGCTTGCTTGGGGATTAGGGTTTTCTAGGGAAATGGGTTGATGTAACATTATATAGGGAGAGAGGGTGTGAAATAAAGGGTTAGGATGCACCCAATTAAATGGGTGGTCCAGATTAAACATGAAGGAATTTCATATGGGGGGAAAAATGCAATTTGGTCCACAAGTAAATAATCTTTCCATTTGGTCTTGGACAATGGGGTGATGACACCTACAATTGAATAATTGCAACTTAGCCCCTTAAATTCGGGAAATTGCACAAACACATAAAATGACAAAAATTTGGCGGGCGATTCGGTGTCCGGTGTTTTGTAGGGTCAAGGAACGTTGTATGATCGGTATGGGCTCAATTAGCAGGGCACTGGAATTAAATTAGGATTTCAATATCGGTAAAAATAGTATCCTCAATTTAATTAGAAAATAAATGCAAGTTGTGTTCAAAAATTAATTAGGAGTACATGGGGCCAAAATCAGGTCAGGTCATCTATACCAATAATGAAGAAGACTCAGAACAGAATATTATCCTAATTTGGGTCGCACGAAAAATAGGTCAAGATTGCCTCCAATTTTCGATTGGAACGCACAACGATACAAAAATAGAATTTTTTTTTTTAAATAACGTCCGCGACGATTTTTGTGCGGCTAGGAATAATGTACAGGAAGTAAAATTATGAGTTGCAAAAATAGCAGAATGGAAGGCGGGCATGTCTAGGGCAAGATTGTGAAATTTGTTGGAAGACAAAAGTCAGGGTAGCGCTCCAAATATTGAAGCAAAGGCAATGCGCAATAATTAATTAAAATATGGTAATTAATCACAATCTTCAATAATAAATTCTAGATAAAGTAATTAAATCCAAAATTCTATAATTCGGACAGGTGTTCGTCTACTGGGCTTCTAGGTCAATTCTGCTAGCAAAAAAATAAATGTTTGCACTGCATCTAATACTATATTTAATTACACATCACACATAATTATTTAAATTAAAAATATTTTCATGCAATTATTTAATTGTAACTACCATAATATTAAATATTATAAAATGTCGAAAATACCCCTGTTTTCGGAACGTGGTAGTGACAACGCTGTACAGGACAATCTATATGAATGCAAATGAGGACAACTTTTCGACGTATGGGCAAGGGTAGGCTACTCAATCTAATCCTCACAACCTCACGCTCGTCAGTGGACATCATCAGCCGGCATACCTCTGGGGTAGCGACCCTCGGACTCCATCAATCGACATACCTCTGGGGTAGCGACCATCGGACACGATCACCATAGTGCGTGCTAGTGACTATGGTTTACCAGAGTGGTTAAAAGCCCATACGCCTAATGATTGTCCTCTATAATACTAAGTGTCAAGTGTGTGTCAACATATCTAATATATAGTAATGACTGAAAAGGAACTACACATGCAATAAATAAACAGATATACAATAAATATACAGAAATATACTAAGCATGTAAAATACTGTAAACAATTTGGTAAGGTATCTTGCCTGGGGTCCTGCTGCTGGTATGAATCAGAGTCCAAGTCACAGTCCAAATAGCCTATGTATTACAAATTTATCACGTCAAAAGATAATTTATTTTAATTTATTTAATTCTAGAATAATTACTCTAAAATCCTATTTTAATCTTATTATTCTGTTTTTATGTTAATTCCTAAATTTTGTCCAAAGAAACTGAATTTTATCAACTCGAGACTCATGGCACGCAAATCGAGGCGATCTATTGACCGAAAAGTCAACCGACACAAACTCAACTTTCATGCATGATTTCCTGTAGGTTTCAGCGTCAAAAACATGTTAGAATTTACGGCTCGTACGAATTCAAATTCGTTTGGGAATTATGGCACATACAAATTTTTGTATTGTGCACCGATGGTTAAATTCTAACCTAGAAGTTCTACAGAATTAACAGTATATAAATACTTTGAATTAAATTCTGGTAAAAACATATGTCAATTATCTAGACATTAGCTTTCCAAAACTTTAAACGGTTCATCATTCTGATTCCTGGTTCTCCCGGAATCGCGAAAACATTGAAATACGTCTATTTTCGGACATGCTGTGCTGTACGAATTTTCCAGAATTTAATACTCATAATTTCGTAAAATAATTTATATAATCCGAAAGCTAACCTCAATATCTTTCTAACGCAAGAAAGGCCTCGTTTGGAGTCCGGAGCTATGCGCAATGGCTTATGGAAGATGAAGGAACCCTAGATGGCAATTCTCCAAAATCTCTCTCTCTAAAATAATGGGATAATTAGGGTTATAATAATATATATATATAGGGATGTACCTGCGGCTGAAAGGATATTTATAGGCTGACACGTGTCAGAATCTGATTGGATGGTTTTTATTATATTATTTGTTTTTGATTTGAGTTTATCAAAATATTATTTAAGTCATTTTAAATCTAAATAACTCAAAATAAATATTAAAAATAATCATAAAAATCTGAAAAAATTACAAAAAAATATATTTTGAATTTAAAAACTCTAGAAAAATATTTGGGATAATTTATATTCATAGATTTCCTACTATAATTAGGAGAAGCTCTAAACATTAGTTTTACCCATATAACTAAAAATAAATACTAAAATTATTCCAAAAATTCTAAAATTATTCCAGAAAATATATAATAATATTATAAACCCTAGAAAATAACGTGGGTCTATTCTATATTCCTGGGATTTCACAATAAATTCTACGAGTCCTAAAAATTAGTTATTAGCCTAAATAACTCCCAATAAATACTATAATATTCAAAAAATTCCCAGAAAATTCTAGCAAATATATTTGACTATTTAGAACCTAAAATAAAATTTTGGGGTATTTTTAATTAAGTTTTAATATAAAATAAATTCTTCAAAGTCCTAGAAAATTAGTGTTACTAGTTTTTAATTAACTAAAAATTATGGAAAAATCCCAATAATCTAAAATAGCCTAAAAATATTCTAAATAAATATTTATATAAGTTAATATACTAAAATAATTTATTTTCTAATTAACTAAGAGAATACTCTAAATAAATTCAACATCTATAATAAATATAATAATATAAAATATACACAAAATACCTATTTTTGGTGAGGGAGTTTACATACTCAGAGATATCTTAATAAGAAGTTTCAGATGAAGGACCTTGGCAATCTTCGATGTTTTCTTGGACTCAAGATTGTACAAGGTAAAAAATAGATACTTATTTCTCAGCAGAAATATACTTCAAAAATTATTCGTTTGCTGGTCTATCAAATAGTCACATAGTTGATACTCCTTTGGAGCTTCACGTGAAGTTTTGTTCCATATATTGTAAGTCTCACATAAATTCTACTCACTACAGGCTGCTAGTAGGTCAACTTGTGTATCTCTGTTTGACTAAGCGAGGTATTTTACATGCAGTTAGTATTTTTAGTCAGTTTATTTTGGCTTCTCGATTAGCTCAATCTGGTACTTTATTCCAAATTCTTCGATGTCTTCAGGGCTCCATGACGCGCTCATTATTGATTCTTTTACATTTTCTCTATAGCTTTGAGAATTTTCTAAGAGATCAGACCAACAGATGATTTACTATAGGATTCTGTTTATTTTTTGGTGATTTATTAATTTCATGGTGAAGTAAAAAAATAAGTTGATATTGCATATTCTTCTACTGAGGCAGAGTACAAAGTTATGACTTCCACCAACAGAAAGATAGTTAATATACATAGACTACTTTATGATATGGGCATTACTCATACATGACCTATGGGTAAGATGCAAACCTTTATCCAGTCATTGCTAAGTCCTATGGAAGCCTCGCCAGGGCGTAAGATTACGCGTGCTTGTCTAGTTGTGAGAGCTTTGCGGGTTCCTTCTCGCTGAGGTCTAAATAACGGGTTTTACTTTGCCTTTAAGTGTTCTGGTAGCTGTTAGGGCTGGACTCACTTTGATAACATGAGTGCTATACATATAGCAAACAATTCTATTTTTCATGAACGGATAAAACACGTTGAGATTGATTATCATTTCGTTCGTGAATATTTTTCAGCACCATGAATCTCCACTTTGTGCTCTTGTGTCTGATTTCCCAAAAACTGGTATCAGGTCATCTGGCTCTAGTGTTTGATTCCCAACAAAAAGTAGTGTACACTAAAACTATTCCTTTTTTAAAACCCCGTTATCGATCCATCCTTCCCTGTCATTCTCTCTCCCCGTATGAATACTCCTCCCTCACTCAGCCTCACTCTCTATAACTCATTCTATTATCTTCTCTGCTTCATTTTTAACCAAGAACCCCAATCATAACCAAGTTTGCGCTATCGTTGTCGAACTGCAACGACAATCGAATGAGGAGCTACAACAATAGTATCAATCCTTGTCGCCAGCACTTTTCTCGTCATCCGAACCCCAACACCCTCGACGAATTATGTCACATTGCAGATCCTTTGTTGATAGTGAAAGAGGATATCAAAGACTCTTGGTGTTCGAGTTTATTCCTAAAAGAGTACCTGGTAAACAAATTTTTTTTTCAGATTTCCATTTTTTCGTATGTTGGATACGGTTCTACATTGGCCAGACACTGTACAGTATAGACATAATGAGATATGGACATGATGATATTGACACAACATTCATTTTGTTAAAAAAATCAAGATGTTTTAATTAAGTTCATTCTGTGGTAAATTAAAATCTTGGCTCTGTCCTTGCTTATATCTATTTGTCTGGAGTCCACTTGACGAATAGTCGGTCAGTGCCATGTGTCATGTCTTCCATATTTTGGAAGCAGACATAATAGATGATGTTAGCATCTTGTTCAGTTTTTCGTATTTTGGCCAGTGTCACATGTTGGTCTCACATAATTATTCCTTTTATTCATCCGATGGTTATCAAACACTATCATGTTGTGTGGCCACTTGCTCGATTAGAAAGACTCCATCTTTTCTACTTTTATTTTATGTCAATACAATTCGTTATATTTCATTTTGAAAACTTAATAAATTTTTTTTTTTTTTTTGGTGGAATAATTCATGCACAGTATCCATTTTATGTCAATAAAATTCAAAGGTTATATTTCATTTTAAACTTTTAATAAAATAATTCGAATATAACTTTTTTACTTCATCTGATTGCTGAGTAAAAAAAAAGAAAAAAAAAATACAAGGTCATTAATCACTAGGAGCATCTATTGTGAGGATACTCCAAATACCTACTCCAAATTATTAAAAATTATTTAACTTATTACTTTTGGAGTACCAGCTTGATATTAGCACAAAATGGTACACTTCAAATAAACACTCCAAATTAATCTTTTCTTTTTTCTCCCTCTTTTTTCTCTTTATTTTTCTTTCATATTTGAAAATATTTTTCCTCTTTATTTTTCTTTCCTGTTTGGTTACTTTTGGTGGACCCATCAATTAATATAAATGAGCTAGAACACGCACCAAATCTTGAGTGTCTTATAGCTTTCTATTAATTTTTAAATATTCACAAATGTCCACTGAAACTTTTAAGTACTATAAAATTTAACTAAAGTTAAAATGTATCAATTGAAACCTCTTACACATGCTCTAAGGAGATGAAAGAGTTGATACTTATCTACCTATCCAAATAAGGAATATTTAGAAGTTGATGCCGAGTGAGTTCTCCTTCCGGGTGGAGCCAGGATTCGCACGGCTGGGCCCAGTTAGGGCTGGCCAATAACTCTGACGTTTTTCATTTTCTACTGTTTTCTCCGATTTCTGTCCAAACAGGACAAGATGGGCCCGAATAAAAAAAAAGGACGTTCGCAACATATGATGACATAAAAGTACTGAAAGTGTTAACGAAAGCTAATGCCATTCAACACGTGGACGTGTGTTGTTTTTGCTAACTGTCATCAAGCAACAAAAAGTCTGCGATTTCTATTTCTCAAAGAGGACCGAATGGTAAAAATGAAAAAATAAACAAGTAGCTGTACCAACCCAAAATATAAACATGAAAAGAAATTGGTATCGAACTGTAACTATCCCTAGAAAAAGAAATACCGGAGGTGACCAGAACTACCGGATATTCGAGAGGGACAATACCATCGGCCCCACAGCACTTGTCGCTACGTAAGTATTGAGCTAACCAGCAACTCCGGAACTAAGGTGCAAATTTGAAAAAATAAGGGGGGAGATTTAAGAAAGGGTTAGCAAATTTTTTCAACATAACTGGAAGCAACGGTCAGTATCGGAGATTGACCAACTGGTCGAAGTTAGGTGTCCGCTCCTCATTCCATCACCGTGGTTACGTATGTTATGTGCCATGTCGACATGTTCGGAACAACAGTGGTGGAAGATTTTTGCCGAATCTTTTTCCTATTTGGCACATATGCTTACTGCCCAATCTATTTATTTGTTCTTCTTTTTTGGCTGCACAAATGATTGGTGGAGGGCTTTTTCATGGCATTTTTTTTAAAGGTAAAACTTTTGTTTAGTGGTTTTTTTTTTATAATTATATAATGCTAGTATTTTAAAGTGTTGAACATTATATAGTACTTATATAGTGTTAGTACCTTAAAGTAAAAAAAATAAAAAATTATTTATAACTTTATAGTGCACTTAAAAATGTTATTGCTTATTTTTTATCACAATAAATATATGAATTAATTACTTTGTCCTCAAATACTATGACGTCTTTCTAAGCACTTTTTTCAGATACTTTTACCAACACAAAATAAAACTATTCTATACCCAAGACCCTTCTCAAAATTTAAAAATTATTTAACAATTTGGAAACTCGTTTTTCTTAGCAACGAAAAATATTTAACTATTAATTTTTAAGCCAAATGTTAATTTTGGACAATGAAAATTATTTGATAATTTAGAAAGTTTGAAACTAGTTTCTTCTTGTGTTTCTAGAACTAAAAAAAAAAACCTAAAGCATAAGGGACTAGGGTTGTTCGAACATGTTTTATAATAATTCAATTGGCTGAAGATTACAATAGTCTTTTTTTTTTTTTGCAAATCTAATTGGTAAATTATAAGCTCAAGTTTTTAGATTACAATTTACCACGAATAAAGGACATCATTATAGAGTGAAGAACACTTTAAAGTATAAAAAAATAAATACCTTAAGTCGGTAAATTTCGTACTTGTTTAAGCACTTTAAAGTATTGAACACTATATATTACTAAAAACAAACTCCTCTTAGGTAAGTTATTTTTCTAAATAAGTATATCTTGAACATATAAGTTTTCTTACATTTAAGTTGGGTTTGGCATCTGGAATTTGCTTTATCCAAATTGGTGACATATACCTCGAAAGATAGGTCTAGAGGTCTAGGCATGAACTTATTTGACTTTTTATAGGTCCAGATCAATATTCAATTCAGCCATGAACCCACCAAATTTATTGATTAAATGTAATCCTAAGGAGCTTACACTACGGATATTCATGTATATCCTATTGTCATAATTAAACCTGTCAAAACGGCATATCGGAATCATATCCATAATTGGGATCGGTCTCGTGTGTGTATGTGTGTGTATATATATATTCAAACTAAATTATGTTAAATATTATATATAATAATTTACACTATACAAATAAATCTATTCTTCTGAAAAATACTTTCACAAAAAGGCCCTTATGTAAATACATAAATCACGAAGGATTTTTTCAGCAAAACAACAACAACAAAAAAGAAATATATATATTTTATTGTCTTGGGAGAGAGGCACCACCTCCTCTCTCTTTCGACCCCTTTAAATGAATTGACAGTAGTAGTAGAAGTTGTTTTCACTCGGTCACGACTCAAATTCGGATATTCGGGCAGAAGTACGTGGGTATATCCAGCCTACACTATAGTATCGACGGTAGAACGCTATCAGACCTCAATGGAAATTATCTCAACAATACAAGTACAACTAGTATCATCATAAGCTCAATCACAGAATGCTAAGGAAGATATGTATAAGGAAGATAATCCAATCAACTAACTAATAGAAATAAAACTAGAGCATAATACTGAAATAGAGAAATACTAGCCTAGATCTCTCCAGAGACCACCTCGTGGTCCAAGGTGCAAGAGTAGTATCAACAATAGCATCAAACTAAAGTCTATGAACATGGGCACAACATCTCCCAAAAAAATGGTTATCCAGTTAGGATTGGAGAAAGTAAATAACTGATAAACTATTCATAACATGATAGAATCTATAAAACATGAAATAGCATATGAAATACATTATAAACAGGTTAAAAACTAGAATCATGGTATGATAAGTAGAGAGAAACAAGTAAACACGACAAGCATGAGATGACAAATAGAAAGAAATAGGTAAACACGGATAATCGTGACATGTGACAACAAGAATAGAATGAAACAAATAAGTCTGCTTCTAACTATGCATTTTGAAATATATACCAAGTTCGACATGTGATCGACTAAGGGTAAATTCGGCACCCTGCACGTGTGTTGTGCGACTGGTATTATTCATGTAAGACCATGGGATAGTTCTGGGTAGTTCATACATCTAATAAGGTATTCCCCCGTACGACTAACACTCATGGATTCAAGTCACGACACGAGAAATCACGAAATGCATTAGTCACGAAACACGATATTCCCAATAATCACGTAAATTATGATACCCGATAATGATAAATATAAGTCCATACTACTAATGTGAAAAATGTGTCAAGATCAAGTAATGCATATCTAGATCATATAATAAAGAAACAATTAGAAAATGAAAGTAATCAGATTATGTACTTGCCTCAGTTTATTTGAAGTCGACGTATGCACACATAATATGTACAGATGTTATGCTTCCCAATATGATCCTAGGTGGTGAAATAGATAGTTCCAATGAGTCTAGAATAGTCCAAATAGTCCAGTTCGATATGAAGAAGTCTAGATTTGAAGATCGACATAAATTTTGAGATAAAGTTATTGGGTCTGCAACGGCCCGCCAAGAGACAAAAAAATGTACAAAATTATCTAAGCTCAATAAGGAATCCAGTTATGCTAAGAGGTGGGTTGGTTTAGTTATTTCCAAACTCTTATAATAATTTTAACCTAAAAGCCCAATATTAGATATATTCGTTGGAGAAACCCATTTTTACAAATATACTTATAGATATAAATCCTATTTAGTAATATACATTATTTAATATTTAAAACCTCTTATTTGAACCTACTTAAAGTCCAACTAAAATTTAATACTAAGTATAATATGATGATGAACCTAACTGGTTTTATAATTCATATACCTTATTGATGAAGTGAACCACAATTATTCTTATTATAAATCCTATTTATTGAAACCATTAATTAAGTCCGTCTTTTCAAAATAGGTTATAAAATTAGGCCTAAAAATATTAACTAGACCTGATTTTAAAACCAAACTTATTTAATAATCCAATCCCATTAACCACATCCTCTTATTAAGCCCATTGACTATACAATGTCTGTAAAGAAAAATATTTTAAAAAAACTCTTAAATTTAATCAACCTGGGATAACCATTTAAAAAGACAATTACTAGGCTTAAACTCAGAGCCCAAATCCACTTCTTCTTTTTTAATACTTAAAACACTTCTCAAATTAGTCATTCTTCTATGTAAAAGAGAGAGAGAGAGAGAGAGAGAAAGAGAGAGTAAAAAGAGATATGAGTTTACAGAGAAAGAAAGAATGGAGGAAGCTTCTCATGATCGAAGGAGATCGATCAAGGGTGGCATAATCTGGAGCAGAGCCGGAGGGACGGTACTCATCGGGTTCGGTGACCAATTGGTAGGCGAAGGTGGCAAGATCCGGCTGGAAAGAAACGTAGTTGAGCACTGGATCAAGGTATTCGCTACTCAGCGACAGATCCCGATGGAATATGACGTTGTTAGAGCGTTGACCACCGATAGGCCGGTCGAACGGAGCACAGTCGGAGCCAGAGGATCAAAGCTTGACATCGTTGTCTCGAGATCGGAGCACGACAGTTCCAAAAATGGCGGTGGAGCAACTCCGGCTGTGAGATGGAAGAGTCAGTGATCCAATTGGATAGTGTCAGATCAGTGATGAAGGAGGCAGCGGCCAAGATCGAGGCCACAGAGAAGTTAGCTACTCACAGGATCAGGGCGGACGAAACAGCTCGACAGGTGGCGAGGTCAGGATAGAATTAGGGCTTGGGTTTGTATTAATTTTTGGGTGTGTCCTGCTGTATCCTCGGGTCGGAATAGAGGCAGAAAATGGAGAGGGGTTTCCTGTGGTGGCTTTGGGATGTGTCCGATGTGTCGAACACAGAGGAGATGGTGTATTATGGGATTGTATTGGACACGCAATGGAATGAAAGTGGATACAAATACCTGAGGTCGGACCTGAGGACGGATACGACTAACACGATGGTATTGTATACAGACACGATTGGCGTAGGCACAGAAATATAATGGTTGTGATGTGGTTTGCTTGTGGAAATGTATATGAATGATTTTGGAAAGATAAAGAAGATGAAACCCGTGTTCTTCATATTAACAACATAGATATATATACAAGAGTTTGGTTAAACTTTGCTAACAATAATTATGCTAAGAGATATTCACAATCAATCTATGATAACTAACTAACTATAATTAGGTAGGCTAACATATGCTAAGAGATATTCACAATCAATCTATGATAACTAACTATAATTAGGTAGGCTAACACTCCCCCGCAGTCGTAGCGGAAGGTTTCCGTACTTGAGACTGTCTCAAAAATCATCAAAGAGTATATGTGGAAGCCCTTTGGTAAAAATATCAGCAATTTGGTACCGAGATGGAACATGGAGTACTCGAACATGGCCTTGAGCAACTTTCTCGCGGACAAAATGTATATCCATTTCGATATGTTTAGTGCGTTGATGTTGAACCGGATTGCCTGAGAGATAGATGGCACTAACATTGTCGCAATAAACGATGGTAGCCTTCTGAATCGGAAAATGAAGCTCAAGAAGCAAATTACCTAACCAACATGATTCAGAAACGACATTGGCGACTCCTCGGTACTTGACTTCGGCGCTGGAACGAGAGATAGTAGGTTGACGTTTGGAGGACCAAGATAGTAAGTTTTTGCCAAGAAAAACACAATAACCGGATGTCGAGCGTCGAGTGTCAGGGCAGCCACCCCAATCTGCATCGGTGTATGAAATGAGACTTGAAACTGATGATTTATAGAGTTGCAAGCCAAGGTCAAGTGTGCCTTTAATATACCGAAGCACCCGCTTTAAAGCGTGCATATGCACGACTTTAGGATTGTGCATGTGTAAGCATACTTGTTGAACTGCATAAGATATATCCGACCGGGTGAATGTGAGATATTGTAATGCACCCGCTAAACTCCGATAATGAGTCGGATCGCCGAAGGTGGGATCCGAATCATGAGTGAGTTTGGTTTTTGTGTCTACATGTGTATTAGAAGAGTTGCATGCCGTCATTCTCGCCCTATCGAGAATCTCCTCCGCGTATTTTGATTGACTCAGAAAGAGTCCGGAAGAATTTCGTGTAACTGCAATTCCCAAAAAATAGCTAAGAGGTCCCAAATCCTTCATAACAAATTCTGAAGCCAGAAGAGACATAATAGACGTACGTAAGGCTGTGGATGATATCGTCAAGATGATGTCATCAACATAAAGTAGAAGAAAGGCTAGGTCGGGTCCTTGGTTGTAAATGAACAGGAATTGATCAGATTTGCTATGAACAAAACCAATGGTAGCGACAAACTCAGCAAACCGCTGATACCAGGTACGGGGTGCTTGTTTGAGACCATAAAGCGACTTCTTCAATAGACATACGTAGTCAGGGTGTGTAGAATCCCAAAAATACAGTGGTTGATGCATGCATACTGTTTCGTTAAGGTGGCCATGCAGAAACGCATTTGTGACATCCAATTGGTGAACCGGCCAAGAATGACTCAAGTCGATGCTAAGAACAGTACGAATAGTAGCGGGCTTTACCACGGGGCTAAATATTTTGTCACAATCCATGCCAACCTGCTGAGACCTGCCATCACCTACAAGTCGGGCTTTATGCTGCTCAAAAGAACCGTCAGAATTCTTTTTGTGACGAAAAATCCACATAGAACGAATGACATTCACATTAGATGGACGTGGAACTAAATCCCACGTATTATTTTTAAGAAGAGCATTAAATTCGTCGTTCATGGCGGATTTCCAATTTAAGTCGAACAAGGCAGCTTTTGGGTTGCGGGGAAGAGGTGATGGTGTGATTGAGGAAGAAAGATTGAATTGGCGTTTGGGACGATAAATCCTATGAATACTCCGAGTGATAATAGTATGAGTGGGATTTAGTGGTAGGGATGGATGGCTGGTCGTAGCAGACTGCTTGGGAGTGGACGGGCCAGAGGTATTTTGGAGGGGAGAAGTTTGGGCCGTTGGGAGCAGGCCAATGGAAGATGCCGGAGGCGGCTGGACGGGCTCAGTGGGTGGTTGCGGCCCTAAGACAGGGGCAATGGGCGTGGGAAATTCGAAATAGAGTTGAATATTTGGATGCAAGGAACTATCCAAAAACAAGTATGACGAATTTGTGGAAGGATTGGTCTTAGCGAATGGGAAACGAGTTTCGTCAAAAAGGACGTGTCGAGAGATGATAATTCGTTGGGAAGAAATATCATAACACTTGTATCCTCTATGATTTGGTGGATATCCTAAGAAAACGCACGGAGTGGAACGAGCTTGGAGTTTGTTAATTGTTTGGGAGGGAAATAACGGAAAACAAAGACAGCCAAAAACTCGAAGGTGATCGTAGGAAGGGGCTCTAGAGTAGAGGATATCCGTGGGAGAATGGTTCTGAAGATTTTTGTAAAGAATTATATTGAGAAGATATGTGGCCATTTGCAAGGCGTGATGCCAGAGAGCGGATGAGACTGAAGAGTGGACAAGAAGAGTTCGTATGATGTTATTAATAGCGCGGACTTTGCGTTCGGCTTTTCCATGTTGGGAAGAAGTATAGGGACAAGAGAAACAGAATTCAAGACCATTTTGTTGACAAAAAGATTTGAAGGCGTTATTAAATTTTTTTGTCCTATTGTCACATTGGAATATTTTTATGGGTTTGTGAAATTGGGTTTGTATAAATGTGCTAAAGGCCGAAAAAGAGAAAAAAATTGCGATTTCTTGCCAATAGGAAAAGTCCACAAAAAATCACTATAGTTATCAAGAAAGAACACATAATACTTATGTCCTGCAGAGCTCAACACAGGGGATGTCCACACATCACTATGCACTATATCAAAAGATGACAAAGTGCAAGCATTAGAAGAATAAAAAGGTAGTTTCACATATTTTCCAAAAACACAAGATTGACAAGTACTAGAATGGGAGATGGGCTTACAATCAATAACCCTCTAATTCTTAAGGGAATGTAAAATAGAAACTCCTGGGTGTCCTAATCGATTGTGCCAAAGAGTAGGCGACAAAGCAGCAAATGTGGATGGCGAGGCGGTTTGTTGGCGTGTGTTGGTGTTGGTGATGGGGTAGAGGTCGCCAGTGCTATTACACCTCATGATTTGCCTCCCAGTCTGAATGTCCTTCACAGAAAATCTACAAGGATCAAATTCAATGGTCACATTATTATTAGTCGTTAAACGACGAACAGAAATAAGATTTTTAATAACTTTCGGGGCATGAAGCATATTTGTTAAACGAAGGGGTGGGAATGGCGTAGGAAGGGATTTCTGTCCATAACCATGGATTGGGATTTCCTGACCACTACCGACAATAATATTTTTATTTTTGCTCAAATTAAAATAAGCCGTAAGATTACCTCCATCGCTTGTCATACGAGAAGTGGCACCCGTGTCCATGTACCAATTATTATCTGGGGGGTTTAAAGCCATCGTTTGAAAAGCCTGTTCCAAATCCGTTGGTTGAAACTGTGTGGTGTGAGCCTGTGGTGGACGATGACCCAAGATTCCGGACTGCCTGGATGGTTGTGGAGGGCGTGACCACCCGCTTGTGGGATAAGGACACGGTGGAGGAGGAGTCCAAGTCTGATTCCATGGAGCAGCCCAAGGTGGGTAGTACTGCTGGCATTGATGCTGATTTGGCGGCCAAAAAGGAGGTGGCGGATGGTTGCGCGACCCGCCCCGTTAGTCGATCTTCCATTATGATTCGATCCTCCACGACCTCGACCTTTCCCTTTACCACAATATGAGGTCTGATTTCGGGTTGAGGAATTGGCCGAACCTTTGTTTTGTTGATGTCGGTTTGAGTTCGTTCTGGGCCAGGAGGTTGGAGGGAGGGCTGTGTCATTGGAGGACTGGACGACAAGAGCTTGCTATGATGTTACGCGAGCGGTAAACTCCGCCTGGCGGGATTTACGCGTCTCTTCCAAGAGCAAACGAGACCGAGCAGCGTAAAAATTCGGCAAAGGATCCATTTGAGAAATAGTAGAAGCTATTGTGTCATAATTCTCATTTAATCCATTGATAAGGCAAAGAACTAACCGATGGTTGTCAACCGGAGCATCAACGTTTGTAAGTTGATCCGATAAGTCTTTGAGTTCCTGACAGTAAGAGGAGACGTCAGAAAAATCATCAAGAAATGTGTTGGCAAACCTGGTTTCGAGAGTCGATGCACGCACGTGTTTGTTATCCAAAAAAATGCTCGCAAGTCGATCCCACTGTGCCTTGGCGGTGGAATTAGGCTTCAAGATGGTGATGAGTAATTCAGAGGAGATCGTACCGTACATCCAAGTTGGGATGATAGCATCGAGACGGGTCCAGAGATCCTTATCAAAGGCAGGATCTTTTTCTTTCTCCGATAATGGTTGTGACGGGATGATGTGCTCGTAGACGTTATAGGCACGACAATGAATTTGGAATAATTTAGCCCAAGAGGCGTAGTATCCTTTCTCTGATTCAAGACGAATTGGGATGGAGTTCTTGATGTTGGAGATGGCAAGTGCTGGGTAGAATTTGTTGTTGGTGGATTCCATCATGGCAGCAGAATTGGTTGTTGGAGACGCCATGAAAGGAAGGAGCAGCAGAATGAGAAGAGGACGGCGGAAGCGTTTGAGAAGGCTAGGAGTCAAGAAGCTCTGATACCATAAAGGAGATTGAAACCCGTGCTCTTCATATTAACAACAGAGATATATATACAAGAGTTTGGTTAAACTTTGCTAACAATAATTATGCTAAGAGATATTCACAATCAATCTATGATAACTAACTAACTATAATTAGGTAGGCTAACAAAAGAAATACAAGGGGAAGGGCTCTCCTTATAAAGTGGGTTGAGATTACTCCCCAAGCAAGATGCATTATGATAATATGGCCAAGGAGAGGATAAGGATCCTTCTAGAAGTTTTTCATGGATAACTATCTCCCCATAATTAAAACCAAATTAAAAACAAAATAATTTCAAAACTAATTAATCAATCATAATACAATAATTAGTTTAACCCATTCTTCTTATTCAATAATTAAAAATAAATTCTTTCACTAGTAAAAATATTTATGATTTTCAAATCATCTCTTGAACTAGTTTTTGAACTCAAAATAATATCAAAACATGTTTTATTTTATTCCATGAATAAAATTCTAAATAAAATCATTTTTCAAAAAAAAACGAAAGTAAATTAAAAATCCAAAATTTTGGTAATTTTTGAAAAATAGGGGTTACTAATCTACCTCCTTAAGAATAATTTCATGCTCAAAATTTAAGGAATGACTAGGATAACAGACATGGTTGGTCATGTGATAAGAATGTAAGATAAAGCATTGAGATTCTCAAGAAGGAAGAAAACATGAAGAAGAAAAAAATATACATGGCTCGATATATAAGAATATGTTTGTGGAAATCATGGCTTTGATCTTGAATTCTCTAGAAAGTTTCAAATTTGTAGGTAGGCACAAACACTGGAAGAAAGATTGTTAGATGAATATTTGCACGTTACCTTTTCAATGTAAGCAAAACCAAGAGAAAACCTCCATACTACGAAGGGTATGTGAAGACAGGAATTTTTTTTTTTTTTAGATAACTTGTAAAATATGATCAACTGAGATAATTTACAAAGTTTCACATATATCCTCTAGGATGCAATAAAGAAGCCTATAACAATCCCTATTTCAAATGCTAAGGAAGGTACGAGAAGTACTACAATAGATGTAACCTTCTAGGATTATAATTTATTTACTTGAAAAGATAGGAGAAAAGTCTAGTGATTTATGACTAAGGCATCGCTTTGGCATCAAGTCCCGATAATAAATGGACGGGTTATAGTTCAAAGGAAAATTTTTACCATTTAAAACAGTGATAAGGTGGATTTAATAATGAGGTAGAATAATGATATAGATGACAATAGAAATAATTTAAGAGTAGTCACAATTCCTGAAACAGTTCTAACATGAACTCAAGAATGCGTGCTAGTTCAATTTTTGAATTTGGAAATAGGAAGAGGTTTTCAAAAAGAACATGCTTGTAATACTGATTCAAAGTTTCTCATGAGCAAGTCAGATTTGCCTCAACTAGAATAGATAAAATTGGGCCTAAAGAGCCATTCAGGTTTAGTATCGATTAGGTATCAATGGAAACATCAAGGTGAAAGAGTTAACTAAGTATTAGATTGAACAAAATAAGATTTCTAGGTCAAAGTTCGCTATCATTCTTTTAAAGCTATCCATTATCCGCGCAAGGCAAGAGGAAAATATTCGAAGTTCCTGCCATAAGGTGAGATAGCTCTCCAGTCTGAGAAGATTCTTAAAAGACCAAGGGAGTTTCTTTGAAATCAGAGGCAAATATAAATATTAAGTTTGGTAGGATTTTGGAGGAGATAATATATATGTAAACCAAGGAGAAAAATATTGATATTGATGATGAAAATCTGCAGCTCATGAATATTTTCTTAGCATTGATCTCTGGATGACCTTACCATATTAAGGTAATGCTCCCATACCATCTATTGATTAAAAATCCTCATTCTTTTTTTTACTTTGCTCGATCTCGTGATCCATTATCAAACTCAGTCATCTATAAAAGTTTCAAATTCCATAACCTTTGTCTTTAACTAGGTCGAGTCAAAATTTATGTTCATATAACCTCTTTCATGGTTCAAATTCGATCTTTTTTATTTTAACCTTGAATTATACTTTAATTTTTTTCTTCAATCTAAATGTCACCATTATGATCAAATTTTTATTTCCTCTATTAGTAGTAAATATTGCTAAATTAAAAAAAATCTTAACCTCGACATATCCACCAATTAATTTTGTACCTCAAATATGTATTTTTCGTAGAATTTAAAAATATTCAAAAAAAAATTGTAATCTTTGTTCTTAAATTTTGTACTCCAAAATCCCAATAATTTCGTGCTATTAGTCATTCATTGTTTGCTCTTACCAATCCTTTGTTCAATTTTATATCATCATCGCATAACTTGATAACCTTCAATTCATATATTTAAATTCTTCAAGTCAATGTCTTAATATTATTTCAATATTTAAATACTTCCATCAATCTCAAGAATTTGTAACCTTAAAATATTTAGAATCAACATTTAATTTATTTTAAAGTCTCTAGAGTTAAACATTAGTGTCTAATTTCCTCAACCATCATTGAATACTCCCATCAATCTTAAGAACATAACCCAAAAATATTATATAATTTTCCAAATTTTAAATGTGCGATCCCACCATTATTTCCTCTAGGCCTTTCTTGGAATCAACACATTCTCTCGTTACATGAAAATAATTTATACTTGAAATAATTCTTTAAATATAACCATTTTCATAAATTTTAGTGATACTACTATTTCCCCTAATTTTGCTTCATTCCTAGTTCTGCCTTTCTTTCATCAATTCCATTCCAATGTCTAAAATACCATTACCAGACTAAAGATGTATCATTACCACATAATAAACAATTCCTTCATTCCAGAGGCTCGATCATTACGAAAGGTAAAGAGGATAATAAGATTCAAAGAAAAAAATATCTTAGTTAATAGCTATGCTAGAGTAATATGTTTTTAGATGGAAGTCAAGTTGAGAATGCAGGTAGGATAGAGATAACGAGAAGAAAAAAAGATGATTGCAGAGAGTATGGATCTTGCTCTTGCTTACTTGATCACAATGAAGTCGTTGTCCTATCTTTTTCTTGAATATGTCAATAGTCAACAAAATTCTAAAATTCTAACCTCCAAGGTGTTCACCTCTGTTTGATATCCAATTCTCCTACTCATTATATATTTTTATTCTCATGATTCCACATCATATTTTATTAACTACTAATGAATTTGAAGATTTAGTATTCGTCATTCAAAAGATCATTATCAAGTTGATATTTCCATCAACAAATCATTAATTATGAGTTTCTACCAATCAATATAAACTCTACTATGTATAGATCTTAAGTATATCAATGACTCAATCTAATAAATTTGTCAAGGTCTTCTAGTATTATTTTTCTCTCTCTCTCTTTAATTCTATTATCCTCGAAATGCTGTTAACTTCATTAGGAATGAGATAATAAGGCCATCCATTTCAAAATTACCTTTTGTTTGTTTTAGCAACTTTCATTATCGTCCATAAATATATTGCCAATTCTTTACTTCGTGGCTGTCACGACCCGCACCAAGAATTTGGGCATGAGTCGTGGGTACGTCCAGCCTACGCCGCAGCATCGACGGTAGAACGCTGTCTAGGTCTCAATAATACTAAACATAACTCACAACCTGTCAATGATATCAAATCTATAAGGAGGACAATGAAATAAACATCTCTCAATAGCTCATAATGTATACTCAATCATAATAACTATAAGAAACAAATGGCACGATAAAAGATAGGAAGTAAAGACATAAGTCAAGCACAACGTTCAAATAGAGATAAACTACAGTCTAGCTGTCTAACATAAATAGTCTCCACAAGTCTCAAAATAAACTCAACATAAGTCTCAACATAAACTCAAATGCATAAAATAATAACTATCTAGATAGCTGTAGGTAGTGTCTCCTCTAAAGGAATGGACTCTTCTAAGCTCTCTGGTATGTAGTCTTCATCTATACCTGGTCCATAATGTGTAGGACAGAAATCCTCAAGATCCTCTGAAAAAAATATCCAGTCAGGATTGGAGCAAAGTACAAGCACTAACAACAGTTCCATGTATATTGACAAAAACGATAATACAGTGTAAAGAAATACAAGATGGATATAAATATTAACAATAAGAAATACTAGTGAATATGAATACTTGGAATAAAAAATGCTGGAGAATATATCATCATCAATGGTACAACTAGCAATGAACAGAAATACAAGTGCATGCTAGAACAATGACTAGAATATAAGTGAATGCTAGAACTATAAACTAGAAATACATGAATAGAATATCTATCTAAGTGTGTAAAATATCAGTCTATCATGTGATCGGCTTGGGATAGATCAGGCTTGCTATATATAATTAGCTATGATTCATGTAAGGTCAGGCTAACCATCCAGTTAGCTATAATGTGAGCAATAGTCAGGCTAATCATACATAACAGGCTATAAGGCTTATAATGGTCAGGCTGCACCCGACGTGAGGTGTGGGGTGAGCTATGATGCATGTAGAGTTGGGTATGATCACATAATCTACTAATATCTTCCCGTCCCCAGCTAGCACGATGGATTCCAATCACGATTCCTCGTGACAGGTCTCGATTATGCTAACTCGTGTATCCACAATGTCAGAATCATGTACGCTATACAACTAAAATTATAGAGATGATCAACATAATAAAAACTGTCAGAGAATGTACTCGCCTGTGATCCTCTGCTGGCAATACCAATATCCTATTTCAGAAGTCTTAACTGAAAAATCCAACAGTCCTATAGACATAATATAATAATGATATAGCATCAGTCGTTATACTAGCACATACACAAACACAATTACACTGAACTTAGAGACTATGCTAGGGGTGACACTGGTCATCTAACATGGTCAAGTGTGCGTCTAACTGCACGGGTACCACGTCTTCAAATGCTGTGCATCACAAGACAGTCAATCACTAACACATGTCTAGCCAGTACGTCAATGTACACAAGGCAGTCGATTCACTAATATTCAGGGTCACATGGTCATATGCAAATATAGGGTACCCATAATTAACACTTATGGTCATATGTAATTATACGGGATATCCACATTTAATACCTAGGGTCATACAACATATATATTACAGTCATACCTACTACTAGTAATCAATTTCCACACACACACACACACACACACACACACACACACACACACACACATATATATATACCAATTAGTTATTATACACACACGCACGCACACGCAACTAGTTTCTGGGTTTACTTGCATAGTGTCTAGCAACCATATCTAACAAAACTTATCATGAGCAATACGCTAATCCTTAACACTATTCACACATGCACATAAAATCACAAGAGAAGGCACTTTGAACCTTGGCCTCGGCATGCACGTGCACGAGGTCGAGGGTGTCGACGGGTGATGGTGCTATCACGGCGGAGGGCTCGGCTCCGGCTGCTGCTGTTGTCCGGCGTCAATTCGGGGAAGAGACAAGTCGAGGAGAGATGCTCAGGCGGAGGACTCGACTGCTATTCAGGCGAGGGAGGTCGCCGGTCCGGGTGCTGGTGGCGGTGTTAATGGTGATGATGATGGTGTCAGGCGGTGCAGCATGGTCTCGGCGGGGATGGCGTCAGGCGGTGACTATCTCGGTTTAGGCGGTTGTCAGTGGGGTAGATGGAGGAGAACGACGAGGATGGGTTCGGCAGAATAGAGGCGGACGGGATGGAGAGGGTGGTGGGGATGATGACGTTGGAAGGAGATGGTTCAAAGGCTGACAGCGGGGAAGTTCCCGGGGTGATGTCGGCAAAGGAGTACCAGGTGGATCCGGGGGAGGTAGAGGGTGCACTGCTTGCGGGGGGGGGGGGGGGGGCTGAGCAGGTCTGTGACGGCGATGATGGGTTGAGGGAGTTCAGGCGAAGGAGGTAGCAGTCGAGGTGAACGGGGAAGTTGGGATGGCTGGGTGTTCAGGCGGTCGGGGGTATGAGCTCCGGCGGGTTGCGGTGAGCAGGGAGGGAAGGAGATATGAGGTATTCGGCTAGGTTTAAGTTTAGGTGATGGTTGAAGAAAAATTGGAGAAAATTTGTATATATATGTAGAGAAATAGGGTTTGATGTTGACTTAGGAAGTTGGGCCGGTTTGGCACTCCTTGGGATTGGGTTTCTTTCTACATGTAGAAATTTTAAAGGGCTAGGATGGTTTTGTTTTAAAATGGGTGGCTAAGATTGATGAGGGAAAATGTTGAGTGTTGCATACCTTAAAATTATGAAAAAATTCACATGACCGATCAATAAAGAAAAATGGGTGTTTCTTCATGTGTTTGGTCCAATGGGGTATGGACACCTCTATGCACTTTTGCATAAAAGTCTCCAACAATTAGAAAAATTACACAAGTAGGGTTTTTGGATTAAATAAGAGAAAACACCATGTTTGGTGTGATGTAGTGGCTAAAATGGGTGTGTGGTGTTTAGTATGAGTCTTGAGGGCGTGAATGGGGATTTGGTTTGGTGTTGGGTCTAGTTTTGGGTTAAGTTGGGTCCTTACACTAATTTAATTAAAATTAATATAAATGGTGTTCCAAAATTAATTGGAAGTACATAGGATAAAAATTTGGTGGGACACAAGTGTCAAAATAAAAGGCTGGCATGTTTAAGACAAGGGTGTGAAATTTGTTGGAAGACAAAAGTTAGTGTAGCGCTCCCAATATCGAAGCAACAGTAAGGTACAATAATCAAGTAAAATCACAGAAATTAAATATAATCCCTAATATTAAATCCCAAAAATGCTAATTGATGTCCATAGTCCTATAATTTGGTCAGGGGCTCATCTAGGGGGTTTCTAGGTCCAGTTCACTAAATTATTTATTTAAGGAACACTATATATAATATATAAATATCATGCAATATATTAACACATTTAAATAAATAAATAAAAAGATGAAAATACCCCTATTCTGGAATGTGGTAGTGACAAGTCTACCCTCCTTAAAAAGTTTCGTCCTCGAAATTGAAATAAACTAGCATAAGAACAAACAATCAGACAATGAATTATACCTCAAGTCTCAAAGAGATACGGATACTGCTCGTGTATTTCGTCCTCTCTCTCCCACGTTGACTCGCCTGGAGAGTGATATCTCCATGCAACACGAACCAAAAGAATAGTCTGGTTCTATAATACCTTCTCTCTACGATCAAAGATCTCTACGGGTTGTTCGGGATAGCTGAGAGTCGGTCCAACCTCGATCTCTGAGTGATCTAGTACGTGACTAGGATCTGCCACGTACTGTCTCATCTGCGACACATGGAACACATCATGCACTCCATCTAGAGCAAGCGGCAAGTCCAGTCTATAGGCCACTGTACCGACCTTTGCAAGAATACCGAAAGGTCTGATATAACGTGGACTAAGCTTTCTGCCTCTACCAAAACAAATCGTGCCCCGTGTCAGAGAAATCCATAAGAACACCAAATTGCCAACCTAGAACAAACAGCCTTAACAGGCAATCTAAAACAAAACAATAACAAACCTAAATAACAAAATCTATACCTGAAACTCTAGGGGTCTACGGTGGCTATCGGCCCAATACCGTTGTCTGTCCTGCGCCACTCGCAGTCTGTCTCTGATGATTTTTACCTTTTCTGCTGCATCCACGACCATTTTTGGTCCTAACAAAGCTCTCCCTCCGATATCATCCCAAGATAACGGTATACGACACCTTCGTCCATATAAAGCCTTAAATGGTGACATCTCAATGCTGGCCTGGTAGCTGTTGTTGTAAGCAAACTCTACCAGGTGTAGATGATCCTCCCAAGAACCTTCGAGATCTAGAATGCAAGTGCGTAGCATATCTTCGAGAGTCTGAATATTTCTTTCAGAATGTTCGTCTGTCTGGGGGTGGTATGCGGTACTGAACTTGAGCTGAGTGCCCAAGCTAGCCTGCAGACTCCTCCAAAAATGGGAAGTAAAATGACTATCCCAATTTGAGACGATACACACAGGAACTCAATGTAATCTGACAATCTGCCGTACGTACATCTCTGTTAGCCTCTTTGTCGATATACCCACTTTGAATGGTAAAAATTAGGCTGATTTGGTCAACCTATCCACGATGACCCAAATTGCGTCCTTTCCTCCTCGAGAACGTAGAAGCCCTGAAATGAAGTCTACAGTTATGTGCTCCCACTTCCACTCTGGAATGGGTAAAGGTTGAAGCAATCCACTTGGCCTCTATCGATCTGCCTTTACCTGCTGGCACACTAAACATCGGGATACAAAGAGTGCTACCTCGCGCTTCATACCATACCATCATACGTGCTCCCTCAGATCTTGATACATCTTGTTGGCACCGAGATACATCGAGTACTGAGAGCGATGTGCCTCCTGCAAAACCTCTTCGCGCAGCTCCCCACTCGGCACACACATACTCGTGCCAAGCCGTAAGGATCCATTATCCGCAATAGTAAAATTGTTTGTCAATCCTGTCCGAAGCTGTGCCCTGATACTCTTCAGAGTCTCATCATCATACTGTGCAGCTCTAATTCTATCTATCAGCTCTGATTGTATCTGCAATCCCCACATCTGAATCTTAATACCTGGAACTAGCACTTTAATTCCTAACCTCTCAAGATCGGCCAATAAATGTCTATCTGTCGTCAAGTATATAGCCATCAGATACCTGCTCAAGGCATCGGCGACTACGTTGGCCTTTCCTGGGTGGTACTGTAATAAGATGTCAAAATCTTTCATCAACTCCAACCACCTTTTCTGCCTCATGTTCAACTCCTTTTGTGTAAACACGTACTTCAAGCTCTTGTGGTCCATGAAGATCTCCACACGCTCTCCATATAGATAGTGTTTCCACAGCTTTAGAGCGAAGATAACTGCTACCAACTCCAAGTCGTGGGTGGGGTAGTTCTTTTCATGAGGGCGTAATTGTCTTAAAGCATAAAAAATTACTTTCTCATGCTACTGAAGAACGCAACCCAAACCCTTTCCTAAAGCATCACTGTAGATAGTGAAACCACCTGTCCCTGATGGCAATGTCAAAACTGGAGCTGTTGTCAATCTCTTCTTTAGCTCATCAAACGCGGACTGACATTCCTCTGTCCATACAAAATCCATATCTTTCTTGGTCAGCCTAGTCATTGGCTCTGGAATCTTGGAGAAGTCTTGTACAAATCTTCTGTAGTATCCTGTTAACCCGAGAAAATACCTGATCTCAGCTACCGAATTAGGGGTAGCCCATGACTCCACTGCCTCGATCTTCTTTGGGTTAACTGAAATTCTGTTACCCGTCACCGTATGTCCAAGAAACTCAACCTTGTCAAGGAAGAATTCATACTTTGAAAGCTTTCCGTATAATTCCTTTTGTGAGAGTCTCCAATACCATCCTCAGGTGCTCTTCGTGCTCTTCTGGGGTCTTCGAATACACAAGAATGTCGTCGATGAACACCACCACGAACTTGTCAAGGTACTGGTGGAACACCTTGTGCATCAAGTTCATGAATACTGCTGGTGCATTGGTTAAACCAGACGTTATTACTGTAAATTCAAACTGGCCATATCTGGTCTGAAAAGCTGTCTTCGGTATGTCTTCTCTCTTCACCTTCACCTGGTGATAGCCTGACCTCAAGTCAATCTTTGAAAATACCTTCGCTCCGCTCAATTGATCTAAAAGATCATATATCCTCGGCAGTGGGTATTTATTCTCGATAGTGAGGTTGTTCAGAGCTCTATAGTCGATACACATACGTACCGTGCCGTCCTTCTTCGGTACGAACAATACCGAAGCTCCCCATGGTGATGAACTGGATCTGATGAAACCTTTGTCCTGTCGTTCCTCAACTTGCTTCTTCAGTTCTGCCAGCTCGCTGTTGTTGACTCTATAGACGTATTATGAAATAGGATCCGCACCTGGTACCAAGTCTATAGAGAATTTAATATCTCTGTCTAGCGGCAAACCTGGCAACTCCTCTAGAAATACATCCAGGAACTCCGCTATCAGAGGATGTGGCAACTCCTCTTCTTCCTTCCTAGCTCCGCAAAAAGTGCCTCTGCTCCGCTTCACTGCTCCTCTGGCGACCTCAAACTCTGGTTCTCCTGGTGGTCAAAATATTACTCTGTCTCCGCGACAATCTATAGTAGCATGGTGCCTACTCAACCAGTCCATTCCGAGTACAATATCGTATCCCGGAAGTGGCATGATGAGTAAGCTAACGCTCAACTCTCGACCTCCCAATAATACTCTTTGATCCTTGCAATAATCACGGACTAGGATAATGCCTCCTCCAGTCATGATCTTGCAAGTCCTATCTAATGGTTCCGTCTCTAAATGATGCTTAAGGGCATAACATACAGATACAAAACTATGGGAAGCACCAGAATCAAATAATGCAAGTGCTGGAATAGAATCAAGAGAAACTGAACCTGAAATCACGTCTCCAGCTGGCTCGGCCTCCTCAATCATCATGGCGTATGCGCGTCCCTGTGGTGCTCCTCTCTGTTGCTATTGGTGCTGAGCAAACCTTTGATGCTGTAGCGGAAGTGGAGGTCCCCTCTGTTGGCCTCCTGGTACAGTAGGTACTCTGGCTGGTCCTCTCTGAGCGGCTGCTCCACCCTGACGAGTCTGAATAGATTGACAGTCCCTCAGCTGATGTGCCGACGATCCACATGACAAGCATGTACCCAACCTCTTCCTATAATTGTCTCTAGTATGTCCTATCTTCCCTCAATACGCACACTGGACAACGGGCTGATTCTGTCTTTGTGGCTGCTGTTGCTGGATGTGTCCTCGAACTGGTGTCTGGTGTTGCTGATGCTGTTGCTCGTACCGCCTCTATTGTTGTTGAAAGTATGGGCGCTTGGCTGGTCCTGTGTTACCACTTGTTCCTCCAGAAGTGTCGTGTCCTCTCTTGGGCCTGAGTCCAAGTCATCTTCAGCAATCTGGGCATCTATCAAAATACCCTCAAATATAGCAGTGCGTCGTCCTGAAGTACGAGACTTGATCTCTTTAGTCAACCCCTTCCTGAATTTTCGTGCTCGGTCTCTTGGGTCTCGAATCATCGATGGTGCAAATCGACTCAAACGGCAAAACTCCGCGGCGTATTCGTCAACTGACATGCTTCCTTGGACCAAGTCATGGAACTAACTTTCCGATGCTCCCAAAGCTACGTCAGGAAAGAACTTCTCCTTGAAAAGCTCCTTGAAGTCCTCCCAAGTAAGTCCTCCGTCAGTGAGTCTCGGCTCTGTATGATACCATGTTAGTACGATGTCAAATATCTGACTGCCAGCAGCCTCGATCTGAAGAATCTTCGGAATCTGTGCCAAACGCAAGTTCCTCTCTATATCCTCTAGCCATTCGTCAGCGTAGAGTATCCCCTCGGTGCCTTTAAACTCTCGAGGCATCATCCTCTTGAAGTCCACTATAGTACCCGGCCTCTGGTGCAGCTGGCCAGGATGCTGCTGGTGGTGTGCTACTCTCTCCACAGCTTGGAGAGCCACCTGATGAGCATTCTCCATGCTCTCTCTCATCAGCTCTGTCTGTGCCATGTGTACCTCTGTATGCACCCTCTAAGACTCATCTTGAACACGCTGAGCTTCTGCTGTCACTCTCTGGGTATCTAACATGTCTTGGATAAGTGTGAACATCTGTGCCCCGTCAGTGGGCATACCTCTGGGAGATGGAGTCAGTAGTGGTGAAAGATTGTCCATCACAGTTAGGGTAATCCTCTGAACAGGTGGGGGAGGTGGAACCCCAAAAGTTGTAGATACTCCCACAGGAACAAGAGATGTAGGAGGAACTCCATATGTCTGTTCGTCCGGTCGAGAGGTGGCAGACCTCTCTGAAGCTGCTGCTCCCAATCTCAAAGACCTAGTCTTCGGCGGCATCCTGAAGACAGATCGAAAAGAATCAATTAAGGTAATAGATACGATATCATCAAGGAAGGACAGTAAAATTCTAAGGAAGAAATTATGCAGAATAGCATTGTAAGATCAGAATTTCCTAGTTGTGATTGAGTATACTCTCATCCTAAATCCTATTTTCTATATCCTGTTGCAGGCTCACAGTAGTAGAACTAAGTTGTCGAACTACCACGATATCACACAACTTGCGAAGCCAGACCTGCATGGGCCACCACTAAAAATGTGTCACGACCCGCACCCAGAATTTGGGCATGAGTCGTGGGTACATTCAGCCTATGTCGCAGCATCGGCGGTAGAACGCTGTCTAGGTCTCAATAATACTAAACATAACTCACAACCTGTCAATGATATCAACTCCATAAGGAGGACAATGACATAAACATCTCTCAATAGCTCATAATGTATACTCAATCACAATAACTATAAGAAATAAATACCACGATAAAAGATAGGAAGTAAAGACATAAGTCAAGCACAATGTCTCAAATAGAGATAAACTACAGTCTAGCTGTCCAACATAAATAGTCTCCACAAGTCTCAAAATAAACTCAACATAAGTCTCAACATAAACTCAAATGCATAAAATAATAACTGTCTAGATAGCTGCAGGTAGTGTCTCCTCTAAAGGAATAGACTCTTTTAAGCTCTCTGGTATATAGTCTCCATCTATACCTGGTCCATAGTGTGTAGGACAGAAATCCTCAAGATCCTCTGGAAAAAAATCTAATCAGGATTGGAGCAAAGTACAAGCACTAACAACAGTTCCATATATATTGAAAAAATCTATAATACAGTGTAAAGAAATACAAGATGGATATAAATACTGGCAATAAGAAATACTGGTGAATATGAATACTTAGAATAAGAAATAATGGAGAATATATCATCATCAATGGTACAACTAGCAATGAACAGAAATACAAGTGCATGCTAGAACAATGAACAAGAATATAAGTGAATTCTAGAACTATAAACTGGAAATACATGAATAGAATATCTAACTAAGTGTATGAAACATCAGTCTATCATTTGATCGGTTTAGGGCAGATCAGACTTGCTATATATGATTAGCTATGATTCATGTAAGGTCAGGATAACCATCAAGTTAGCTATGATGCGAGCAATAGTCAGGCTAATCATACATAATAGGCTATGAGGCATGTAATAGTCAGGCTGCACCCGACGTGAGGTATGGGGTGAGCTATGATGCATGTAGAGTTGGGTATAATCACATAATCTACTAATATCTCCCCGTCCCCAGCTAGCACGATGGATTCCAATCACGACTCCTCGTGACAGGTCTCGATGATGCTAACTCGTGTATCCATAGTGTCAGAATCATGTACGCTATACAACTAGAATCATAGAGATGATCAATATAATGAAAACTGTCAGAGAATGTACTCGCCTGTGGTCCTCTGCTGGCAATACCAATGTCCTATTTCCGAAGTCTTGTCTGAATAATCCAACAGTCCTATAGACATAATATAATAATAATATAGTATCAGTCGTTACACTAGAACATACACAAACACAATTATACGGAACTCAGAGACTACATTAGGGGTAATACTGGTCATCTAACAGGGTCAAGTGTGCATCTAACTGCACGGGTGTCACGTCTTCAAATGCTGTGCATCACAAGATAGTCAATCACTAACACATGTCTAGACAGTACGTCAGTGTACACAAGGCAGTCGATTCCCTAATATTCAGGGTCACATGGTCATATGCAAATACAGGGTACCCATAATTAACACTTATGGTCATATGCAATTATACGGGATATCCACAGTTAATACCTAGGGTCATACAACATATATATATTACAGTCATACCTACTACTAGTAATCAATTTCCACACAATATATATATATATATATATATATATATATATATATATATATATATATATATATATATATATATATATATATATATATATATATATATATATATATATATATATACCAATTAGTTATTATACACACACGCACGCACACACAACTAGTTTTTGTGTTTACTTGCATAGTATCTAGCAACCATATATAACAGAACTTATCATGAGCAATACGCTAATCCTTAACACTATTCACACATGCACATAAAATCACAAAAGAAGGCACTTCGAACCTTGGCCTCGGCGTGGATGTGCACGAGGTCGAGGGTATCGACGGGTGATGGTGCTGTTATGACGGAGGGCTCGGCTCCGGCTGTTGTTATTGTCCGGCGTTGAGTCGGGGAAGAGACGAGTCGAGGAGAGATGCTCAAGCGGAGGACTCGGCTGTTGTTCAGGCGAGAGAGGTCGTCGGTCCGGCGTGCTGGTGGCGGTGTTAATGGTGATGATAATGGTGTCAGGCGGTGCAGCATGGTCTCGACGGAGATGGCGTCAGGCGGTAACTTTCGCGGTTCAGGCGGTTGTCAGCGGGGTAGATGGAGAAGAACGACGAGGATGGGTTCGACGGGATAGAGGCGGACGGGATGGAGAGGGTGATGGGGATAATGACGTTAGAAGGAGGCGGTTCAAAGGCTGACAGCGGGGGTTCCCGCGGTGGCTGTCGCAGTGGGGAAGTTGTTGGGGTGACGTCGGCGGAGGGGTGTCGGGTGGATCCGATGGAGGTCGACGGGTGCACTGTTGGCGGGGGGGGGGGGGTGGCGCTGAGCAGGTCGGTGACGATGGTGATGGGTTGAGGGTGTTCAGGCGAAGGAGGTAGCAGTCGAGGTGAACGGGGAAGTCGGGATGGCCGGGTGATCAGGCGGTCGGGGGTCTGAGGTTCGGCGGGTTGCAGTGAACAGGGGGGAAGGAGATGGGAGGTATTCGGCTAGGTTTAGGTTTAGGTGATAGTTGAAGAAAAATAGGAGAAAAGTTGTATATATATGTAGAGAAATAGGGTTTGATGTTGACCTAGGAAGTTGGGCCGGTTTGGCTCTCCTTGGGATTGGGTTTCTTTCTACATGTAGAAATTTTACAGGGCTAGGATGGTTTTGTTTTAAAATGGGTGGCTAAGATTGATGAGGGAAAATGTTGAGTGTTGCATACTCTAAAATTATAGAGAAATTCACATGACCGGTCAATGAAGAAAAATGGGTGTTTCTTCATGTGTTTGGTCCAATGGGGTATGGACACCTCTATGCACTTTTTCATAAAAGTCCCCAATAATTAGAAAAATTGCACAAGTAGGGTTTTTGGATTAAATGAGAGAAAACAACATATTTGGTGTGATGTAGTGGCTAAAAAGGGTGTGTGGTGTTTGGTATGAGTCTTGAGGGTGTGAATGGGGATTTGGTTTGGTGTTGGTTCTAGTTTTGGGTTAAGTTGAGTCCTTACACCAATTTAATTAAAATTAATATAAATGGTGTTCTAAAATTAATTGAAAGTACATAGGGTTAAAATTTGGTGGGACACAAGTGTCAAATAGAAGGCTGACACTTCAAAGATAAGGGTATAAAATTTGTTGGAAGACAAAAGTTAGTGTAGCGCTCCCAATATCGAAGCATCGATAAGGTACAATAATCAAGTAAAATCATATCAATTAGATATAATCCCTAATATTAAATCCCAAAAATGCTAATTGATGTCCATAGTCCTATAATTTGGTCAGGGGCTCATCTATGGGGTTTCTAGGTCCAGTTCACTAACTCATGCATTTAAGGAACACTATATATAATATATAAATATCATGCAATATATTAACACATTTAAATAAATAAATGAAAAGACAAAAATATCCCTATTCTGGAATATGGTAGTGACAGTGGCTTAATCTTGAAAGGCTTTTATCCTGCCTTTTAACCTTTATTCTTCAAATCACTAGTTCTTATTTCGTAACCATCCTTAAAATCTCAAATGTCAGTATTTGATCCAATCTTCTACGCTGCTATCGGTTTTACCAAATCCTTTAGATAAGTTGCAACCTCAAGTATTTATAATCCAAAAAAATTCAAACATCAATCCTATCAAGTTATTCTTCTGATCCTTAGTTCTACTACATTTGCCTTTATTATTCTCGAAGTTCAAGTTCTCATCATCGATGAATAATTGTCTTTTGATGAGCACCATCTTGAAAGCACTTAGCTACCTAAGCACATGATAAGACATTAACATCTTTCCTCAACAACCTTTACCATCTTAAAATTATATAAAGTTTTTCCTTAATTTTCTATGTCACAAGTCCACAATATCGTCCTCTTAATCTTCATGGATCATAATCATCATTTACGAGTTTTACAACATCATTCTTAGACTAATTTATGCAACTCTTGTTTATTTCTTTAAATTTATATCTTATTCTTCCTTTTACTACTCAAACCTATTTCATTAAATCTTCCAAACCCCGGTATAGTATCTTGGTCAAAATTCTTGTTTTTCTTGATTATAAACTCGAAATATTTATTAATGTTCATGCATAAGTTTTGATTAACCATTCTTTTATTCTTAATTTGAAATAGTTATGAGCTCAACTTCTATTCCATTGTTCTTTCTCTTTGGGATACTATAGACCATAAAACTCATCCCGATGCAAGAATTAGGTTCAACAATAGATATGTATTCAAGTTGAATCAAAAGTTAATTAGAACAAAAGCAAGTGAAATTAGATTTAAGCGAGATTTAAAGTAAGATTATCAAGGTTCATCCTTGGAATCCATCAAGAATTCCTAATATGTGATTGAGTACCCTACTCCCTAGAATCACTTATAATCAATTAATCCTATTATATTGCATGCTCGCAGTAGTATGACTAAACCTAGGTACTACCACAATATCGTACCACCAAAGACAAGACCTGCCTAAACCACCATAAAAATGTGTCACGATTCGCACCCGATGGCTGATCTGCTTGGCAGGTAGCCACCTACGGAGAAGATGGATTCAAGAGCAGAGTAATGGATTCAAGAGCAAACGATGAAACTCCAACAACCACACCAATAGGTGCGGTAGCCACCTACGGAGAAGATGAAGGGGCACCATTGAGTGGAGATCCCTCTACTCACCAAGGCAGCCAAGCAGATCAGCATGCTTCTAAATGTGTCACGACATCCCACCGCCTCCGCAGTTAGTTCCACCAATGCCTGTATTCCCACCAGGACAGCCTATGGACGGGCAGCAGATGTTCCAAATAATCTACGCAATGATGCAGGCCCAATAGCATATTTATCAAGAAGCTCAACGTCGTGAAGCAGATTACTTAAAGAACAACATAGTAAATGCACTGGAGCAGGCCAACCTACCAACTCGACGGCAACCGACGGGATCTATCACCGAATTCCGTCAGCTGAAGCCCCGCACCTTCTCAGGCAAGGAGGAGCCTACAGAAGTTCATGAGTGGCTCACCAATATACGACATTAATTAGAAGCAGCTGAGCTTCCAAGGGAACGTTGGATGACTGCCGTCAGAATACAATTGACGGACAATGCACATCACTGGTGGCTATCCGAGGAGATCCGACTCGGACCAGACCGAGTCACCTGGGAGGAGTTCTCCAGACTCTTTCAAGAGATGTACATTCCAGCTACCGCTCGATCAGAACTCAGAGACAAGTTCAACCGCCTTATCCAAGGCAATATGACAGTAGAAGAGTACAACGCAGAATTTATTCGTCTGAGTCGCTTCGCCCCTACCTTGATTCCGACAGAAGAAGAGAAGACCGAGAATTTATTCGATGGACTAAACTTCGAGCTACAGAAACTAATTAGATCCATTACGCCCACATCTTACTCAGACATCCTTGCTGCAGCCCGACGCATGAAATGCGTCACCAGGAGAGAGACCAGACTGAAGCGGCCTTCCATATCAGCAACAACCAGAGCACCACAAGAAGAAGCTGCAAAGAGACTCACCTACAGCAATAGCAGGAAGCATCTACACCACAAGTAATAGTCCTCTCTACTTGTCACTACTGTGGCAAAGCAGGACATCTTGCCAGGGAATGCCGACGCAGGTTAGGACTATGCTTAGGTTGCGGATCCAGATAGCATACAGTGAGGGACTGCCCTGAGCGTAGAGAAGGAGCACTAAGGGCAAACCAACAAGCTCTACCAGCACCAGGAGGAGATCAACCAAGGCCACCTTTGGCACCTCGACCAGCACCCTTCCAGCAGGCCCAGCAACAACAGAGGGCACCCCCTCAAGGACGCGAACAAGTTTATGCGATGACTTTGGAGGATGCACAGATTCATGGAGTAGCTAATGCGCGTAATTTTTATAGTTTTCTGTTTCTAGTATTGTTTTATCTCGTGTTTATTGGTTCGTGACCCTAGCCTTAACCTAGTAATGTTGAACTTGCTAATAATATAGTATGTTTTTGATAACCTAGAATATTTTATAATTGGTAACCTAGTGATAACCTACTTTTCTAAACTGTAGCCTTCTAGATCTCCTTTATCCGAGAGATTGCATAAATTTTAATGCTTAGGAAAATAATTTTTCCTTTGTATTATTCTTACACCCTCAACCTTGACTCTCCTTTATCGCAATGTGCTTCGAACAATATTTGAAATCGTGTCATCTCTGTTGACCGATTATTCTGTTGATTGCGAGGACGCAATCCTCTTAAGGGGGGTAGATTGCAAGCCCCCTAATTTTCAGAAATTTTTAAATTGGATTTTTCATAATTTTTCTGGAGTTTTTATGAATTTTCGGTAATTAAAACCTAGGCTTTTTATAATTAAATGATTTTTAATTGCTGTTCATTAATATTAAAATATTATGGAAATAATATTTTATGGTGTAAAATGGAAAACCGGACATAGGATAATTTTCGGTAAATTTATTGGACTCCGGAAACCCGTTTAAAGCCCTAAAAACTATTAAATAATTAAACCGTATTTAATCCCAGAAATAAACCGGGTTTATTTCAAATAAACCGAACTAAACCAAACCGGACCGACCGGTCTAAGCAAACCCAAACCCAATTCTTTATTGGGTCGGATCCGGGCCCAAAACCCGACCCGACCCGCTGACAACCCGACCCGACCCGAACTGAGCCCTAATCCCCAACCGGATCGAAAACACTGTTCCGACCCGACGGTGCTGTATATAACCCCCTCTCTCGACTTCTGTGCCACCGACGCAAACCCTAACCGCCCGTGCTGCCGTCCCCTGCAATCGACTCCGCCGTAACTCTCTCTCCCTCTCTTCGCCGTATCGCCTCGCCGCCGACGACCCCAGCCAGCACGCCGCCGCAGCTATCTGAACCGAACTCCCCGCGGTCCCCTGCCCTGAACCCTAGCCGACGCCCGAGCACCCCCTTTCCTCCTCCGCCTCAGCCCGCAGCCCCGAGCTCCACCTTTCTTCCTCCTCCTTCCTCCGCCTCTCCCCAACTCGATGACACCCGATCCTCCGACCTAGCCCCGACTCCCCTCCTCTCATTCACCTCGACCAGCTCCACCCCGCAGCCCCGTCACCTCGGCCTTCCCTCCGCCTCGTGTCCCAGTCCCCTCCGCCTCCGTCAACCCACAGCACCGGCCGCCCATCTCCTAGCACCACCTTCCCCAGCCGATAACCCCCTCACCGTTCCGCCATAGCCCAACACCACCACCCTACGAGGAGTCCCTCCGGTCGACCTCGAACCTCGACCACCCAGCCGTCGATCACCCTCTGTCCCAAAGCCCGACACCTCCACCACCGGAAACCCCTCTCCTTCTTCCACCTTCCCAGAACCCCCGTGCCCTAGCCCTCTACCCGTCGCCCTCGGCTACGACCCCCGACACAGCAGCTCCCCGACCCGCTGACCTAACCCCAGACACGGCAAACCCTAGCCTGGACACGGCAGTGCAGGACACAGCGGACACGAGCACCTCAAACCCTAGTACCGTGGACACAGAGACCCGGACACGTCCAGGACACGAAGGAGACCCTCGGACACAGGAAATTATCGTTCACGGAGCCTTGTTCAGGTACCGTTTTCTCTTACCTCGTAACTCCGTTTTCTGTTCCGTCAGTTGCGTCGCGTAGCCTGCGTGACCCTCTCGGTGCCCGTGCAAACCGCTCGGTGCATCGCGTCCTGTGGTGATCGCACACCGCGATCCAAAAACAGGAAAAACAACGCCCTGTTTCACCCCAGAACTGAGTGCGCCCCGCCAAACGGGACGACTTGGTCGCACGCGGTCTTGACCAAATTTGTGCGATGTTGATACGGTCGTGTGGGATTTCGCAGAAGTCGATTTGGATGTGCGTGCACACCGGAATCAACGCGTATCCGCGGACACCATCCCGTATCTGTCCTTTCTGGAACGCGTCCTAACTTTGTGTACACACGTCGGATCGAGACAAAACTTGCGCCATCGGACTCATAGCAATACGCTTGTCCTGTGAGCCAAGTTTGGTTCGATTCTGAGAACGTTGACAAAATCGCGTATCGTGGGCCTCATAGGCTCCACTTGACGGGCGATTTTATGATCGGCTCATCGGAATCCAATTCTGGAAGTTTCGTTGGGTTCGTATCATCGTTCCTGACTTGTTGACACTGAGTTTGACAAATTTGGAAGCCTTTGACCCTGACACGCTTTTCGGTGCAAAGTGGCCCACATGTGGACCCCGTTTTGGCCCGAAAATATCATTTTTGCCCCTGTGTCCAAATTGGACGTAAGGACAGGTATTTCTAGCTATTTGATATTTTCTGAAACTAATGGTGATGTTTAATTCAGCAACCGGAGTAGTACCTGCAGATCACACTGAGACCAGAGCTACAGTTGGAGCCAGGACCCCAAGCAAGTGTACCTCGCCAAAACTTGCAGTTTTGCTACTTATTTCCTTGACTTAGTTATACATCAGTGGGCAAGTATACCTTGCCAACTTATAGTTCTTGTTGCATATTTCCTTGCTTTACTTATATTGCTGTGCATGCTTGACCTAGGACCGTGTGACTTACTTAGCGTCCGATTATAGTCGGGTGCCAACATCGTACGCGGTATTGTGTATTGTCATCTAGAGATGGACATTCGTGACCCTTTACATCCTCGTACTTGTCTTATCAAGTACAGTATACCCAGGACACTTGACACTGTTCATGAGACAGGATCTCCCGAGATATTCGTGGTGATTCTGTATAGGATACAGGTTTATGACATACACAGTTTACATGCTTAGTTTATATCCTGACTTATTGCATTAGCTTTGATCCTGTGTGTCATGGACATGAGACGTAAGATTTCATTGGGTGGGGAGAGTATTACCATAACAAAGGCTGATTATATTATATATATTGACATCTGGATGTGTCTTAGTCTCTGACACAGAGCTATGGCACCAGTTCTGGCCCTTCGAGAAAATACTGCTATGGGTTTCTCCGACACTGATCCTGTAGTAGCCTCAGCCAGAGTATGACTAAATCTCTCAACTTGCATATCACTTAGCTGGTTATATACTTACCCTATTGTTCATTTATTACTGCACTGCTTTTATTTTGGCTTGTATTTTCTGTACCTTGCTGTCCCCTGAGGACCTGGATCCGGACTATGTCCCCAGGTATAGCTGACGAGATCTATCCCGAGGTATACGGGACCGGAGCATTAGCATTAGCTGGAGCAGGTGCCTACCTTGGAGCAGAACCAGGATCTGAGGACGAGATTGTACCAGAGGACTTCTCTTGAGTATTGGCTTGAGATACTAATTTATTTTAGTTTATAGTTATTTCATTTCCAGTCTATTTCATTGATGTATCAGACTTATTCTCAAATTGTTCTCCGAGACACTTTTATTGAGACTTGTTAGTTTATATTTATTTGTATTATTCTGACATTTGATCTGTGTTTATCTGTGGTGGATGAGATTAGTATTGACAGTGACTTGTACCATTGGACCTACTTATTATTATATTACAGCTTAAGCATGCCCCGATGGATCCATTAAATTGGGTTTGTCCATCGGTGTGTGCTGCTGGCCATTATCACGCATCTGGTCCCTCGGTATTTTGGGACTGGGGCGTGACAGATAAGGAGTGTGGTGTTTGGGTATGTGAAAGTAGAGTATTCAAGTGCCAAGTGTGGTTAGTCTTTAGGTGAGCAATTGAGAAGTAGGTGTTGTAACGACCCTCTACGGTCAACCCGAAGAGCTGATTCAAACGACGCAAGTGCAATAAACCGACCCGCCTAGCTCGGCGAGATAGCTCATTTGATGCAAAGGCATTCAAACTTTGCCCTTTAGAAGTTCAGAGTTATACTTTCCAAAGGTGCGCTCGGAGTCTCACTCGGCCGATACGATACATCGCTAAGGTGGGTGGCTCTGATGAACCTGTCTTTGCTTAGCCTACACTGCTAAAATACAGAATATCTATGCTAGGTCGCTAGGTGATAACCCTTACATGTTAATAAAATAAGTGAACCAACCTAGCTAAGGGAATAATCGTACTAGTTATCTGTTTGATTAAAACATGTAATTAAATTGGCTGTACAAAATAGATGCTCGCCTCACTATTTTAGAACTGTTCGAATATATTTCTTATGCCATCAATCTTATTTGCAATACTTGTCACATAGATAATGTCATGATCGGAAAGCACGAACAAACATGATTCACTCAGTTGAGGTAGGAAGACTATCAAAATAAAGGCTTCGTGACCGTTCGATTGCCAAGGCAACTCCCAAACCAAGAGATGCATAATGAAATAAGTCATTATCTCGTGGAGCTCATAATAAGTCATCAGCTCATAGAGCCCGTCATCAGCTCATGGAGCCCATAATAAGTCATTAGGTTGTGGAGCCCGTATGTAGTCACCTAATTTTGGGAGAGAAATATTTTAGACTTTTTTATATGATCAATAATATGTTTGCTATTAAATAGTTCAAAAATATTTATTGTGTGACTAATAGGATAGTTAATTAGTATAGACTAGTTGGTTGAGGCAACTTGAGACACTAGTTTTAGTAATGACTTAACTAAGTTCATTAAATCAATTGGACCCAAGGATAGAATATTCCTTCCACCCATAATTTAGATATACTTCATGATAGCAACTAGGGACAAATTGGACTTATTACATGCTTCTAACCTTAACCCTAGGGCTGGCCACTTATATAGGCTTTAATGCTATCATTAGTTCATCATTAATAGCCTCCACCCTTTCCAAATTGGTTCACCCCCAAATCCACATCAAACTCTAATCAAATTCCCCTCAAATTCACCCATTTCCAATCCTAAGGTGGTATAGGAGCTTGGATTACAAGGAGTACTACTTTGAGAGAAGATTCTAGGAGCTTGTGTCCATTTCTTGTCTACCAGAAGGACTTTCATTAGGATTTGACTCCCAATAGGTATAATCCCTATTTTTCTTTAATTTTATGATTGATTTATATTTTTAGGCCCTTAAGAACCCTTCCATGGCTAAGAACTACCCATATAAAGAAGAATTATGTTCTATCAAGCCCTACGCTGATAGTTACATTGACTTTTGTGGCCAAATTAGGAGAAATATGAGTTTTGGGCCCTTAGGTGTTTGAAGGAATGCTTCATTGGTGATTTTAGAGTGTGATTCATGATTTGTATGTGTTTACGTGTCCACAATTAGATACGAGTAGGACGTATCATGATACATCATGATAAAGAGTCGTAGGAGGGGTATTTTTAATGTTCATTGGACACTAGCATGCCAAATTCTTCATATTGCATTAGAATAACTATTCCTAATAGTAGTTATACTATATTTTATATATTAAATAAGTTCTAAGTATTTTGGTAGTATACTTGGGATTTAAAAGGGTGTATCATGTGTATCAAGAGTATTATGGGGGTTGTACACCCTAGGTGTTCGATGAATTGCTTTATGATAACATGTATTATATTTAGTATATAAATTAGTGTGATGGGTAGTGTGTTAGTTTGAGAAGAGTGTCAGTATTTAGTGTGTATTGGGAGTTTAGGAAGGTGGGGTGTTCAGGTGCAGAGATTATATGGAGTAGTAGTGAGAAGCTAGGGAGAGGATGTATTATTGTGCAAGCTTGTGTGTGTGTGTGTATATGCATTGAGTGACACTTGACAGTGTGGTGTGAGGACTAGATTATCACAGACTTGTGAGGGGGTGTTTTAGTAGAGGGTATGAGGGATGTATCAGTAAGGGGAGCCCATTTTTGGTCGTGCGCCGAGCAGCAAAGGCAAGTCTGGACAACAAGTGTAGTTATACCTTCGGGCCTGCTAGGAGTTAAAGCAGATAGTTGCAACCTGGGAGTTCCAGTGTGTTACACAGCTGCAAAGCAGTATTCCCAGGGTATTAGAGTGTGCTCCTTGTGTATTAGATGTGTGGAGGCAACTGCTATCCTGTTGCTACTTGAGGGAAATGCAGGTTAGAGTTAGAGCAGTATTAGTGGGTTGTTGTGCAGGGAGTTGAGGTATCAGTGATGTGTGTCTAGAGGATGTTGTATGTGTTGATGTATCATAGAGTTTAGAGTGTGTTTGAGAGGGAAATACTTGGGTGTGCACTATGTACAGGTTGTGAGCATAGGTAGGTTGGGTAGGCCTTATCTAGGCTCGGGTTGGTATGGTTTGCACACTATGTGCAAGCAGGAGGACCACAGTACATGCAGCAAGTTAAAATGGAGAGGAGGAAGTATCAAGCTCAGGTATTGTGCATAGTTTATAACTCATATGGAGAGTTGTATTAGTGCTATGTGTTGTGCTTGGTGTTTGGTATCTTTGAGTTGATATCTATATCAAAGTGTTGTTTGGTTTATTGTGACTTCAAGTTATATGTGAGTATCATTTTGTAGCATGTGGTTGTTGAGGGTGTTGTGTTCAGGATTTGAATACGACAAGGATGAGAAGCCTGTTGCACAGGTTATGGATGTAATGCTCGATTGGGTGACAAATCTGGAGGTTAATAACAGTAGCATTAACCCTGGTTTCAGTATAGCAGTAGGCTTGGGAGGTTATAACTGAATTCACTTGGAGTGACTAAAAGCTTGCAGTAAAGGGAATATCCAATGCAGGCCGTAGCAGCTGTAGGGGACTGAGCACAGGTAGCGTGTAGGTATAGTGAGCATTTCCTAGGTCTCTAGTTAGAGTTCTTGAGTGTATAGCCAGTAGAGTATATGGTGGTTGCTGTGTACCAATAGTGAGTATGTCCAGTTGAGGAAGTTGAGGGCCTTGAGTGTTACAGTCAAGTAAGAGTGAGGAATCTAATGTAGGGTGTTCAGGGTATCTGCAGTTAAGGGGTGTGGTATAAGAGAGTGTTATATAGGTAGTTAGAAGTGAGGTATTAGTAAGTAAGTGCATGGGTTAATAAATGTATGAGAGTTTTTAGGCTTATATGGATCAATTGTAGGTCTATATGTAGGGGATATGTGCTCAGTTGCAAATTTATTTGGGGCAAGTGTATGTGTCCAGATGTACCAGAGAGTGAGTATCATAGTATTCATGTATTAAAGATGATACATGCTTTAGTGTATAGGTATTGTTGTAATACACTATTTAGGTATTGTTGGGATACTGGTTGGGTATTGGCAAGGTAGTGGGTAAGTTAGGGTAAGGTATGTTATTAGAGTCAAGGTAATGAGTTAAGGTATTATATGTTATTAGTTAGAAAATTATAATAACAACTAGTATTGATATCTAATATACATACCAATAGATTATGACTATGAACACTTAGAGCTAACTTAGTATTAGCTAGTTTGACCCTATAGGTCGAATTTATGGACTCTAACCTATGTATTGGCCTAGTTTGACCAAGGCGACATAGTTTTGACTTAGAAATTATATTTCAACCTAGTTAATTACATTTATCATTTTTAAACACAAATTAACATTGATATTCCATATTTAGGACTCTTAGACTCCAGTTCTGGTACCGTTGACATTCATTTCTCTAGACCATAGGCGAGTACATTCTCTGATAGTTTTCTTTATTTGATATTTACAATGATTCCTGTTTATAGTATTATCTTACTTGATTTCTCGACACGATGGATACACGGGATAGTATTATGGATTCATTTTGAGATACGTGATTACACTTGTTGGCCCATCAGGACTCTTTTACTGGCACCACCTAATCAGGAATCTTCTAGCATCACTTATACTTGGCTGGCATCTCATTAATCTACATGTCAGGACCTAGATCCATTATTACTAGTCGGATAATGGAATACCTGAGTAGATATGTAAACATTTTTAAAATCTGGAACCACTCCCTCAAGTCCAATCTTGAAAGATAGCACTAGCACATTCTACGTGTGAGCTGCCGTACATTATTCCCTAGCCGTTTACATGTCAAAGTGGTATTTCAACACACTAGTTTAGGTGTAGACTTTCTGGTTTCACTCACTGGTTATATTTTTATCATCTATACTTACTAGATTTTACTTATTTGTCTGTCTTTACTACCATATTTACCTGTCCACCCTATTTATATTTTTTTGCTTCCATATCTATCTGCTGCACTCTATTCTTATACCATAGTTTATTGTTTATCTGTTCATCATGTATTACTTTACTATTATAGTTTTATAGTCTTTATCAATTAACTAGAACTGCTATTAGAGGTGTGCTCATTCCATCCTGACTGGATAATACTTTTTAGATAATTACTTAGAGGATTGGTATCCTACGTACTACGGACCACATGAGGGGGTAGAAACCAAAGGCCCTGCCATTCAGGAGTGATTATCGGGAGGTCTAGCCGGTGTTGCCAGATATCTTAGTTTTATTTACTTAGCATTATACTGGATTTGTCTCCAACTCTTTAGACATATTAAGATGTTATTGTTGTTTAGACTTTGTGTGATTTTGCTAGACTCTTAGACTTGGAGATTTTGTTGTAGCTATTCTTGACTTGTGATTTTATGATTTCCTTTCTTTTATTTGATATCGTGCCATTTCTTCCTTATAGATTATTGTAATTGAGTATTGAATACTATTATATATTATTATCTTGTCCTCCGTAAGGATTTGTGATATCATTGATAGGTTACATATATTATTGTGTAAGATTGATACATAGTATTGTTGACCTAAACATTATTCTACCACCGATGTTGCGGCATAGGCTGGATGTTGCTCACTCATTCGTGCCCTCACATCCGGGTATGGGTCGTGACACATTTTTGTGGTCGCCCATACATGCCAGGATTCACAATTAGTGTGATATTGTCGTAGTGCAACGACTTAGTTATACTAGTGCGAGCCTGCGATAGAATAGTAGGATTAGAGTGAGAATACTCAATCACTACTGGAAAATTCCAATCTGACTCAAACTTGCTAATTTTGATTCATTCTAAATGCTTGTTATCCTTGATAATTGCTGTAATACTTTAATAACATCTTAACTTATGCTATATTGACTCCTTCTTGTTTCGATCTATCTTTCGGATGTCGCCAAAGACTAGAACCCAGTGTTCTGGAGCAGCTTCTGAGAGGTCGACGACTTCTCGACCCACTATTCGGGGAGAAGCTGAGACTGTACCACATCCACCAGCTCAGAGGGTTGCCTCACTAGTTTAGGTGGGAGCCTCAACTGCATTCGGGGGTCCTCTACCTGCTGAGAGGACTGCTCTAGTTGTTTCGTAGGGACTTTCTCCACCACATTCAGTGCCAGTAGACACCACATAGATGTTTGCGCTATTTCGAGAGATAACGAAGGCGCAGAGGGCCCAGGTCGAGGCCTAGCACAGGCAGTCAGATGTGAGACGATAGGGCATTAAAAATGACCATCAGGTTGCCTTAGCCATAGTTGAGAGAGTGGCTCCTCCATAGCCAAAGGTTGTTCAACCCATGTTGAAAAATATCTAGGATTTCAAGAAGTTGGGTCCCCGAGACTTCTAGGGGATAAAGGGTATCATTTATGCCGATGTCTGGCTCGAGGACATCGAGCATATCATGCGTCTATCCTATCTCGTAGAGGACCTAAAGATAGAGGTGGCTGGACTATAGTTGTTAGATATTGCTCGCACCTGGTTTTGAATCGAACCATTTATGGATGATTTAGAGTTGTCTTAGGAAAGTTTCAAGGATCTTTTCAAGAAAAAGTTCTTCCTACCTATGGATGGACTCGACTTAGAGCGACAGTTTCAGAACCTGCAATATAGGAGTATGTTAGTCGAGGGGTATGCCGCATAGTTCGCCAGATTGAGCATATATGCGGGATATATGGTATGAGACCCAGAGATCAGAGCTAGTCCCTTCCAGAAGGGCCTAAATTAGAAAGTGAAGGTTCTTTTTTTTTTATCCATAAGATGTATGCAACAATCCCTATGGACGCCCACAAGATCGAGAGATATTTGAGCTTGAGGTCTAAGAGGGACTGTGATTTCTTTAGTGGTGCGGGACCGACCATGCGTCCCCAGCTCTAGCCGAGAGCATTTCAGCAGCGACAACAGATTTAGGCGCCGGTTCGTTCTCCAGTTCAAGCTCCAGTTCAATAGCAGCCTCAGAGGCAGATGTAGAGAGCACCCACTTGTGCCTACTATAAGAAGTTTGGACATACCTGAGATTTTTGCCGAAGGAGGCTGAAACTGTGTCTGTTCTGTGGGTGACTTGCGCATTAGATATGAGACTATCCCAATGTGCCTCCTATCGGTGGAGCACCAAATCAGAGAGGTAGAGTTAGGCCACATATGGCACCGCAGATTGCTCAGCACCCGCTGTAACGCCCGCAACCGCTTGAAGCGTTACGCTGAGTCAGATTGAATCAAACAAATGCTGGTTACAATTGATTTGTTGGATTTTGGGAATAAGTATTGATTGAGTTATTTCATGTGCAGATGGCTAGCGGGTTCGATGAAAATCAGGTGTTCGTTCAGAGCAGTACTGAGATAGCTGAGTTGGAATGATAATGCCATCTTCCTTAGTCCGATCGGTCGGATGATTTGTAGAGCACGGCCTGCTCTCAAGGTCATACCAGTTGAGTAGATTATGCTTGCATCGGACCACGGGTTCAAGGGATTGGCCGTATCGGCAGGACATAATGCTTAACGAAATCAAACATTGTGAGTGGGCTCTTTCCCTTCTCCTCTACTCCTTCATGCCTAATAATATGGAAAACACGTAAAGGCTTGAACACTTGGGCTGAAACATTGGGAATCACTATACTGAGGCGTGCATAGAGTGGACGTCGTTGGCTTGGTAGGATTGTGGCTTGATTTGGTTTGCGCGTTGGATAGTTGGAGCTAGAGTTGGAATATTTCATTTGAGGCAGTTGGTTGAATGATTGGGATTATGCTTGGACAGTTGGATTGAGTCATTGATGTATTGGGAATATTGGGAATCTGGGCGAGCGAGCGTGCATCCGTGTACGAGTATCACTTGGTCGCTTTGTCTTGCAAAACGAGCAGTTGTGGTTCAAAACCGAACAACTGTATCGGCGAGGGTGTTGTGCCGCTTGATGGGGCATTGTGCCATGAATGGGGCATTGGGTCACTGAAACGGCATTGTGCCATGGGTTAGCTTTGAGCATGGGTGTTGCACCAAGTTAAATACATTGCTGAGAAGCGGCATTGTGAATATGGGATAACTTGATATTTGGTGCCTTGGGCAATATGTTGGAAGAATGGTTATGGATATTTTGGTTGGATATTTAGTTATGGATGTTTTGGTTGGGTATTCGGTTGAACGAGTCTAGGATCGCTTGGTGGGGCGAGAATGTTCGATCCTCTCGTCATACCTACTTTCTGCATGTCACGGACAACCTGTGTACACAGGGTTTGATATTTCCTCAAAACGGCTTCCCGGGGCACTGGGACCGTATCGATCCGGAGGGAAATATTGATTCGTGCTAGTCACGATACATTGCGGGACCTCCAGCGGGGCTTGCATCCCGGGCTGATAGGGCGCACCGTTAATGCTTGGAATATGTCCTTTATGGCTTGGCCAGTGACTTCATATAGACTAGTGTGGGCTTGCTTTTCTTTTGTTGGTTTGGCTTTCGTGTAGGCGCGGCCACCTTGCCTCGGCAAGAGTGTGCACTGTGAGATTTGGATTGTAAGTGTTGGTTGAGGATGAATATTTGTGGCTTGGGAATGGTTCGATATGTTATCGTATTGCTTGGACTTGAGTAGGACGATTGCATGCTAGTTTACTTCCGGTTGCTTTATATTTTTGCTTGTCGATTGGTTTGAGTTGAATGCTTGCATGCTTAAACTGCTTTACTGCTTTCCTTAACATGTCATCCCTATGCCATGAAATGAATCTAGGATTCAAACTAGAAAGATCATCATTTAACTGTTTGTATTCACTATTTTTACTTAGTGTCGGCTTAGGCGAGTGGGTTACCCCGCTCACCAGTACGGTTGTGTACTGACCCACGTTTGTGGGCATTATTTCAGGTACACAGGCGTAGTGGCGCTGCTTGGATATACGAGGCATGATGTATGAACTGTAAGTACCTTTGTGGGCTAGAGAAAAGAGCAAGAGCATTTCATCGTCTCCGTGGCTTCGCCTTTGTGGCATTGCCTTTGGGGCATTTTATTTGGACCCTATCGTGAGCTTCGCTGCATATTACTCTGATTGTGTGCTTGGTACACAATACTTGACTTCCGCTGCAACTTGGTTGTTTCAATGATAATATTTGGTGTTTGACAACATCGCCTTGTACGAGCGCAACTCCAGGCTCGTACGGCATCACGTCCCGATGAGAACGATTGTCCTGCGGGAGAGCTGCAACGTGATAATTCACGTTCAGCGGGGACTATCGAACTTGCGGGAGATTGGGGCGTGATACCCGCAAAGGGAGCCACCCTAACAAGGCATAGCAACCATGGGCCCTGCCATTCAGGAGTGATTACCGGAAGGTCTATCTATGTCGCCAGATATCTTATTTGCATTTACTTAGCATTGTACTGGATTTATCTTTAGCGTTTTAGATATATTGAGATGTTATTGTTGTTTAGACTTTGTGTGATTTTGTTAGACTCTTAGACTTGGAGATTTTGTTGTAGCTATTCTCGACTTGTAGTTTGTGATTTTCTTTCCTTTATTTAATATCGTGTCATTTCTTCCTTATAGATTATTGTGATTGAGAATTGAATATCATTATATATTATTATTTTATCCTCTGTATGGAGTTAAGATATCATTGACAGATTATATATATTATTGTGTGAGATGAATAGATAGTATTGTTGACCTAGACAGCTTTCTACCGTCGATGCAGCGGTATAGGCTAGATGTTGCTCATGAAATCGTGCCCTCACATCAGGGTACGGGTCATGATACAGTAATAAGTCATCATCTTGTGGAGCCCATCATTAGCTCGTGGAGGCCATATATAAAGTATGAGAAAGTATAACAAAGTAAAGAAGAGAATTGTATGGTCATGGACAACTTGTGTACAAGGTTTATGGTTCCTGCGAATGGCCATCAGTCGCAACGAGCCCGATTCGACCTAGGTAGAACCAGGATAGTCAGCTAGCGCGGGGGGAGGCAGGGTCTTGTAGCGAGGGCTTGTTGTCCAGTATTACAAAGGGCACCATTTTCCTAATCTAGCACGAGGGAGGCAGGGTCTTGTAGCGGGGGCTAGCTACCCCGTGTTGCAAGGGGTATCATCCGCCCAAGCTATCGTCCAAATGGCTCGTAGTGCCAATGATCGTTTTATATAGATTAAGGGACTCGATTGCGACAATCCGCGTGCGTGCGAGTCAATTGACCTTGGGTAAGTAACATATGCAATGCATATTCTGCGTGCAGATTATTAATTGAACTAAGTATTTGATGCATGGCACAAAATTTGTAACAAAGTATTAAACATCAATATCGTCTCAGCAATTATATTTTTATAAAAGGAACATGGTTTAAAATGCAATCAGTTTTCATATACTTTTCTTTGATTCATAATACATGCTGGCTAACTTGGTTAATACTTGGGTAGGAAAGGACAAAGGGTAAGTTGGTAAGTCGCGTTGTGTTACTCATATCCTATGCCACAATTTATATCTGCAACACAAGTTAGGATTTATATATTATGCCCTAAAACTGATCATAAGGCAAGACTAGAAAGACAAAATAATAGATGGTGTACATAACTAATTTAACTTGTTTGGTTTTATTGAGTTGGACGAGAATCCTCCCCACTAGTGTATTCAATATACTGATAACCAACTATATTGCTTGCAGGGTGCGGGAGAACCTCGTATGGCACATTGCAGCCAGAAATGAAGTACCATATACAAGACGTAATTGATCGGAATATCGCCTATGTATCATTCCCATGTTGTTAAGCCACTTGGCACATTTTGTTGTTTCGAGAGAGAGAGAGATTGAGCGACTTGTAATCTCAGCCTAGCGCCGCTGGCAATACCTTTTATTATTAATAAAGAACATGGTTTTGTTTTATACATGTGTTTAATTACTTTCTACTACATTGGGACTATCTTTGTGACTCTGTGGCTTAGCTTTAAATCGACTATTTCAGGTGCTTATCTTGCACGAGTGCAACTTAGGCTCACGCGGCATCACGTCCATGCTAGGACGTTCGATCTAGCGGGACCAGGGCATGGCATTTTGGTATCAGAGCACGTCTTTACATCCTTTAACCTCATATCGATTTTCTCAGCATTGAACTTCATTTGTGGGTTATGTACTGACGCTCTCTCTCGTTGTCCCGTGGGATGTTCCACACAATAAGTATAATAATTTTTGAAAGTTCGTGCAATTGATTGGTTGAACGAGATTGTTTTATGGAGGCCTTTGTGCCTAGATGTGTCATAATTTTTGGGAATAAACTCGTGCTAGAGTTAGGAAGTTACGTGCGAACCAGAATAGCCTTACGCTAATACTAAGCGGGTTAGTGTGCGAGACTATAATATCATTCGGACATGATAGCTATGCACACAACCTTTTGGCTAAGTCATACTAAGTATCGCGCACCTAGACCCTTTGGTGCGAGCGAGCTTACGAGTGATATTGGAGTATCGTTCGAACGTGACTATGTCAGACTTAGATCAAAATCGATGAAGACATCATTAGATTATTGCTAAAGCAAATATAGAGGATCGTGCTCAGATTTTGAGGAATAGTTCAAATGGTTATTTGTGTCGATAAGCTTTGAATCAAAGCTATGGTTTATGTGGATGACTATCAATAGAGGTATATACGAGACTAAGATTATCGAGGCGACGCAAAATGGATCGTGCTTAAGTTTTAAGGAATTAATTGGTTTTATATGCTAGTGACCAATGTTGGCCCAAATGGGTAACCATCAACTCGATTTCGTTAATCAACTAACTATGATCTAGTATGACTCAATACGACACATAAAATGACAATCGTTACATCTCCGTTATGTCGCTAAAGATGATGCTATAAGTGAACAAGCTGTGTTATATGAGTTTGTATTTTTTATTTTATTGAGTCTAGGAAAGAGTTCTATATTGGATTGTGTTGGCACTAGGATATTCAAACCCATCCATACAAAGGCCTAGTCCACAAACCAAACCAAAACCTACTAAACAAAATCCTAGATATAAGGAACCGAACTCTGCCCGAACTCTGGGGGAACTTTGTTCAACCTTTGGAGGAAATCTGTCCGAACTTTGTCTGAACTCTGGCCAAACTCGGTCAGGGTGAAAACCAATTTGACCCAGTCTTCCGGATGCCAGGCTCTAACGTTCGAATTTCTGAACGTTGGGCATCCAAACTCTGCCCAAATTCAGTTCCTAAAAGCCCTATAAATAGAGATTAATACTTCCATTCCAAATTACTCATTCACTCACTTTTATATATCAACCTATCTGAGCTATAAACCTTCCCTATTCCTAAGATCAACTCCCAGCCTTTTAGTACCAACGCGGTTCTAATTTGGAAGTCTGGTCTAGTTATAAAGGTTGTTTTACAAGTTCATCTTTTATACAAGTCTAAAGTCAGCAAGCTCTTCGAATCAAAAAATTATGTTTGTAAGAAGTCACGAGTCCTTCGGATTAAAGCTCATATTGTAAGAAGTTTGTGTCACGACCCGCACCCGGTGTAGGGGCGCGAGTAGTGAACAATGCCCAGCCTACGTCACAGAATCGGCATTAAATATTATTTGGGTAAGCTATCTATCTAGCAATCAAGATATAATAATGCCACTAATATAATATAAATACTAAATCATAAATCTATAAGAGAGAATAAATCACACGAATAATATAAAATAACTAAAGAGTCACAATACAACTCATAAGACAAATAATATCCAATGAGGCAAAGAAATACTAATAACTGCGCTGGAGACAAATCCAGTACAAAAGAATCTAACTACTGTGCTACGAGTCCTGGGTTATCTGTCTCAGTCGGGATGAGACCCTCCTGAGCCATGGTCTCTAGCTCTAAGCCTACGACACCCTGAGGCCCGTAGTGAGTGGGGTACTACTCCTCACTGTTATTTGGGAATAATATATCCAGTCAGAAAAAGAGCAAAGTACATCTCTAACATAAGTTCTAATAAATAATACAAACTATGTAACAGTAAATAGAGCAAATATACAAGATGTAATATAAAGGTACAAAAGATATTTAATAAAGGAATACTGGAAATAAATACAAGAATGGGCATAATAGGAATGAACAAGAAATACTACTACTAAGTGAGTGAGTACCAGCTTTAATATTTGATCGGCTTGGAAACTTGTATAAGGATAATGGCCTGATTAATCATATGTGCGATGTATGATTAACACTATTCAAGGAACAACACATGCACAAGGAGGGTATGATCACATATCTATACTACATACTCTCTACCCCCGACTGGTATAGTAGATCCAACCATGGTATATTATGACACGGGATTCCACAAGAAGGGTGCTACTCTTCTCATGAACCTATTTCTGTATTTGTACAACAAGAAAATAAGGCTTGCACAAGATACACCATAAATACCAAGAAATAATATCTCATGACGAGATTCGGATATACTAATCCATGAAACCATTGTGTCAAAATATCAAGGATATCTACACTAAATATAAGAGACATAGCGGATATCATGAATGAGAAACTATCAAAGAATGTACATGCCTGAAATTTGGTGAATAATATCAAAGATGTCCGGTACGATGCCTCGAAGACCTAAATAGGAAATATTATATCAATACAAGGTTTTGGAATAAAAATAAGTTAAACTAGTCAACTTCTAGGTCATAAAGCCATTTCTAAGTCAAAACAATCAAACTAGGTCAACTCTAGGTCAAACTAGTCAAACTTGGTCAAACTAGCTATTCTAGGTTGTATGAGTCCATCTCTAGGATATTGGGTCCATACACTATGTAACTAGACCATACTAGCTATACTAGGACACTAGGAAATCAACAAGATACCTTATCATAAGATAGGTAATTTATTAGATATGAAAATATTATAATATGTATATACAAGACAAAATATATAAATCACTCCTAGCTAAACTAATGCTAAGTGGATACCTTGGCTTTGAACCAAAAGCGGTATCACACTACCTACACTCCATCTTGTTGTGCAAACTCAATACCTTGAGTAAAATCTAATACCTTGACATTACCTTAGTATCACAAGGTAATTCAATATCTAACATATAACTACTACCCATACTCCTCACTATACACTAATATATTTTTAAACTTATAACAATACTATACTAAACAATATACCTAGATACCCCTTCGGATATTCAAATACCTGTACCCATGATATCTCACTCTCATTACCTTGGTGTATCTCAAGGTAATCTAGAAATAATACTAACTAATATTAACTAGTGCTTATGAATATACATATCTCATATATACTATATACTAACTTATTAACAATATATAAATAACCTACTAGCTTATTAATATATATATATATATATATATATATATATATATATATATATATATATAGTTAGCTTATTCTAACTTACTAGCTTATTAGAATAAGCTAACTATATATATATATATATATATATATATATATATATATATACAAACTTACTAACTTACTAGCTTATCAAATAATCTAACTGGCTTATCGAATTGCTGCTGCAGCTTACTGCCGATGTCCCTAATGCTTTCTGCTTCTGCTGCCACTGCTGCTTTCTGCTTCTGCTTCTGCTTCTGCTTCTTACTGCTGCTGCTTGTGCTTACTGCCGCTGCTGTTTTTCAGTGCTTTTTTCACTGCTTTTTATTGCTTTTTCTCACTGCTTTCCATTATTTTCTCCCTGTTATTCATTATTTTTTTTTACTGTTTTCCATGGTTTCTTCTTTCCTTAAGCTCACACACACACACACACACACACACACACACACACACACACATATATACCATATACATATATATATATATATATATATATATATATATATATATATATAATATCATTATGCATATATATACATATATCCATACTAGAGATGCACATGAACTCCTACTCTCCCATTATCACCAACACATCAGCAAGAATTATAGAACATACATACACACATATATATATATATATATATATATATATATATATATATATTTATATCTCTCATAAAAATTATAATTACAATATTATAATATCTATAACCAAGGCAATTGAATTAAAATACAAAGGAACAAACACGTGAAGTGCATCGCACCCGTATCACCCTAGATCTATGATACACTTGCGATACGGCTCCACCACACAACCAAACGTATCCCAAAGGATACGAGCAAGTCTAAAATCATAATTATGAACAACACAAAGAGTTAGCTACTCAACTACGTGTCCGTGTCAAAATGTGACATGCTCAAATCCACATGTCGGAAGAAAACCTCCAAATTAATTCGTATCTCCAAATTATCGGGATACGGCCTACACATATCCAATTATGGATGCGACACTAGCCACACACAACCAAACATATGTTAATTTTTTCTAATTGACCTATTGAAAAACATAAGTTGTGTCAATCTCGAAATTCTCCCAAAATTGACATAAAATACTACATAACTTTCTCCATAGGCCTCTTATGAACCTAATTTCAATTTCTTTGGATAGCCTTAGCATATGGGATAGTTCTTAATGATTAAAATATAGATTTAGAGTTTAATTAGCAGAAAAAATTAAATTATACCTATTGGGAGATGGATTCCCAATGAAACCTCCAAATTGATTAAAAATAGCCTTCAACTTGTAGATCCTTACTCCTCCTTGTAGATCCTTACTTGCTCCTTATAGATCCTTACTCTAATAGCCTCGAATGATAATTTGGGGAGAGATTGGAAAGATATTTGGGTAGAATTTGATGTGCAAATGAAGAAATTTGGAAGAGAAAATTCTAGATCTAGATTTAAAATAAAAAATGAAGAGAGAGAATTTTCCCTCCTTCTATACTATGGCCGGCCCTTTCCCTTTCCCCCTTCCCCATGCTACTATAAAATATCTAAAATACCTCTTGGGGCTTGTCATAAAGAAAATAATTAAGGAGGGAAGGTTCTAGTCTAATTGGTTTAACTTAATTAATCATCCTCCTATTGATTGGGCTTCTTATTGGGCTAAATTCAAGCTATAATTAAATGTTGGTCCATAGATATAATCTAAACTAGTTAGATCCACTAACACAAGTCTAAAATAATATACTAACATCTAACAATAAATAAATAATATAATAAATAAATTTACAACATGCACAATATTTAATTAATTATAAAATGACCAAAATATCCTTTTGTAGAAAATATGGTAGTGACAAGTCTACCCCCCTTAAAATAATTTTGTCCTCAAAATTTAAAAATAAAACTACCCCTTGAAAATAAAACATAATAGAATCAGTAAAGAACATACCTCAAGGCACAATCAAATATGGGTAATGCTCTCGCATTTCATCATCCCTCTCCCAGGTGTTTGTGGTAGAAAACGAAAAGAATGAAAGATGTATTCAAGACGGGGTTTATACAAGACCCGTGTTCTTTTGTTTACAAACAAACTTGTACAATATAATCCTATACGAGGATGTGGGAGTACAATTTATTTAATCTGGGTATAAATTGCTATAGGTGTCTGATCTGCAGTCGATCACTTTAGCCCATGGACCATACGATGGTGAAGAAGTGCCGTAGAAGACAGGAGGTAGCTTCGAAGGTTGCAAAAGAGGGTGGATGCACGATGCCAAGGTCGTCGATCCCTACCCCTTGCCTGAGCTCCGGCTTCCCCTCTCTCTCTCTCTCTCTCTCTCTCTCTCTCTCTCTCTCTCTCTCTTCTCTCTCCTTATTTTTCTTGACCTTGTCCGATCTCCTTTTCAAAAGTCTGATTGTTGATCAATTTCTTCGACCTGTTCCTCTGTAGATAGAGGTCTCTATTTATAGAGTTTTAGTAACAGTGACCACTCAGTTGGTGTAAAAATCGAGGAGTGGAATCACAGCACCCTTTTACACGACGGTTAAAATAATCAATGCCTGCGTATAGATGATCCTTTGAATGAGCGTATAATATGGGTCCAACTAAGGGACACAACGCGTATTTTTGCTACGAAGATCACGGCATAAAAGCCACGTAGGTAGGTATCCTCCGTATAGAAGAGGTGGGCGTAAAAGCCAATGTCTGTCACCATGGCATAGAAGCCAAAATAGGCATAGAAGCCAGGTAGGCATAGAAGCCTGATGGCATAGAAGCCGAGTGAGCATAGAAGCTGAGGAGGCTTAGAAGCCGAGAGAGCATAGAAGCTGAGGAGGCGTAGAAGCCCTGAGAGCATAACAGCTGAGGAGGCGTAGAAGCCCTGAGAGCATAACAGCTGAGGAGGCGTAGAAGCCTTGAGAGCATAACAGCTGAGGGGGCATAGAAGCCCTGAGAGCATAACAGCTGAGGAGGCGTAGAAGCCCTGAGAGCATAACAGCTGAGGAGGCGTATAAGCCCTGAGAGCATAACAGCTGAGGAGGCGTAGAAGCCACTGCGCAATGCTGAGTGCTGACGTGGACGTCTTTAGCTGGATATAATCAAATCTCTCGTATTAAATGCAGAGATCTGCCACCATCCTGTGCATTAATTACGAAGGCGTGTTCTGAAGGCCTGCCCCCCCCATTATGAGCATCAGGCGAAGAGACGTGCCTCGAGCCTTATACAAAGCCCAGCTTTTGACGTGGCAGTCTGTTTTTCTTCCGTGGTGTGTAGACGGTTCACGTTTGCCTGTGTAAAATAAGTCAGCGTATGCCTTTGTATGCGAAAAAGCAGTTTACGTAAGGGGGTGTCACCATATGATGGTTCGGTGATTCTTAATCAAATCCCCTACATTAAATGCAGAGATCCGACATCATTCTGTGCATTAAATGCGGAGGCGTGTTTTTGAAGGTCTGCAGCTCTTTTGTGCATTCGTCGCAGAGACGTGCCTCGAGAAGACTGTCACCGTCTTGTGCACCAATCGCAGAGACGTGCCTCGAGCCCTGTACAAAGTACCGCTTTTGACGTGGCAGGCAGTTTGTCTACTGCGGAGTGTAAATAGCTCATGTCTGCCTGTGTAAAACAAGGCAACATATCCTCTCGTTCATGTAAAAGCAGTTTACGCGAGGAAGATGGCGGTAACTGACAGCCTGGGTCACAGTGCCGTGCTATCATTATAGCCGTCATCTGGGTAGCCGAGCCGTATCCTTTTGTCAGAAGTTTAGACGTCAGGTTCATTGCAGGGTCTGACAGGTTCATCTCGGGGAGCACGAAGCGTTCCTCGTACGCTTTAATACCGCATTTGAAAGCGGATGTGTTTTACGCCATATAGGCGACGAAGCCCTCTGCTTTACGCTCTGAGGCGGCCTGGACATACTGCACTTACGCGGATGGTCCGGAGAAGCTCTTGTCTTGCCTACTTGATGGCTCAGAGGTCATCTCTTTACGCTGCCCCGTACCAATAAGTTGCGTATAGTCATCCGGCATATTTTTCATGCTTCTACAAGACCCCCTTCAAAGCTTTTAAATTTCTCAGAATTTGAAACGCTTTGAATGAAGCATGAACCGTCCCTCATAACTCAAAACGCCTTCTGAATGGAGCCCGAAACGGTCAAGTTTGACACGTTCTTTCAGGCCGGTCTTTATGTCGAATTTATTGGGGGTAGGTGTGAGCTCGCTTGCCTATAAAAGGGCTGAGGAGTTAACCTGTTTCTTCCCACATTTCCTTTCACATGCTGAGATGATCGCCGGAGTTCGTCGGGTCGACCTGAGGAAGAAGAAGACCATGTTCTTCCAGCATGTAAGGAGCTGAAAAAGACGGCGTCTTCGAGCAAGTGTCATCTGCAACGATAAATCATGGAAGGATATCTTAGCCTCCCTTGCTCGGGATAATCAGCAACTTTATATGGCTGTTTTTCCAGGAGAAGGGAAGAAGTCGTATTTGACCACACGACTTGCAAGCGGTGCCTTCTCCTGTTACCTTCGGCGGTGAAAGCAGCGACTAGCTCTGACCTCGGGCATTGAGTTTGGTGAAATATCTCAACTCAATCTGTCACGGCGCACGAAGCATGGGATCTGCATAATTTATGCAAGCCCCAACTCTGTCGTTCTCTCGCCGGTGATTATTGCCATGTCAATCAGTTTGCTGGAACTGACTGACTGCCGGAGAAGATGGATGAAGAATTGTGCCCCTGTGAGAACCTGTCAGAACAGCTTCTGGGCAATCTTCAGACGACGATGGGGAAATCCTTTGTAGATGGAGTTTCCCTCAGATGTAATCATAAAAATGAAAAAAAACCCTTGTAGATTGGATTTCCCTCATATGTAATCATGACTTTAATCTTTTAATAAAAATGTCTTTCTTCTTCATATGATCATCTTGCCATACGTTGCTGTTGAAGTCTGAATATGTGCAGCTTCGATACGTCTGATTCTTTACGCCGACTCTGATAGAAAGAGTATTAGGTCCCGTCCTGTCTTTTACGCATAATTAGTGATGCGCAGCTGCTTTTAGGAATGTAGGAACCACATAGAGTTTCTGAACTGTCTTCTGATGAACAAAAATTTTGTTCAGACTTCGTCTTCAAGAATGACCTCTCGAAACTCCCTTGGAACAGGATCGAGGTTTCGGCTGTCAAACCGAGTTGCCATAGACGAGATGTTCAGACTGGAGTCTGGATGAACCTCTAATTTTTTTTGACCCGAGAAGAGTAATTTCTGAATGTTTGAACTCTGTATGCTCCGGGCACTTGGGATATTTTGAGGTCAAGGAGTATCTTCTGGGTGAACTCCTGTAATCGTCCGCCCTTAGAACTATTTCGGACATGCGAAAAGTCAGAGATCCATATTGTAGATGGGCTGGAAATCCTGAGTTCGTAGCCTATTGAGCGTAGAAAGCCACCGAGCATGAGATCATAGGTTTGGTATCTGCTGAGCGTGAAGTCGTAGGTTTGTAGCCTCTCGAGCGTAAAAGCTACCGAGCACAAAAGGCATCCGGGCATAAAACCATAGACTTATAGCTTACGAGCGTAAAACCATAGATCTGTAGCTGTCGAGCATAGAAAGCTCCTTAGCGTAGAACTGTAGATTTGTAGCCTGTAAAAAAGAAATCTTCCGAGCGTGAAATTATGGATCTGTTGCCTCCGAGCGTGAACTAAACACCACCGAGCGTGAGACCATAGGTTTGTATTTGTTAAGCGTGAAGTCATAGGTTTGTAGCCTCTCGAGCGTAAAAGCTACCAAGCACAAAAGGCATCCGGGCATAAAACTATAGACTTATAGCTTGCGAGCGTAAAACCATAGATCTGTAGCTATCGAGCGTAGAAAGCTCCTTAGAGTAGAACCACGAATCTGCTTTGCACAAAAAACTTTTCAAATTTGCTGACTGTCCGTCTTTCGAGAGTAGTGGGCTGCCGTAATACCCAATCATAACCAAATATTAATTTGCGAGATTTGGTTAGGGTTTTGAGGAGTCCGTCCGAGGATTCGAGGAGTCGATCCGAACTCTATATATATCCCGAGCTTTTGAGAGAAAAACTTTTCATCCGTTTTCTGCGAAAGAGAGTCTTCGTCTGTTCGAGCTTTTCTCCGTTCCTTCTCTGAGCACTCAGAGTCTTCAGAAATGGCGCCGAAGCAAACCCCCTCTACTAAGGAAAAGAGTGTAGGTCCTTCTTCTCATCCTTCCACCCCAGCGAGGGAGTCTTCGGTTGGGCAAGGCGAACTTTATCCTGAGCAAAGTATTCCGCCGACGAGCAGCGCTCCCGGCCTTAGAGGTAGAGCCTTTTGGATGACAAAGAATGACAAAAAATCCTTCGCACACGTTGAACGTGACCGCGCTAGGTCGTCTTCTGTGCTGATAGCCTCTTTGAGGAAGATGATGCACGGAGACATTTTTATCTTTTACGCTCACATTTTTAATGTGCCAGCGTAAGAGTTTCATGTTTCCGCAGTTTCGAGAGTAACAGCTCTGACTGCCGAAAACTTGGTGTATACTATAAAATTTTAGTTTTACGCCTGGGGACGGAACCTCCGACGTAATAACTAGAATTTTGGTAGCCCGGCGTAAAGCACGGATCGTATGCTGCCAGTTATGTCTCCGGATGAGACTTCCTGCGTAAAATGACCAAATTTGTACAGTCTTGGCGTAAAGCACAGACTGTGGCTTCTGGGTCCTCATGTTGCAAGATTTGTAATGACGTGTTTTTCTCGTACTTTTGCAGTTAATTTAGGTGAGTCTCCACTGGCCGAGGTGATGGGTTCCGCTGCCGGGATGCTGCACTCAAACTATCTGGAGGATCTGTCCCACGTGGTATTTCCTATCTCCGGACCCCAGTATCTCGAGGGAAGGGAGCTTTTGATATCAGCTCAGGGCGAGCGGATGCTGCTGAATATGATTAACGGAGAGCCCCTGACGTATATAGACGGGGAGCAGTACATAAAGCCAGCTTTTCTTTTTGGGGACATGATTGATAAACGGTCCCAGACGAAGCCTAAGAGAGAGCCCTGGGTTTTCCATGTCGGGAGCTTGGTCTTGTACCTGCCAACGATGCCGAAAGATTATCCCATCTCGGCCTTCTTTCATGCGACACATCCTAGGAGGATGTCGTGGACGCTGACGCCCGATCTTTACGGCAAACCGGGGAAAATCTTTCATCTGAAAGGAGCTGACCAGGGGTCGTTCGTCAGCCGTCCTTCCGGCCTTGTGATGTTGTTCAGGGGACTATGCCCGAGCAGTGTCCCGAGCGAAGATAGTCTAGTGATCCAGCCGGTCCAGTTGCCGACTTTCTGTAAAGACTTTATGGGGCGAGGGGGAGTATATCCCAAGGAGAATCCTCGATGCAACGGGTGGATCACCCCAACAAACCGTCGATGGGCTTGCCTAGTTGACTGGGCCTTGAAGCACTGTCAGAGAGAGCTGGAGGGCATTGGGCTGTATACCGCTGTGAGCGCGACCAGTGTTGGGTTGCCTCCTAACCCTAACCTGTTCCTGGCGCTGATGGAGCGATATATTTCGCTTACCGGGACTTTCGCCACTCCACTGGGGGAGTTGGGATTGGCCCTCCATGAGATGGCAGTGATCTCGAGGCTGCCGATGGGGGATACCCCATATGAAGAGTACGTCCCCACCAATCGGGAGTTGGGGGATTCGGACTCTCGGGTGGTGGAGGTGTATCAGGAGTTGATGTGCCACTACTTCGCGTGCACCGCTTTTTATGACGAGCCTTCTGATTTGGTTCACACCACCAAGTGGACGTCCTACCTCTTCTTCCACCGGGCCAGGGCCGCCAAGCCGGAGAAAGTTTCGGGGGGCATGGATGAGCCCGTGAACTGTTTGGGAGTGCTTAGTGCCCAGGTCGTCGAGGCCCTTATGGATGACACCAAGGCTCCGGACCAGATTCTTGACGACGGGGTAGGAAAGTATCCCGAAGGCACTAAGGTCTATAGTTACTTGAGGCGTTGCCGCAGGCCTCTGTCTAAGGAAGCCCAGCTGGTCGGTTTTCTCTCTATATGGCTGCGTCGAGTAGTGGTGCCCGGTACTGCATCTGTGGATCGCATTTACCGAAATATCCTGTGGCCTGCGGTACGTCTGGTGTTTGGGGCAAGACTGGGCTTGCTCCCTGCTATGGTGTGCCGTATACAGGCTGGCCTGAGAGCCATGACTGACGGGCTGCTCGCCGATGAGACTCGGCGTGAAAGCTTTCCCCGGATAGAATTACCATACCTGTATTTGATTGGATGGTTAATTCTTCACAAACCCCGGGTGATGTCTCCTGGCTCTGGTAGTAGCTCGGGGGGTAGCTTCCTGCTGAATTACAAGGACTCTTCCTGGAATGTGAACATAGTTTTAGACTGTCGGTTGACACTAAGCCTCAGTCACGGCTGGAAGCTCCTCTGCATTGTCCCCTCGGTACATCGTAATCAATAGGGGATTAGGCTGGAGGATTTAGGTGGAGAGAAGACCAATCTTTCTCTGGAGGCTTTCAAATGGTTGATCTGCATCAGGCCCTCCCATTTGTTGTATAGAAGTGAAGACCATTGCTTCTTCGAGCCTTACTTGCCTAGTCGGTTTGCCAGGCAACTTGGGTACGACCAGTTGCACATGGGCAATGCGGTCACCAGCTTCAGGTCCAGGGGCGGACTCATTGATGGAGCCAGAGGATGGCGATATTTCATCATGGGATGCACTGGAGCAATTTTTACCGTGCCGGTCGTCACACCCTCCACGGAGCTGCGCATCTTATATTCGTATGCCCAGTTCTACGTGGCGGTTAACACCTTCCACCGTGATTTTGATATGCGTGAGAGTTTTAGGGTACCGTCTTCCACGCCTGGGGGAAGAGTCAAAGTTCCTTCGATTTCTTCCGACGAGGGTGAGGAGTTTGCTATTCCTGATGAGCCGCTGGTGTCGGTGCCGAGGTGTGAAGTGCCTCTGCCTGCGGGGGCCTTGGTAGTCTCTGGGAAGCGAAGGGCTGCTGCTCCCAAGGAGGCTTCTTCTCGCAAGAGAAAGAGGATGGTCAATCATTCTCTCCGGATTCCCGGTATTGAGGTTCATTAAGGCGTGATTTAGCTACATCGGCTGCAGATGCGCCGTATATGCCGCTGGCCATGGGTAAATGTCATCTTTATGTCTCCTTTTTAGAAAGAGTACCATTATATTGATATCAACTCTCTTGTACTCTTCCCAGGGGATGGCGTCCACGGGGAATACAGCTTTAAAGCGCCTTCTGGCTCTGCTTCGGCTCCTGGCGATGATACGGAGGCATTTGACTTTGAGGAGGAAATATCTTCGGGGGCCGGTTTGCCTGTTGAAGAGGCTTTGATATCCTAAGAAGAGGGAGAGCCTGCCATTGCGACCACTTCGGTTGTTGTAGATGCACCTCCTTTGGTCGCACCACTTGTTGAAGCGACGGTTGTGACCACTTTGTCTACAATCATTCCTGGAGGGGGACTTGCCAATGCTGCGGCCACTCCTGGCGCCCAATCGGATCTAGCTGCGTTGACTAAGCAATATACCAGCGTCTTCTATGCTACTTTGAAAGCGCTGATACCGATGGTGCTGAAGGGGAATCTGGACCTCGAGCACCTGAAGAAGTCCTCTCGGATCCCGATAGAGGCGATCCGGGATTTTGACGGCACCGGGGTAGCCGATGCCCTGGAGGCGATGGTTAATGGTTTGGAGCAACCCATTAACGAATATTTGCGGCTAACTCGGGATGGCATTGAAGCTGAGGTCTAGTCCAGATACAACTCCATGACTGCGCGATTTACCAAACAGATGGAAAGCTTAGATAAACTCGTTCAAACATGTCAGCTGGAGATAGACGAAAGAACGACCATCGTGGAGGAGGCCCTTGCTCTTCAACTAAGGTACCAATCCGAGCATGAAGGGAACGTAGCAAGGGTTCGCAAGTTAAAAGAAAAGCTCACTCAGGCGGAGGAGTGGACTTCCCAGTCGTTGGCAGATCTAGATGTAGCGACTGGTCGATTGAGCGCAGCGCGACAGGATCTGGATCGTACAGAAGCTGCCCGTGCGGGTGTTCGTCGGGCGAGGGCCGAATTATCCCTCATGGGAGACAATGAGGCACGGCTGGAGCAGGCCCACGCCGATGCCTTGGTTTCCAGGGATGTGAGGATAGCTGCACTGACGAAGCTGATTCGCGATCTGACTGCTCCCCCACAATGATGTACCCTTCCTTCTTTTGTTTGCTTCCCGGTGTAATTTTGCTCTTTCTTGGGAATAAATAAAGCGAACTCTTTTATGACTTTATAGACCTATCATTTCGGAATGTAAATGACAGGTTTTGGGCGAGGGTGATATCAGAGGTGATATGGACATGATAGGCTCTCAAGAAACTTTAGCAGGACATACTTATTCTGAGGTCATACGGACATGATAGAATATGCTTTGACTAAGGCTTGTAGGCAAGATACTATCAGAGGTGATATGGACATGATAGGCTCTCAAGAAACTTTAGTAGGACATACTTATTCAGAGGTCATACGGACATGATAGAATATGCTTTGACTAAGGCTTGTAGGCAAGATACTATCAGAGGTGATATGGACATGATAGGCTCTCAAGAAACTTTAGCAGGACATACTTATTCAGAGGTCATACGGACATGATAGAATATATTTTGACTAAGGCTTGTAGGCAAGATACTATCAGAGGTGATATGGACATGATAGGTATTGCATTTCCAAATTAGTCGAACGTATCTATTCAGAGGTTATATGGACATGATAGAATACGACCCAACTAGTTTTGTTTTGGAAGTAGTTTTGTCAGAATTGAGGTTTTCGCTATATTCCAATTGAGCAGAGGAGGTTAAGCATAGTACCTTTTCAGGAATTTGTCGTTGATAGGAGCTATTAACAGGTCTCCATTAGGCTGGGCTAACCTGGAAGCGCCATTTGAGAACGTTGTCTCGATCACATAAGGACCCTCCCATTTGGGCTGGAATTTGCCTTTACTCCTGTGAGTAAGAATCATCGGCCTTCTTACGGCTAGAACTAGCTCGCCGACTTTGAACACTCTTTTCTTTACTTTATGATTGAAAGCTCTGGAAATGCGTGCTTGGTAGAGCGCGATGCGCTGTTGAGGTGCACCTTCCTGATTTGCTTCGTAGTCATTGAGGTAAGCTCTCCCTGAACGGGTTGCGGCTAGTACCTCGTCCTCGTCTGACGGTTAAGAAGTCGCAACCATATGGCATGGTTTGCATTTGGAGTTCTTTCTAGACGCAGCTCTAGTAGCATTAGACTCTTTCTCGAGCTCTGACACCAAATCCAGATAAACCCACATAATCTCGCCCCGCCGGGTGGTTAGGGATACCAGGTCATGATTTTGACCCCTAGCTGGAGGGAGATTGACGATGTTCATCGTTGTCCGAGAGATAGGCGCAACACCATTCGGGACCTCCTGGGGAGGCAGATTGCCAAACTGTAGAGAGATCATGTTGGCTGTGACCGTCTTCTCAGTGTTGTGCAGAGTTATGGCTTTGGCATCGATCAAACCCTGTATCTTCCTTTTCAGTATGTAACACGCCTTTGTCAGGTGGTGCACATATCTGTGGAAGATGCAGTATTTGGGGTCGTTAGTACTGCTGACTTCTTGGGGCCGCTTCAACTCCGGAAGGGTAATCTTGCCACTTTTGACGAGATACTCGAATATACTTGGGATATCCTCATCGTCAAAGGAGTAGACTTCTACGGGCCTGGACGTGCCTGGTCTCGTCTGCGTGGTTGCCGCCATCTTTTGTCTGGACGTATTGACCGTCTGAGCTTCTTTCCCTTTTGGACCACGAGGATGGTCGCTGCTGGGAGATGACTTCTTGCCTCTGTCAGAGGCGGAGATCATGATGCCATTTTCGTGCGCCTTGCGACTGTTATCTTCAGCGGCTACGGCCGAGAGGATGAACGATGGCCAATCACGGAACTGATATGGTCCTGTGAACACCGAGACCACGGGAAGGAGGTTCTTCCTGCAAACGTCTACCAACGCAGAGTCTCGAACTCCTGGAGGCATCTGTAAGGTGGCCTGACGAAAATGCTCGATGAAGGTGCGAACGTCCTCTTTTTCCCTTTGCTTGACTTCGATGAGAGAGGACATGGACATGTCCATTCCTCCCTCGTAGAATCGCGTGAAGAATAAAGCTTTGAAGTCCTTAAAGGAAGTGATGCAGTTGTCCACCAAGCTACGGTACCACTGATAGGCTACTCCCGAGAGACAACCTTTGAACACCCGAGTGAGGAGGGCGTCGTTCCCTTGCAGTAACACCGTCATCATACTAAAATAGTTCATGTATTGACTTGGTGACATTTTCTCCTCGAACAGGGCCATGGTCTGAGCTTTGTACCTCGGAGGGAAAGGGATCTCTTCCCAGATAGCTGGGTAAGGCTGGTTGATTCCCAGTTTCTTGAGCTGATCTTTGTGCTTCAAGGCGTCAAACTGGGCTTTCAACTCCCGTACAGCCTGCATCGAATTTTCTATTGAAAGCGGGACTACGGAGTGGTGCGGAGTTGGTTGTATTGTGACTCCAATGGGAGGCAATATATTCTCCGAAAGTGGAGGAACCGCCGACTCTTGATCTAGAGCAGGTCCTTGGCTTGGATTGGGTGGCGGCAAGTCCACCCCCACACGTATCTGAGTTGGCGGGATCGATGCTTGAGCCATGGCAGTTGCGTGCTAAGTTAGCATCATCTGGTGCATATTTTCCATCATGGATTGCATTTGTTTCAGAGATGTCTCCAACGTAGTGATGCGTTGCTCCGCGTTTCCTGATGGTGAAGCCTCCTCACGTTCATCTTCAACGGCGTAAACTCCTATCTCCCTGGGTGTCATTGAAGGATTAGTATAGGTCACTATAGAAGTCGACTCTACACTTTTAGCATCTGATTCGGGGGCTTGGCGGTCCTCGGCGTCGGAATCAGAAGAGGACGAAGCTGGTTGTCGTGACCTTGCATGAGTGTTTTGGAACACCCCGGCTTCAGCGTTCCTGAGGAGCTCATTGAACCTCCTTCGGCTCGGAGGCCTGGAGGGATGACGTCTTGAGTTCAAACCTCGTCTAGGCATGTATGAGGCCATGTTTACAGATGCATGCGCGGGATCCTTTTCCTGGAAAGACAGAGAGTAGCTTAACCGGTCGAAAACCGATCGTCTCGTTTTAGAGCAGCAACAGTCAATCATAACCCTATGACTATTACAACAGTGCTCGCCAGGAGGCGTAATAGACACATTGGAAGGTTCTCTCTCTTTACGCTTCTGGATTAGATATTTGCGCAGGTTGAAGGGAATTGCAGAAGAAGACGATTGCTTGTTTCTTCTGTTCCCGCCAACGGGCATGCAGAGGTTGGGCACTATGGCTCTTGCTGTGCCACCTGTGTATAACAGGTTGGCCATCTGGGTGGCGGATAACCCTAGGGGAGGGTGCCTCTCCGCATTTTGAGCTTGCTTTACGCCGAGGGATTTCTCCTGGCATAATTTGGAGTTTTGCTCAAACGGGCGTAAAGCTGAAGAGGTTCTCAGCCGGCCATCGGCTTCTCGCGTAATCCGGAGGGTATGCAGATTGTCCCCTCGCTAGCGTAAAGGCCGAGGAGTTGAATACTCTGCCGCTTGCTTCCCTTCGCGGAGACCACAGTGCTCATCTGGTTCCCCGTAGAGGTCAGATGTCGTCTTGCGTGCGGGGCATGACTTGTACTTCCGATTTGGCGCTAAGGTATCATCAGAAGTTTTGTCTGTATCGCGCGTAGCGGGAGACTGATTTCTGCACGTAGAGCGCAGTGGATACTCCTGGGTCAGCGTTGAGGCTTTGCCCGAGGTTTTGTCTGTACCGCGCGTAGCGGGAGACTGGTTTCTACGCGTAGAGCACAGTTGATACTTCTGGGTTAGCGCTGAGGCTTTGCCCGAAGTTTTGTCTGTACCGCGCATAGCGGGAGACTGAATTTTACGTGCGGGGCACGGAGGGAGCAATGCTACAACCTCATTGGTCGGAGAGATCGGAGAGATCGTAGAGATCAGAGAGTCCACAGGAATGGTAGAGGATGTCTTGGGCATCCAGACCTTGCGCAGCTTCCTGTTATTTTGGACGGAGAGAGGGTGAGAGCTACCCCCGGTTCGAAGCATGTCTTCGTAGGCAGACTGGTCGAATTGGACGACCAGTGTCTTCTTAACGGTTCCTATAGGTACCGCATCGTGTTGAGCAATTACTTCCTCATCAGAAGAGAAAGATGTCTCCAGCAGAGTCGCCATCTTGTTTGTGGTAGAAAACGAAAAGAATGAAAGATGTATTCAAGACAGGGTTTATACAAGACCCGTGTTCTTTTGTTTACAAACAAACTTGTACAATGTAATCCTATACGAGGATGTGGGAGTATAATTTATTTAATCTGGGTATAAATTACTATAGGTGTCTGATCTGCAGTCGATCACTTTAGCCCTTGGACCACACGATGGTGAAGAAGTGCCGTAGAAGACAGGAGGTAGCTTCGAAGGTTGCAAAAGAGGGTAGATGCACGATGCCAAGGTCGTCGATCCCTACCCCTTGCCTGAGCTCCGGGTTCCTCTCTCTCTCTCTCTCGATCTCTTCTCTCTCCTTGTTTTTCTTGACCTTGTCCGATCTTATTTTCAGAAGTTTGATCGTTGATCAATTTCTTCGACCTGTTCCTCTGTAGATAGAGGTCTCTATTTATAGAGTTTTAGTGACAGTGACCACTCAGTTGGTGTAAAAACCGAGGAGTGGAATCACAGCACCCTTTTACACAACGGTTAAAATAACCAATGCCTGCGTATAGATGATCCTTTGAATGAGCGTATAACGCGGGTCCAACTAAGGGACACAACGCGTATTGTTACTACGAAGATCACGGCGTAAAAGCCACGTAGGTAGGTATCCTCCGTGTAGAAGAGGTGGGCGTAAAAGCCAATGTCTGTCACTATGGCATAGAAGCCAAAATAGGCATAGAAGCCAGGTAGACATAGAAGCCTGATGGCATAGAAGCCGAGTGAGCATAGAAGCTGAGGAGGCGTAGAAGCCGAGAGAGCATAGAAGCTGAGGAGGCGTAGAAGCCCTGAGAGCATAACATCTGAGGAGGCGTAGAAGCCCTGAGAGCATAACAGCTGAGGAGGCGTAGAAGCCCTGAGAGCATAACAGCTAAGGGGGCGTAGAAGCCCTGAGAGCATAACAGCTGAGGAGGCGTAGAAGCCCTGAGAGCATAACAGCTGAGGAGGCGTAGAAGCCCTGAGAGCATAACAACTGAGGAGGTGTAGAAGCCACTGCGCAATACTGAGTGCTGACGTGGACGTCTTTAGCCAGAATCACGGCTTTTGAAGATATAATCAAATCTCTCGCATTAAATGCAGAGATCTACCACCATCCTGTGCATTAATTGCGAAGGCGTGTTCTGAAGGCCTGCCCCCCCCGTTCTGAGCATCAGGCGAAGAGACGTACCTCGAGCCTTGTACAAAGCGCAGCTTTTGACATGGCAGTCTGTTTGTCTTCCGTGGTGTGTAGACGGTTCACGTTTGCCTGTGTAAAATAAGGAAGTGTATGCCTTTGTATGCGAAAAATTAGTTTACGCAAGGGGGTGTCACCATACGATGGTTCGGTGATTCTTAATCAAAACCCCTGCATTAAATACAGAGATCTGCCATCATTCTGCGCATTAAATACGGAGGCGTGTTTTTGAAGGTCTGCAGCTCTTCTGTGCATTCGTCGCAGAGGCGTGCCTCGAGAAGACTGTCACCGTCTTGTGCACCAATCGCAGAGACGTGCCTCGAGCCCTGTACAAAGCGCCGCTTTTGACGTGGCAGGCGGTTTTATTACTGCAGATTGTAAACAGCTCATGTCTGCCTGTGTAAAACAAGACAGCATATCCCCTCGTTCATGTAAAAGCAGTTTACGCGATGGAGATGACGGTAACTGACAGCCTGGGTCGCAGTGCCGTGCTATCATTATAGCCGTCGTCTGGGTAGTCGAGCCGTATCCTTTTGTCAGAAGTTTAGACGTCAGGTTCATTGCAGGGTCTGACAGGTTCATCTCGGAGAGCACGAAGCGTTCCTCGTACGCTTTAATACCGCATTTGAAAGTGGATGTGTTTTACGCCATATAGGCGACGAAGCCCTCTGCTTTACGCTCTGAGGCGGCCTGGACATGCTGTACTTACGCGGATGGTCCTGAGAAGCTCTTGTCTTGCCTGCTTGATGGCTCAGAGGTCATCTCTTTATGCTGCCCCGCACCAATAAGTTGCGTATAATCATTCGGCGTATTTTTTATGCTTCTACACCAGGTAGACTCACCCGGAGAGTGATGCTTCCATGTGACTCGTGCCAAGGAAATAGTCTGGTTCCTCAGCACCTTCTCCATCCGATCCAGAATCTCTACTGGCTGCTCTGGATAGCTAATAGTGGGGCCCACCTCTATCTCTGATTGATCCAAAACGTACTAGGATCCACCACGTACCATCTCAACTGCGACACTTGAAATACGTTGTGCACTCCCTCCAATGCAGGTGGTAAGTCTAGTCTGTAAGCAACTATATCGACCCTTTCGAGAATACTGAAAGGTCCAATGAATCGCGGACTAAGCTTCCTGCCTACCGCAAAACGAATCGTGCCTCATGTCAAAGAAATCCTCAGAAACACTAAACCACCAACCTAGGACAAAACACAACCTTAAGAACTTAATCTATAATAAACAACCAATATCAAGCATAAAACAAAATACAAAACTATACCTCAAACTCCAAAGGTCTTTGGTGGCTATTGGCCCAACGTCGCTGTATGTTCTGTGCCACTCGAAGTCTGTCTCTGATCAGCTTAACCTTCTCCGTGGCATCCATAACCATCTCTGGCCCTAGCAAAACTCTCTATCCAACATCGACCCATAACAAGGGAGTATGACATCTTCGACCTTACAGAGCCTCAAATGGTGACATCTCTATACTAGTCTGGTAGTTGTTGTTGTAAGCAAACTCTACCAAATGGAGATGGACTTCCCAAGATCCCCCAAAATTTAGTACACAGGTACGCAATATATCCTCAAGAGTCTTAATAGTCCTCTCTGGCTGCCCATCAATCTAGGGTGATATGCAGTACTGAACTTTAGCTGGGTGCCCAAACTCGCCTGCAAAATTCTCCATAAATGAGAAGTGAAACGACTATCCTGATCCAAGACTATGCTGACGGAAACCCCATGTATCTTGACGATCTACCTTACATACATCTCTTTCAGCTTCTACGTAGACAAACCCACCTTGAAAGACAAAAAGTTGGCCGACTTGGTCAACCTGTCAACGATGACCAAAATTGCGTCTTTCCCTCATGGAGATTATGGAAGTCCGGACACAAAATCTATAGTAATATGCTCTCACATCCACTCTGGAATGGGTAATGGCTAAAGTAAACCACCTGACCTCTACCTCTCGGGTTTTACTTGCTGGCACATTAAGCATCTGGATACAAACTGTGCCACTTTACTCTTCATGCCATACCACCACACACTCTCTCGCATATCCCGATACATCTTGTTGGCACCTGGATCTATGGAATACTGAGAGCAATGTACTTCCTGCAATACCTCCTCACGCAGCTCCCCACTACGCACACATAATCTAACACCATGCCGCAAAGAACCATCCTCAACAATGGTAAAATTATCCTACAATCCTGCTCTCACCTGAGCTTTGATGCTCCTCAGAGATACATCCTCATACTGGTCTGCCTTGATCCTATCCATCAACTCTGAGTGTATCTGCAACCCCCATATCTGCATGGCAAAACCAGGAACTATCATCTCAATTTCTAAGCTCTCCAAGTCCTCCAACAAATACCGATCCTGGGTCAACAATATAGATACTGCATACCTACTCAAGGCATCAGCAACTAAATTGGCTTTTCCCGGATGATACTACAAAGATATGTCAAAATTCTTCATCAGTTCCAACCATCGATGCTGCCTCATGTTCAACTCCTTCTGAGTAAAAACGTACTTCAAGTTCTTGTGTTTTGTGTAAATCTCCATACGCTCTCCGTACAAATAGTATTTCCATAACTTCAAGGCAAAGATGACTATTGCCAACTCCAAATTGTGGGTATGAAAGTTCTTCTCATGAGGATGCAATTGCCTGGATGCATAGTCAATCACTTTTCTATTCTGCTGAAAAACATAACCCAGACCTTTTTCTGATGCATCACTATAAATAGTGAACCCTCTAGACCCAGATGGCAACATCAAAATAGGAGCAGACGTTAACCTCTTCTTCAATTCCTCAAAATCAATGTGGCACTCCTCTGTCCAAACAAACTCTGCATCCTTCCTGGTGAGTCTAGTCATCGTCTCGGCAATCCTTGAAAAATCTTGCAGAAACTTCCTGTAGTAGCCTACTAGACCCAAGAAACTTCTGATCTCTGCCACTGATCTCGGGGTCTTCCAAGACTCCACTGCTGCAATCTTCTTCGGATCCACTCAAATTCTATCACCAGTCATAACATGTCCTAAGAACTCCACCATGTCCAGGAAGAACTCACACTTGGACAGCTTACCACACATCTTCTCCTTCCTCAGTACATCCAACACAATATGCAAATGCTCCTCGTGCTCCTCCAGTATCTTCGAGTATATGAGTATGTCATCGATGAACACCACCACGAACTTATCAAGGCACTGGTGGAACACCTTGTTCATCAAATTTATAAATACCATCGGGGCATTAGTCAACCCAAACGATATTACCATGAACACATACTGGCCATACCGAGTCCTAAAAGCAGTCTTTGGAATGTCCTCCGGCTTCACTTTTACCTGGTGGTAGCCTGATCTCAAGTCTATCTTGGAAAACACCTGGGCACTACTTAACTAATCGAACAAGTCATCAATCCATGGTAACGGGTATTTATTCTTGATAGTGGGATTATTTAATGCCCTATAATCGATGCACATGCGTACTGATCCATCCTTCTTTGGTACAAATATACCGGGGCTCCCCACGGTGAAAAACTAGATCTGATAAACCCCTTATCCTACAATTCATCCACTTGCTTCTTCAGCTCGACCAACTAACTTTTGTTTACTCTATAGACATGTTATAAAATTAGTTCTGTACTTGGCACCAAGTCTATAGAGAATTCAATATCTTGATCTGGCGGCAATCCTAATAATTCCTCAGGAAACATATCCAAGAACTCTGTTATCGACGGATGCGATAACTCCTTGTCTTCCACTATAGCTCCACAAATAATGCCTTCTCTCTGCTCTACAGATCCTCTAGCAAACTTAAACTCAAACTCTGGATCTCCTGGCGGGCTAAACAAAATACTACCTCCTCTACAATATATACTAGCATGGTGCCTACTCAACCAATCTATCCCGAGTACAATATTGTAGCTCAGAAGTGGCATTATAAGTAGACACACACTCAGCTCTCGGCATCCCAAAGTAACTCTTCGATCCTTGTAAATATCACTAACCAGGATAATGCCTCTCCCGGTCATGATCTTGCAAGTCCTAAACAAAGACTCAGCTACCAAATGATGCTTTAGAGCAAAAGAAATAGATACAAAACTATGGGAAGTACCACTATCAAATAAAGCTAAAGCTGGAATAAAATAAAAAAGAACAGAACCTGTGATGACATCTCCGGTGGGCTCGGCCTCCTCGACCGTCATAGTAAAAGCTCATCCCTGACGTGCACTTCCCTGATGCTGGTGCTGGGCATAATGCTGCTATTGGGTCGGAAGCATCGGTCCCCTTAAATGTACTGCAGGTGGCCTCGCCTGTGTCCTCAGAGCTGGAGCTGCTCCCTAAACTGCACGACGAGGGTTGGAAGGACACTCTCTCAGTTGATGCCCCTCGGCACCATAATACAAATAAACTCCTAACCTCTTCCTGCAAACTTCCCAGATTGGCCGGGCTTCTTGCAGTAGTGGCTGGAAACTTGCTGTGACTGTCTCTACTATTGTTGTGCCTGGTAAAACGGTGCCCTAGCTGGATTCTGGTGCTGCTACGATTGCTGAAAAGGCCTGGACTGGAAATAAGGACGCTTAGCAGTCACTATGCTTCTATTAGCCCCCAGAAAAGAATCACGATCTCTCTTGGGTTTGAAGCCCAACTTTGGCTCAACCTTGTGTGCCTCCGCAAGTATCTCCAAATAGGTCTCATAGAAAGACGGAATGAGGATCTTCACTTCTCAGTTCAGACCCTCACGAAAATGGATAGCTCGAACCTCCGGCTCCCTCACAAAATACTCCGTACATCGCCTCAGCCTACCGAACTCTACGGCATACTCCTCTACAAACATGCTCCCCTAATTAAGGCTCTCAAACTATCTCCCTAAGTCTAACCTGTCCTCCCGAGCAATAAACTTTCTCTTGAAGAGGTCCTTGAATACTTCTCAAGACTGTCCCGCATCAGTAAGAAGTGGCTCATTCCTGAACCAAGTGTGGGCGATATCGAATAGCTAAAGTCCTACTGCCAAAACCTTCAGATCCTCGGCAAGATGATACACCCTCATGAGATGCTTAATATCCTTGATCCAATCATTAGCGTAGATGATGCCCTCAGTCCCCTTGAAGACCCAAGGTTCCAGCTTCTTGAAGTCCTGAACATTAACCGGCCGAAGCTGGGCAACCTGTGGAATAACCTGTTGCTAGACTGCTCTCTCTACTGCAGCAAGGGCAAACATATGAGCACTCTCAATGCCCTACCGTAATACGCTTGTCTGCCTCTGGTGTGTCTTGGACTGGGCCCTCTGAGCCTCCATTATCTCGCTAAACAATACGAACACCTGAGTTGCATCTGTCGATACGGAAGGTGGAGGTAGAAGTCCCTCAGATACAGCCGGAATAGTCCTCTGAGCTGGAGGTTGATCCTCGAACGCAGCTGATACGCCAATCACTAGAGAAGTGACTGGTGCAGGCCCTCAAGAAGTCGTAGATCTCTCAGAAAATGCTCCTCTCAGCTGTGATCTAGTCTTAGGGGCCATCCTGAGGCAAAGCGAAAGTAAATAATCGATATGGCATATGATGTAATGCATTCCAAGAAGGACAGTTAAAGATCAAATATCAATATCAAGGAAGAAGAGTTGAAATGAATTAAAAGAGTTCTTTTAGATGTGATTGTGTATTCTCAGCCTATAACCTATTTCCTATATTCTGGAACAAGATCATAATAGCACTCAAATAAGATCACCACTACGAATCGCACTAATTGTGACCTCGAAGACCAGCATGGGCCACCACTAAAAATGTATCACGACCTGCACCCGGTGTAGGGGCTTGAGTAGTGAACAACGTCCAGCCTACGCCGCAGCATCGGCGGTAGAACGCAGTTTGGATAAACTATCTATCTAGCAATGAAGATATAATAATACCAGTAATATAATATGAATACTCAATCACAGATCTATAAGATGGAACAAATTGCACGAATAAGATAAAAGAACTAAAGAGTCACAATACAGTTCACAAGACAAATAATATCCAATGAGGCAAAAAAATACTAATAACTGAGCTGAAGACAAATCTAGTACAAAAGAATCTAACTACTGTGCTACGAGTCCTGGGTCGTCTGTCTCAGTCAGGATAAGACCCTCCTGAGCCAAGGTCTCTGGCTCTAAGCCTACGATATCCTGAGGCCCGTAGTGAGTGGGGTACCACTCCTCAGTGTCATCTGGGAAAAATATATATAGTCAGGAAAGGAGCAAAGTATATCTCTAACAATAGTTCTAATAAATGATATAAACTATGTAATAGTAAATAGAGAGAATATACAAGATGTAATATAAAGGTACAAGAGATATGCAATAAAGGAATACTGAAAATAAATACAAGAATGAGCATCATAGAAATGAACAAGAAATACTACTACTAAGTGAGTGAGTACCAACTTTAACATATGATCGGCTTGGGAACTTGCACAAGGATAATGACCTAGTTAATCATACGTGCAGTATATGATTAACACTATTTAAGGAACAAGACATGCACAAGGAGGGTATGATCACATATCAACACTACATACTCTCTGATCCCGACTGGTATAGTAGGTCCAACCATGGTACATTATGACATGGGATTCCACAAGAAGGGCGCTGATCTTCTCATGAATCTATATCTGTATTTGTACAAGAAGAACAAGGAAATAAGACTTGCACAAGATACACCGTAAATATCAAGGAATAAAATCTTATTACAAGATTCGAATATACCAATCCGCGTAACCATCGTGTCAAAAAATCAAGGATATCTACACTAAATAGAAGAGACATAGATGATATCATGAATGAAAAACTATCAGAGAATGTACTTGCCTGAAATACAGTGAACAGTATTAAAGATGTCCGGTATGATACCTCGAAGACCTAAATAGAAAATATTATATTAATACAAGATTTTGGAATAAAAATAAGTTAAACTAGTCAACTTCTATGTAATAAAGCCATTTCTAAGTCAAAACAGTCAAACTAGGTCAACTCTATGTCAAGCTTGGTCAAACTAGTTGTTTCTAGGTTGTTTGAGTCTATCTCTAGGATATTGGATCCATACACTATGTAACTAGGTCATACTAGCTATACTAGGATACTAGAAAACCAACAAGATACCGTATCATAAGATACGTAATTTGTTAGATATAAAAATATTATAATATATACATACAAGATAAAATATATATCACTTCTAGCTAAACTAATGCTAAGTGGATATCTTGGCTATAAACCAAAAGTGGTATCACACCATCTACACTCCATCTTGATGTGCAAACTCGATACCTTGAGTAAAATCCAATACATTGACATTACCTTGGTATCACAAGGTAATTCAATATCTAACATATAACTACTACCCATACTCCTCACTATACACTAATATATTTTTAAACTTATAACAATACTATGGTAAACTATATACTAACATACCCCTTCGGATATTCAATATCCGTACCCAAGATATCTCACTCTCTTTACCTTGGTGTATCTCAAGGTAATCTAGAAATAATACTAACTAATATTAACTAGTGCTTATGCATATACATATCTTATATATACTATATACTAACTTATTAACAATATATACATAACCTACTAGCTTTTTAATATAAAATAATAACTTATATATATATATATATATATATATATATATATATATATATATATATATATATATATATATATATATATATATAACTTACTAGCTTATCAAATAAGCTAACTGGCTTATCGAACTGCTGTTGCTGCTTTCTGCTTCTGCTGCCGCTGCTGCTTTCTGCTTCTGCTGATTACTGCTGCTGCTTCTGTAAACCCCCTCGATTAATTCTATAGATAGTCAGGTATGGATTGGGAAAATTTTGGATTAGCAGCAGATGTTGAGGTTTAGGGTAGAGTTGCTTTTGTCTGTTATTTTATTAATTAAACCCTTGGTGCACTCTACCATTGTTTAATTATTCGGAGCCCAGTATTAGCCCATAAATTCTATCAGACTATTGTACTTCTGACTTGACTTGCCAATTTAGGCACTGGACTTTTCCGCCACATAAAAATCAAATCCGTTGTGCCTTAAATTAATCGCACAATTTCCCGAATCCTAAATTCCATATTTAATTCCGTATCGGACACCTGTGTCGTTACCCTCAATTTTGAGATACCAACTTAACCCGTTGAGCCGGACTAACTAAAGGGTCCAAGACTGACTCCAAGCCCCCACCATTTTTGACCTTTACGTTATTTCCAAATTTTGACCCCAAATGTCTCCATTTAATTTAAAAGCGCGGGACACTTTAATTCTATTTAAATCGGGGATACCAATTTTGACTAATCCTATTTTAATCTCCAATTAATCCCAATGTCCATTTAATTAAATCCATGCCCAACACACAACACCCCCTCACCATACAAATTACCAAACACCATTTTCTCTACATTTTTTTGTATCATTTTATGTGTTCGTGCAATTACCCAAATTTAAGGGGCTTAGTTGCAATTATTGAATTAGTTGTCCTCACCTCATTGGCCTAGGCCAAATGGAGAAGCCCTTCTCCTTTGACCAAGTTAAGGCCATCCCCATTCCCTCTCATTTGGATGAAGAAATTCCTTCATATGAAATCCTCAGCACCCATTCAAATTGGAGCATCCCTAACCACACACACACATCACCTTTCCCCTATAAAACCTCAACATCACCCATCACTTCTCCCAAGCCGGCCCTAATCCCAAAACCTAGGGAACCACATCCTCCTCTCTCTCTCCTCTCTCCCCCACCTAGAAAACCGAGCCTTCTTTTCTTTTTCTTCTTCCTTTCTTCTTCTTCTCCTCCTGCATTCTTCATCTCCTTTTATGGGATAGAAGATTCGAACCCTCTCCGGCCAGCTTCCTGTCGAGCCTAGCTCCGGCCAAACGTTCTCCGGCCTACTGAGATTGCCACAGCCTCCCCGCAGCTCGCTATCGACACCCCGGCGGCCGAGTATAACCCGCAACCGCCACTCCAGAGCCAACCGCAGCTCAGGTCCTTCTCCGGCCTACTGCATTTCAGTCGAACGCCGTGGCTGATCTCCATCCGACCCGATGTTCGAGCGCAGCTCTGACGAGCTGCAACCCGTGCCGAGATACCAGCTGTTATCCGGCGAACTTCCTCCGCCTAGCCCATTCTCCAACCGCTGAGTCGAGCCACTACTCCGGTCGGGCAGCTCCGGCCAATCTCTATCCGCTGGGTCGAGCCACTACTCCGGTCGGGAAGCTCCGGCCATTCTCCAACCGCTGAGTCGAGCCACTGCTCTGATCGAGCAACTCTGGCCTTCCTCCATTTTCTGGCCGCCTGCTGCCCCGACATCGTCGACTTAACCGACTGTCACCTTCCGACATCCCTGTTCATTCTCCGGCGGCTGAACCACATCCATTCACGTCGACAGCCACCGCGTATTTTAGGGCCACGGCGTACTAACCGACTCGCCTCCACTGCAGATTCTTTGGCCTAGATCTATTCTCCGGCCAACTGCCCATTCTCCAACCTGCCATCACCCCTACGAGCCGCTACACCCATGAGCCGGCCACCAGACGGTGATCCACCACCATCAACACCATCTCCGCTAGCCACGCTGTCACGACCCTGACTCATCCCTGACTTCACCGAAGCAGCCCCCTCGACCACCCTGCCTGAACTCCTTCCACACCACCATCGTCATCATCCCTACACCACCCATGGGAAGCACCTGAAACTGTACTATAAGCTGTAGGATTTGAACTCGGCTGCTCTTACCGCGATGTGGCAACTTGAATGTGCATCCAGAGCTGCCATGGAGAATGGAACTGAAGAAGGATTCAGTGCTTCCTCAGAAGAGACTTGAGGATCAGATGGCTCCTAGCATGACGGCTTTGTTTGTTAGAGTTGAAGAACCAGATGTCTCTTTGGATACACGAAACGATCCGGAGGATAACCGAGGACGAGGGCCAACAACGGTAGATTTTATTCCACAGCAGCAAGGAGAAGCTATGGATCAAGGTAAACACTCCCCCTCTCCATGTGTATTATATTATTGTATAATGTTATATAGAACGTAGTTACTTTAGGACTGTAGGGTTTACGTATGATATATTGAGATTATGGTTGATAAAATACTAGACGTGAGATCTCATATGGTTTGGTGCAGCTTGATGGTTATTGAGGAAGCATGATTAAAATTATGGTGAAATAGTGTGTGACAACAAAACTTTGGTTTAATCGAGCCTTAGGATTGGTGAAAGCTATTTTAAGTTTTATGGTTTATTGTATATGCATTGAGTTGGGATGGAAATGATATAGATTATGTGAGGGTTATGAATGCATCAAGTTTTAGGGTTTGATATTGTCACGACCCGCACCCGGAATTTGGGCATGAGTCGTGGGTACGTCCAGCCTACGCCGCAGCATCGGCGGTAGAACGCTGTCTAGGTCACAACATAGTTTATCCTGTCAATAGTCTCAACTCCGTACGGAGGACAATGATAAAATAAACCACAGTTCTATAATATACTCAACTTCCAAATCTTAGGCCTGGAATGATACAGCTAGTGTTACTCTGTTCTCAGTCCCCTATCTAACTCCTCACATTCCTCACTCAAACTCATTGATACTCACTATACCTTACACCCCACAAGTTCTACACTCAGGTATTGGCAGCTACCTACTGTACCAACCTCTTACTAAATACCAACTGACCTCACACAATATGCAATGGGTGACTGATACACTAAGTATGCATATTGCACACACTGAACACACAGTTCTACTCACAGTTCTCCCACCTAGCTAATACACAACTACACAACACTAGTTACATAGACACTGCTCCCTCTCATAACCTTACTGATACTGCTATGCCCCAAAACCACACACAAGTCACTGATACTCACACAGGAACTCAGGGACACAGACACTGGTTCACTAGACACTAGGTTCTAGGATACATACACAGACATTATGATCTGTACAGGAAAATGTACAGCTGCACACTGCCCCTTACTCTCAGAATCTGATACCCCTTCTTTGGCACTGCACAGTTCACACATAGATACATCCCCTGTTCACTGCACACAGCCAATTCACATAGGTTCTAGTTTAACTCACTCCACACACACATATATAAGACTGATACACAAACACACACATATATTGATATCTGCACATTTACACACCTAGATTACTGATACATTCTGCACTCACAGGCACTGTACACACAGGATACATCTAACCTCACTGCACACACACAAGAATTAATTCCTGATACACTACCCTCTACACTCTCCCTCATCTACACACACAGCCACCCCTAAAATTCCTAGCTTACCTTAACTCACAAGCACACACAATCTGCACACAGCACAGCACAGAAATCTGCACGCACACATTAACTGAGACACACAGAATCACACATGAATCCCGACTGCACAGGTAAACACACACACAACTCTAACAGTAACCATCTACTCACCTAATCTAATACACAGTACACATCTACCTTATGTTGAGACACACACAACAACATGCCCATGTATACTGATACACACTAAATCTAACCCAGAATTCTCCAACCCGACTGAACAGGGAATTCTGCCCCCCCCCTTGACTGTGCACAGGCACAAATTCACTGAGGCACAGAACTCTCTCAACCCGTCTGCACATAACCAATGCACAGTGAACACCTATTCTATTACAACATAGCCCACAAGACTCGACTCCCCAGGAATCAAAACAACCACATATCTACCCCTATGCATATATATATATACATACAGATTCCTATATCAAATATGCAGAATTTAACTAACAGATACGTTCCTAATAACATATCATCAAACATGTGAAGGGCATGAACGAATCCCACATCAAGAACTCCAAAAACCCAGACCTAAACCCTAAATCATAATCAAATCTATACGTATGAGAGTGAGATCAGCCTATATACCCAATTCTAGGGTTAGGGTTCCTGAATTAATTGGAAAAACAATTGTTGGGGACCCTTATCCTAACCAAAACCCTAAATTCGAACTACACACAATTGGGTGGGTTCCTAAAGGGCCATGAACATCTGAAAACAGGAATTAAAGGAATAAAACTAGAGTTTTACCTGCAGGGGAAGGTTTCTTCAACGAGGCTCTTCTTCTCCAAGGCTCCCTGACCCACGTTCTTTGCTTCTCTTGCTTTGGAGGTGGAGAAAATGGAACCTAGGGTTAGGGTTTCGAATTTTTGGAGTGGGGAGATGGATTTCTCTAGTGGAGGCTAGGGTTTCTCCTGTTTACATGAATGATGGCTTTGCGAGAGGCTTCTTTTTATATTAAACCTAGGTTTAGGGTTTCTATGCCTAGTTTTTTTAGGTTAAACCCCTTGGCCCTCTCATGTAGAACCTAATAGACTCAGGTTAAGTCAGTCTAGGGTTTTGAGGGTTCACCCTAATTTTAAATTCTAGGGTTTTGCTAGAATAGGGTTTTCTAACTAGGGTTTACTCATTAGGGTTGTCCTAATGGATTTCTAGGGTTAGACCTAAAACTAAATATTATTAACAATATATAATAGTTATAAAACTCAGCAAATAATTTAATACATAATTATTTTAAAATAGTTAAATTACACAAATGCCCTTATATGGAAAAGTGGTAGTGACAAGTCTACCCTCCTAAAAGAAATTTCGTCCTCGAAATTGGACTGAACTACAACAAGAATGAAATCAGAAAAGGAATATACCTCAAGTCTGGAAGAGATAAGGGTATTGCTCGCGCATCTCGTCTTCTCTCTCCCAGGTCGACTCCCCTGGAGAGTGATGTCTCCACGCTACGCGAACCAAGGGAATAGTTTGGTTCCGCAACACCTTCTCTCTGCGGTCCAAGATCTCTACGGGCTGCTCAGGGTAGCTGAGCGTCGGACCAACCTCAATCTCCGAGTGATCAAGTACGTGACTAGGGTCTGCCACGTACCGTCTCAGCTGCGACACGTGAAACACATTATGCACTCCCTCCAATGCAGGCGGCAAGTCCAGTCTATATGCCACTGCACCTACCCTCGCCAGAATACCGAAGGGTCCAATGTAGCGTGGGCTAAGCTTCCCTCCTCTGCCAAAACGAATCGTTCCACGCGTCGGAGAAATCCGTAGGAAAACTAGATCGCCAACCTAAAACAACAGTCTCAACATGCAGTCTAAACAAACAAACTAACACAACCAGAAAACAACAATCTATACCTGAAACTCAAGGGGTCTACGGTGGCTGTCGGCCCAATGCCGCTGTCTGTCCTGCGCCACTCGCAGTCTGTCTCTGATGAGTTTCACCTTTTCTGCTGCATCCACGACCATTTCTGGTCCTAGCAAGGCTCTCTCTCCAACGTTGTCCCACGATAGCGGTGTACGACACCTCCGTCCATAAAGAGCCTCAAATGGTGACATCTCGATGCTGGCCTGGTAGCTGTTGTTGTAAGCGAACTCTACCAGGTGCAGATGATCCTCCCAAGAACCTCCGAGATCTAGAACGCAAGTGCGTAGCATATCCTCGAGAGTCTGAATAGTCCTTTCAGACTGCCCGTCTGTCTGGGGGTGATATGCGGTACTGAACTTGAGCTGAGTGCCCAAGCTAGCCTGCAGACTCCTCCAGAAGTGGGAAGTGAAACGACTATCCCGATCCGAGACGATGCTCACAGGAACTCCATGAAGTCTAACAATCTGTCGTACGTACATCTCTGCTAGCCTCTCTGTCGACGTGCCCACTTTGAAAGGTAAGAAATGGGCTGATTTGGTCAACCTGTCCACGATGACCCAAATCGCGTCCTTCCCTCCTGGAGAACGTGGAAGCCCTGAAACGAAATCCATGGTCACGTGCTCCCATTTCCATTCTGGAATCGGTAAAGGTTGAAGCAAACCTCCTGGCCTCTGCCGGTCTGCCTTTACCTGCTGGCACACTAGACACCGAGATACGAAGCGTGCTACCTCGCGCTTCATTCCATACCACCATACGTGCTCCCTCAAGTCTCGATACATCTTGTTGGCACCGGGATGCATCGAGTACTGAGAGCGGTGTGCCTCCTGCAAAACCTCCTCTCGCAGCTCCCCGCTAGGTACACATATCCTCGTGCCGTGCCGTAGAGAACCGTCCTCTGCGATAGTGAAGTCGTCTGACAAACCCATCTGAACTTGGGCTCTGATACTCCTCAGAGTCTCATCCTCGTACTGCGTAGCTCTGATCCTGTCCATCAGTTCTGACTGTATCTGTAATCCCCACATCTGAATCTCAGCACCGGGAACTAACACTTCAATCTCCAAGCTCTCCAAATCAGCCAATAAATGTCTATCTGTCGTCAAGTACATAGCCATCGGATACCTGCTCAAGGCATCGGCGACTACGTTAGCCTTCCCTGGATGGTACTGCAATGAGATGTCGAAGTCCTTCATCAACTCCAACCACCTCCTCTGTCTCATGTTCAGCTCCTTCTGTGTGAATACGTACTTCAAGCTCTTGTGGTCTGTGAAGATTTCTACACGCTCTCCGTACAGGTAATGTTTCCACAGCTTTAGAGCGAAGATAACTGCTGCTAACTCCAAATCGTGGGTGGGGTAGTTCTTTTCATGAGGGCGTAACTGCCTGGAAGCATAGGCAATTACCTTCCCGTGCTGTTGAAGAACACATCCCAAACCCTTCCCTGAAGCATCACTGTAGATGGTAAAACCACCTGTCCCTGATGGCAACGTCAAAATTGGAGCTGTCGTCAACCTCTTCTTCAGCTCATCAAATGCAGCCTGGCACTCCTCTGTCCAAACAAAATCCACGTCCTTCCTAATCAGTCTGGTCATCGGCGCTGCAATCTTGGAGAAGTCTTGTACAAACCTCCTGTAGTATCCTGCAAGCCCGAGAAAACTCCTGATCTCAGCTACCGAACTGGGGGTAGCCCACGACTCTACTGCCTCGATCTTCTGTGGGTTAACCGAGATTCCGTCACCCGATACCACATGCCCAAGAAATTCGACCTTGTCAAGGAAGAATTCACACTTAGAGAGTTTCCCGTATAGCTTCTCCCTCCTGAGAGTCTCTAAGACCAATCTCAGGTGCTCTTCGTGCTCCTCCGGTGTCTTAGAGTACACAAGAATATCGTCGATGAACACCACTACGAACTTATCAAGGTACTGGTGGAACACCTTGTTCATCAAGTTCATGAATACTGCCGGCGCATTGGTTAAACCAAATGGCATCACCATGAACTCAAACTGGCCGTATCTGGTCCGAAAAGCTGTCTTCGGCGTGTCTTCTTTCTTCACCTTCACCTGGTGATAACCTGACCTCAAATCAATCTTTGAAAACACCCTCGCCCCGCTCAACTGGTCGAAAAGATCATCTATCCTCGGCAGCGGGTACTTGTTCTTGATAGTGATATTGTTCAAAGCTCTATAATCAATGCACATGCGCACCGTGCCGTCCTTCTTCGGTACGAACAATACCGGAGCTCCCCATGGTGATGAACTGGATTTGATGAAGCCTTTGTCCTGCAGCTCCTCAACTTGCTTCTTCAGTTCTGCCAGCTCGCTGTTGTTGACTCTATAGACATGTTGTGAAATGGGCTCCGCTCCTGGAACCAAGTCTATAGAGAATTCAACATCTCTGTCTGGCGGCAAGCCTGGCAACTCTTCTGGAAATACATCCAGGAACTCCGCTATCAGAGGATGTGGCAACTCCTCTTCTTCCGCCCTGGCTCCGCAAAATGTGCTCCTGCTCTGTTCTGCTGCTGCTCTGACGACCTCAAACTCCGGCTCTCCTGGTGGTCTAAACAATACTCTGCCTCTATAACAATCTATAGTAGCATGATGCCTGCTCAACCAGTCCATTCCGAGTACAATATCGTACCCCGGAAGTGGCATGACGAGTAAGCTCACGCTCAAGTCTCGGCCTCCTACTGACACTCTCCGGTCCTTGCAGTGATCACGGACTAGGATAATACCTCCTCCAGTCATGATCTTGCAAGTCCTAGCTAATGGTTCTGTGTCTAAATGATGTCGAAGTGCATATGATATAGACACAAAACTATGGGAAGCGCCAGAGTCGAATAAGGTAAATGCAGGAATACAATCGAGAAGAACCGAACCTGTGATCAAGTCTCCTGCTGGCTCGATCTCCTCGACTGCCATGGCGTATGCTCGCCCCTGGGGTGCACCTCTCTGCTGCTGATGCTGGGCGAACTTCTGATTTTGCGGTGGAAGTGGTCCCCTCTGTTGTTGGCCTCCTGGTACGGTAGGTACCCTGCCTCGTCCTCTCTGGGCGGCTGCTCCACCCTGACCTGGACGAGTCCGAATGGTAGGGCAATCCCTCAGCTGATGTGTCGTCGATCCGCAGGACAAACATGAGCCCAATCTATGCCTGCAGATATCTCTAGTATGTCCCATCTTCCCGCAGTACGCACACTGGATGGCGGGCTGAGTCTGCCTCTGCTGCTGTTGCTGAACCTGCCCTCGAGCTGGTGCCTGGTGCTGTTGCTGAGAGTGCCTCTGCTGCTGCTGAAAGTGTGGACGCTTGCCTGTTTCCGCACTACTGTTTGCTCCTCCGGTAACATCGTGTCCCCTCTTGGGTCTGAGGTCCAAGTCATCCTCGGCTACTTGTGCATCCATCAATATGCCCTCATAGGTAGCTGTGCGACGTCCCGACGTGCGAGACTTGATCTCTCTTGTCAGCCCCTTTCTGAATTTTCGGGCCCTGTCCCCCGGATCTCTAATCATCGACGGCGCGAAGCGGCTCAGACGGCTAAACTCCGCGGCATACTCGTCGACGGACGAGCTCCCCTGGGCTAAGTCATGGAACTGACTCTCCAAAGCTCCCAGTGCGACATCAGGAAAGAACTTTTCTTTGAAGACCTCCTTGAAAGCCTCCCAAGTGAGTCCCCCGCGCAAGAGTCTCGGCTCCGTGCGAAACCACGTCAAGGCAATGTCGAACATCTGGCTGCCAGCGGCCTCGATCTGGAGCGCCTCTGGAATCTGCGCCAAACGCAAGTTCCTCTCGATGTCCTCTAGCCAATCATTGGCGTAGAGTATCCCTTCTGTCCCCTTGAACTCCCGAGGCATCATCCTCTTGAAGTCCACAATGGTGCCCGGCCTCTGTTGTTGCTGACCAGGATGTTGCTGCTGCTGAGTGACTCTCTCCACAGCCTGGAGAGCCACTTGGTGAGCATTCTCCATGTTCACCCTCATCATCTCTGTCTGGGCCTGATGTGCCTCAGCCTGCACTCTCTGGGCCTCTGCCGACGTCCTCTGGGCATCGACCATGCCCTGTATCAAAGCGAACATCTGTGCCCCATCGACGGGCACACCTCCTGGGTGCTGAGCTGGTGGTGGTGGAGGTGGTGGTGCCGTCGTAGCTGTGGGGACCCTCTGAACTGGTGGTGGAGGACCCCCGAATGCTGCAGACACTCCCACCTGTCCTGGAGATGTAGGAGGTGCTGCTGATGTCTGTCCGGCAGCGCGAGAGGTGGCAGACCTCTCTGTATCTGCTGCTCCGAGTCTCTGTGATCTTCTTGGCGGCATCCTGAAGACAGACCGAAAGATTCAATTAAGGCAATAGGTATGATATCAAGGAAGGACAGAAAAATTTCTAAAGGAATTAATCATTAAGAATAGTATCATAAGAATCAGAATTCCCTAACTGTGATTGAGCATATCCTTGGCCTAATTCCTATTTCCTAAAACAGTCTAAGACTATGACTCGACCTGCATGGGCCACCACTAAAAACGTGTCACGACCCGCACCCGGAATTTGGGCATGAGTCGTGGGTACGTCCAGCCTACGCCGCAGCATCGGCGGTAGAACGCTGTCTAGGTCACAACATAGTTTATCCTGTCAATAGTCTCAACTCCGTACGGAGGACAATGATAAAATAAACCACAGTTCTATAATATACTCAACTTCCAAATCTTAGGCCTGGAATGATACAGCTAGTGTTACTCTGTTCTCAGTCCCCTATCTAACTCCTCACATTCCTCACTCAAACTCATTGATACTCACTATACCTTACACCCCACAAGTTCTACACTCAGGTATTGGCAGCTACCTACTGTACCAACCTCTTACTAAATACCAACTGACCTCACACAATATGCAATGGGTGACTGATACACTAAGTATGCATATTGCACACACTGAACACACAGTTCTACTCACAGTTCTCCCACCTAGCTAATACACAACTACACAACACTAGTTACATAGACACTGCTCCCTCTCATAACCTTACTGATACTGCTATGCCCCAAAACCACACACAAGTCACTGATACTCACACAGGAACTCAGGGACACAGACACTGGTTCACTAGACACTAGGTTCTAGGATACATACACAGACATTATGATCTGTACAGGAAAATGTACAGCTGCACACTGCCCCTTACTCTCAGAATCTGATACCCCTTCTTTGGTACTGCACAGTTCACACATAGATACATCCCCTGTTCACTGCACACAGCCAATTCACATAGGTTCTAGTTTAACTCACTCCACACACACATATATAAGACTGATACACAAACACACACATATATTGATATCTGCACATTTACACACCTAGATTACTGATACATTCTGCACTCACAGGCACTGTACACACAGGATACATCTAACCTCACTGCACACACACAAGAATTAATTCCTGATACACTACCCTCTACACTCTTCCTCATCTACACACACAGCCACCCCTAAAATTCCTAGCTTACCTCAACTCACAAGCACACACAATCTGCACACAGCACAGCACAGAAATCTGCACGCACACATTAACTGAGACACACAGAATCACACATGAATCCCGACTGCACAGGTAAACACACACACAACTCTAACAGTAACCATCTACTCACCTAATCTAATACACAGTACACATCTACCTTATGTTGAGACACACACAACAACATGCCCATGTATACTGATACACACTAAATCTAACCCAGAATTCTCCAACCCGACTGAACAGGGAATTCTGCCCCCCCCCTTGACTGTGCACAGGCACAAATTCACTGAGGCACAGAACTCTCTCAACCCGTCTGCACATAACCAATGCACAGTGAACACCTATTCTATTACAACATAGCCCACAAGACTCGACTCCCCAGGAATCAAAACAACCACATATCTACCCCTATGCATATATATATATACATACAGATTCCTATATCAAATATGCAGAATTTAACTAACAGATACGTTCCTAATAACATATCATCAAACATGTGAAGGGCATGAACGAATCCCACATCAAGAACTCCAAAAACCCAGACCTAAACCCTAAATCATAATCAAATCTATACGTATGAGAGTGAGATCAGCCTATATACCCAATTCTAGGGTTAGGGTTCCTGAATTAATTGGAAAAACAATTGTTGGGGACCCTTATCCTAACCAAAACCCTAAATTCGAACTACACACAATTGGGTGGGTTCCTAAAGGGCCATGAACATCTGAAAACAGGAATTAAAGGAATAAAACTAGAGTTTTACCTGCAGGGGAAGGTTTCTTCAACGAGGCTCTTCTTCTCCAAGGCTCCCTGACCCACGTTCTTTGCTTCTCTTGCTTTGGAGGTGGAGAAAATGGAACCTAGGGTTAGGGTTTCGAATTTTTGGAGTGGGGAGATGGATTTCTTTAGTGGAGGCTAGGGTTTCTCCTGTTTACATGAATGATGGCTTTGCGAGAGGCTTCTTTTTATATTAAACCTAGGTTTAGGGTTTCTATGCCTAGTTTTTTTAGGTTAAACCCCTTGGCCCTCTCATGTAGAACCTAATAGACTCAGGTTAAGTCAGTCTAGGGTTTTGAGGGTTCACCCTAATTTTAAATTCTAGGGTTTTGCTAGAATAGGGTTTTCTAACTAGGGTTTACTCATTAGGGTTGTCCTAATGGATTTCTAGGGTTAGACCTAAAACTAAATATTATTAACAATATATAATAGTTATAAAACTCAGCAAATAATTTAATACATAATTATTTTAAAATAGTTAAATTACACAAATGCCCTTATATGGAAAAGTGGTAGTGACAGATATAATCGTTCCAAGATATTGATGGACATGGAGGAGCAGGTGATTGATTGGAAAATATTGTGCAATATCAAACCATTAGTCATTCTTTGAGAACTGATAAATAATGTTGAACTTAAATGAGTAGTAGTTATTGTGAAATGGTTAAGGTTATATATAATTGAGGGTTTTAATAAATAAGTATTATTTATTTATTTCGAGAATGATAGTGAATGTGCATATCAACGTCTGTGAACACTGAGGTGAAACTGAGGATATGATCAGTGTTATATTAATGGAATAACGTGATGAATACAGTAAGACTGAGGAATAGTAATAAAATTGATCGAGGATTAGTTTTAAGATAAATGATAGCTGATTGTATATGATCGAGGATTGTTCTGATGGTATTAAACAGGTGTTTGATTGTATTTGTAAATAACCCTTAGTCAACCTGGGTTAACCCTCTAGCGTCGTGTCCCTGTAAGTTATAGCTGAGTGGAATATATGATTAGATGTGTGTCACATCTTATTTCAGTCTCGTGATAGTTATTGATTTAAGCTTGTATCTCATCTCTAGGTACTACGGGACCTGAGGACTTGGACGTGGTACCGGATCCCCGTCATCAGCAGCCGGACACAGGCAAGTGTACCTTACTACCCTGTATTTTAGATTTTAGATATTTATTGTTTCTTTACATACATTGTGCACGTATTTATGTTTACGTTCGATACTTTGCGTCCGGATCACAACCGGGTGCAGACGTTCGTCGTAACCTTTTAGAATGATTGTTAGATGTTCGTAACACCTCGATGTACGTACTTGAGTAAATCGATACCCCATGACACACTCATACACTGTGATGATGCCAGATTCCTGTATCCTGATACTGACATCATGACCCGAGATTGGGACGACCTTAGGGTCGCGTCTGTTGAGTATATTATGTGTGTTGAGACTGTTAGATAGAGGTTCAGGCTTAGCGCACCATCGTTGACCGCTTGGGAAGGGGAAGATAGTTACTAGACGTTTGGGCTCCTCTGCATGCGCTTATATATGTATATGTAGTGATCCTGTATTCTAGAGTAGTGTATCACCCGTGTGACTCTGTGCTCGGAGCTACGGTACGCCCCGTGTGTCTTTATGTTTGGAGCTACGGTTTTATTTTAGATAGCCCACGCGTCAAACATTGTCTTCAAACTGTGTCACACTTGTTTGGTTATGATAGCGTACCCTATCGTTGCACTTTTACTTTCTATTATACTTAGCATGCTGTATTTTTGTACCTTGTTACGTCCCTCTGAGGACCTGGTCCCCTACCAGTTTTGCAGCATAGACGATTACGGAGCATTTGGAGTTGTTGATGGAGTGGCATGTCTTGCAGGCACTGTACCAGGTACTCATATCATTTCTACCGACATTATGGTTACATTATTCTTATTGATTATTCATTTGCTGTTGTAGCCTAGTTTTGTAGACTCATCTCTTCTCGAGTCTATTCGAGTTTGTGTGTTATTGGGCGGCCGACTTTAGCATATATAGCTCTTTCTTGTATACTGCTGTACATTGTGGATTAAGACATAGAGGTTTATATTTATGGGATATCTAGATAGTGCCCCTTTATATTATACAGCTTATACGTATTCGAGTCAGACCAGAGTCTGGTCAAATATGTAGCTGGCGTGTCACGTATTCCTGGTCCTACGCATTTTGGGGCTGGGGCGTGACAGCTTCTGCTGCGGCTTCTGCTTTCTGCTTCTTCTGCTGCTTCTGCTTCTTATTTTTAATGCTTCTGCTGCTGCTGCTTGTGCTTACTGCCGCTGCTACTTTTTAGTGCTTATTCTCACTGCTTTCCATTATTTTTTCTCACTGCTTTCCATTGCTTTTCTCCCTATTTTTTATTGTTTTCTTTACTGTTTCTATGGTTTCTTCTTTCCTCAATCTCACATATATATACACACACACACACACACACACACATATATATACATCTACACACAATTATATATATATATATATATATATATATATATATATATATATAATACTATATATATATATATACATATATCTGACGCTAGAGATGCACATGAATATGAATTCCTACTCTCCCATGATCACCAACACATCAATAAGAATTATAGTACATACATATAAATATATATATACATATATCTCATATAATAATTATAATTATAGTATTATAATATCTATAACCAAGGCAATTGAATTAAAATATAAAGGAACAAACACGTGAAGTGCATCGCACCCGTATCACACTAGATCTATGATATGCTTGCGATACGGCTCCACCACACAACCAAATGTATCCCATAGGACACAAGCAAGTCTAAAATCATAATTATGAACAACTCGAATAGCTAGCTACTCAACTACATGTCCGTGTCAAAATATGACATGCTCAAACCTACGTGTCGGAATAAAACCTCCAAATCAATCCGTATCTCCAAATTGTCAGGATACGGCCTATACGTATCCAATTATGGATACAATATTATCCACACAACCAAACACATGTCAATTTGGTCTAATTGACCTATTGACAAACACAAGTTGTGTCAATCTCAGAATTCCTCCAAAATTGACACAAAACACCACATAACTTTCTCCATAGACCTTCTATGAACCTAATTCCAATTCTTATGGGTAGTCTTAGCATATGAGGTGGTTCCTAATGATAAAATCAGATTTAAGTCTTATTAGAGGGGAAAAACTAAATTGTACCTATTGGGAGATGGATTTCCAATAAAACCTCTAAATTGAGTGAAAATAGCCTTTAACTTGTAGATCCTTGCTCCTCCTTGTAGATCATTGCTTCCTTCTTGTAGATCCTTACTCTAGTAGCCTCCAATGATGATTTAGAAAGAAATTAGAAAGAAATTTGGGTAGAATTTGATGTGGGAATGTAGAAATTTGGAAGAGAAAATTCTAGATCTAGATTTAAAATAAAAAAATAAAGAGAGGGAGTTTTTCCTCCATCTATACTATGGCCAGCCCCTTCCCCCTTCCCCAAGTTACTATAAAATATCTAAAATACCCCTTGGGGCTTTCATGAAAAAAATAATTAAGGAGGGAAGGTTCTAGTCTAATTGGTTTAACTTAATTAATTATCCTCCTAATGATTGAGCTTCTTATTGGGCTCAATTCTAACTAGAATTAAATGTTGGTCCATGGATCTAATCTAAACTAGTTAGGTCCACTAACACAAGTCCAAAATAATATACTAACATCTAACAATAAATAAATAATACAATAAATAAATTTACAACATCCATAATATTTAATTAATTATGAAATAACCAAAATACTCTTTCTTAGAAATTATGGCAGTGACAGTTTGTGTGCTCTTCGGATCAAAGGCACATATGTACCCTATTTCACAAATAGTGGATTAACTCCGAGCAATAGTTCTCGGTCCGGAACTAGTCCTCCACGAGCGAAATTAGGATAAAATTTTCAATATTTGAGTTTGCTCTTCTAAACATTACTTATACTCTATGTACACTCTGATTATTACTTATTACTGCAGTTTATAAGTTGGCCTTAGACTTAAATTTTTTATTGGGTGATTTTATTCCGCTGCATATATACACACTCTATTCACTGCCCTCCCTCTAGAGTTGTCATTCGATCCTACAAGTGGTATCAGAGCGTGTTCTCTTTATATAGAAATTACTAATACCATTTGCTCCCACAATTCGTATCAGAACAAGTACTCTCTGAATTAGTTTTTGATACCAATTGTTCCTTCAATTGCTATCAGAGCTCTGTTATCTTTTATAGGAATCACATCCTAGAGTAGACACATGGCAACTTTGGAATCTATTTTCACTAGTGAAGGTCAATATCCAGATAGGCCACCCCTATTTAATGGCACCAACTACACACAGTAGAAAGCACAAATGAGTATGTTCTTAAAATTACTAGACTTTGATTTATAGCTCTGTATTGTAAATGACTACAAAAAGCCCACTGTCACCACCACTATCACTTCTAATATAGTTGACAAATCTTATGGTCACTACATAAAGGAAGAAAATAATGCGCTAGTTTTCATGCAAAGGCAATATATGCTCTTTATTGTGCATTAAATGATAATGAATTCAATCTCATCTCTAACTGTTCAATAGAAATTCCCTGAAGCTACTTTTGAGAACATGCACGAAAGAAAAGCAAATAACTTCGAAGAAGAAGGAAGTCCTAAACAAGTGGCAAACGAGTACTTTATGGCATTGACTGGTGAAGAACACAACAATCCTCTTTTTGAAGAAGGTGAATTCTCCAATGAGATACCTTGTCATGCTGCAGATGCTTACCCAATGATATTACACAACAATCCTCTTTTTGAAAAAGATGATGTCTCATGTGAAAGCCCTTGTCATACCACTGATGTGTGTCGAATGGCATTTTCAAATGAGGTACAAGATAATTCTTTTTCTAATGAAAATGAATATTCTTATGATGAATTATCTGACGCTTTTAATGATTTATTTGAAGAATATAAGAAGCTTAAAAATAATTATAAGCTTGCTAGAAATGAGATTAAAATAGATAAGATTGAGAATGAAAGCCTTTCCTCTTTACTAAATAAGACACTCTTCAAATAACATGGATAAAATTTCTTCTCTGAAATTAAGCTTGGATGATGCTCTTGAGTGTATTGAAAAGAATACACAAGAATATGAGAAGCTCAACGAAACTAACCAATCAGAAAAGAAAAAATTTAATATTATTGTTCAAAGAGTAGATACACTCACTGTCATATATGATGATCAATGTTCTAACTCTAAAAATTACAGATTAGATTTGGGAAACAGGTAATGGAACCTATGACTCAGTCACACGTGATTCTTCATAAAGTCGCATACGGCAGATCAATTACAAAAGAAGCAAGCAAAGTCGAAGCTTCACACAACACGTTGTTTACTACAAGTATCCACGCAAGACACAACACGCCACATTACATAGTCATACTCACCATATTGCTCCTAACAATAATGTCCATGCTATATGTCACTATTTTGGACAGAAATGATATTTCACATCAATGTCGGACTAGAAAGTTGGTTGATATGAACAAATTTATGTGGGTGCCTAAAGCTAACCATTATGGATCCAAAACTACTTGGATACCAAAGTCCTCGCCTAATGTTGCAGGTGAAGCTTCTTGTCTCGAAATATAGCACCTAGGAGAATGTTGGTGGTTGCAAAGCTACAAAGTTCATCTTCCAAGCAAATTTACCAACATAAGTGTGGCAACGAAAGCTACTTTGGTAACATGATAAAAAATTCTTTTTAAATGGCTAAATTATAGATCAAGCATGCTTTTAATCTTCAATTATTAATAAGATACTAGCATGCTTAGTTAATTCTTATTATTTCATCTAGCATGACTAGTGTTTGATTTTTTAGATATTTTATTGACTATTGTGTATGACAAAATAGTTGAGCTAGCTTATTTTTTCTTTACGAGATCTCGGCTCTTCGGAATGGTTGGAGAGAGCCCCTAATTTTTTTGAAGAAGAAAGGTTTGATGCTTTTGAATCCATTGTATTAATTTTACTTCCTACTCGCAGTATGATCTTAATGATCTCAACTCATGATTTAATTCCTATGTAATTAGCTATGGATTTGAATTATATGTTCTTTGTGCTCTTTTATGATATGAGATTACCTTTATTTAGTGCATATTTTCTAGTATATATCTTTCGTCTTTGTGAAATAAGATTTACGATATTTGCTTCAAATTTGTTAACTCTGAACATCATTTTGCTGATATCTTTACTAATCCCCTAGCCAAGAATCGTCTCAACTTTATTTGTCAAGAATTAGGGATTCTGAATTTAAATGATGTAAGAAGATTTAAATTGCTTGAAATTGTTTTAAATCTAAGTTCTGTAAAAGTGAAAATTATTTTTGGTACAAGTCGAAAGGGTCCTTCTATCATAGAGGTTTAAATAGCCTTAAGCGACATGGTATTTACGTGTCTTCGGACCCCCTCTAGCTGGGATCCGGCTGCTACAGCTTACCCAAGATGATCGGGACTTTATAGAATCATGATTTGTTAAGGTCTTTTATATAATTTATTGTTCCAAATAGAACAACGAATTCAAGCTCTACTTTTTGACTTAAATGTGGCAATTGTTATCGTCAAAAACTAGAAATTGTAGTTTTAACTAGGTGTTTAAAACTACTGGTGACGATCAATGGTTATTAGCTCAGAATTTAGTAGAAATTGATGCTAATGATATTCTAGTTACAATTGGTATATTTTCTAGGCTTTACCTTTCCTATATTCTGTACTATGAAAGCTTTTTGAAAATTGGTTTTAACTATCTTTTACAACAAAGCTTTTTTTTTTATCTTTCTTTGTCAATCCTTGGATATTTACTGAATTTGTATTATTGTTGCCCAATTTTGTGTACTACATAAGAATAAATATATTTAATAAGTTATTTTTCTTATGTTTTTGGTTTAAACTTTTGCGTTGAATTTTTTTCAATCCTAGAGAATATACTATGTTGTAGATCGATTTATAATCTTTGATTATTCTCAATACTTGGCAAAAATATTTGTACTATTGTAATTTTATGAATATCTTTTAGCTTTTATTTTATTCGTGACTCAAGGTTTAAATGAGCACATTTATCTTGTTAATGGTTTATCTTATTAAACTTAAGTGGTTATATAGAAATCTCTATTGACAAGTCATATAATCTTGTTTAACTTTCACTCATTTAGCTATAATAGTTTTTGATTGGAATCAGATTATTTTTAGATTTTGAATTTTCTTGATGAGATGTGTATTTTTGTTTTGTCATATCATGTCAAATCTTTCTTGTTTTAGAACTAGCTACGCATATTTTAATTGGGATCAAATTGATTTCTTAAGTCATTTGTACCCTTTCATATATGGTATACCTAGTTTATCATCTACATTTATTTCTTATTTGTTGATTATGTTCACAGTATATAAAGTATTTATAAAAGTTCATGAATATTTATATTTAGATAGATCATAATTTGTGGGGGAGCATTACGGTCAACTGAAAATCTCCTTCTCAAGCAATTTTACCTTCATGTTTATCTAAAGGATATTCATATAGCATGCTAAGGTAATTGACTTTAAGTACATGAACTTTGAATACTCAAATAGATTTTGCAAATCGGAAGGTTATTGAATATCTATTCATTAAATAGTATCTATAATTTGTCTCATTTTCGTTTGTAATTATGTCTTTTTTTTACTTTGTGTTTCATATATTTTTTTCTATATTGCTCCACGATCTATATGATTTTGATGAAATGACAAAGGGAAAGAAAAATCACCGATATGCAAGACAACCAATACGCAAGACAAGTACAAAAAAGATGATATGAGAGAAGTAATACATGAAAAGACGAGGATGATGATGTACCTATACCATCATTAATGAATTACGGGGGAGCCTTGTACTTTTCAAATATCTGTTCCCAGGTATGAATATTGTCGTATCGATCAAAATTTGCCAATTATCAAAATATGGGAGATTGTTGGCCCAAATGGGTAACCATCAACTCTATTTTGATAATCGACTAATTATTATCTAGAATGACTCAATACGACACATAAATTGACAGTCGTTGCATCTCCGTTACGTCGTTGAAGATGATGTTTTAAGTGAACAAGCTGTGTTATCTGAGTTTGTATTTTATAATTTATTAAGTCTAGGAAAGATTTATACTTTGGATCGTGTTGGAACTAGGATATCAAAACCCATCCATATAAAAGCCTAGTCCACAAACCAAACCAAAATCTACAAAACAAATCCCTAGACAGAGGTAACCGAACTCTACACGAACTCTAGGGTAACACTACCCGAACTCTGGGGGACTCTGTCCGAACTAGGTCAGGGTGAAAACCGATTCGACTCAATCTTCCGGATGACCAGGCTCTAAGATTCGAATTTTTGAACGTTGGGCATTCAAACTCTGCCCTAATTCGGTTCCTAAAAGCCCTATAAATAGAGATTGATTCTTCCATTCCATATCACTCATTCACTCACTTTCATATCTCTACCTATATGATCTATAAACCTTTCTTATTCCTAAGGTTAACTCACAGCCTTCTAGTGACAATACGGTTCTGATTTAAAAGTCTGATCGAGTTGTAAAGCTTGTTTTACAAGTTCGTCTTCCATCCAAGTCTGAAGTAAGCAAGCTCTACGGATCAAAAACTTGTATTTGTGAGAAGTGGCGAGTCCTTCGGATCAAATCTCGTGTTGTAAGAAGTTGGCGTGCTCTTCGAATAAAAGGCACGTACATACCCTATTTCATAAATAGTAGATTAACTTTGAGCAAGAGTTCTCGGGCTTGGACTAGTCCTCCAGGAGGAAAATCGGGATTAAATTCTCGGTGTTTGATTTTGCTTTTTTAAACATTACTTATACTCTGTTTACACTCTGATTAGTACTTATTACTGTAGTTTATAAGTTGGTCTTGGACTTAACTTTTTTATTGGGTGATTTTATTTTGCTGGATATACACGCACTTTATTCAACCCCTCTAGAGTTGTCAAATTATCCTACAATTGGTATCAGAGCGTGTGCTCTTTATATATATATTACTGATACCATTTGCTCCTACAATCACTACGAATACGATTAAGGATTTAATTGGAGACTTGATCCTTGAGTGGTGTATGCGTAGCCTCGGGGACGAATAATCGATTTGAGGATAGTGTGAGTTTTGAAAATTTGTCGAGTGGCTCAAACCCTGAGTGGTGTATGGATCATCTTGGAAATGTTCGAGCAAATCAAGGATTTTGGTGGAGAGGGGTAGCAACGAGTTGATCAACAAGCGATGTGTTTGATGCAGAGTCCTAGAATAAGTATTGTCTAGATAGTCGTAAATATACTTAAGAGCAGGGGCAGACAAATCTAGCTACACATACCAGAGTACTCTATACCCTGAGATATGGTCACGACTGTCTAGACATTTAAGGGTTTACTCTACAATCCAACAGTCATTCCTGGGTCAAAAAATCTTAGGTGTCTCAATCTCAACCAAGCAACAAGTTACAAGATATATGGTCACCAAACATATAATAGTAAGGCATTCCAAAATATACATACACAGATGATCATGATATTGGTTACCAAAATAAAGAACTAGCAGAGTACAATATTACATGATCAGCTCTAACTAGTGTCTAGAATATGCTTTACATGTAGGCCCGCATGTTGCACTATCAAGATCCCAAAACACGAGCTAAACACGTGCTCGGTGGCTAAAAACCTCAAAAGAATAATTATACAAGATCAAGTGGGTGATAAAGAGAAATCCACTTATGTCCTCGGGTCCTCCTAGTATTCACCATCTTGAGGAGGGAAGTACGGGAGATACTATGATTCTGCTCCAAAATTTGGCCATATAAAACCAGTGGGGTCAGACCGCAAACAACAACTACTAAAAGGAGGCCAAACTTATGAACTAAAACCAGATTATAGACAAATCAGTAAGAATAACAAGTAATGTAACATTTAATCAGTTCTAGAGTAATTAAACAAGGACATTTGGAATCAATACTCCGGTTACCATTTCCGGATCAGTTGTTAATTAAATCAGGACATGACTATACTGGAAATCAAGAAATCACGACCAATCATGCCCTACAGCATGCTATCATGAGCTAAGTAGGGTTACCACAGTACAAAAAACTAACACATGTAGTTTAAGATTCCTTACATCTACATGCCATATAGACTATCAGGGTTATCTAAACGAACGAGTATATAATATAGTTTATGTGGTATAATTATTTTCTTTTCTTTTCTGGTAGTGAAACACTCGTCGGTGGGCTGGAAGAGTGCCCCTCATGACGAAGAGCTCCAAATCCATCACGTGTCGCTGGGATACCGGGAATACTTGTAGCCAAAAAATCTCTCTAGATGCTTTCTAGATTATTATTCTAGTTATTAGTCTAGACAATTATACATAATTTTCCACCGTGGTGCTCGGAAATCTGCCTTAGACATAATGCAAGATGGGGCAATATCTTGACGAGCACAATCAAAATCAACCATGGGGATATATGACATGCAATACAGGTGCTACTAATAGCCTTGATTAGGACAATTCAGGAATTCTCAAGTCATTAGTGCGCTATATCGAGCCACTATCAGGAGTATCGGGATCAGGAGTATCAGGGTTATTAGTTCCGGGTCAAGATTCAGGAGTTCATTTATAATGTACATTCACTTAGCTCATGTCAGAAAATTAAGATCCATATCACGAATGTCATGTTCAGAGAATAACCAAGATAACTAAAATAACTAGATAAAAGAGAACCAGAGAAACATTAAGTGCTATACATTACTAACAAAAGAATAATGGCATATGTATGCATAAATCAACTATTTAAGGTTGGCGCACAATCGGGCAAAAAAAAAATCATCCATACATAATGGGCCAAAATCACTATTAGTGCACAAATGGCCAAAAATGGCGTTGGCGCACAAATGGCCACAAATAGTATTGGCGCACAAATGGCCAAAATGTATTATTGGCGCACAAATCACTAGTTCGGACATTTCTGTCGCACTTTGATACAAAAAGTTCTCCGAGCAAAAGATGGAATACAAATGATACTAAGGCGCACTTTTAGAACCTTGGCGAACAATGATAGAAGTACGCGAGCCAGGGACTTTGCGCACTTTCATCAATCTTGCCAGCATGGAGGTTTGTCATACAAACAAGCGTAGAAAGGTCTACTAAAAGATAAAACACAAGTTTCAAAGTATGGCACAATAGTTGAGACACGAAATTCGAGAATACGACAGCCGAGGCGATGCCAAAGTCAAGGCTCGCATATCAAGAATACTCAGAGAAAGAAATTAGTACACAAATAAAGGGTTAGCACACTTTTTCTTGATTGACGAGGCTGAACGCTCAAATGTGCGCCGCTGAGAATTTTTCTCAAAAGTGCGTCCAAGTTTATGATAGCCTTAGCATACTTTTGTAAGGGTTTGATTAGATGACATTCATATAAAATGTAAGCATGAGGAGTAAAGTGTGCCAGAGTACTCAACATATCCTGATGCACTTTTTGTAAGGATTTGAATATTGTGCTTAACGCAAGCATTTTTACAAGGATTTGAATGTTGTGCTGAACGCAAGCATTTTTATGAGATAGCACACAATGCGCTCAAGTTTTCAAGGGTCTCATGCACATTTTTCGTAGAATTGCTCATTATTCTCTAGCCAGCATACTTTGTGCTCCGACTTTATTGTTCTCAACTTTTCCATTCAAGATCAAATACGAGTGCAACAAAACCAAGGTTACAAAAGAGTCTACAACACAATTTTAAGCTACTAAAGATATGCAGATAACTAAGTTAGCAAATAAATATAAACTTAGGTTTATCAAGAACCTCCTAATTATAGTTCACTCGGTTGGCAAGATGTACTTGCCTATGGTTAAGTTCTAGCCTAATACCAACACTACCAAGTCACCCACGGCCAAGGCCAAGCTTGGCTGCTGCTCTCGGCTGGGGAAGAAGTAAAAATGGAAAGAGAAATAAAAGGAAAAAAAAATTGAAGGGAAGAGAAATATTGAGTATATATAGGAAAAGCTACGATTATAGGCCATTAGATTCATAATCCATGTCCCTAACCTGGTTTTATCACAGCCACACACAAGAAAACCAAGGGACCAACGGTCCAAAGCTTGCAACTAAGGGAAATTTACAAAAACAACCTAAATAATGCATGAATGACATAAATCATAAAGTAAGTAATTAAATAATAAGCAAGCTATACACGTATAATACGTGTATCTCGGGTGCGTATACTAGAATAGTGAGATGAGTCTCACAACTCTCTCCTCCTTAGAAAATTTTGTTCTCGAAATTTCAATAAGGCATAGAGTCTAGCAAGAAAACTCTGGGGATATGCAATCAAGGTAAGGAAGGGCATACGGGAATCAAGAATAATCTTAGAACAAGACAAGCATGCACAAGACAATATCAGGGAACGAGATATACGAGGAAGTATACCTCAAGTATGAAACAAATACGGGTATCGAGCACGGATATCATCCTCTTGCACCAAAGTTGACTTGCCCGGTGAGTGATACCTCCAAGCAACTCAGACTAATAGAATGGTCCGGTTCTTAAGAATCTTCTCTCTGCGGTCTAAAATAGACAAAGGTCTCTCCTTATACGAAAGGTCGGTACCAACGACCAATTTTGAATGATCTAGGCCATGGCTTGAATCTGTATATACCGTAACTGGGATACATGGAAAATATTATCTATCTCATGTAGCGACGGTGGAAGAGCAAGGTAATAAGAAACATCTTACACTCATTTGAGGATATCGAACGGACCAATATGCCGTGGACTAAGTTTCCTCGTACACTAAATCTGATGACTCCTCGGGTAGGCAAAATTTAAAGTAATACATGGTTGCCGACAGAGAATTCAAGAGGTCGCCGATGCAAAATGGCCCAATGACACTGACAATCTTGAGCTACTCGAAGACGCTCTATGATCTGCCTACCTATCTCACCTATTTGGGCTATCATCTCAGGACCAAGCAATTGCCTCTCATCAATATCATCCTATGATAACGGTGATTTACACTTCCTACTATACACTGCCTCAAAGGGTTCCATCTGATACTAGCTTGGAAACTATTATTGTAAGAGAATTATACCAAATGTAATTGATCTTTCTATGAACCACCAAAGTCAAGGGTGCAAGATCGAAGAATATCTTCAAGAGTCTGGATGGTAAACTCAGATTGTACATCTGTTTGGGGATGATAAGATGTACTGAACTTCAGATGGGTAAACAAACTTTGTTGCAGGCTTTGCCAAAAGTGAGCTATGAATCTAGAATTTCTATCTGATACGATGTGATTGGTACTCCATAAAGTCTGAAAATCTAATTCATGTACATCCAAGCCAACTTCTAACTAGACTGTCCCACTCTGAAGAGAAGGACGTGTGCAACCTTTATGAGTCAATCCACTATTACCCAAATAGCATTCCTGCCAGCTGGGGATCTAGGAAGGCCGATCATAAAATCTAGGTAATATGGTCCCACTTTCATTCTGGAATTAGTAAAGGTTGAAGAAGTCCAGCCGATCTCTGGTCCTCAGTCTTGACTTGCTGATAAACCTAACATCGGGAGACAAACCCGGCTATCTCCCACTTCAAACCATGCTACCCAAAATATTGACGAATATCTCAGTACATCTTTATCCCTCTAGGGTAAATGAAATACTGAGAATTATAGGCTTCTGACATGACCCCTTGACGAAGGTCTCCGTTAGGTACACAAAGACGATTCTTAAAACAAAATTTTCCATCACTGTGAATGGTAAGTTATATTCTATGACCTGTCTAATATTCTACTCTAAGTCGCTGTAGCTTGACATCCATTAAATCAAAATTGATTAAAATGTACAGCTTGTCCTCAGTAAGTCTCGAGGACGAGACTATTTCTGAGTTGGGTAGGATGTAACACCCCGTTCCGTTCAAGCGGACTGCCGATTCAAATGACAAAAGTGCAATGTCCCGACCTGCTTTGCTCAGGCGAGAATACTCGTTTGAGGCAAATGATATCCAGACTTATCCCTACAGGTTTCCATCTTAGGCTTTCAGAGGCTCACTTGATGTATCGCTCTACCGAGGCGAATCATCGCTAAGGTGGGTGGCTACGGTGAACTTGTCTTTGCTTAGCCAGCACATATAAAATATGGAATGATACATGCTAGTCGCTAGGTGAATCACCCCTGCATACTAAGAATCCAATGCACCTAGCTTAGGGAATAATCCCAACTTGTATTGCTTATGCTAGAACATGGAAATAAAATATTGCTTATATATATGTTCAGACCCTTGCATGATACCCTGGAACATGTTGCTCGGGAAGTCCCCTAACGGTTTCACTCTCGGCTTACCTTCGGGCCCGAGCTAACATGAATGTTTGTGTTTATACAATCCATACTTGTCTGCTTGTATGTTGCCTTATTTTCATCCAAACCCCGGGAGACTACTAAGTAGTCGTTCCGTGCCTGAATGAACCTACGAGTATTCGGGACCGTTAGGTCGCTAAGGCAGCTCCCGAACTAGGGAACTTGCACCATGAATCAATGAATCCCAGAATTACAGCTCGTAGAGCAGACTACTGAATCAACTGGCTTGGCAATCAATGCACTATTGTAAACAATCCCGCCTCAACAAGTTCTATATCTATATTCTGCCTCGAACTTGTTCCATACTGGACTTATTCTATATATATACACACTGCCTCAAACTTTTTACTATACTTGACCTGAGACCCTGACCTGCATGTCGCGGACAACTTGTAAAAGGTGATCTTTGGATCTCATTCCACGGGCGGTCACCGGGGCACTGGGGCCGACCCGGTCTAGAGGAAACTTCTAGTAGTCGTCTGTTTCGGCGGGATAAGTGCAATGCCCATCGTTTCTATTGCTTGCACTTTATCCTCGATCTTGAGACTATAATAACAGTAATCATCTGTATCGGCGGAATAAGTGCAATATCCATCGTTTCAATTGCTTGTACTTTATCCTCGACCTTGAGACTATAAAACGGTCCTTTACGGCTATGCCAGCGACTCATGTTCATATAGATAAGTCATCCTCGCTTAGCGGCTATCCGCGTGTGAGTTATTGCATCGCCTCAAATGAACAACTCAACACCTGAACGATTATGTTATAACGACTCTCGTGTTTGCATATGTTATGCCTCCTAAATGTTTATACATGCCTATGCTCAGATAAATAAGGTTTGCCTTGGACAGGAAGGTAAAATGGTAAGTTGGTAAGTCTCGTCGTATTTTCTCTCATGTCGCACGGTGCACTGCCACACGAGTTAAGCTATTCAATATTTACATAAAACTGATCCTAAGGCAACTAGAAAGGCAACATAATAGTTGGTGCATGTAACCTATATTACGTGTTTGGATTTGTCGAGCGGGCGAGTAGCCTCCCTACCAGTGCATTCAATGTACTGATAACCCACCAGATCGTTTGCAGGGTGCGGGAGAACCTCGTTTGGTGCGGATGCCTTCTTCGTGCGTGTTAAGGCGAGGAGTTTCCGCTGAAGCCTTGGAGTGCTGCGTCCAGAACTGAAGCACATATACAAGACATAATATTGGAACATAGCCCGAACATCGCCTGTACAATCATTCCACAAATTATAGCCACTTGGCACGCTTTTACTGTTTCAGAGAGAGATCTGAGCAAATTATAATCTCGGCTATACGCCGCTTGTAACACTTATTTATATCAATAAAAGAATTGCTTTACTTTAACTTGTGTTATTCAATGCTTCCGCTATATTGTCGACTCAGTGAACTTGTTACCGATCGCCTATGCGTTCATGACTCCGATGCACTCGGACAATCTATGCGACTCTGTGGCTTAGAACTCTTACCGCCAGCCAATAAACCAAGGCCTTGTACGGGCGTGGCTCACGCTCGTGCGATATTACGCCCGGATGGGTCAAAGCGATCGTTCCGTGGGAGCCCTCGTGCGGTGATTCTTGCCTAGTGGGAACGGTCGATTTGCCTGCGAGAGATCGGGGCGTGACATAGTGGTATCAGAGCCTCGCTTATACGACTTTGGACTTTGTTTCGTATATCTCAGTTTTGAAAGCTTGTTCGTGGGTTATGTGTACGCTCTCTCTCAATACCTCAATGGAATGTTCCAACAATAAGTCTAAATACTTTCAAAATGCATTTTGAATGATATGAATGCTTGTATGAATCATGATGCGAGTGGCCTTTGTGCCAACCTGTACGAACCCTTGAGATTATCATAGTAGCTTGTTCGATTTCACTAACTCTAAGTTTGGTTGAATGCATCTATTCGAGGGACGCCTTAAACTTGTGCACGATCCAAGTTTTAAGAAAAGGTAAAACTCGAGTGCTAAGACTTCGCTATCGCTAAGTTGGTTGGAGTGCTCATGCTAGAAGTGCACTTCGAATATGCGAATGATCCAGATTAACGATATGCTGATCTCGAATGCTTGTGCAAGTGAATATCCAAATAAACAAGTACAACGACCTTTGTAGGTTTGCCTCAGCCTTGTATCGTTAAATCAAAATTGATTAAAACATACTGCTTGTCCTCAGTAAGTCTCGAGGACGAGACTTTTTCTGAGTTGGGCAGGATGTAACACCCCGTTCCGTTCAAGCGGACTGCCGATTCAAACGGCAAAAGTGCAATGTCCCAACTTGCTTTGCTCAGGCGAGAATACTCGTTTGAGGCAAAGGATATCCAGACTTGTCCCTACAGGTTTCCGGCTTAGGCTTTCAGAGGCTCGCTTGTCGTATCGCTCTACCGTGGAGAATCATCGCTAAGGTGGGTGGCTACGGTGAACTTGTCCTTGCTTAGCCAGCACACATAAAATGTAGAACGATACATGCTAGTCGCTAGGTGAATCACCCCTGCATGCTAATAAGAATCCAACGCACCTAGCTAAGGGAATAATACCAACTTGTATTGCTTATGTTAGAACATGGAAATAAAATATTGCTTATATATATGTTCAGACCCTTGCATGCTACCCTAGAACGTGTCGCTCGGGAAGTCCCCTAACGGTTTCACTCTCGGCTTACCTTCGGGCCCGAGCTAACATGAATGTTTGTGTTTATACAATCCATGCTTGTCTGCTTATATGTTGCCTTATTTTTATCTAAATCTCGGGAGACTACTAAGTAGTCGTTCCGTACCTGAATGAACCTGCAAGTATCCGGGACCGTTAGATCGCTAAGGTAGCTCCCGAACCAGGGAACTTGCACCATGAATCAATGAATCCCAGAATCACAGCTCGTGGAGCAGACTACTGAATCAACTGGCTTGGCAATCAATGTACTATTGTAAACAATCCTGCCTTAACAAGTTATATATATATATTCTGCCTCGAACTCGTTCCATACCGGACTTGTTCTATATATATATATACACTACCTCGAACATGTTCCTGTACTTGACCTAAGACCCTGACCTGTATGACGTGGACAACTTGTAAAAGGTGATCTTTGGATCTTGTTCTGCGGGCGGTCACCGGGGCACTGGGGCTGACCCGGTCTAGACGGAACTTCTGGTAGTCGTCTGTTTCGGCAGGATAAGTGCAATGCCCATCATTTATATTGCTTGTAATTTATCCTCGACCTTGAGACTACAATAAAGGTAGTCGTCTGTATCGGCGGAATAAGTGCAATGCCCATCGTTTCTATTGCTTGCACTTTATCCTCGACCTTGAGACTACAAAATGGTCCTTTATGGCTATGCCAGTGACTCATGTTCATATAGATAAGTCATCCTCGCTTAGCGGCTATCCGTGTGCGAGTCATTGCATCGCCTCAAATGAACAACTGAACACCTGAACGATTATGTTATAACGACTCTCGTGTTTGTATATGCTATGCCTCCTGAATATTTATACATGCCCGTGCTCAGATAAATAAGGTTTGCCTTGGACAGGGATGGTAAAATAGTAAGTTGGTAAGTCTTGCCGTGTTTCCTCTCATGTTCCACGGCGTACTGCCACACGAGTTAGGCTATTCAATATTTGCATGAAACTAATCCTAAGGCAACTAGAAAGACAACATAATAGTTGGTGCACGGAACCTATATTACGTGTTTGGATTTATGGAGCGGGCGAGTAGCCTCCCCACCAGTGCATTCAATGTACTGATGACCCACCAGATCGTTTGCAGGGTGCGGGAGAATCTCGTTCGGTGCGGATGCCTCCTTCGTGCGTGCTAAGGCCAAGAGTTTCCTCTGAAGCCTTGGAGTGCTGCGTCCGAAATTGAAGCACATATACAAGACATAATATTGGAACATAGTCCGAACATCACATGTACAATCATTCCATAAATTATAGCCAGTTGGCACGCTTTTACTGTTTCAGAGAGAGATCTGAGCGAATTGTAATCTCGGCTATACGCCGCTTGTAACACTTGTTTATATCAATAAAAGATTTGCTTTACTTCAACTTGTGTTATTCAATGCTTTCGCTATATTATCGACTCGGTGAACTTGTTACCGATCGCCTATGCGTTCATGACTCTGCTGCACTCGGACAATCTGTGCGACTCTGTGGCTTAGAACTCTTACCGCCAGCCAATGAACCTTGGCCTTGCACGGGCGTGGCTCACGCTCGTGCGGCATCATGCCCGGATGAGTCAAAGCGATCGTTCCGCGGGAGCACTGGCACGGTGATTCTCGCCTAGCGGAATGGCCGATTTGCCTGCGGAAGATCGGGGCGTGACAGCTTGTTTGTATTGTGCAGTTTATATTATGACTAATTCTTTTTATTTTATTAGTTGTGTGCACACGTCCTAGAAGTAGTTAAACTACCTCTTATGGTAAAGATACGTGGTATCTTTTGATCTGATATAATTTTAAATACGTTCACTGGGTGACAGAGTACATGGACTGGCGTATTGACTGGCCCTTGATACGTCAGTTTGCGTCTTGTGTTAGCTGTTGGTGTTAGTTTGGGTTCTAGATTTTATTGACTTCTTGCATTTTGTCTGTACCGCGTATACGATTCGGATAGTACATTAGGAGAGGAGAGTCTACTAGTGAGCGTATGAGATTTTTGTTTCTAATGGTGTAAATAGTGTATATCGTGTACTCCCGAGTTATGCGAAACGCCTGGTGGGACGACTATTCTTCTATTTCTTCCCCCCTTCATGCTCCAATAGAGATGTTTCAAGTGCATATCACATAGATGATTAGTTAACCTATTATTGTTTACTGCTTTACTTTCATGCATGTCGATTCTTGTGTACTTGTTATGTCCCTCTGAGGACCTGACACCTTTTCTAGATCCCGACGAGCACTTGTACCCGTCAGACTACGGAGTTGGAGAAATTACTGACGAGGACCTTGAGGTAGAGCCACTAGAGTTTCCTTGAGCATCCTGGACGACATTTGCTTAGAGTCTTGGGTGTCATTATCTAGTTAGCTGACGCCCGGATTATTTTTATTATTTCTTTATTACTTAGTTGTATTCTTTCAGTAATCATTTGTACTCATTTTTTATGGATTTTTCTCCACTAGACTTTATATGTAGTGGACTTGAGACTTATCTATTTATTCAGTTTCTTATTCTCTGATGGTTGTGGATGAGACTAGATTACACCTGCCTGTGTTGTTGTGACTTAGTTATATTTTACTGTGTACTACGACTGGTTAGGTCCATTAAATTGGATTTCTATACTTGTTCGTACAGCTGACATGTGTACGTACACTTGGTCCTACGTATTTTGGGACTAGGGCGTGACATATTTTTAGTGGTGGCTTATGCGGGTCGAGAGTATATTGACTCGGTTACATTATAGTACCGAGTAAGCCTGCAAATAGGATTAGCGTATAGGATCTCATCCATATATTTTACTTTCATCTTTATTTCCTTTCTGAATTCTTGAACTCATCTACATTCTTTGACCTACAAAATTGTACTCGCTTAATTCTCTTGACATCGGTATCCTTGTTTCCTCACCTCTTTCTATTTAATATACTTCCCTAATAGTTACTTGAATATAGTCTTCTGCCAGAATATAGGAAGCTTTATTGTTAGAAGATAATTATGATAGCATTCCTACTAAGAAAAATAGATTAGAATATTGGAAGATCCCAAAAGTTTAGCATACCTAATGAACCTTAGCATCTAATACCTTTAAATTGATTGACTATTATCCCTTGATATATTTAGAAATAACTTGAGAGTAGCATAGACACTACTAGGGTTAGTTAGAAATTTGACCATATTATTTCACCCTAATATTGAGGAACCAATAGAAATCCAATATTGAATATTAGGACTAAACCTAACTTTCATAGTGAGATAATATAAGAGGACTATAAATTTAGATTCTTGTCTTGATATTAGCATAGCAGTACCTCAGGAAACCAAGAGGAATAAACCAATATCTTAGTAAGAGCAAGGGTACTCTACCTTAATCTTAGTAGATTCCCTAGAATCTATGATCATCGTTGAGTCATATTTGAGTCTCCATGAGTTACCGACCGTGCCATCTCATCCAACTATCTATATAATTTTCCACTTGAGCTAATCCCTCCCTCCATCATAGATCAATTGTCATAGCTCTTTACCAATTAAAACCTATTGAATGATTAAAACCTTTCCCTTAATCATACCTCGAATACAGAGACTAGCATACCACCTACCCTTAGAAAACCATGATATTATCAAGAGTCTCTCTATTTACTTTCATATCTTGTTTCTCCCAAACCTTAATGCTCACTATTTGTACGATGACTAAAATTTTCTATCATCTTTCAAATCGTGACACCTTACCCTTCTAATGATAGGCCTAGTGATTCCTTTTATGTTAGGATATATAGTTTGGTAGGATTATAGTTTTTTAATCTTAAATTTTAAATTTTTGTGCTTAGTAGTTAGAACTTGATAGTTTGAATTGTTCATTTAGATTATGACTTTATGATTATCCTTTAGTTTCAAATCAATGAATCTGTCACACATATCTCAATACAGGTTATGTCCTCTTTCACTTGAGATCCACTAACTTCTCAATTCTTAATATTAACACTTTTGTTCTATAAGTACTATGATTAAGACTTAAGATAACCATTGCCTATATAATGCAATATGATACCCTAATAAGTACCAAGGTCTTTTTCACGTATACCCCAATAAGAGTTTCTACTTTATTTATAAGAACAATGTTATTTTGTAGAATCCCCTTAAGGCAGTTACAATATTAGTTGATTCTTGTAAGTTGGGTAGTATGCCTCACAACATAGTATCACATAGTCCTTTTGACCCATTAATGAAGTATAATTGAATGATACCAACTATAAGCTAGTATAAGAAGATAGTGTTTGTCCAGACTATAAAACTTTAGAGGCCCATCCCCCATTTGGTCGACTAGAGACTTAGACAGGAAGTTAGTATGGCAACTGTAGAGGCACAACACCGGACGAGTCTTAGTTTCTTGGTGAACTTGAATTATTTTGTATCTTCCTTCATCATAATCCTACGTGCTTATATTTTGGACTATCTTGACTTATTCTGCTATTATAGCCTAGTTTTGCAAGCATATTCTTCTATCGAGCTTGATAATGATATATGTATTATTGGGTGCATACACTGATATATTTGTCTAATTAGAATCGGTGTATTATGGTCTAATCAACTTTAGTGTGCTTGGTTCGTCTTTCGTATGACTATTTTACGTGGATTGAGACATGGTTGACTAGTAGACAAATATACTTGCCCTCTAGACATGTCTGAGCATATCGTATCGGTTAAATAATTGTACTGATCCGAGTATGTGAATAGGAACTTACAAAAAACAAAATTTCAATCCACAACTGCCTTGACAACTCTCTTTTGAATTCTTTAATCGCCTTGAACCCCGTACTTGTATTCTCTATCTCCTCCCCCTTGAACTATTTATTGTTGTTTTCCATCTTTTTCTCTTTTGAAAAGACGAATGCTCGTGCTTGATTTAAGTTTGATACACAGATAGTACTAGATATACCCCATAGGCCAATCACATTACTTTGTGACTATCTTTATAATTAAGGGCATATCACATGTGATAGGTTTTGTGTTAAGATTTTGAGGATTAGTAAGAATTATTGAATAATCGAGGAATTTTTTTATATAGCCTGGTGTTTATGAAAGATTGGTAAATTGAAAGTTGGATAGAAATTGCATTATCAATTTAAGCTGAATTTTATATAAAGGTGAAAATATTATATCGTGATCAAGTAAGATAAGATTGAGAGATTTAAGTCATTTAATTTCAAAGATTTTTTTTGGATAATTATAAAGATGATGATTTAACTTTAAAGATAAGAATGCCTTATAGAATGAATTTTAAAATATTTATATTGCATATGATTCAAATTTTGAATATGGGAGGTTGAATCATCGATTTAAATTTTAAGGATAAATATAGAATTCTAAACGTGAGCATTGATGGATGAAATTTAAAATTTTATGATTTGATGATTTGAATTAAAAGTTAAATTTTGATTGTTGGATAACCTATTTGAAATATTGAGGATGAAAATTATATTTAAAATTTGATGAGTACGAAATTCTTAAGTTGAAAATGGGAATAAGATTTTATTAGAGTTGTTTAGATTTAAAAATTTAGAGGAGATTATGATAGTTGGAATCATGATTTAAAATTTGATGTGGGTTATTTAAATCTTGAGGATGTCATGTAGATTTGACTTAAATTTTGACCTTGATTATTTAAATTCGAAAAGAGATTATGATATGTCGAATTTTGATTTAAACAGTAGTATTTTAATTTTGAAGAGATTGCGATATATTTGAATAGATTTTGTTATTTAATTTTTTAAGAAGATAATGGTTGACTTGACTTAGCTACAAATTTGGAGGATTTAATAAATCATTCTTTAGTTTTAATTTCGAGAACAAAATTCTTGTAAGTTGGGTAGATTGTAAATACACTACCCAAAATAGGTATTTTGTGTGTATTTTAGATTTATTGTATTTATTTTAGGTTATTTTTAAATCGATTAAAACTTAATTATTTTATTAGGATACTATACCGAAGTTTGGACATTAATGATATAGGACGCCCCCAAAATCTATATCGCCCTTCGTAAGAAATAGCCTACACGGGAGACTCTACCAGTAGGATCTTCATGTGACAAAAAATTCGACCATTTAGCATTAGTATTGCACTAGCGTAACAACCGTAGATTATTGTATTTAAAATTTAGATATTTTTATATAAATAATTCCTACATAATTATTCTTCAATCCAACCTTCTTCATTAAGCAACCCATAAATTTTTTATGCTAAATTAGGCCACTTCCCACTTTTGTAGAATTTAATTATTTATTTATTACTATTTTAAATCCCATATAATCAAATCAAATATTGTCATTAATTAATTAATTAACTGATTAGTTCTTGACTTTTAAGTAACTAAAAATCTAGTTAGGAAACAATTAAAACTAAACCTAATCCTATCCAAATCCTTGATCGACCCCTCCTACCCGCGGCTACCCCTCTCCAAAACCCACGACCCCCTCTCTCTCTTTCTCTCTCCAACTATATATATATATATATATATATATATATATATATATATATATATATATATATATATATATATATATATATATATATATATATATAAACTCACTTTCTCATCTTCCCTTCAAAAAAAACCATAAGCAAAATTCTCCTCCAAAATCCTAATTTTTTTCCTCCTCCAAGAACCCTAGCTGCCACCATCACCACTAAGGTCGACCCCCCTTCATGTGGGCAACATCTCTCGATCATCCAAGAACCCTAATTCTTTATCATTCTTCTTCTAGTAAGTCTCCTTTTTCCTCAAAACCCTCTTTAATGTCTACGATTGCAAGAATAATCATTGTTATATATAAATAAATAATTTTTATATTTATTTGTAATCCATGCCATGTTATTCATAGTAGAGTTTTATTTTAGGGTTTGCATGTAAAAAATTGAACCCATGAATGCATGTATGCACCCATAGATAGAACCCTTGATTAATACTTGTGACTAATATAGAAATACGATGTTTAAATTATTTTTATTTTTACACTTTATTCTAGATTATTAAATTATTATTATCTTTTTAAATAAATTGTATGTACAATGGGAATGGTGACATAGTTTTATGTTTTCTCCAAAACTTCACATCGAACCCTTCTAAAACTTTGGAAATAATTAAATTTTGATGTTATTAATCTATGTTAAATTTAGTTTTTAATTTATAATTTCAGAAATATTATTTTTGATTTAAATGGGTTTGTATGCATAAAAAGTCACATAGTTGACCTAGTTTTCATATAAACCTATTGTAACTTGTTCTTTAGCCATATATAAATGTGTTCCCTATTATTTAAGATTAAAAAATTATTTTCCCAAAATTAATTATGATTATAAAATTTTCTTAAAAGCATAATAGTAGGGTTATAATGGCAAAATTTTGCCAATACTATTGTTAGAAGACTAGTAGGTGTCCAATAGAAAGACCAATAAGTATAATTGATAAAGATGCATGTAGGAACTCATTAATCATTATTTTATAATATTCTAGAATTATTCCCAGAATTTAACATTTTTATGATTTCTTCTTTTGAGGAATTGCATGTCGAAAAAACCTTGTTTAGCACCTATATTAGTATGACTAGTTGACAACCCTCGTAGAAACCCTTTGGAGATGAAAAATCATTATTTGGTCTACTTTTATGATTAATTCCAAAATTATTATTTTATTTAATTAATTTCATTAAAAATGATTTTGGTAATGATTAACGGTTGTTATTATTTTGAGGCTAGTTACTTGTATGTGCAATCAATGTAAAATTAATAACTAGCTAATAACCTAATTTTTTACTAGTTAGTAAGATTCTAATTAGTGTATTAATTTGGTAGGTGTTCATAACGTTCCTGTGGAGAGATCCGGACCAGATTCGTTGTTCTCGTATTTTGGCTTGCCAGGCAAGTACACCTTGCTTGTTTGTATTGTATAGTTTACATTTTGCCTAGTTCTTTTATTTTGTTAGTTGTGTGAAAGCGTCCTAGAAGTAGTTGACCTACCTGGTATGGTAAAGATACGTGGTATCTTTTGACCTGACACAGTTTCAAATACGTTCAGTGAGCGAGAGAGTGCATGGACTACGTATTGACTGGCCCTTAATACGTGAGTTCGTGTTTTGTGTTAGCTATTGGTGTTAGTTTGGGTTCTAGATTTTATTGACGTCTTGTATTATGTCTGCACCGCGTATACGGTTCGGATAGTACATCAAGAGGGGAGAGTCTACTAGTGAGCGTATAGGATTTCTGTTTCTAATGGTGTAAATGGTGTATATTGTGTACCCCCGAGTTCTGCGGATCGCTTGGTGGAACAACTATTCTTCTATTTCTTTCCCCTCATGCGCCATTAGAGATCTCTCGAGTGCATATCACATAGATGGTTAGTTACCCTATTATTGTTTACTGCTTTACTTTAATGCATGTCGATTCTTGTGTACTTGTTATGTCCCTCTGAGGACCTGGCACATTTTCAAGATCCCGACGAGCACTTATACCTGTCGGACTACGGAGTTGGAGATATTGCTGACGAGGACCTTGAGGTGGAGCTACTGGAGTTTCCTTGAGTGTCTGGATGACAGTTGCTTAGAGTCTTGGGTGTCATTATCTAGTTATTTGATGCCCGGACTATTTTTATTATTTATTTATTACTTACTTGTATTCTTTCAGTAATTATTTGTACTCATTTTTTGTGGGTTGTTCTCCACTAGACTTTATATGTAGTAGACTTTAGACTTATCTATTTATTCAGTTACTTATTCTGTGATGGTTGTGGATGAGACTAGATTATACCTGCATGTGTTGTTGTGACTTAGTTATATTTTACAGCATACTACGATTGGTTAGGTCTATTAAATCAGGTTCCTATACTTGTTCTTATAGCTGGCATGTGTACATATACCCGATCCTACGTATTTTGGGATTGGGGCATGATACAAAGTATCTACCACGATATTAGCCTTCCTTAGATGATAGTAAAGGTCAAGATAATAATTTGTCATCAGCTCTAGCCATCTCCTCTGCCTCATGTTGAGATACTTCTGGGTAAAGACATATTTCAAAGTCTTATGATCAGCATAAATACCTACTCGATCTCCATATAGGTAATGTCTCCAAAGTTTTAGTGCAAAGACAACTACTGCTAAGTCCAAGTTATGTGTTGGATAATTCTTCTCATGGTTTTGAAGCCGCCGAGAAGTATAAGCTATAAATTTTCCCTGCTGCATAAGAACACATCATAATCCTTTGCCTGACGCATCATAATATGTTATGAAACCACCTACCCCATCTGGAAGTATCAAAATAGGTGTCGTGACCTACTTCTGTTTGAGTCTCTTAAAAGAGGTTTGACATTCATCTATCCAATCAAAGAGTACATCTTTACGAGTTAACTGCATCAAGGGTGCAAAAATTTTAGCAAAGTCTGACACAAATCATCTGTAATATCCGGTTAATCCCAGGAAACAACAAACTTCTGTAACTGTTATAGGTACTGGCCATGTCTCAACGACTTATATCATCTGGGGATCCACTTCAACTCCTCCTTTAGCAATAATATGCCCTAAGTATGAAATACGATCAAGCCAGAACTCACACTTGCTGAACTTGGCATATAACTTATGTTCTCTAAGGACTTGAAGAACTGCACGAAGATGCTGCTCGTTCTCTGCTTCATTCTGACTGTAAAACAAAATATCATCGATGAATATTATCACGAACTTGTCCAAGTTTTGTATAAAAATATGATTCATGAGATCCATAAATACTGTTGGGGCATTGGTTTCTCCAAAGGGCATTACTGGAAACTCACAATGTCTATATCTTGATCTGAACACCGTCTTGGGTATATCTTGCTCTCTAGCTCTGATCTGATGATATCCCAACCGCAAATCAATCTTGGAAAATACCGCTGCCGCACTAACTAATCGAACAAGTAATCGATTCTTGGCAAGGAATACTTATTCTTGATGGTTACCGCATTGAGGGTACGATAATCAACAGACAAACGGGAAGTTCCATCCTTTTCTTCACAAGAAGCATTGGGGCTCCCCAAGGTGATCCATTAGCACGAATGAATCCATTAGTTCTTAATTCTTCAATCATTTGGTATAAGACTTATAATTCTCAAGGCGCCATCCTGTAGACTCTTTCTGACACTGGTGCTGTTCCTGGAAGTAGATCAATGGTAAAATATATCTCTTTTTCTGGTGGCATGCTTGAAAGCTCTTCTGGAACACATCTGAAAAATCACTGACTACTCTGTCATGCCCCAGTCTCAAAAATACGTAGGACTAGGACACGTAAGCATATCAGCCGCATGGATATGGCAACTCCAATATATGGAAACCAAATCCACACGTACGCTGTAATATGAATATCAAGTCCACAAGTGGTATAAAATGTATCACAAGTCACAGGGTATAATCTAAATCTCATCCACGAAAATCAGATATAAATAATAACCAACATCTATATAACTAGATCTCAACATAAATATCTAAGGATGATAGTTGGATGGAAATAAATCCACTACCAACTCGAATGGAAAAGTACAACACAACAAATACAATATAGGAATACCAGCTAACGACCATGGCCTCAAAGAGAAGACATCCTCGCAACACAAATAATCATCCAAATCTGCGCTCCTATAATTACTCAAGAACTGATACACCTGGCAGAGGACCAGGTCCTCAGAGGGACGTAACAAGATACAGAAAATACGAGCCAATTTGAATACAGTAAACATGCATATTATTTGAAAATAAATAAGTACGCTGTACAAGACCATCTATATGAATGCAAATGAGGATAACTTTTTGACGTATGGGCAAGGGTAGTCTACTCGATCTAAGCCTCACAACTCACACACCCGTTAATGGACATCAGAAATCGACATACCTCTGGGGTAGCGACCAGCGCGACTCTACAGAAATCGACATACCTCTGGGGTAGAGACCAGCGCGACACACGCCCGTAGTGCGAACTATATACTATAGTTTACCAGAGTGGTTAAAAGCCCATACGCCTAATGATTGTCCTCTCATGATACTAAGTGTCAAGTGTGTGTCAACATATCTAATATATAGTAATGACTGAAAGGAACTACACATGCAATAAATAACAGAGATACAATAAATATACAGAAATATACTAAGCATGCAAAATACTGTAAGCAATTTGGCAAGGTATCTTGCCTGGGGTCCTGCTGCTGGTATGAATCAGAGTCCAAGTCACAGTCCAAATAGCCTATGTATTACAAATTTATCACGTCAAAAGATAATTTATTTTAATTTATTTAATTCTGGAATAATTACTCTAAAATCCTATTTTAATCTTATTATTCTGATTTTTATGTTAATTCCTAAATTTTGTCCAAAGAAACTGAATTTTATCAACTCGAGACTCATGGCACGCAAATCGAGGTGATCTGTTGACCGAAAAGTCAACCGACACAAACTCAACTTTCATGCATGATTTCCTGTAGATTTCAGTGTCAAAAATATGCTAGAATTTACGGCTCGTCCAAATTCAAATTTGTTTGGGAATTATGGCACATACAAATTTTGTATTGTGCACCGATGGTTAAATTCTAACCTAGAAGTTCTACAGAATTAACAGTATATAAATACTTCGAATTAAATTCTGGGAAAAATATATGTCAATGATCTTGACATTAGATTTCCAAAACTTTAAACAGTTCATGATTCTGATTTCTGGTTCTCCCGGAATTGCAAAAATATTGAAACACGTCTATTTTCGGATATGCTGTGCTCTACGAATTTTTCAAAATTTAATACTCATAATTTCATAAAAAATTTATATAATCCGAAAGCTAACCTCAATATCTTTCAAACGCAAGAAACTAAGCCTCGTTTGGAGTCCGGAGCTATGCTCAATGGCTTATGGAAGATGAAGGAACCCTAGATGTCAATTCTCCAAAATCTCTGTCTCTAAAATAATGGGATAATTAGGGTTATAATAATATATATATATATATATATATATATATATATATATATATATATATATATATATATAGGGATGTACCTATGGCTGAAAGGATATTTATAGGTTGACATGTGTCAGAATCTGATAGGATGGTTTTGGTTATATTATTTGATTTTGATTTGCCTTTATCAAAACATTATTTAAGTCGTTTTAAATCTAAATAACTCAAAATAATTATTAAAAATAATCATAAAAATCTGGAAAAATTACAGAAAATATATTTTGAATTTAAAAACTCTATAAAAATATTTGGTATAATTTTATATTCATAGATTTCCTACTATAATTAGGAGAAGCTCTAAACATTAGTTTTATCCATTTAACTAAAAATAAATACTAACATTATTCCAAAAATTCTGAAATAATTCCAGAAAATATATAATAATATTATAAACCCTAGAAAATAACGTGGGTCCATTCTATATTCCTGAAATTGCACAATAAATTCTACAAGTTCTAAAAATTAGTTATTAGCCTAATTACTCCCAATAAATACTAAAATATTCAGAAAATTCTCAAAAAATTCTAGAAAATATTTTTTTTTATTTAGAACCTAAAATAAAAGTTTGAGATATTTTTAATTAAGTTTGAATATAAAATAAATTCTTTAAAGTCCTAGAAAATTAGTGTTACTAGTTTTTAATTAACTAAAAATTATGGAAAAATCTCAATAATCTAAAATAGCCTAAAAATAATTCTAAATAAATATTTATATAAGTAAATATACTAAAAAAAAATTATTTTCTAATTAACTAAGAGAATACTCTAAATAAATTCAACATATATAATAAATATAATAATATAAAATATACACAAAATACCTATTTTAGGTGAGGGAGTTTACAACTCTGGGCAATATCACTTCTTCTATTACAACCATGTTCATGATCGCTGATGAAGACCCCATCTCACCTCCAGAAATTGAGAATTCCTCTTCTTGAGGAATATGAAATATAACGTTGCCAGCATGGCAATCTATCATTGCGTATCGGGCACTCAACCAATCCATGCTTAGGACAATATCATAATCTTCCATAGAAAATTATATCAATCTAGCAGAAAAATCTCGCTCCCAGGATGACTCGACACGAGATATAAACTCTATATACTCCCATGATATTGTTACCAGTAAGTATATTAAGTCTCACTAATAATGATTTGGGTTCTAATCCAACTAGTGTCGCAAGTCATGCAAAATAAAAGAATAAGATGCACCAGAATTAAATAATACTGAAGCTGAATGAGAGTTAACGATAATGGTACTGTCAGCACTTCACCTGAAGCTAGCTGCTCCTCCACGGTGAGTGCCATATCCTGGCCTCGTCCTTTCGGTACTGGTCCTCACACATACATTGGTATCAATCATGCATGGTTATAAGCATTATTGTTGTTTTAGGCAATTACGTAGGAACACTGTGTGACTTTATTAGGTGTGGTTAAAGAAATTTCTACAATAATGTATCCTAGTTTAGAGCTACACATGCACATTATGCAAGGAGACATAATGTGCATGTGTATGATATGTGTGTTCTAAGGGGGGAGTGTATCTCAATGCTACAACAAGGGGTGATAGGTGAATAGCAGTACATTGCTATACTTGGGGAGGAGCTCGGGTGATATCTGTCATGCCCAGTCCCAAAATACCAAGGGACTAGCCACGTGTCAATGGCCAACAGCAAAACTCCAATAGGCAAACCCAATTTAATGGACCCGTTAGAGTGCACTTAAGCTGTAATACATATAAATGTCTACGAATACCTGTCATATTTTATACATCTAATCTCATCCACAATAAGTAACGAAATCACAAAGAGACAAGTCCAGTCATAATAATATAAAATGATCTGTCCAACCAAAGCAATATAAATAATATTACGGAGAATAACCTGTCATCAAAATGGAAAGAAAAATAACTCCAAGTACAATATCCAGAAGTCACTATAAGATCAAATATTCAAGAACAATAAGCATAATAAATGAATGGTGAGAATACTATGTGCTCAAGAGAAGTCCTCTTGAACAACCTCGTCCTTTGCAATATGTACGTCTCCAATAGTAGCACCTGTCATGTAAACCTCGGGATAGCTCTCCTCGTCTACACCTGGGAATATAATCTGGATCTAGGTCCTCAGGGGACATATCAAGGTACAATAAATACTCAAGCCAAATGAAATACAGCAAGTAAATATAAACAGATCCTCAAGGCAAGCTATGTAACCAGCTAAGTAAAATAAAAATGAGAGCATCACTAGTACTCAGGCAGAAACCACTACAAGCTCTGTATCGGGGAGCCCATAACAGCAAGTAGTATGATGACTCCAGTATATGTGCCAAAGATCTGAGATAGAGTCTAAGGAACCTTCAGTACTATATATATTAATAATCAGCCTATAGCCTGTGTGTCTCTCCCCTCCCAATGTAACCTCATGTCTCATGTCCACGATGTCTCATGTCCATAATACGCAAGATCATGACCTCTAGCGAGTACAATGAGTCATAATGATATCTATATAATATTCAAGTCTCATATCGCGAATCTTGTAAGCCTATACATAATCACCATGAATAACTCAAGAAAGATTCAGTCACATAAAATAGTGTCAATTGTCCTACGGCATGGTGTACTTGGAAAGCAAGCACGTAAAAATAGGATCCTGGAATCAACTCTCTAAGTGACGTTACACGACTCCGCGTACGACATCGACACCCGAATCTTGTTCGGATGCTAAGCAACGTCTCACGGTCCTAGGTTGAGCAGGCACATCACAAGAGTATATATATATTTAGGAAGAACATAAGCAAATAATATAACATGATGTCTGCAGGTTTGGCAAGGTACACTTGCCTGGGTTCTGAACTCCGTCAATTACTCCTGAAAAAGTAAAATATGCACGTATACCTTTGGATGCTGAAAAAAACATCATCAATGTTCTCAGAATACTTGAAATAGTTAGGATTGACTACCCATAAGTCCAATTTGGACACAAGGGCATAATTGATAGTTTTGGGTCCAAGCGGGGTCCACATGAGGCCCTTCGCACCAAAAAATATGCCAGAGATAAAGTTCTCCAAATTTGTCAAACTTAGTGTCTACGAGTCCAGAATGATGATACGAGCCAAATGGGACATCCAGAACTGGATTTCGATGAGCCGGTCACGAAATCGTCCGTCATATGGAACCGTAGGGCCCACAAAACGGTATTTCATTAACGTTCTCAGATTCGAACCAAACTTGGGTCATAGGACCAGCGTAACACTGCGAATCTAATGGCATAAGTTTTGTTGAGAACCGACGAGTACACACGAAGTTATGGCAAGGTATCGGAATATGCCGATATAGTTTTTTTTACGGATACGCATTGATTCCGACATTCACACACGTCCAAATCAAGTTTCACGAAAGCCCACACGTCCACATTTACGTTACGCACCATTCGGTACAATCCATACGCGATGACATAACCTCGTTTGACGGGACGCACCCTGTATAAAAGATTTTGGGTTCTTTTAAAACCAAGTTTTTATTCGTTTTGGAACCAGAATAATTTAACCAATAAAGCAAACTAATAAAAAATAAAAGAACAGTAAAAATCTTGGTTATATTATGAAGAAGTTGTTTCAATTATATTTTAAAAATAATTAACGAGTAGGTAGAAAATTATACATGAACATGGGTACTTGGGCTGAATTTCTGAACTGTTTTTGAACAGTTTTTCGCCAACTTTTGGTCAATTTTTCGATAAAACTTGGGTTGCTAAATTCGTTCCACTTAAAGGGAATCCTAGGAGGTTAGATTGTGAACATACCAGCGAAGACGGGATACAAAACGGATGAGCGAGGAGGGCGAAAACTCTGTACGAAGGTGGGGCACACAGCTGTAGTTGCTGTGCTCGTGCGGTCGGCGGTGCGGCTGCTGCGGTGGCGCTCCGGCGCTGCTTCAGCACAGCGGCGCTGCGAGCGGCGGTGCGGGCGGCACTGCGGCGATGGTTCAGCATGGGTGATGGTGGAGGTGGTGTGGTTTAGGGTTAGAATTTAGCATGTTCACACACACACACACACACACACACACACACACACACACACACACACACACACACACACATATATATATATATATATATATATATATATATATATATATATATATATATATATATATATATATATGGGAAGGGGTCTCCTATGCACGGGTTGGATAGTTTTAGGTTTTGGGTTTAGGTTTTGGGTTAATGGGTTTGGGTTTAGAATTTAGGTTTTAATTTATTTCTTTTCTTTTCTTTTATTTATTCAATAGTTATATAGAAAATTCCCAAAAATAGTTAGGCACTTGGAAAATTCTAGAAAATTTATATTTCCTCCAACAAATAATTTACAACAAAATTTATATCAATTCCAATGATATTTACTAATTATGAATGAATATTAAATCAATTAAATAAATCTATAAATTCTATTTTCTACTTAATATTATATTGGGAGCATGTAGGGGGTTTGAATAATGCAACTCGAGTGTCATGTGCGTAATAAGACTAGTTAGGCTCATATCATAGATTTAGTTGGAAGCAATGAGTTGGGATGGCGTGTTAAAATCGTACGCCATGACAAATGGGTTAATTAATCATCATTTTCTATAATTGTGTTATGAAAGTTGTGCGACCAAAATAAGGCATGAGATTGCGAATTTGTGAGGGACAGTAATGGCAGGAGCCTTATTTGACTCGTCTAAGTCGAGCATGCTAGTTTGGTTGAAAGAAAAAGGCTAGTGTTGCACTCAAGATCTTAAAACCATGGTGGTTGGTTTCCCAAGTTCAATTAAATTATCGAATAAATATTAAAATAAAAAATATTAATTACCGAACTAACCTTATATAAAAATCAGGGTGCTCACAATATCAAGTGAGGTATTATACAATGCACACTTGTGCACAGTGCAGTGAGGGTGTGTGTGTGTGTGCATATAAGTGTCAACTTTGTGTATGTGATAGTTAAGTAGCAAGAAATTTGAGTATGTGTTTTAGTCAAGATATTGTATTTGGGGCCACACTTGGCGTTTATAATGTCAATATAAATAATATCTACCGTTGTAAATGTCAAGTGGCTAATACCTAGAGTATTTATGTGCGAAGTGTAAATGTCAAGTGTGGATATCCAGTTTACACGTGAGTATATTTAAGTAAGTGTTGGATGGTTATAAATTTTAGGGGCTGCTTGGATGTAATTTTTAACTCAACAGACCCTGCAATAGTTTGGTGCATTCTTTTGTGTAAAGTGTACAACATAATTGGGTATTCCTGAGTACCAATATTAGGAATAGGAGTATCAGTGCATTGCCCTTCCACATCTATTTGGATAATATACTTGAACAATGTCTATTCATCTTTGCAGAAGTATCTAGAAATGGATCTGAATTACTTTCTGCATCATCGTTTGTGGTTGTAAAATCTTTATCTTGATGATATGTATGGTATACGGGATAAATTTATACTAGGGATAGACTTGTTCTTGTAGTTCGCCATGGCGTTCCTTCAGTACATAGACGGCACCAAAATTAAATGTCCGTGTGTAAGATATCATAACACAAAATATCACCCAGAAGTGGATATGACATATCAATTATACTCGAGAGATTTTATGCCGAATTACTATTAGTGGACCTCACACGGAGAACTTGTGTCTTTAGCATCGGATCTAAAGCCTTATGTGGAGCCATATATGGATATCCATAACCACGCTGATTATGACTATAGGTGTGTGAATATTGTTTTTGTTGCTGTTGGGCCTAGTTTTAAGCCAAACAATCATGATGCAGCTGAGGAGGCACCGAATCCCGATGCTGCAAAGTTTATGAAGTTACTGGAGAATGCAAGGACTCTATTATATCTTGGTTGTGAGAATCATTCACCGTTGGAGGTGGTTGCAAGACTGTTGAGCATCAAGTCCAATTTTAATATATTGTAAGAATGCTAAAACCGACTGATGGACTTGATTATAGAGATATTACCGGTGGGTGCTAAGTTACCTAAAAACTTCTATCAGTCTAAGAGGATGGTGAGATCGCTCTGGATGGGATATGAAAAAATTGATACATGTCGCAACGGGTGCATACTATACTACAAAGACGACAAGGATGAAGACGTGTATAAATTTTGTGGTACTGACCGCCATAAGGCAACTGGTACATGAAGATCTGCCAATTTGATGCTCTACTTGCCTTTAACGTCGTAGTTACAGAGATTGTTTATGGTGAAGAAGATTGTAAAAAATATGAGTTTGCATAGGCGAGAACATATTGAAGAGTGTTGGATCATCCATCCTATAGAGAAACATAGAAGCACTTCGATCAAGAGTATCCTAATTTTGCTTAGGATTCGCGTAATGTAAGAGTGGAGCTCTTCTCCGACGGTTTTACCCCATTCGGACTTTCGGGTTCTCAGTATTCATGTTGGCCTGCGATCGTCAGCCTGTACAACCTACCACCTTAGATGTGCATGAAGCCTCTGGTTATGTTCTTAACCATCATTATCTCGAGTCCGAACAATCCGAAGAGGAACATCGATGTATACTTGCAACTGTTGATAGATGAGTTAAATCAGCTGTGGGAAGTAGGCACCAACATGTACGATGTTATTCCTTGGTATATGTTGTATCTTGTGCAAGTATTGTTTCATTGGTTATCTTGTGCATGTACAGACACTGATTCATGGAAAGACTAGCTATCTTCTTAGGGAATCTCGTGTGTCACGCCCCAGTCGCAAAACACACGGGACCAGGCCACGTGGCATTGGCTAGCTGACACGTCTCCGAAGGATATCCCAATTTAATGGATCATATCGAAGCGTGCTACGCTGTCCTAAAATACTAACAAGTCTAATATGCTAATATATAGCAGGTAATATTTAATCTCATCCACAGAATACAATATCATAATACTGAAATAAATGCTGGTAAATAAAATACAAGAGTCTGAATATCCATAATACATCTGAAATAGTCTGATGGGGACAAACCCACTGAAATACAAAAATGGAAATAAAGTGCAGAAAGAAGTAAGATAACTAGACTAGAGTATCAACTAGCTAGATATGAAAACTCTAGTCCAAAACAGCTGCGTACTCAAATCACGAAAACTCCCCTGGAAATGCCTCGAAGTCCTCAATCAGGAATCCTGTCTCTACTCCTACTCCGTATATGGTCGGGTACAAGTGCTCGTCCGGATCTGGAAGGGAACCAGGTCCTCAGAGGGACGTAACAAGATACAAAAATGCATGCCATAAAGTAAATACTGTGTAAACTCAAGGGTAATCTAACCAACTAAGTGAAATACAGTTTGAAGACAACCCTGGTACGTATGGGTAGGTGAAAGGTATAAAGCATAGCGTCGAGCCAGAGGATAAGTATCTAGCATTAGCTGTAAACCGGATGCCAGGAGTATATGCTGACTACATCACCGATCATGATAGTGCACAGCTAGTAACCTCTGCCGGATGTATCAACAAGCATATATGCCCATAACCGGGTAACCTGAGCCCATAACCGGGTAACACATGGCCCATAACCGGGTAACACTGAGGCTCACGGCCCCGCAGTTTACTCTGAAACTACGACAGCCAAATGTTTGTCCCATACGCCTACTAATTGTCTTCTTCGCCCAATGTCAATATACAAGTCGCGAACGCGACGTGGATATCTCATACTATGATGCAAGTCGCTACAGAAATAAACAACTAAGCTAAATGCTGTCATACGTGCTGCTCATGCTGATGGCCAGTCAGTCATGAAGCACACGTCCCTACATGAACTCATTCTGTGACGTGTTAAGATACGTGTCAAGGCCTGGAAAGTCATATTGATAATGCCTTAACTTTAGGTGGGTCCACTAGACACTAGGTCAGACATAAGTCCTAACGTTAACGCCTTCGTTGACTGCACCCGAGTCTTCTCGGACGTGCATAGTTAATATTAAAACAATAAAATATGCAACTAGATAACATCTTAATTTAAATAGTAACAACAAGGCAAGGTATACTTGTCTGGCACTCTGGTGTGCACAAGCAATGCTCCAGAACCAGCAGTCAAGGTAGCACCGTCTCGGATGCCTACGAACAGATAACCAAAAATTATAAATCACTAAATTACACCATGCTTAATTACCTATGCTAACATAGTACATGTATACATACATAACACATGTACATATATATACATTAAGTAATTTAATAACATACCTACATATATATACAGTTATGCATATAGACATATTTATATTTATACATTATACATATATATATAAAGTACCAACACATCAATACGTAAATACATTAAATAAGTATTTATATATAAATACATAAATATAAATACAACGATACCTTAATACGTACATAAATACATATATACATATAATACATTACATAAATACCTAATATATATTAATAACATATTACATATATAGATTGTACATTATGTATATGGAATAACATATGTATATATGTACATAATAATATAACACATATTTTCACATCGTACATACATATATACATTAAATAAATATACTAAATACTTACTTATCCTATATACATAAATACATATAAACATATATTTGTATACATAATATACCTAAATACATTATATACATATATATAACTACTTAAGTACATTAGATATTATACATAAAAATAATACATTAATATATAAATACATTTATACATATATACATAAATATACAAATAGATAATATATATACATATATATAATACACTTAATACATTATATACATAAATACATTTAAATATACACCTTTATATACAATTACCTATGTATTAATATACGTATATATATATATTATATAATACTTATACACATGAAATATATATATATACATATATGTTTATACATATATATATATATATATATACATATATACACAACATATATATAAATATATACTATATACATATACAATTAAACTATTCTATTATAATTATAAATAAATATGTATATATACATAAATACATATGTATATACTTTAATATACAATTACTTATATATACATAAACAATTATACAATAATATATACATACATATACATACATTATACAATAATATATACATATATATACATACATACATATATATACGTACACCATATATAAATATATAGTATATATATACAAATATACATAGTTTACACCAAAATACATACTATATATATATAAAATTATACATAATACACTATATATATAAGTATATACTATTATACACAATATATACTATATATAATTATATATATATATATAATATATACCTATATACTGTGCTGTGTCCGGGGTGCGTGTCCGCCGTGGGATCGTCGCCGGCGAGGGGCGGCGGAGCTCCAGCGGGGGCTCTGGAAGACTCGACAGCAGCAGTGGCAGTAGTACAGCAACGACAGCAGTTGCAGCAGCTGCAGGCGGCTCTGTTAGTGGCAGTGCGATGGTCGAGGGTGGCTGACTACGATGGCGTGGTCGTGGGGGAGCTGGAGGTGGAGGTGCACTGGCCATGGATGTCCGGCGGTGGTGGGGAGTGGTGCCCGGGGAAAAGGAGACGGTTGGTGGTGGTGTGTGGGGATGTTGGTGATGGTGGTGTTGCTGATGGTGGTACCGGTGAGGGCGGCCAGGGGGTGGTGGTGTTGGTGGAGACGGTGGTGGAGACGTTGGGGGTGGTGGCCATGGTGGCGGTGGTGGACTGGGGTGGCCGGGGAAGGATGGTTGGGGCGTCGGGTCGGGGAAGAGGGAGTCGGGGGTGTTGAAGGGGAGCTGCTGTGGCGGTGCCCGAGGCGGAGGCGGCGGTCGTGGTGGTAGTGGCGGTGGCTCAGGTGGTAGTGGTGGCGAGGAGGATGATGCTGGTGGCAGTGGCGACGGGCTGAGGGTAGTGGCAGGGTGGTTGAGGGAAGTCAGAGGTCGGGTGTGATGGTGGGAATGATGGTGAAGGGGATGGTGATGGTGGTGGATGGGGTAGTCCGGCGGCCTGAGGGAGGGTGTTCCGGTGGCTAGGGGAAGGCCAGGCAGAGGAGGTTAGAGGGGGAGCTGTCTCAGGGGTGGCCGGAGGCGGTGGTGGCCGGGGGAAGCTGAGGGCAGGGGTCGGGTTGGTGATGGTGTGGTGAGGGTGGTGGTGAGGGTTTAGTATTCTAGGATTTTCTTCCTTTGTGTAGATATATGGGTGGGTGTATTTTGAGAGAGAATGTAGGTAGCTTATGTAAGAGAGAGAGAGGGGGGCTCCTTGGGATTAGGGCCGACTGGGGTAGTTTTTCTAGGGGTGAGGGAGGCTTCATCATGATGAGGGGAGGGCTAGTGTTGAAGGGGTTTGAAATGGAGGGTGGTGATGGAGTTGGGGGAAAATTGTACCAAGTACAATCAAATGAGTGGGAAAATGATGTTGATCGGTCAATGAAGGGGGTTTGTGTTCTTCATGTTGTTGGACCAATGAGAGGGGGGCACCTCATTGCTTAATTGCATAAAAGCTCCTGAACAATTAGGAAATTGCACAATAATTGGAAATTGGAATTTGATGTGGCAAAACACCATGTTTGGTGTTAGGTATTGGACCAATATGGTATGTGGTGTTTAGTATGAGGCTTGAGGGTGTGTTTGTGGGTTTGGGTTGGAGTTGGTCTAGTTTGAGTGAGGTTGGGTCACTACATTAATTTAATTAAAAGTAATGCGTTAGGTGTTCTTTAATTAATTAAAAATACCCGGGGGTCAAAATTGGGTGGGCACAAGGGTCATGGGCGTAGTGGACTTAGAGTAGAATAATATCATAACTGGGGTTTGTCAAAACGGGTTGATGTTGGGTCCCAATTTTGATTGGAACGAAAAAAAACGCAAATATGCAATTAATTGAATTTACGTACAGACGTTTGTAACAATTTTTGTGCGACTAAAATGAAACACAAGAAAGAGCGTTTGTGAGTTACACAAGGGTCAGAATAGTAGACTGGTATGTCTAGGCAAGGTGTATGGAATTTATTTGCAAGCAATAGCTAGGGTAGTGTCCTAAGTATCAGAGCAACGGCAAGGTATCCTAAGTAATATAAGCATTGCACAATAAATAAAACTCTGTATAAAAATTCTAATTTGCACCAAAATAACCCTAATCTCTCTATCTAAGCTAATTAACTAAATTTTTTGGTCGAGGGGGTTTACATCGTGCCATAACATACCGTGGTCGGATCTATTATACCAGTCGAGGGTGGGGAGTACTTTAGTGTAGTTATGTGATCATACCCTCATTGTATCAAGTATTGTTCATTGAATAGTGTTAATCATACACCGCACTTATGGTTAGCCAGGTCATATATAATGTATCATGTTTCCAAGCTGATCACATATTAAAGCTAGTACTCACACACTTAGTCATTGTATTCTTGTTCATTGGCATATTGTTTATTATTGTATTTATTCCAGTATTTCCTTATTGTATATCTCTCGTATCTATTGTGCATCTTGTATATTCACATCTATTTACTGTTATATAGTTTTTATCATTGATTAAAACTGCTGTTAGAGATGTACTTTGCTCCATTCCTGACTGGAAAATATTTTTTAGAGGATACGAGAGATTGGTGTCCGACATACTATGGACTTTGACTTATAGATGGTGTAGACTTGGACCCACTAGTTCTTGAGTGAGTGCTGGGAGGTTTATCCTGATCACTATTTTTTATAGTTAGTTTCTTTAGCATTTTTTGTACCAGATTTGTTTTCGGCATATAGTATGAGGTTGGATTTTGTTTCTATTATTGTTTATATATTGAATGGATAGTTATGTTAGACTTCCTTGATATCTTCTCGTGCTTCTAGAATTGTGATTAAGTTTTGTAAGAGATATTATTCACAAATTTTATATTATTCTTAGATGTTTAGATAGTATAGTTGACTAAGACAACGTTCTACCGCTGATGTTGCAACGTAGGTTGGCGTTGTTCCCGACTTGCATCCCTACATCGGGTGCGGGTCGTGACTGTCACCACCACATTCTGAAATAGGGGTATTTTTATCTTTTTATATTGTATAAGTATTTTGTGTATTTATTTTGTAATAATTGCATGACATTTATTTATATTTAATAGCCATAATTTTATTTAATTATTTTGCCTTACCGTTGCTTCGATATTTGGAGCGCTACCCTTGCTATTGCCTTCCTACAAATTTCATACCCTTGTCCTAGACATGCCAGCCTACTATTCTGACCTTTGTGTAACTCATAATCATGCTCTCTTGTATTTCATTTTAGTCACACAATATTCGTCGCAAACCGACTATATTTAATTCGATAAATCTAACTTTGTATCCTTGTGCGTTCCAATCGAAATTGGAGACACAATCTCGACCCATTTTGAGCAACCCAAATTAGGGTAATATTCTATTCCGAGTCTTCTTCATTCATGACACTTGTGTCCCACTTAATTTTAGTCCCTTGTACTCCTAATTAATTTTAGAACACCAATTACATTTATTTTAATTAATTAAACCATAAACCTATCTTTGTGTAATTTTCTAATTGTTGGGTACTTTTATGCAAAAGTACATTAAGTTGTCCACCCCGTTGGACAAAACACGTGAATAAACCCATTTCTCCTTCATGTATATTTTTTTCATAATTTTTGGGAGTGTGTAATTCAACATCAACCTCCTTAAAACCATGGCCCTCCAAACCTTGATACAATGCATCATAGCCATTCATTTTAAATCCATTTGAATCCTAGCCCTTAAAAATATCCATGACAAGCCCTTTCCCCAAGGGTTTGACCAAGCCCTAATTCTAGGTCAACCCAATATTATACCTATATATAAATATCCTCCTTTACTTTTTCTTTATCCTTTTCCTTTTCTTATTTTTTCCTTTCACCAAAGCTAGCAGCCGACTATTCTTCCTATTCATTATCTTCCCTTCCTCCTTCCCTGTCCGTCCTCGCCGGAATCTCGTCGGAGATCTCCACCACTCTGACTGAACGCCTGAAGCCCGCTGAACCTCGTCGGACTCCGTCGACAACCCCACCACCTCGTCACCCCGCTGAAACTAACAACCCGACGCCATCCCGCTGCCCTCAACCGCTGAACCCGACCGGCCCTTCTCGTAACAGTCGATAACCCGACGACTATTCCCGCCTCTCCATCTCGACGACGACCTCCCTCTACTTTCCCGGACCTCGCCGACCTGCTGCACTACACACCCGCCTCCATCCCGCTCGCAGCAACCCGCCGCCAACCCGCCGGAGCCGACGCCGGAGCCGACGCCAGAGTCGACTAATCCCTGCCGACCGGAACGACCCGCCTGCACGACGCCTGGGCCGGAGACACTGCCAACCCGCCGGACTCTTCGACACAGTAGCAGTAGGAGCAGCCGAGCACCCCGCGACGCCTTGACACGAAAGTCTCGTCCTGCATACACAGGTTCGAATTCCCTCTTACGTACATGTACATGTACGTGCATACGCGTATTTCTCAATTAGTGTGTATGTGTTAGTATATGTATTAGTATATGTATAATATATAATTGGTATATATATACATATATAGTATATTTCTTAAATTAGTATATATATACATATGTATATGTATTGTATATGTATTCCCTAGTATACGTTTAATATGTTTATATTTGATTTATATGTATATGTATATAAATATAGTATAAATTCTATTAGTGTATATACATATATCTATTATATATGTAATTAATTTGTATACATATATGTATTATGAGTATTAATGTATATGCTAGATAATAATATGTATAATATATATATGTATACTTGACCCCTAGGTATAGCTGTGGATATCCTGTAGTTACATATGACCCTGTTACCCTAAGTATTGTGAGTTGACTGCCATATATACACTGACGTACTGGCGAGATCCGTATTATTTTGACTGTCTATTTTGCACAGCATTTGCAGACGCGACACCCATGCAACTAGATGCACACTTGAACCTATTTGACCAGTATCACCCTAGTATAGCTGCTGAGTTCAGCGTAATTATATTGTGTGTGCTAGTGTAATGGCTGATGCTGTATTGTGTTATATTATATGTATATAGGACCATTGGATCATCCTGCGAGACTTCAGGAGCAGGACATTGGTATTGCCACCTAAGGACCCCAGGCGAGTACATTCTCTGATAGTTTCTTATTTATGATATCCTCTATGTTCATTGTATCTAGTATAAATATCCATATTTCTCGACACGATGGTTACACGGATTGGTATATCTGGATCTCGTCATGAGATGCTATTCCTTATATATGGTGTATCTTGTACAAGTCTTGTTTTATTGTTTATCTTGTGCATGTACAGACACTGATTCTCGGGGAGACTTGCTACCTTCCTAGAGAATCCCGTGCCATAGCGTACCATGGTTGGATCTATTATACCAGTCGGGGGTAGGGAGTATTTTAGTGTAGATATGTGATCATACCCTTCATGTATAAGTCTTATTCTCATGTTAGTATTTGTCATACACCCCACATATGACTAGCCAGGCCAGTACTCGTGTACAAGTTCCCAAGCCGATCACATGTTAAAGCTAGTACTCACACATTTAGTCATAGTATTCTTATTCATTGACATATTGTTCATTCTCGTATTTATTTCTAGTATTTCCTTTATTGTGTATCTCTCGTACATATATATGCATCTTGTATATTTCCATCTATTTACTGCTACATAGTTTATATCATTGATGTAGAACTGTTGTTAGAGATGTACTTTGCTCCATCCTGACTGGAAATATTTTTCCAGACTGCGACTTAGAGGACTGGTGTACGACATATTATAGACCAGGTATAGATGCAGACTACACACCAGAGGTCTAGAGGAGACTACATGCAACTTTTTAGACAATATTTATTTTATGCACTGAGACTTATTTGAGGTTTATTTTAGTTTATGTTTAGACTTATTCTTAGTTATGTTGAGACATGTGGAGACTTTATGTTGGACAGCTAGACTGTGGTTTATCTCTATTGAGACTTTGTGTTTGACTCATGTCATTATTTCTTATCTTTTATCGTGCCATTTATATATTCTTATATTTCTGTGATTGAGTTTACATTATGAGCTATTGTGAGATGTATATTGTCCTCCTTATGGAGTTGATACCATTGACAGGTTGTGAGTTATGTTAGTAAGTATTTTATTAAGACATAGACAGCGTTCTACCGTCAATGCTGCGGCGTAGGCTGGACGTACCCACGCACGCGTGCCCCTATACCGGGTGCGGGTCGTGACAGTGACATATATATATATATATATATATATATATATATATATATATATATATATATATATATATATATATATATACACACAGACACAAAAATATATTTATCTATATAAATATGGTTATATATATAACAATACAAATATATATATATATATATATATATATATATATATATATATATATATATATATATATATATATATATATACCATATATCATTTAATCGAACACATGATAGGATATGCATATATACACTATGATACCTATTCCATTGAAGTACCATAACCCAACTCTCCACAAATAATCATTCATATACATCAAATACCTTATAATATAACTAATGCAACATGCTACAATGTGAATTGGAGAGTTTGTGTAAAAATCCCAAAATTGGTCCCCGTGTCGTACCGTATCATAAAATATCATGATATGGCCTACACGTATCCATTTGTGGACATGTACCTAGTTTAATAACCCCGATCTAAGTCTAATTAGATCTAATTTCTCTCATGACACAATATTGATGTGTCAATCTCGTAATTTCCCCAACATGCACACAAATTACCACATAGAACTCATAATACATAACCAAATAGTCTAGAACTTGTTCCTATAGGTAGCCCTATGCCATAGGGTCATTCCTAATGGTCAAATACATAATTAAGAAGCTATAATAAAGAAAAAAAATCAGGAATTACCAATTGGAAGATGGATATCCAATGAAAATGAAATTGGACATGTTCCGGACATGATCTCTAGCACCAAAGCTCCTTCTCCTTGTGCTTCTTGGTTCTCCAAGCTCCAAACTTCTTGTAGAATGAGAATGAAAGAAAAAATGAAGGTGAATTGAGTAGAAATTTAATGGAGGGAATGATAAAAAATTGGAAATCTAATTTCTAGATCTAAAAAAATGCAAATGAGAGAAGAGAGAGAGGAGAGCCCCCTCTAATAGTGGCCGGTCCCCTTTTCCCCCTTCCTCAAGTCACTTGCAAAGGTCCAATTATTCCAACATGGTGAATTATGAGAAATAATTAGGAAGTGTAATTTTGGAAGTCTCTAACTAATTGTAATTAAGCTAATTCTCCTTAATTAAGTAGTGACAAGGTCTAATGGACTTGGGTCCAAGTTAGACTCACTAGTTGTCATGACAAGTCTAATTATACCACTAATAAAATAATTAACACAAGTCACTCTTAACCTATAACTTACTAATAATTAAATAATTAATACAATCATTAAATAACTTCTACAACACACTAATTAAATTATTTATTTCTAAAATTATTTATTCATGCCAATTTACCAAACTAACCCTAGCTGGAAAAGTGAAGGTGACAATCCTACTGTCACTACCATATTTCCATATAAGGGCATTTGTGTAATTTAACTATTTTGAATAATTATGTGTTTAAATTATTTGCTGAGTTTTATAAACTATTTATATTATTATTAGTAATGTTTAGTTTTAGGTCAAACCCTAATTTAAAAACCCAGTTCTAGTCAAACCCTAGAATACAAATTTTAGGGTGAACCCTCAAATCCTAGACTGACTAAACCTTAGTCAATTAGGTTCTCCATGACTTAACATAGGGGGTTTAACCTAAGCTATGCATTAGAAACCCTAACTGGGCCTTAATATAAAAGGAACCCTCTCTTCCTTCATGTAGAAAAGAGAAACCCTAGCCTCCATCAAGAGAAACCAATTCCCCACCCAATTTTTGAGATCAAACCCTAGGTTCCATTTTCTCCTCCTCCAAACCAAAGAGAAGCAAGGAACGTGGGTCAGGAAGCCTTGGAGAAGAAGAACCTCATTGAAGAAACCATCCCTGCAGGTAAAAACCCTATTTTTTTATTCATTAAATTCTGTTTTCAGATGTTAATGCCATTAGGAAACCACCCTTGCTGTGTAGTTTCGAATTTTAGGGTTTGTTTAGGTTTAAGTGTCCCCAACAATTGTTTTCCCCAATTTTCGTGAACCCTAACCCTAGGTGTTTGCTTATAGACTGATTTTACCCTCCTACGTGTAGGTTAGATGTTGATTTAGGGTTTTGTTTTAGGTTTTCAGGAGTTCTCAAAGTGGTTTTCGTTTTTGCACATCAGGTGCTTGATGAAATGCCAAGAAGGATGAACACCTATTTAACCTACTCTAATAAAATCTAATTTGATGAATGATGTATGATGTCTATATATATTTATACATATGTATACAGATTTGATGTGTGGTTGTATATATATCTAGGGTTATAGATGTGTGTGTGAATTGAAGAGGGGGATTCACTGCACAGTCGGGTTCTGGAAATTATCTGTGTGTACAGAGCAGTCGGGTTTGGGAGAGAAATACATGTGCATGTGGTTGTGTGTATCTCAACATAAGGTATATGGCTGTGTGTATACTGACTTGTGTATGAATTTAAGGGTATTAGATTTCCTGTGTGTGCAGTTGGATTAGGAATTAGTGTGTTTGTGAATATGGCTGTGTTTATGTATCAGTCAGTACTTGTTGTGGGTGTAGGTGTTACATGTGGAGTTGGTGTGAGTGATTTCAGAGGGTATAGCAGTTAGGTGATAGTTTACTATGTGTATGAGTTTGGTCAGAAACTGTGCAGTTAATTACCAGTGTGTTCCTCAGTGATTAGTTCTAGGGAGTTTTGGGTATCAGTATGTCTAGGTTTATGTGTGTCCCTGTGTTGGATTTATGTATGACCTGTGTATCAGTAACTTGAGTGATTAGGTACCTACTAAGGTGTCTGTGTGTTAAGGTAATTAGGAATTCTGTGTTAGATGTGTGAAGTTAGTGTCTCAGTTGATACCTGTGTGTGTATGGCTGAGGGTGTCGAGTGTATCAGGTTTTGATGATGAGTTCAGCCTATGAGAGAGTGTCAACTGAGTGTGAGAACCCCTATGCCAGTATTTTCTGTATGACTGTGTAATTTATCTGTGTGTTCTCTGTAAAGGGGGAAACATCAGTGTGGGTATTTCTGCCTGAGTGAATTAGCAGTGCGTGTTTGAGTGTAAAACTCTGAGAGAGGGGAGGAAATTCTGTGTAAGTGCAGTGTGAGTTTTAGTGTACTGTGTATCAGTACTGGAGGTTGTGTCAACCTGGGAATTAATTTATCTGTGTGTACATGTGAGTATGTATCAGTATACATATTAGAGGGGTGTACACTGTGCAGATTGGGATGGGGTATCAATGGGTTGTGTGCAAATTTTGTGTGAGCCTAACTAGTTTTAGGGAGCAGAGTGTGAACCTGTGTGGTTCAGTAGGCAAATCAGGGTGTACAAGTGTGTGTGTGTGTATTAATTCTGTAGGTGAGAGTGTATTACCTAGGAGTGAATGTGTGCAGTGTAGGTAATAAATCTATGTATGTGTGAGATACATAGGTGCCTAAGTGTCTGTGTATGCCTCAGAATTCCCAGGTTGGTTAGAAACATAACATATATGTGCAGTGAGATTTTGTGTCCAGACTAGTGTATACCTGTGTGAATGTTATTGAATGTGTGTGTTAGCTATGTGAAACTGTGAGTATAGTATAGGTGTGTATCAGTGTGGAGTTGTGGTATCAGTCAGTAGTGCTAGTCATAAGTTGGTCAGTTAGTAAGTTAATATATGTTAGCATATTAGTCTTAGTATTATATAGTGTAAGTTTTGTACAGTTAAGATTAGTTAGCTGTTAGTGTTAAGGATGTATCATTGAACAATTAGAATTATATATTGTCAGTTAATGTATATATGTCAGTAAGTATTTCATAGAGTTAGTTAACTGTCCGTTAGTTAGTGTAGTAAAAGTTCATATCAGTACATTTATATTGGTAGCAGTCAGTGTACCATTAGTGTGTCAGTAGAGGGTAAGGTTATATTAGTGTTAGTTATTTAGTATAGCTAATTTTGACTTGTATTAGCTAGTTGATAGCTAGCATGATCCAAATACCTTAGCAGGGACCTAGTTGGACCTAGCTAAGACCTAGTTTAGCTAGTATTGACCTAGAAACCTCGTATTTAAATTGTTAAGCATGTTTATTCTTTTGTTTCAATATTTTGACATTAATATTCCAAATAGGTCATTGTGATCCCCCTTTGGACATCGATCCTCACATTTTGCTCAGGACCACAGGCAAGTACATTCTCTGATTAGTTTCTAATTTATGATATCTCCTATGTTCACTGTATCTAGTATAAATATTCATGCTCTTGACACGCTGGTTACACGGATTGGTATACATGGATCTCGTCATGAGATGTTATTCCTTATTCATGGTGTAGCTTGTACAAGACTTATTTTTCTTGTTATCTTGTGCATGTACAGACACTGATTCCCGGGGAGATTTGCTACCTCCCTAGGGAGTCCCGTGCCATAGCGTACCATGATTGGATCTACTATACCAGTCGGGGGTGGGGAGTATTTTAGTATAGATATGTGATCATACCCAACTCTACATGCATCATAGCTCACCCCACATCTCACGTCGGGTGCGGCCTGACCATCTCCATGCTTCATAGCTGTTACGTGTGATTAGCCTGACCTATACATGCATCATAGCTAACCAACGGTTAGCCTGACATTCATGAATCATAGCTAATCACATGTAACCAGCCTGATCAAGTTCCCAAGCCGATCACATATTAAAGCTAGTACTCATACACTTAGTCATAGGTTCTTGCTCATGGACATATTGTTTCTTCTCCTGCAGTTACTTACAGTATTTTCCAGTATTTTTTCCATTGTACATTTCTTGTACCTATATATGCATCTGGTATATTTCCATCTAGAACTGCTACATAGTTTATGTTATTTATATAGAACTGCTATTTAGAGATGTACTTTGCTCCTTCCTGACTGGAAAATATTTTTCCAGACTGTGACCTTAGTGGACTTGTTTCTGACACTTGGGGATTGGTTGTTACTGATTGCAGGTATGATTATTTTGTCATTAGACTTGTGTTGTATTCTTTTGTTTCTTCAAATTCTTATCGTGCTGTAGTTATGATTGAGTATGTTGTTCATTTTATAGTGTTATCCGTGTCTCCTTATGGAGTTGGATACTAGTGTGAGATTATTTAGATAGTACTTGACCTAGACAGCGTTCTACCGCCGATGCTGTGGCATAGGCTGGACGTACCCACGCACTCGTGCCCCTAAACCGGGTGCGGGTCGTGACACGTTTTTAGTGGTGGCCCACGCAGGTCAGACTTCGCTAGTTGTGCGATGTCGTAGTAGTGCGACGTCATAGTTGTACTACTACGTGCCTGCTATAGAATATAGGACATAGGATACTAGGATGAGAGAGGATACTCAATCACAATTTAATTGAAAGATTTCCTGGGATGACCCCATGAGAATCTTATTATAATTTCCAATTTAATTCCTTCGCCCTTGTTTCCGTCTACTCTCGCTTGTTGTTACTGAACTTGATTCTTGTTGAGCAGTTATTAAATTAAATTCTTGGTATCATTGTTGAGTTTGATTCTTGTTGACCAGTTGTTGACTTTAATTCCTGGTATCGTTGTTGAGTTGATTTCAAATTGAGATGAATTTTATGGACTAAAATTTACGGTATCATCTGATGACATATATTGATGAGGACAGTGAGAAAGGTAAAAATGTTTACTTTAGTTATGGAACCTAGAGTTTATCGCAGCCATATTAGCTGTCGTGACGAGAACGTAGGAACCTAACTTGGATGTACATACTTTAGTTATGAGATTTAGAGTTTCTCGCAGCCATACCGGTTGGCGTGGCGAGTATTCTAGATGACATGATTATAGTGTTATCCGTGTCTCCTTATGGAGTTGGATACTAGTGTGAGATTATTTAGATAGTACTTGACCTAGACAGTCGGACAATCGAAGAGGACTATTCAGACTCTTGAGGATATACTATGCACATGTGTTATGGATTTTAGAGGCTCTTGGGAGGATCACGTTCACTTGGTAGAGTTTGCTTATAACCACAGCTACAAGGCCAGTATCGAGATATCACCATTTGAGGCATTGTATGGACGGAGATGTCGTACTCCATTATCATGGGATGATGTTGGTGAGAGCACCTTATTGGGACCAGAGATGGTTGTGGATGCAGTTGAGAAGGTGAAGCTCATCAGGGATAGGCTTCTAGTGGTGCAAGACAGACATCGACATTGGGCCGATAGCCATCGGAGACCCTTGGAGTTTGAGGTAAAGGTTGTTTGCATTGTTTATAATTTCTTGTTTAAGTTAGAGTGCTAAGGTTTTATTTTGTGCTAGGTTGGTGATCTAGTATTCTTGAGGATTTATTTGATACAGGGCACGATTCGCTTTGGTGGAGGAGAAAGCTTAGTCCACGGTACATCGGACCCTTCGGTGTTCTTGAAAGGGTCGGTGCAGTGGCTTACTGACTAGACTCGTGAGGTATAATTCTTTGTTGCTTGTATTGATTTTTATTTGTAGCTAGTTTTTTCCTTAAATTTTGAGGAAAAAAAATTCTAAGGTGGGTAGGTGTCACGACCCGCACCCGGTTTAGGGGCACGAGTGCGTGGGTACGTCCAGCCTACGCCGCAGCATCGGCGGTAGAATGCTGTCTAGGTCAAGTACTATCTAAATAATCTCACACTAGTATCCAACTCCATAAGGAGACACGGATAACACTATAATCATGTCATCTAGAATACTCGCCACGCCAACCTGTATGGCTGCGAGAAACTCTAAATCTCATAACTAAAGTATGTACATCCAAGTTAGGTTCCTACGTTCTCGTCACGACAGCTAATATGGCTGCGATACACTCTAGGTTCCATAACTAAAGTAAATATTTTTACCTTTCTCACTGTCCTCATCAATATATGTCATCAGATGATACCGTAAATTTTAGTCCATAAAATTCATCTCAATTTGAAATCAACTCAACAACGATACCAGGAATTAAAGTCAACAACTGGTCAACAAGAATTAAACTCAACAATGATACCAAGAATTTAATTTAATAACTGCTCAACAAGAATCAAGTTCAGTAACAACAAGCGAGAGTGGACGGAAACAAGGGCGAAGGAATTAAATTGGAAATTATAATAAGATTCTCATGGGGTCATCCCAGGAAATCTTTCAATTAAATTGTGATTGAGTATCCTCTCTCATCCTAGTATCCTATGTCCTATATTCTATAGTAGGCACGTAGTAGTACAACTATGACGTCGCACTACTACGACATCGCACAACTAGCGAAGTCTGACCTGCGTGGGCCACCACTAAAAATGTGTCACGACCCTCACCCGGTTTAGAGGCATGAGTGCGTGGGTACGTCCAGCCTACGCCGCAGCATCGGCGGTAGAACGCTGTCTAGGTCAAGTACTATCTAAATAATCTCACACTAGTATCCAACTCCATAAGGAGACACGGATAACACTATAAAATGAACAACATACTCAATCACAACTACAGCACGATAAGAATTTGAAGAAACAAAAGAATACAACACAAGTTTAATGACAAAATAATCATACCTACAATCAGTAACAACCAATCCCCAAGTGTCAGAAACAAGTCCACTAATGTCACAGTCTGGAAAAATATTTTCCAGTCAGGAAGGAGCAAAGTACATCTCTAAATAGCAGTTCTATATAAATGACATAAACTATGTAGCAGTTCTAGATGGAAATATACCAGATGTATGTATAGGTACGAGAAATGTACAATGGAAGAAATACTGGAAAATACTGTAAGTAACTGCAGGAGAAGAAACAATATGTCCATGAGCAAGAACCTATGACTAAGTGTATGAGTACTAGCTTTAATATGTGATCGGCTTGGGAACTTGATCAGGCTGGTTACATATGATTAGCTATGATTCATGAAGGTCAGGCTAACCGTTGGTTAGCTATGATGCATGTATAGGTCAGGCTAATCACACGTAACAGCTATGAAGCATGGAGATGGTCAGGCCGCACCCGACGTGAGATATGGGGTGAGCTATGATGCATGTAGAGTTGGGTATGATCACATATCTATACTAAAATACTCCCTACCCCCGACTGGTATAGTAGATCCAATCATGGTACGCTATGGCATGGGACTCCCTAGGGAGGTAGCAAATCTCCCCGAGAATCAGTGTCTGTACATGCACAAGATAACAAGGAAAACAAGTCTTGTACAAGCTACACCATGAATAAGGAATAACATCTCATGACGAGATCCGTGTATACCAATCCGTGTAACCAGCGTATCAAGAGCATGAATATTTATACTAGATACAGTGAACATAGGAGATATCATAAATTAGAAACTAATCAGTGAATGTACTTGCCTGTGGTCCTGAGCAAAATGTGAGGATCGATGTCCAAAGGGGGATCACAATGACCTATTTGGAATATTAATGTCAAAATATTGAAACAAAAGAATAAATATGCTTAACAATTTAAATACGAGGTTTCTAGGTCAATACTAGCTAAACTAGGTCTTAGCTAGGTCCAACTAGGTCCCTGCTAAGGTATTTGGATCATGCTAGCTATCAACTAGCTAATACAAGTCAAAATTAGTTATACTAAATAACTAACACTAATATAACCTTACCCTCTACTGACACACTAATGGTACACTGACTGCTACCAATATAAATGTACTGATATGAACTTTTACTACACTAACTAACGGACAGTTAACTAACTCTATGAAATACTTACTGACATATATACATTAACTGACAATATATAATTCTAATTGTTCAATGATACATCCTTAACACTAACAGCTAACTAATCTTAACTGTACAAAACTTACACTATATAATACTAAGACTAATATGCTAACATATATTAACTTACTAACTGACCAATGTATGACTAGCACTACTGACTGATACCACAACTCCACACTGATACACACCTATACTATACTCACAGTTTCACATAGCTAACACACACATTCAATAACATTCACACAGGTATACACTAGTCTGGACACAAAATCTCACTGCACATATATGTTATGTTTCTAACCAACCTGGGAATTCTGAGGCATACACAGACACTTAGGCACCTAGGTATCTCACACATACATAAATTTATTACCTACACTGCACACATTCACTCCTAGGTAATACACTCTCACCTACAGAATTAATACACACACACACACTTGTACACCCTGATTTGCCTACTGAACCACACAGGTTCACACTCTGCTCCCTAAAACTAGTTAGGCTCTCACAAAATTTGCACACAACCCATTGATACCCCATCCCAATCTGCACAGTATACACCCCTCTAATATGTATACTGATACATACTCACATGTACACACAGATAAATTAATTCCCAGGTTGACACAACCTCCAGTACTGATACACAGTACACTAAAACTCACACTGCACTTACACAGAATTTCCTCCCCTCTCTCAGAGTTTTACACTCAAACACACACTGCTAATTCACTCAGGCAGAAATACCCACACTGATGTTTCCCCCTTTACTGAGAACACACAGATAAATTACACAGTCATACAGAAAATACTGGCATAGGGGTTCTCACACTCAGTTGACACTCTCTCATAGGCTGAACTCATCATCAAAACCTGATACACTCGACACCCTCAACCATACACACACAGGTATCAACTGAGACACTAACTTCACACATCTAACACAGAATTCCTAATTACCTCAATACACAGACACCTTAGTAGGTACCTAATCACTCAAGTTACTGATACACAGGTCATACATAAATCCAACACAGGGACACACATAAACCTAGACATACTGATACCCAAAACTCCTAGAACTAATCACTGAGGAACACACTTGTAATTAACTGCACAGTTTTTGACCAAACTCAAACACATAGTAAACTATCACCTAACTGCTATACCCTCTGAAATCACTCACACCAACTCCACATGTAACACCTACACCCACAACAAGTACTGACTGATACGTAAACACAGCCATATTCACAAACACACTAATTCCTAATCCAACTGCACACACAGGAAATCTAATACCCTTAAATTCACACACAAGTCAGTATACACACAGCCATATACCTTATGTTGAGATACACACAACCACATGCACATGTATTTCTCTCCCAAACCCGACTGCTCTGTACACACAGATAATTTCCAGAACCCGACTGTGCAGTGAATCCTCCTCTTCAATTCACACACACATCTACAACCCTAGATATATATACAACCACACATCAAATCTATATATATATGTATAAATATATATAGACATCATACATCATTCATCAAATTAGATTTTATTAGAGTAGGTTAAATAGGTGTTCATCCTTCTTGGCATTTCATCAAGCACCTGATGTGCAAAAACAAAAACCACTCTGAGAACTCCTGAAAACCTAAAATAAAACCCTAAATCAATATCTAACCTACACGTAGGAGGGTGAAATCAGTCTATAAGCAACCACCTAGGGTTAGGGTTCACGAAAATTGGGGAAAACAATTGTTGGGGACACTTAAACCTAAACAAACCCTAAAATTTGAAACTACACAGCAAGGGTGGTTTCCTAATGGCATTAACATCTGAAAACAGAATTTAATGAATAAAAAATAGGGTTTTTACCTGCAGGGATGGTTTCTTCAATGAGGTTCTTCTTCTCCAAGGCTTCCTGACCCACGTTCCTTGCTTCTCTTTGGTTTGGAGGAGGAGAAAATGGAACCTAGGGTTTGATCTCGAAAATTGGGTGGGGAATTGGTTTCTCTTGATGGAGGCTAGGGTTTCTCTTTTCTACATGAAGGAAGAGAGGGTTCCTTTTATATTAAGGCCCAGTTAGGGTTTCTAATGCATAGCTTAGGTTAAACCTCCTATGTTAAGTCATGTAGAACCTAATTGACTAAGGTTTAGTTAGTCTAGGGTTTGAGGGTTCACCCTAAAATTTGTATTCTAGGGTTTCACTAGAACTGGGTTTTTAAATTAGGGTTTGACCTAAAACTAAACATTACTAATAATAATATAAATAGTTTATAAAACTCAGCAAATAATTTAAACACATAATTATTCAAAATAGTTAAATTACACAAATGCCCTTATATGGAAATGTGGTAGTGACAAGTCTACCCTCCTTAAAAGAATTTCGTCCTCGAAATTTAAAGTCCTCATAGTCGTGTTTATTCATACACATTATTATTTCCTTCAAATTTAAATTCATTATCCATGAAATCAGGTTATAATCCACGATGTCCTTTCACAAATTTTTTTTTTTTCAAAAATTCCGAATTATTGCATTCCTGAAAAATCCTCGAAATAAAATCAAAGTCCATTTTTATCAAAAATTTTCCTTGAAAGTTTTAGTTAATAATTCAATACTCAGAATTTAATATCCATTCCTCAGATTTGATTTTTATCAATGCACAACTATAAAATGTAATCTCGTCCCACCGAGTTTGAATTCATACATTAATCCATCAATGATTTATAACTCGATTTCCTCTTCCTCAAAATACTCAACAATGCGATGCTTATGGATTCTCTAATTGCAATATCCCATATAAAATTCTAAAATTCATAACTTGCAATTAAATAAACATATTGATAAATCTCCCAAAATTTCCAAATTTAATAACCAATTTAATCACATCACAATCTTCCTGGAATTAATAAGTCATAAATTCTGCCATGTTAAATTCTTGGCCCTTTATTTAAATCGATGGTTATCCTCGAATTTTAATCATCTTGCCGCTCTTGTCAAGTCATAATTCCTTCAGGAATCTTCGTCATGGTTAAACCCCAATAATCATGGTTCAAGAAAAATCTTCCCTACAATCATACAACATGCAACCTAAGGGGAATATGTATGGTCATGAAGTCTTTTGTCATGGTATTGCAGCCTCTGCCAGGGTGTACTACTAATTTATTCTAACAAGAAATCATGCATACAACTACAGTACTAGGAAAATCAATCAATCGAAAGACGGAAAAAGGAACGTTAGGAGGGAACGAAAGAACCTGCTAACATATTACTTGCGGTATCTGCTATCAAACACTTAACTCTAGCACATTCACTAACTAATTTCCTATTCCTGTACACTGGTACCCATATCAACTAGTCATTTATCCACAAGATCCATGAATATATCCATATGGCACACACCGGTTTATTAATACCAAATCTGATACCAAGAACCTCTAATATTGCCATGGTTCAATAATGCATCCAAGTTGATACCTCTATCTCTTTAGTACCCTACTCTCTGTTGGTTCCCGTTCCTACTATAATTGTTCATACTAGTCGTCCTTATCACTCAATATACGTCAAGTGCAACACCATACTAAATACTGCTCCTTCCAATACAACTTTAGATGGACACCCAAGTCAGTCTGCGGTGCCATCTTAATCATGCTCAAATCACCAGATCCTTACACATGTATATCATCTACTCATATATTAATATTCATATCTCTCATCTACCATAAAATTAATCCTCAAAATAATCGTCAAGGTTTAACTTCTCGAACAGAATAAATGCTTATATTTTCCTCAATAGTCAAATTCTCAATATCGAAATAAAATTTTAATCACTTCTAAAATCTTTGTAGCCTTGACCATGTTTATTGAATCAATATTTAAAATCCTCAGAAATTTTAATGACACAATCTCAACTCCTCAATAATTCTCAAAGTTAAAATTCATTTCCACTCTTTTGTTTATAAATCCACAAATATACATATGAGTGCTCACGGTCTCTAATACTCGAGGTGCACTCCATACCTCTATTGTCTACAACTGTGTACTAAATTTTTGTACTGCCCGAATCACTTGCACTATTTCCTCCAATGATCAAAGTTATCATCACCTGTATTTTCTTCCATGATTTTCAGTCTATATTAACTGATATGTCATCCAATTATCATCACGCAGAGTGCTTACTATTATTAGCGTCATTCCCGACTAATCCTCGATTTAGAACCATTAGCACTCGTGGTATTATACCACTAGCTTCATTATTGGATCATCTCATCAAACTAATTTAGAACTCATGATTACCTGTACCTTCTATAACACTCAGGTTTCTTTACTCTCATGGGCAAGTGTATGGTTCTTCATCTTGATTGTTTTGTAGGTATTTCTCTTTAATCCTTTAAAGCCTGTTAAACTAATCTGTGATACGCTTCCCCATTTTCCTTTCCAATTACGATATTCCTCTACTCATGACACCTCATTGTTACTCCTCATGCATATATGTTTATTTACCTTTAACACACCCGATATCGATCATCAAATTGAACGTCATGCTCCATTAATCCTTAACACAATTTCTTGATACTTGATTGTTTACATAGATCATCCAATTACATAATTTAATGATTATCTAGGACTGGCATGCTGGTTCTGATACTAACTCTTGGAACCTTTACTGATACTCTTACTCCTCTCTTTATAATACCAATACTAATTATAATAACACCTATCATAGAACTATTGCTACAAGGTACTATGCTATGGGTATCTCTAGATTAATGCCTAATGCTCCCATGTCCAACATAAGAAACACTTACAAACTCACAAGTCACACTCAGTCAACACTAATACAAGACACAAACAAAATTACAAGTCACTAATTATCATACTAACAAGGATCCTTAAAGAAATAAGGCTCAAAAGAACTGGGTTAAGGACTGAAGGTATCTTTCCTGCTAGTAAAGAAAAGAAGCGATGGAACAAAGTCCTGGAATAACATAAATAGATAAGTCTTGAGATGATACTTTAAGAACCAATTTCAGATACCACCTGATAATCATACACGTCTATCTGAAATCATGACACTCAGAATCCTCGCTATGCCAGTAAGCATAGATGCGATAAACGACAGGTTCCGTAACTAAGGTATGCAACCCTATAATCATGTCATCTAGAATACTCGCCACGCCAACCGGTATGGCTACGAGAAACTCTAAATCTCATAACTAAAGTATGTACATCCAAGTTAGGTTCCTACGTTCTCGTCACGACAGCTAATATGGCTGCGATAAACTCTAGGTTCCATAACTAAAGTAAACATTTTTACCTTTCTCACTGTCCTCATCAATATATGTCATCAGATGATACCATAAATTTTAGTCCATAAAATTCATCTCAATTTGAAATCAACTCAACAACGATACCAGGAATTAAAGTCAACAACTGGTCAACAAGAATCAAACTCAACAATGATACCAAGAATTTAATTTAATAACTGCTCAATAAGAATCAAGTTCAGTAACAACAAGCGAGAGTGGACGGAAACAAGGGCGAAGGAATTAAATTGGAAATTATAATAAGATTCTCATGGGGTCATCCCAGGAAATCTTTCAATTAAATTGTGATTGAGTATCCTCTCTCATCCTAGTATCCTATGTCCTATATTCTATAGCAGGCACGTAGTAGTACAACTATGACGTCGCACTACTACGACATCGCACAACTAGCGAAGTCTGACCTGCGTGGGCCACCACTAAAAATGTGTCACGACCCGCACCCGGTTTAGGGGCACGAGTGCGTGGGTACGTCCAGCCTACGCCGCAGCATCGGCGGTAGAACGCTGTCTAGGTCAAGTACTATCTAAATAATCTCACACTAGTATCCAACTCCATAAGGAGACACGGATAACACTATAAAATGAACAACATACTCAATCACAACTACAGCACGATAAGAATTTGAAGAAACAAAAGAATACAACACAAGTCTAATGACAAAATAATCATACCTGCAATCAGTAACAACCAATCCCCAAGTGTCAGAAACAAGTCCACTAAGGTCACAGTCTGGAAAAATATTTTCCAGTCAGGAAGGAGCAAAGTACATCTCTAAATAGCAGTTCTATATAAATGACATAAACTATGTAGCAGTTCTAGATGGAAATATACCAGATGTATGTATAGGTACAAGAAATATACAATGGAAGAAATACTGGAAAATACTGTAAGTAACTGCAGGAGAAGAAACAATATGTCCATGAGCAAGAACCTATGACTAAGTGTATGAGTACTAGCTTTAATATGTGATCGGCTTGGGAACTTGATCAGGCTGGTTACATATGATTAGCTATGATTCATGAAGGTCAGGCTAACCGTTGGTTAGCTATGATGCATGTATAGGTCAGGCTAATCACACGTAACAGCTATGAAGCATGGAGATGGTCAGGCCGCACCCGACGTGAGATGTGGGGTGAGCTATGATGCATGTAGAGTTGGGTATGATCACATATCTATACTAAAATACTCCCCACCCCCGACTGGTATAGTAGATCCAATCATGGTACGCTATGGCACGGGACTCCCTAGGGAGGTAGCAAATCTCCCCGGGAATCAGTGTCTATACATGCACAAGATAACAAGAAAAACAAGTCTTGTACAAGCTACACCATGAATAAGGAATAACATCTCATGACGAGATCCATGTATACCAATCCGTGTAACCAGCGTGTCAAGAGCATGAATATTTACACTAGATACAGTGAACATAGGAGATATCATAAATTAGAAACTAATCAGAGAATGTACTTGCCTGTGGTCCTGAGCAAAATATGAGGATCGATGTCCAAAGGGGGATCACAATGACCTATTTGGAATATTAATGTCAAAATATTGAAACAAAAGAATAAACATGCTTAACAATTTAAATACGAGGTTTCTAGGTCAATACTAGCTAAACTAGGTCTTAGCTAGGTCCAACTAGGTCCCTGCTAAGGTATTTGGATCATGCTAGCTATCAACTAGCTAATACAAGTCAAAATTAGCTATACTAAATAACTAACACTAATATAACCTTACCCTCTACTGACACACTAATGGTACACTGACTGCTACCAATATAAATGTACTGATATGAACTTTTACTACACTAACTAACGGACAGTTAACTAACTCTATGAAATACTTACTGACATATATACATTAACTGACAATATATAATTCTAATTGTTCAATGATACATCCTTAACACTAACAGCTAACTAATCTTAACTGTACAAAACTTACACTATATAATACTAAGACTAATATGCTAACATATATTAACTTACTAACTGACCAACTTATGACTAGCACTACTGACTGATACCACAACTCCACACTGATACACACCTATACTATACTCACAGTTTCACATAGCTAACACACACATTCAATAACATTCACACAGGTATACACTAGTCTGGACACAAAATCTCACTGCACATATATGTTATGTTTCTAACCAACCTGGGAATTCTGAGGCATACACAGACACTTAGGCACCTAGGTATCTCACACATACATAGATTTATTACCTACACTGCACACATTCACTCCTAGGTAATACACTCTCACCTACAGAATTAATACACACACACACTTGTACACCCTGATTTGCCTACTGAACCACACAGGTTCACACTCTGCTCCCTAAAACTAGTTAGGCTCACACAAAATTTGCACACAACCCATTGATACCCCATCCCAATCTGCACAGTGTACACCCCTCTAATATGTATACTGATACATACTCACATGTACACACAGATAAATTAATTCCCAGGTTGACACAACCTCCAGTACTGATACACAGTACACTAAAATTCACACTGCACTTACACAGAATTTCCTCCCCTCTCTCAGAGTTTTACACTCAAACACACACTGCTAATTCACTCAGGCAGAAATACCCACACTAATGTTTCCCCCTTTACTGAGAACACACAGATAAATTACACAGCCATATAGAAAACACTGGCATAGGGGTTCTCACACTCAGTTGACACTCTCTCATAGGCTGAACTCATCATCAAAACCTGATACACTCGACACCCTCAGCCATACACACACAGGTATCAACTGAGACACTAACGTCACACATCTAACACAGAATTCCTAATTACCTCAACACACAGACACCTTAGTAGGTACCTAATTACTCAAGTTACTGATACACAGGTCATACATAAATCCAACACAGGGACACACATAAACCTAGACATACTTATACCCAAAACTCCCTAGAACTAATCACTGAGGAACACACTGGTAATTAACTGCACAGTTTCTGACCAAACTCATACACATAGTAAACTATCACCTAACTGCTACACCCTCTGAAATCACTCACACCAACTCCACATGTAACACCTACACCCACAACAAGTACTGACTGATACATAAACACAGCCATATTCACAAACACACTAATTCTTAATCCAACTGCACACACAGGAAATCTAATACCCTTAAATTCATACACAAGTCAGTATACACACAGCCATATACCTTATGTTGAGATACACACAACCACATGCACATGTATTTCTCTCCCAAACCCGACTGCTCTGTACACACAGATAATTTCCAGAACCCGACTGTGCAGTGAATCTCCCTCTTTAATTCACACACACATCTACAACCCTAGATATATATACAACCACACATCAAATCTATATACATATGTATAAATATATATAGACATCATACATCATTCATCAAATTAGATTTTATTAGAGTAGGTTAAATAGGTGTTCATCCTTTTTGGCATTTCATCAAGCACCTGATGTGCAAAAATGAAAACCACTCTGAGAACTCCTGAAAACCTAAAACAAAACCCTAAATCAACATCTAACCTACACGTAGGAGGGTGAAATCAGTCTATAAGCAACCACCTAGGGTTAGGGTTCACGAAAATTGGGGAAAACAATTGTTGGGGACACTTAAACCTAAACAAACCCTAAAATTCGAAACTACACAGCAAGGGTGGTTTCCTAATGGCATTAACATCTGAAAACAGAATTTAATGAATAAAAAATAGGGTTTTTACTTGCAAGGATGGTTTCTTCAATGAGGTTCTTCTTCTCCAAGGCTTTCTGACCCACGTTCCTTGCTTCTCTTTGGTTTGGAGGAGGAGAAAATGGAACCTAGGGTTTGATCTCGAAAATTAGGTGGGGAATTGGTTTCTCTTGATGGAGGCTAGGGTTTCTCTTTTCTACATGAAGGAAGAGAGGGTTCCTTTTATATTAAGGCCCAGTTAGGGTTTCTAATGCATAGCTTAGGTTAAACCCCCTATGTTAAGTCATGTAGAACCTAATTGACTAAGGTTTAGTCAGTCTAGGGTTTGAGGGTTCACCCTAAAATTTGTATTCTAGGGTTTCACTAGAACTGGGTTTTTAAATTAGGGTTTGACCTAAAACTAAACATTACTAATAATAATATAAATAGTTTATAAAACTCAGCAAATAATTTAAACACTTAATTATTCAAAATAGTTAAATTACACAAATGCCCTTATATGGAAATGTGGTAGTGACATAACTTCTGATTGGCGTTGCTTTGCCTCCATCATATGCTGAAAGAGTACAAACATCTGTGTCTGATCGACTGCGGGTGGTGGGGGTGGAAGATCTCCAGAAACTGTCGGTGCTGCCCTCTATACCGGAGGTAGAGCACCCCCGAAAGTTGCTATGGAAATGCCTACCTGGATCGTTGAAGCGGACCTCTAGAATGTAGTTACTAGAACAATATCTGCTGGTGCTACCCTCATAGGCGACGAAGTGACCGACCTTGCTAACATTACACCTGAGCGCTGGGAACGGGTCTTTGGCGGCATCCTGAAGATAGATTGAACAAGGAATCAATATTTAGTATGATACGATATCATCAAAGAAAGACAGAATTATTCAAAGTAAAGCAAACATTCAATAGATAAGGATAACAAAATAGATATTTGGAATTATTCCCTAGTTGTGATTGAGTATACTCTCAACCTATATCCTATATACTAAAACAAGGTCGTAGCAGTACTCTAGGTGAGCACTACTACGATATCTCTCTAGATACGACTCTTAGACTTTCATGGGCCACTACTAAAAATGTGTCACGACCCGCACCCGGAATAAGGACACGAGTAGTGAGCAACGTCCAGCCTACACCGCAGCATTGGTGGTAGAACACTGTCTGAGTCAACTATACTATCTCAATATCTCATGCAATATGTATAAGGTACCTGTCATTATCAACACAACTCCAAACGGAGGAACAATATGGTGTAAGATAATGATAAACTATACTAAATCATAATACAAATTAAGGAAGATAAAGCACAAGATAGAATAACAAATGAAAGAGTCACAATACATCCATAAGTCCAAAATAATATATATATATATATATACATGCCAATAACCTCAATAAAGTCTAATACAAGTCTAAACAAAGAGTCTAAGCCTCCTCAGCCTCTGGTACTCGGTCCTTCTGCTCTAAAGGAGTATCCTCTAAAGGTACACCGTCCTGTGGCCCGTAGTAGATGGGACACTAGTCCACAAGCCATTTATCTAAAAAATATATCTAGTCAGGATTGGAGCAAAGTACATCAATCTGAAAGCAGTTTCAAATACATAATCGAGCATATATAATAGATAATAGAAAAGAATACAAGATAACTAACCATAAGAAATGGAATGAACTAGAGTAAATATGTAATATACTGGAATGATGAACATGTAATATAATAACTGCAAATAAATGAAAATAGATAAAACTAACTAATGTGCCATAGAGTACAAGTTCATTATGTGGTCGGTTTGGGTTGAACACGAATACATTATGGTAACTCGATTATACTTGTGCGATGTAATCGATATGTACACAAATACACTTAGGCTTGATCACATAACCAATTTCTACTCCCCCATCCCCAATTAATACTAATGGATCTAATCACGACACGTTACGAACATGAATATGGGCACACTGAACACGAAAAGTGTGTGAATACGAGGTACACGATAATCAATACCCGATACATACGATGAAATATATGTGAAGGAGTATCACTGAACACGGTAGGGGATAACATCTCCTGACAGGATCCATATACCACTAGTCTATGTTACCACTGTGTCAGAATCAAGTATATAGTTCTAGAACATGCGATATATATACTATCATGAAATAAAAACTAACAGAGAGATGTACTCTCCTCTTGTCCTGAGCAAGGTGTGTCTCTCGATGCCAAAGCTGGTGTCACACACTTTTATTTAGGGAATATTAAGTTAAATTGTGTATAAATGGAAAAATAGTTAAAATATACTAATGCATGCTTCTAAGTTAATTTCTAAGTCACACTAACTATACTAGGCCAAACTAGGTCCATACTACGTTAATTGGTCTATATTGGTTACTAACTAGCTAGTACTTGATATTATAGCTATACTAGGTCATACTAAGGTTATTACCATAAGTTATCAGCTATATAAGTCAATACCTATAGGTGTAGTTAATACCTTGGCTAATATTTACTTTATCTAATATAATTATCTAACTAACTAATAACTAATTTTACACTAACTAATAATTAGATAATCTGTATCCACTGATAATCATCAGTGTACAAACTAGTACTCTTTACATTGTGTGCAAGTCTTCCCAACTCCAAAACCTGAATTGCACATCAACCCAACTAGCAACCTTATGCAATCACTTCCTTCTCAAATGTGACACAACTGAGTATCACACGGCTGCCCAGGTTGGTACAGGCTCTTGCTAACAACCTGGCCATATTTTATACCTGCATCTCTTACTAACTTCGTACAAAATTAATTCTGTCACTTGCTATTTACTGCTCAGGTCGGAGCCAAAGTATCTGAAAGCTAACTTAGGATACCCTCTTCAGTCCTCAACGAAAATGATACTAACCCTACGAAATTCTTATAACTGGGTATTTACTTCTGTGTATATACTGTCAACTTGACAGTGTTGCTGCTACTACAAGCTCCAGAATACCCTCCTATAATACTAACCCATTATTGCCAAATATCAGTACACTGATACTCATTAAACAATACTCAGGCATTCACCTTTCCCCCAAACACTAATTCACAACCACTGCTGTTGTTGGTCTTTAATTGACCTGCAACCACCCGTTAGCTAAACCCACACATTCTACCATAATCAGTTTTTCCCAACTGTCTGATTGAAACCTCACCCTTAGTCTAACTTACCTACAATGAAACCTATAGGCATATACTGCTGCTACCTGCTTCAGATTTCCAGTTGCTGATGCTAATACTTTACCCTTGCTTCTCGAGCATTGTCCAGGTTTAATGCACATAGTTGTGCCATTATCCCCCATTCATATATGCCTGATGCACTAACTTGTATTGGCTACTGATACATCCTAGTATCTGACCATCAAACATTATATCAGTACTTACCTTATCCTGAGCCCCCAACTTAATCTCAAGTATCAGTTTATACTGACACCAAAATAACTTACTTGCACAACTGCCACCTCTAGAGATAACCATATGCAAACTTTTATATTTTCCCAGACTCTACATGTTTGTAGGTTAGTTCACTAGCTGCTGCTGCTCATAGTTCAACTGACTGCTGATGACGTAGTGTGCATCACTATACACAGTGCATTAATGCATTGATACTTCTACTTGGCTCAGATACAAGTGCAGGTAACTTCCATTCCTCGTAACACAGACACCACACCATGGTCTAGGTTCAAACAAACATATAGTTTCTTGTGTCTTGTACACTACTCCAAGTCACTGCCTAAAACTCGACCCCAATACTGCCTCAAGTGCACAACAGTGTACACTTACCTTGTGCTGTGCAATACCCATTGCCCAACCCCCTACAAGCCTGGTACTATTAACTATTGCTGCTACTACTTGTTGTTCACAGGTCTGAGCATGCAATAAGCTCTATCACAGCAATAAGTAGCTGCTCATCCATGTGCACAGGCACAAGCTTGATTACCTCCATACTACAACCTCACATGTATACAAGCATCCCTCTTATCACATCGATACACACAACCATCAAGGTATATATATAAAAATATAAATATATATATATATATATATAAATATATATAAATATAAATATATATATATATATATATATTATTTAATCAAACACCTGATAGGATATGCATATATACACTATGATACCTATTCCATTGAAGTTTCATAGCCCAACTCTCTACAAATAATCATTCCTATACATCAAATACCTTATAATATAACTAATGCAACATGTTGCAATGAGAATTAGAGAGTAATTGTGCAAAACCCCCAAAATTGGACCCTGTGTCGTACCGTATCTCAAAATACCATGATAAGGCCTACACGTATCCATTTATGGACACGTATCTAGTCCCATAACCCCGATTTAACTCTAATTAGATATAATTGCTCTTATGACACAATATTGATGTGTCAATCTCGTAATTCTCCCAATATGCACACAAATTACCATATAGAAATCATAATACATAACCAAATAGTCTAGAACTTGTTCCGATAGGTAGCCCTATGCCATGGTTTTATTTCTAATGGTCAACTGGATGATTAAGAAGCTACAATAAAGGGAAATTTTTTGAATTACTAATTGGAAGATGGATTTCCAATAAAAATAAAATTAGACACGTTTCAGATTTGATCTCTAGCTCCAAAGCTCCTCCTCCTTGTGCTACTTGCTTCTCCAAGATCTAAATTCCTTGTAGAATGGGAATAAGAGGAAAAATGAAGGTAAATTGAGTAGGAATTCAATGGAGGGAATGATGGAAAATTGAAGATCTAATTTCTAGATCTAAAAGAATGCAAATGAGAGGAAGGAGAGAGAGAGAGAGAGAGAGAGAGAGAGAGAGAGAGAGAGAGAGATGAGAGCCACCTCTAATAGTGGTTGGCCCCCTTTTTCCCCTTCCCCAAGTCACTTGCAAAGGTTCAAGTTATCCCTACATGGTGAATTATAAAAAATAATTAGGAAGGATAAATTTGGAAGTCTCTAACTAATTATAATTAAGCTAATTCTTCTTAATTAATTAGTGAGAAGGTCTAATGGACTTGGGCTCAAGTTAGGCTCACTAGTTGTTATGACAAGTCAAATTATGCCTCTAACAAAATAATTAATACAAATAACTCTTAACCTATAACTTACTAATAATTAAATAATTAATATAATCATTAAATAACTTCTATGACACACCAATAAAATTATTTATTCCTAAAATTATTTACCCATGCTAATTTATCAAACTCCCCCTAACTGGAAAAGTGAGGTTGATAAATTCACAATAAGGTCAATTTGGCCTAGAACTTCTTCCTATGGGTAGTCCTAAGCCATGGAATGGTTCCTAATGGTCAAATGCATAAATTAGAGTCTAGAATGATGGGAAAATTTTAGAATTATACCACTGGGAGATGGATTCCCAATGAGTTGCTCAAATATACACAATCTGAACACAAGCACCTTGTCAATTCCTTCTTCTCCTAGTGCTCCTTGCAACTTCAAGATCCAATGCTCCTTGAGTGGTAAAAAATAAGAGAAAAACTAATGAATTGAAAGGAATTGATGGTAGGATAAAGTGAATTGGGGATCTAGAAATAAGAGCAAATGAAGAGGAGAGAGAGAGAGAGAGAGAGAGAGAGAGAGTAGCCCCTCTATAGTGGCCCCCCTTTTCCCCTCTCCAAGTCACCATCAAATGTCTACAATGCCCCTAAATGATGAATTATGAAGAATAATTAAGTATGGCTATTTTAGGAAGTTCCTATACTAATGCAAATTAGTCTAATCCTCCTAAATAATTAGAGTGAATGGGTCTAATGGGCCTAGTCCATATTGGGCTCACTAGTTGTCATGATAAGTCTTATTGGATTCACTAGTGTCATGTCTAAATAATAGACTAGCCCTCTATTATAAATAATTAATATAAACACAAATAAATATATATATAACTTTAATTATATATAATCTCTAAAAATAAATAACTATGCTAATTTACTAAATTACCCCTATTTAGAAAATTGAGGTGGACAATCCTACCTACCTTAGAATAAATTTATCCTAGAAATTTAAGGAAGAAACTAGCTACAAAAAAATTACAGCAAGCAAGAAAGAATTATACCTCATGGCTCAAACATATAAGGATATCGCTCGCGTATCTCGGCCTCTCGCTCCTATGTAAACTTTCCTAGAGAGTGATGCCTCTACACGACGCGTACAAAAGGAATAGTTTGGTTCTGCAATACCTTCTTCTTGTTATCTAGAATCTCCACAGGTTGCTCTGGGTAACTGATAGTCGGACCCACCTCGATCTCCGAGTGATCCAATATATTACTAGGATCTGCCACGTACCGTCTCATCTCTGACACGTAAAACACGCTATGCACTCCCTCTAGTGTAGGTGATAAGTCTAGTCTGTAGGCCACTGCACCGGCCCTCTCAAGAATACCAAAGGGTCCGATGTACCATGTACTAAGCTTCCCGCCTCCACCAAAGCGAATAGTGTCCCGTGTCAGAGAAATCCTCAAGAACACCAGATCGTCCACCTAGCAAAAAATACAGCTATAGCACTCTATCTAAAACAAGCAATCACAAATAATGCAAACAAAATCTATACCTCAAACTCCAAAGGTCTCCGATGGCTATCGGTCCAATATCGTTGTCTGTCAAGCACCATCCGAAGTCTATCCCTGATAAGCTTCACCTTCTCAGCTGCATCTATGACCATTTTCGATCAAAATAAGGCTCTCTCACCAAAATTATCCCATGATAACGGAGTGCGATATCTTCATCCATACAACCCCTAAAATGGTGACATCTCAATGCTGGCCTGGTAGCTGCTATTGTAAGCAAACTCTACCAGGTGAAGATGATCCTCCCAAGAGCCTCTGAATTCTAAAACACATGTGCGTATTATATCCTCAAGAGTCTGAATAGTCCTCTCCGACTTCCCATCAGTCCGAGGGTGATATGGGACATTAAACTTGAGTTGGGTCCTCCAGAAGTGGTTTGTGAAGTGATTATCCTGATTCGAGACTATGCTCACATAAACTCCATATAATCTGATTATCTGCCACATATACATCTCTATGATCTTCTCCGTAGACATATCCACTTTAAATAGAAAAAAGTGGGCTGAATTGGCCAACCAGTCAACAATGACCCAAATCGTGTCTTTACCTCCTTGAGAATACGAAAGCCCTGATACAAAGTCCATTGTCATATGCTCCCACTTCTACTCTGGAATGGGTAAAGGCTGAAGCAATCCACCTGATCTCTATCTCTCCTCCTTTACCTGCTGATATACCAAGCATCTGGATACGAAGCTCGCCACCTCCCGCTTTATACCATACTACCAAACATGCTCTCCCAAGTCTCTATACATCTTGTTGGCACCTGGATGCATAAGGTACTGAGATCGATGCACCTCCTGAAGAACATCCTTGCGTAATGGTCCACTCGGCACACATAATCTGGTACCATACCGCAATGATCTATCCTCTGGAATACTTAAGTTCTCTGCCAATCACATCCGGACCTATGCTCTGATTCTCATCATAAACACATCCTCGAACTGTGCAGCTCTGATCCGATCCATTAACTCTGAATATACCTGGAGTCCCCATATCTGTTTTGTAACTCCATGAACTAGCACCTCAATACCCAAGCTATCAAGTTCGGCCAATAAATGTCTGTCCCTCGTCAATTATATATCTACTAGACACCTGCTCAAGGCATCAGCAACTATGTTGGTCTTCCCTGGATGGTACTGCAAAGAAATATCAAAGCCCTTTATCAACTCCAACCATCGCCACTATCTAATGTTAAGCTCTTTCTATATAAATACATACTTCAAGCTCTTGTGGTCTGTAAAGATCTCCACACGCTCTCCGTATAAGTAGTATTTCCATAGCTTTAGAGCAAAGATAACTGCTGCCAACTCCAAGTCATGGGTATGGTAATTTTTCTCATGAGGGCGTAATTACCTGGAAGGATAGGCAATCATCTTCCCATTCTGCTATAACACACATCCCAAACCCTTACCTGAAGCATCATTATATATGGAAAATCCTCCTGTCTCCGATGACAATGTCAACACTAGAGCTGTAGTCAACCTCTTCTTCAGTTCCTCAAAGATGGTCTGACACTCCACTGTCCAGACGAACTCCACGTCCTTCCTGGTCAACATAGTCATCGGCTCTGCAATCTTAGAGAAGTCCTGAATAAATCTCCGATAAAAACCTACCAATCCAAGAAAGCTCCTGATCTCTGCCCCTAAACTCGGGGTAAACCATGACTCAACTGCTAAAATCTTCTTTGGGTCTACTGATATCCCATCTTTTGTAATCACATGTCCGAGGAATTCAACCTTATCAAGGAATAACTCATACTTCAAAAGCTTGCCAAACAACTTCTCATTCCTGAGGGTCTCCAGAACTATCCTCAGGTGCTTCTCATGCTCCTTCGGGGTATTCGAATATATTAATATATCATCAATAAAAACCACCATGAACTGATCCAGGTACTGATGAAACACCTTATTCATCAGGTTTATGAATACCGTCGGAGCATTGGTCAATCCAAATAGCATCACCAAGAACTCAAACTGCCTATACCGAGTCGTAAAAACTATCTTTGGAATGTCTTCCTTCTTCACTTTCACCTGGTGGTACCTCGACCTCAAGTTTATCTTGGAGAATACCTTCGCTCCTCTCAACTAAAGAAATAGATCAACAATCCGCAACAACGGGTATTTGTTCTTGATAGTGAGGTTATTCAGAGCTCTGTAGTCGATACACATGCATATCGACCCATCCTTCTTCGGTACAAATAATATCGGAGCACCCCACGGTGATGAACTAGAACGGATGAAGCCCTTGTCCTGTAACTCATCTACTTGCTTCTTCAATTCTGTTAGTTCGCTATTGTTTATCCTATAGACGTGCTATGATATTGGCTCTGTGCCTGGTACCAAGTCTATAGAGAACTCTACATCTCTGTCTAGTGGCAACCCGGGCAACTTCTCTGGAAAGACATCCATATACTCGGCATTCAACGGATGTGGCGGCTCCTTCTCTTCCACCATATCTCCACAGAAGTCTCCCTCACTCTGCTCTACTGCTCCTCTGATGAACTCAAACTCTGACTTTTATGGCATCTGAAACAAAACTCTGCCTCTACGACAATCGATACTAGCATGGTGCCTACTCAACCAATCCATCTCGAGTACTTTATCGTAGCTCGAAAAGTGGCATTACAAGTAGACACACGCTCAATTCTCGGCCTCCCAAAGAAACTCTCCGATCCTTGCAAACCTCACTAACCAGGATAATACCACCCCGATCGTTATCTTCGAAGTCCTTGCTAATGGTTCAGTCTCAAGATGATGCTTCAAAGCAAAAGATACAGATACAATGCTATGTGAAGCACAAGAATAAAATAAAGCAAGATCGGGAAAAGAATCAAGATAGACTTAACCTGAGATGACATCACCAACTAGCTCCTCCTCCTCGATGGTCAAGGGAAAAGCTTGCCCCTGTTGTGCCCCTCTCTGCTGCTGATGGTGTTATACGAACCTCTGCTGTTATATCGGCAACAAAGTTCCTCTTTGTTGTCCCGCTAGTGGTCTCACGGGTGATCTCTTTACCTGGGCCCCTTCCTGAACTGGACGAGCTGGAGCCCTTGGGCAAGCCTTCAACTGGTGGTCTCCTGATCCGCAGAACAAAAACTGGCCCAATCTCATCCAGTATGCATCCCATCCATGTTTTGACTTCTTGCAGAATAGGCGAGAAATAGCCGGCTAAGTTGGCCTCTAAATCTGGTGTGCCTGTTGTACTGACGCTCTAGCTGGTGCAGGAAATTATTGCCTTGGCTGATAGAAATGTCTTGGATGTTGCTACTAAAAGTGAGGTCGATTTGCTGGGCCTACACTACTGCTAGCTCCTGAAGTATCCCTCAACCTCTTGGAGCCAAGCTCCAAATAATCCTCCGCCTGCTGTGCCTGTGCCAAGATCTCCTCAAATGTAATGGTATAATGTCCGTTAGTATGGGATTTGATCTCCCTATTCAGACCCTTTATGAATTTTCGGGTCATCCTCCAGGGATTCTGTCCCTCCACAAAGCGACCCAATCTACAATACTCCATTGCATACTAATCCACTACATGCTACCCTGGATGAGGTATTGAAACTAGCTCTCTAAAGAAGTCAGAGCCACATCTGGAAAGAAATTCTTCTTGAAAAGCTCCTAAAAAGCTTCCTAAGTAAGTCCAAGTGCTGAGATCCTCGTGTCACGACCCGCACCCGGTATAGGGGCACGAGTTCGTGGGTACGTCCAGCCTACGCAGCAGCATCAGCGGTAGAACACTGTCTAGGTCATAATACTATCTAATCAATCTCTCACGAATATCCAACTCCATAAGGAGACACAGATATCACAATATAATATGGAATACTCAATCAGGAAAAATAAAGCACGATGAGATATCGAAGAAAATATATGAAATACAAGACAAGTCTAAACAACAAAATAATCTAACCTGCAATCCATAACATCCAAATCTCCAAGTATGCTGGAAACAAGTCCTCTAAGTCATAGTCTGAAAAAAATATCCAGTCAGGATTGGAGCAAAGTACAACCCAAATAACAGTTTCAGTTAATTGACAAGGACTATAAAACAATAAATAGATTATGCTATATATTGAGAGAAGACAATGAATAAATATAATGGCAAAATAAAGTGACAGGCAATATAAGCAATATGGTATAGTCAGTGCATATATGAAATGAAAAGAAAGAGGTACAATATCATATACGAGTGATGTAGTATATAAACTAAATTGGAGAATTATAACTATTCTAAGTGTTTGAAATAGTAGTTTCAAAATATGATCGGCTTGGGAACTTGTACGATAGCTACATGGCCTGGCTAATCATACGTGAGGTGTATGGTTAACACTTAACAATATCTACACATATACGATAGGGATTTGATCACATCTTTCACTAGCAATTTCCCCGCCCCCAACTAGTACTGTGGATCCAACCATGACACGTCACGATACACGATCAATGTCTAATATATCATGTACAATATCTAATATTAATATCATGTACAATGTCAATACGATAACCAATGTAATATCTCATGACTAAAGATCCAATCTATATACTAGTCCGTGTAGCACAGTGTCAAAAATCAGATGTAACATTTCTAAATACTTGAATTATAGAAATTATCAAATAACAGAAATTATCAAAGAATGTACTCGCCTGGGGTCCTTAGCTGGCAAAACCAATGTCCTGCTCCTGAAGTCTCGTAGAACAATCCAATGGTCCTATATACATATAATATAATACAATACAGCATCAGCCATTTTACTAGCACATACACAAACATAGTTATACTGAACTTACGGCTACACTAGGGTGACACTGGTTAACTAACAGGGTCGAATGTACATCTAACTGCACGGGTGTCAAGTCTGCAATTGCTGCACAAAAGCAGACAGTCAAACTAACACAGGTCTCACCAGTACGTCAGTGTACACAAGGCAGTCTACTCACAATCACTCAGGGTCACATGGTCAACTATAAATATGGGATATCTGTAATTAATACTAGGGTCTCACAGTACATATACAATTTTATATATAGTCCTAACAAGCATTTAATTACCTCACATTATATTTACACATACTAAATATATATCTTTATATACCAAATTAAATAATATACACATACGCGTACGTATACTCATAAGAGTTGGGTTTATTTGTAGGGTCTCAAATTGACCAACTATCACGAAGTATGCAAATCCTAATATTATTCACATAAGCACACATAAAATGAAAGAAGACGAACAAGTTCGAACCTCGGGGTGCACATACTAGGACAACGATGATGACGATGTCGATGATGATGATGAGGATGATATTGATGATGATGATAATGGTGATGATGATAATAATTATGATGATGGTGAGATTATGATGATGGTGATGATGATGATGATTAAGGGGAGGAGGAAGGGTCGAGGTCTGCTGTCGGAGTCTGGGGAAGTTCGACGAGGGGTAGGAGATGAGGGCAGTGGTGGTGGTCGAGGTGCAGGGAGGTGGAAGAGCTCAGGGAGAAAGGAAGAGGACAGGGAGGAGGAAGAGGAGGCAAGGGTGCTGTCGTGGAGGCGGGTTGAGCTGGAGGGGATCGGGTTCAGGTGAGGTCGAGGTGCGGGGATCCGGCGAGGTCTAGGCGGGTTGGTGTGAACAGTAGAAAACGGTGGGGGGAGAGGTTTATAGTTAGGGTTAGGTTGAGTTTTGAAGGGATGGTGGTGATGTTTAAAATAATAATGGAGATGGTGGTTTTTGCATGTAGGAGGAGAGGTTGATGTTGACCTTCTAGGGATTAGGGCCGGCCAAGTACATCTTGGGATAGGGTTTGCATTGGGAGAGGGGTTGAGGATATATATATATATATATATATATATATATATATATATATATATATATATATATATATATAAGGGATAGGGTGTTGTGTGGTGAGGATGGCTCCATTTAAAATGGATGGCCAAGATTAATCATGAGGGGGAGAGTACAAACAAAAAGGGGAAAGAGAAAGAGAGTTGACCGATCAAAGGGAGGAGGGGGTTGGTTTCTTCATGTGGTCTTGACCAATAGGATGGTGACACATCTTGCACTTTTGCAAATAAGTCTCCAACAATTGAAAAATTGCACAGAAAGTAGGTTTTGGGATTTAAAGAGAGAAAATACCATGTTTGGTGTAATATATTGGATGAAAAGGGTGTGTGGTGTTTAGTATGAGTCTTGAGGGTGTGAATGGGGGTTTGGTTTAGTATTGGGTCTTGTTTTGGGTCAAGTTGGGTTCTTATACTAATTTAATTAAAATTAATGCAATTGGTGTTCTAAGATAAATTGGAAGTACATGGAATTAAAATTAGGTAGAACCCAAGTGTCATGAATGTAGTAGACTCATAATAGAATATTGTCATAATTTGGGGTACACAAAATGGGTTGAGATTGTGTCTCCAATTTCGATTGAAACGCACAAGGATACAAAATTGGATTTATTTGGAATTAAAAATAAAGTTCGCGATAAAAATTGTGCGGCTAAAATGAAGCACAAAAGAGCATATTTATGAGTCACACAAGGGTCAGAACGGAAGGCGGACACGTCTAGGACAAGGTTGTGAAATTTGTAGAAAGGCAATGGCTAGTGTAGCGCTCCAAATATCGAAGCAACGGTAAGGCGCAACAATTAAATACAATTACGGTAATTAATTACAACCTCCCTAATTAAATTCCAAAATGCTAATTAAAATCCATGATCCTATAATTCGGTCAGGGCTTCATCGAGAGGGCATCTAGGTCTAGTCTCTAACCCATACATTAAAGAACATTATATATAATATATATATATATATATATATATATATATATATATATATATATATATATATATATATATACACACACACACATATCATGCAATTATTTAAATAAATACATACACAATACTTATAAATAATAAAAAGACAAAAAATACCCCTAATTTAGGATTTGGTAGTGACAAGTCTACCCTCCTTAGAAAAATTTTGTCCTCGAAATTTAAGATCCTCAATTATTGTATTTATTTATTTACTTTACCATCAAAATTTAAATTCATCAAACCAAATAATCCTGAAGTAAATCCATATTGTTATTTCACAATCTTCAAAATTCTATAAATATCACATTCCAAAAAATCTTCAAATTTAAAACCAAATTCTATTCTTATCACAATCTTCTCCAAAATATTGTGTTTAATAACTAAATACTCAAAAATTTGATATCCAAACCTCTAATTTAAATCCAATCAAAGCATATATATAAAATCGAAAATCTCATCCCAAAAATTTAATTTTAAACTCTAATCCATTAGTGATCTTATTCCTCGATTTCTTTTTTTTCTACATAATACTCAAACAATGTAATACTTATGAAATCTTCCAATACAACAGAAAATATAAATTTATTTCTTTCAGTCAAATAAATATAATGATAATCTCCTTAATTTCCTCGAATTTTAATGACAAATTCAATCATATCATAATATTCATAAAATCAATGATTTAACAAAATCGTCAATTCCGCCATATTAAGTTTTCAATTCTCTTCATTTAAATTAATGTTTATCCTTGAATTTTAAGGCACCTTGTCTCTCTCTGTCCAGTCATAATCTTTTCATTAATCTTTACTAGGTCAAACCCCCAACAATCAAGGTCCAAGAAAATCCTACCTACAGTCATTCAACATGCAATCTAGAAAAATGTATGGTCTATGGTCTATTTTGTCATGGTATTGCAGTCTCTGTCGGGTGTACTACTAACTACATTCTAGCAAGAAGATCATTGATATAAGCTACGGTACTAAGGAATCAATCAATCAATCAATCAAATAGGCGAAAAAGGAACAGAAGGAAAGAAAAGAATAGAACCTGCTAACACATCACCTTGACATCTTCAACTTCCAACATATACTTAACTCTGGCATATTCTCTCACTAATTTCTATCCTTATACACTGATACCCATATCAACTAATCACCAATCCATAAGATATCCATGGATACATCCACGTTACACACACATGTCTATTAATACCAAAATCTGATACCAAGGACCTCTAACACAATCATAGGTCAAATGATGCATCCAAAGTTTGATACCCCTATCCTTTGGTACCACTATTTTTATTACAAGCATACCCACTGCTAACTCTCTTACCTACTGTAATTGTTTATACTAGTTGTTCTTATCACTCAAGTGCATATCAAGTGCAACACATCACACTAAGTACTGCTCCCTCTAATACAATTCTAGATGGACATCCAAGTCAGTTTGTAGTGCCATCTCAAGCATTCTCAAGCCAATAGATCCTCACGCATGCACATCATCTACTCATATACAAATATATATTTCTTATCCACCATGAAATTTTATCCTCAAAATAAAATCTTCAAAATTTAACTTATCGAACAATTTAAATTAAAATGTATATACTTTCCTCAAAAGTCAAATATTCAATTATTGAAATAAAATATTAATCACTTCCAAAAATCTTTATAGCTTTGACTATGTTTATTGAATTGAATCTGAATCCTCAAAATTTATAATAACATAATATCTCAACTCCTCAAAATTCTTAAAAAATGAAATTTATTTTCAATCTTCAATTTATAATTTAAATCCACATCTTGTAGTCCAATAGATCTAATGTTAATCTTTCTCACTGTCCTCATCAATATATGCCATCGGATGATACCGTAAATTACTCCGTAAAATTAATCTCGATATAAAATCAAACTCAACAATGACACCAAGATTTTAATTTAACAACTGATCAACAAGAATCAAATTCAACAAGTGAGAACGGACGAAAATAAGGAAAAGATTTAAATTAAAAATTATAATATGATTCTCAAGGGTCGTCCCAGGAATCTATCAAATAATTTATGATTGAGTATCCGCTCTCATCCTAGTATCCTATGTCCTATATCCTATCGCAGGCAAGCAGTAGTACAACTGAGATGTCGCACTAGCACGACATCGCACAACTTTCGAAGTTTGACCTGCATGGGCCACCACTAAAAATGTGTCATGACCCGCACCCGTTATAGGGGCACGAGTGCGTGGGTACATCCAGCCTACGCCGCAGCATCGACGGTAGAATGCTGTCTAGGTCATGATACTATCTAATCAATCTCTCACGAATATCCAACTCCATAAGGAGACACAAATATCACAATATAATATGGAATACTCATTCACGGAAAATAAAGTACGATGATATATCGAAGAAAATATATGAAATACAAGGCAAGTCTAAACAACAAAATAATCTAACCTGCAATCCATAACATCCAAATCTCCAAGTATGCTGGAAATAAGTCCTAAGTCATAGTCTGGAAAAAATATCCAGGCAGGATTGGAGCGAAGTACAACCTAAATAACAGTTTCAGTTAATTGACAAGGACTATAAAACAATAAATAGATGATGCTATATACTGAGAGAAGACAATGAATAAATGTAATAGCAAAATAAGGAGACATGCAATATAGGCAATATGGTACAGTCAGTGCATATATGAAATAAAAAGAAAGAGGTACAATATCATATACGAGTGATGTAGTATATGAACTAAATTGGAGAACTGTAACTATCCTAAGTGTTTGAAATAGTAGTTTCGAAATATGATCGGCTTGGGAACTTGTACGATAGCTACATAGCCTGGCTATTCATACGTGAGGTGTATGATTAACACTTAACAATATCTACACATGTACGATAGAGATTTGATCACATCTCTTACTAGCAATTTCCCTGCCCCCAACTAGTACTGTGGATCCAACCATGACACGTCACGATACACGATCAATGTCTAATATATCATGTACAATGTCTAATATCAATATTGTGTACAATGTCAATACGATAACCAATGTAACATCTCATGACTAAAGATCCAATCTATATACTAGTCCGTGTAGCACAATGTCAAGAATAAGATGTAATATTTCTAAATACTTGAATTATAGAAATTATCAAATAATAGAAATTATCAGATAATGTACTCGCCTGGGGTCCTTAGTTGGCAATACCAATGTTCTGCTCCTGAAGTCTCATAGAATAATCCAATGGTCCTATATACATATAATATAATACAATACAGCATCAACCATTTTACTAGCACATACACAACCATAGTTATACTGAACTCAGGACTACACTAGGGTGACACTGGTCAACTAATAGGGTCGAATGTACTTCTAACTGCACGGGTGTCAAGTCTGCAATTGCTGCGCAAAATCAGACAGTCAAACTAATACAGGTCTCGCCAGTACGTTAGTGTACACAAGGCAGTCTACTCACAATCACTCAGGGTCACATGGTCAACTGTAAATATGGGATATTCATAATTAACACTAGGGTCTCACAGTACATATATAATTATATATATAGTCCTAACTAGCATTTAATTACCTCACAGTATATATACACATACTAAATATATATCTATATATACCAAATTGAATGATATACGCATACGCGTACGTATACTCATACTAGTTGGGTTTATTTGCAGGATCTCAAATCAACCAACTATCACAAAGTATGCCAATCCTAATGTTATTCACACAATCACACAAAAAATGAAAGAAGAGGAACATGTTCGAACCTTGGGGTGCGCACACGGGGATGACGATGACGATGACGACGACGATGATGTCGATGATGATGATGAGAATGATATTGATGATGATGATGATGATGATGGTGATGATGATGATGATGATGATGGTGAGATGATGATGTTGGTGATGATGATGATGATTAAGTGGAGGAGCCAGGGTCGAGGCCTGTTGATGGAGTCTGGGGAAGTCCAGCGAGGGGGAGGAGATGAGGGCAGTGATGGTGGTCGAGGTGCAGGGAGGTAGAGGATCTCAGGGAGGAAGGAAGAGGACAGGGAGGAGGAAGAGGAGGCTCGGGTGCTGTCGTGGAGGAGTTCAAGCGGGTTGGGCTGGAGGGGATAGGGTTCAGGTGAGGTCGAGGTACGGGGCTCCGGCGAGGTCTGGGCGGGTTGGTGTGAACAGTAGAAAAGGGGGGAGAGGTTTATAATTAGGGTTAGGTTGAGTTTTGAAGGGATGGTGGTGATGTTGAAAATAATAATGGAGATGGCAGTTTTTGCATGTGGGAGGAGAGGTTGATATTGACCTTCTAGGGATTAGGGCCGGCCAAGTACATCTTGGGATGGGGTTTACATTGGGAGAGGGGTTGAGGATATATATATATATATATATATATATATATATATATATATATATATATATATATATATATATATATATATATATATAATAGAGAGGGTGTTGTGTGGTGAGGATGGCTCCATTTAAAATGGATGGCCAAGATTAATCATGAGGGAGAGAGTACAAACAAAAAGGGGAGAGAGAAAAAGAGTTAACCGATCAAAGGGAGGAGGGGGTTGGTTTCTTCATGTGGTCTTGACCAATAGGATGGTGACACATCATTGCACTTTTGCAAATAAGTCCCCAATAATTGGAAAATTGCACAGAAAGTAGGTTTTAGGATTTAAAGAGGGAAAACACCATGTTTGGTGTAATATATTGGATGAAAAGGGTGTGTGGTATTTAGTATGAGTCTTGAGGGTGTGAATGGGGATTTGGTTTGGTGTTGGGTCTAATTTTGGGTCAAGTTGGGTTCTTACACTAATTTAATTAAAATTAATTTAATTGGTGTTCTAACATAAATTGGAAGTACATGGGGTTAAAATTAGGTGGAACACAAGTGTCATGAATGTAGTAAACTCAGAATAGAATATTGTTATAATTTGGATTGCACAAAATGGGTCGAGATTGTGTCTCAAATTTTGATTGGAACGCACAAGGATACAAAGTTGGATTTATTTGGAATTAAAAATAACGTCCGCGATGAAAATTGTGCGACTAAAATAAATCACAAGAGAGCATATTTATGAGTCACACAAGGGTCAGAATGGAAGGCGGACACGTCTAGGAAAAGATTGTGAATTTTGTAGAAAGGCAATGGCTAGTGTAGCGCTCCAAATATCGAAGCAACGGTAAGGCACAATAATTAAATAAAATTATGGTAATTAATTACAACCTCCATAATTAAATCCCAAAATACTAATTAAAATCTATGATCCTATAATTCGGTCAGGGCTTCATCTAGAGGGCATCTAGGTCTAGTCTACTAACCCATACATTAAAGAACACAATATGTAATATATATATAAATACACATATTATGCAATTATTTAAATAAATACATACACAATACTTATAAATAATAAAAAGAAAAAAATATCCCGAATTTAGGATTTGGTAGAGACACCTCGGGGCTGTCATGAACCATGTGAAAGCAATATCATACATCATGCTCCCTACTGCATCCACTTGTAGTCTCTCTGTCACGACCTGCACTCGATGTAGGGACACAAGAATATGGATACGTCCATCCTACGTCACAGCATCGACGGTAGAACGTTGTTTGGGTAAACTATAATTTCTAGCAATAATGATCACCAAAATAAATAATGTAACCAATGAAATATGAATACTCAATCACAGAACTATAAGATAGAACAACGCACGAAATATCATATAAAGAACTGAAGAGTCAAGTACAACTAACAAGACAAAAATATTATCCAATGAGTCTTAAAATAGAATAAAGTTCTAACTGCAAAAGCTGGAGACAAATCTACTACAATAAAAGCCTATCTACTAAGCTACTGGTATAGTGTCATATGTCTCAACTCGGATTGAGTCCCTCCTGAGCTACAGTCTCTAGCTCTAAGCCAACTACGTCCTGAGGCCCATAGTGAGTGGGATACCACTCTTTAGTGTCATCTGGAAAATTTTATCCAGTCAGGAAAGGAGCAAAGTACAACTCTAAAAGAAGTTTCAATAAATGATAAAAACTATGTAATAGTAAATATAGAGCATATACAAGAGGAACAGAGGATGGCAGGAATATACTTAAATAAGGAAATGCGAAAAATACCTACAGAAGATACAAACATACTATATAGAGAATAAAACAACTATCTAAGTAAGTGAGTGCTAGTGAAAATATATGATCGACTTGGGTAATGTTCAAGAACCATGGGCCTGGTTAATCAAACGTGCGGTGTATGATTAACACAATTCAAGGAAAATAAGAACTCTTGGGGAATAATCACATATCTACACTAAATACTCCCCGCCCCCGACTGGTATAGTGGATCCAACCATGATACGTTATGACACGGGATTGTATGAGAAATCGTGACTCTTCTCATGAATCAGTGTCCATACTCGCACAAAAATTATGAGGCTCGCACAAGAGATACGCTAGGAACTACCAGAATAATATCTCATGACGGGATCCAGGAATACCAATCCGTGTAACCAAGTGTCCGAAAAGTCAAGGATATCTATACTAAATACAAGAAACATAGAGGATATCATAAATAAAAAACTCTTAGAGAATGTACTTGCCTGTAATCCGGCGAATAATATCGTAGATGTTCAAAATGGTGCCTCGTAGAACTAAATATGGAATATTACATCAATACAAGATTTTGGAATGAATACAAGTTAAACTAGTCCAAATCTAGGATATTAGGCAAATTCTAAGTCAAAACATTCAAACTAGGTCAACTCTAGGTCAAACTAGTCAAACTAGTCAAAATTAGTCAACTTGTTATTTCTAGGTTGTATGAGTCCATCTCCAGGATATTGGATCCATGCGCCATGTATCTAGGCTATACTAGCTATATTAGGATACATGGGTATCCTAGCTAAATAGTATCATAAAATACTCAAGATACTATATATAAAAGATACAAGTATCCTTATATCTAATACTACATGGATACATTGGCTTTGAGCCAATTTGGTATCACACTAGCTACACCCTCTATTGATACTTAAAACTCAAAACTTAGTGTAAACTCCAAACCTTATATTACCTTGGTAACACAAGGTAATTCTAAACTAACCTTAGTTAATACCCTTATCACTAACTAACTAGTGCATATATATATCGATACCATCCCATATTTATACCAACTAATATATATTTTATTATAGATACAAGATACCAACTAACTTAGTATATTAGCTAACTGTTAACTAACTAACATAACTCAACATCTAACATTAGCTAACACATTAACTGAAACTTAACATTCAATAACTAGAGCATATATATACTAACATATAAATACTAAATACTAACATCTACTACTAACCAAACTAACTGTCATCCTTAACTTATCTAGGTGCACCCCTCAAGTCTCAAGCAGTGCCCCCCCATTTCAGTACAGTCTTTCATCAACTAACTTTCAACTGATACTCACTGATATTATCTAACCTACACTTAGCTTAGTGTTCTATACAACACTAAACACATACTAAATTGTTACTTAGCACTTACCCATGACACAGACGCACTGCAACCACAGAACTGCACAAGCTCTACACCCGCTTACTCAAACACTCTCCTAACAATTTCCTCACTTATACCTGAACCTGATCCCCTCAACCTTCACTTGCTGCCCGAGCCAACTTGTACTACACATATACACAAGTCTTTGCATAACTTGGCATATACAGCAGCAAGTACAGTACATCATGGACTCGATGCACTGAGTTACCTATTGCTCATGGAAGTGATTGAACTCTGTCCAAAATGATTGATACCAATCAACAGTTAATACTGCTGTTGCAGCTGCTATCATCCTCTTTAGACCCGAGCTTTAGCTCACAACAGCAGGTGCAACTCTTGTACTGTTGCTGCTGTCACAGTTCCCCTCCATCAGCCTATACAGTGATAGCACACTCAAAACAGTCTAGAATATACATACATAGGTATATCACTAACAAGTATATAATACTTAGATACATAGATATACATCAAAATATACTCCTAAAAATATAATTAGATATGAAGGATATCAATTTAGAGTGCAAGAAATTAATATAGCAATAATACAAACACTTGGCGTGCATTGCACCGTATCATACCAAATCTACGATACGCTTACGATACGCTACCAAGGCTTGATCCAAACGTATCACAAAGGATTCGAGCAAGTATAATATCATCATTATAAGCAATATACAATGCTAGCTAATCAACTACGTGTCTGTGTCAAAATATGGTATGACCAAACCCCCCGTGTAGAAGGAAAAAACCCCCAAATCAACCAATATCATCAAAATGTCAAGATACGGCCAACACGTATCCAATTGTGGACATGACACTAGTCTCACACAACCAAACACATGTTAATTTGGTCTAGTTGACCAATTGACAAACACATGATGTGCCAATCTCGAAATTTCTCTAAAATTGACAAAAAATACAACATAACTTTCTCTATGGGCCTCTTATGAACCTAATTCCTCTTTCTATTGGTAGCCCTAGTATATGAGAGGGTTCCTAATGATTAAATTATGGATTTAGAGTCTAAATAGAAGGAAAAAATTGAATTATACCTATTGGAAGATAGATTCCCAATGCAAGTCTCCAAATGGATGCAAATAGCCTTTAACTTGTGCATTCTCCACCTTCTTGCTCCAATAGCCTCTAATGGTGAATGGAGAAGAAATTGGGAGATAATGTAGGTAGGAATTGATGTAAGGATAAAGGAATTTGGAAGAGAGAAATTCTAGATCTAGAATTGAAATAAAATGAATAAAGAGAGAGAGAGAGAGAGAGAGAGAGAGAGAGTCTCTCCTCCACCCCCTATGGTCGGCCCTAGCTTGGGATGCAAGCAAGTATGTAATATCTAAAATACCCCTATGGGCTTGTCATGAAGAAAGTAATTAAGGAATAAAATGTTCTTCTCCTAATGGTTTGACTAATTAATCACCAACTTAATGAATTGGGCTTGTTTGTTGGGCTCAAGTCTAACTAGAAATAATGTTGGTCCATGAGTCCAATCTAAACTAGTTAGGTCGACTAACACAAGTCCAAATTATCATGTAGCCTACTAACAATAAATAAATAATACAAAAAATTAAATATTAACCTGCATAAATATTATCGGAGAAATCCTCAGAAATACCAGACCTCCAAACTAGAACAAAAGATAACCTTAAGAACTTAATCTATAACAAACAACCAATATTAAGCACAAAACAAGAATCTAAAACTATACCTCAAACACCTAAGGTCCATTTGGGCAATCAGAGACCACCATTCTGACTCTTGAGGATTCGCTGCGCACATATGTACTAGATTTCGGGAATTCTTGGGAGGATCATCTCTATTTAGTAGAGTTTGCTTACAACAACAGCTACCAGGCCATTTTAGAGATGTAACCATTTTAGGCTCTGTATGGGCAAAGATGTCGTACTCCCTTGTCATGGGACGATATTGGAGAGAGATCTTTGCTAGTGCTAGAGATGGTGGTGGATGCAGCGGAGAAGGTTAAGCTGATCAGGGACAGACTTCGGGTGGCGCAGGACAGACAGCGGCATTTGGCTGATAGCCACCTGTGGATCCAACCATGACACGTCACGATACACGAGCAAGTCAAGTCTATCATGTACGATATCTAAATATACATGTCGTGTACAATGTCAATACGATAATCAAGGTAACATCTCATGACTGCAGATCCAAGCTATACTAGTCCGTGTAGCACAGTGTCAAAGATTCAGATGTAACATTTCATGATTGTTGAATTTATAAAAATTATCAAGAATTGGAAATTATCAGAGAATGTACTTGTCTTGGGTCCTTAGCTGGTATTTATGGATGTCCTGTTCCAGAGTATCCCCTGGGTAAACCAACAGTCCTATAAACACATCACAATTACAACACTTGTATTAGAAGCTATCCTAACACACAGAAGAAATATACTGGCCTCAGGGCTATGCCAGGCAGGGCACTAGTCAACTAGGGTCACCTAGTAGATAGATACATAATTATACACATCTTAATTAACATATGTACTTATAATATATACATCAAATTAATTACATATTAAAATATGCTAAGGTTTTATACAAAATATATATATCAATGTATATCAAAATAATTATACACATAATATATATACATTTATACCAGTTAAATTTAATACATACACCTTGGTTAAATACCTACAATATATATACTTTTAAAATAAGTGATACTTGCATATATGTATAAACTTAATAAATAATACTTGTATACACACAAAAGAATTTAACCTAATATATGTATATCTCTAAAATATATATACCAATATAAATACACTGCTATAGTTGTATTTTTACCAAAAATACGTTCATTTCTATATTAACACATGTCAAAATGTGTACATATCATATATGTGCAAAAGTGCATTTTTAGAATATATATATATGGAAAATATTTTAATTGTATGTACAAAGTATATATTAAATAAATAATATACATATGCTAATTTCACATTAATTAAATACATAAATACTTTACATTAATTATATATATACAATTAAATTAAATACATACACTAATTACACATTTATACCTACGCAAATACATACTTGCATACATTGTATATATATACATGTACATTTATCCACATTAAATATATATATACATTAGATATATTAACATACATATTAATTAGATATATACATACATGTATATTTATACACATCAAATATATCTAAACATGTATATACATATATATATACATACATTAAAATATATACTATACATATTTATATATACATTAATACATCCTTAATTATACAATTTATTTGAAGGCATACTATACTCATACAATTGAATAAAATAATTACTATACATATTTATTTTAAATACATACATTTACAAAATATATATTTATACATGTATTTCCATTTTACATTTAGATATATTAAGTATATACGAAATATATTTATACGTATACCAATATTATATGTACTATTTAACATTTAATAAAAATAATACTTTATACCTACACATACATATACCTATTATATATATATACCCATACGTATATATATATATATATACATATATATATATATAAAGATATATATATATATATATAAAAAGAGAGAGAGGAGAGGAAGGGAAAACTTACAGTGGGGGAGCCGCCGGCCGGAGGGATAAACACAGGGAGTCGGGGGACTGATCGGCGGAGGGAGGAGAGAAGAGGCGGGGAAGTTGGCCGACCGGAGCAGAACAGCGGCCGCCGGAGGGGATAATGGTGGATGATGGTGTTGATGAATGGAGCAGCCGGAGGTGGTGATCGGGCTCGGTCGAATGGGGGAGTGCCGGAGCTAATGGGTCGGTGCACAGGCAGTCGGATTTGGGAGATGGAGGGAGCCGCCGGACTGGTGAGCAGCGGCCGGAAGTTGATGGAAGGGAAGCAGCCGGAGGGCTCGGCTTGGCGCAGTGGGGAGATACGGGGCCGCCGGGGTGTTGAGGCAGCGCCGCCGGAGCAGATCGGAGGGGCCGCCGGAGGAACGCACAGTAAGTGCGGCAGCAGCAGTAGGGAGAGCGCCGGCCGGGGGAGGAATGGTTGATGGTGGTGGTGATGGGAGCAGGCCGGCTGAACTGATGGCCGGAGGAATGTGGGGATCAGCCGGGGAGTTGATGGAGGGATAGAAGGAGGAGCCGAGGGCTGATGGGGGATGGAGAGCAGCCGCCGGGCTCGGGCTAGGCCAGCCGGTCTCGGGGCTGGCCGCCGGGTTGGCCGCGTGGAAGGACAGGGTAAGAGCAGCAGTAGTAAGATGGGATTTGCACAGTGTCCCCCCCTATGAAGATTCAAATCTTCAAATGAAAAAGAGAAAACTATAAAGAGGAAGAAGGAGAAGAAGAAAAGAAATGAGAGAAGAAAGGAAGAAAAGAAAGAAGGAGTTTTGGGTTTCCTACGTTGAGGATGGAGGAGGCTTGTGAGGGTGGTGTTTTCTAGGTTGCCTAGGGATTAGGGTTTGAGGTAGACATGATATTAAATAGGGAGAGAGAGGGTGTGATGGAGGGTTGTGATTTCATCCCTGGAATGGGTGGCTAGGATTGAACATGAAGGGAATTAATTCATGTAAGGATGAGGGTTGAGGTTTAATTAAAATATTAAGAATTTCTCATTGGTTAAAATAATTGGGTGAGGCCACAAAATGCCAATTTGCAATTTAGCCCCCTTAAATTTGGGAAATTGCACAAACACATAAAATGACGAAAATTGGGCGGGCGATTCGGGGTCCGATGTTTTGTAGGGTCAGGGGGCACTGTAAGACTGGTACGGGCTCAATTTGAAGGGCACTGGAATTAAATTGGGATTTTAAAATCAGATAAAATGGTATCCTCAATTTAAATAGAAATAAAATACAAGTTGTGTTCAACAATTAATTAGGAGTACTTGGGGCCAAAATCAGGTCAAGTCATCAATACCAAAAATGAAGAAGACTCAGAACAGAATATTACCCTAATTTGGGCCGCATGAAAAATAGGTCAAGATGGCCTCCAATTTTCGATTGGAACGCACAACGATGAAAATAGAAGTTTTTTAAAATAACGTCCGCGATGACTTTTGTGCGGCCAGAAATAATGCACAGAGAGCACAATTATGAGTTGCAAAAATAGCAGAATTGAAGGCGGGCATGTCTAGAGCAAGATTGTGAAATTTGTTGGAAGACAAAAGTCTGGATAGTGCTCCAAATATCGAAGCAAAGGCAATGCGCAAAAATATTAAATAAAATACAGTAATTAATTACAATCTCCAAATATCAATTCTAAATAAAATAATAAAATCTAGAATTCTATAATTCGGACAGGGGTTCGTCTACTGGGCTTCTAGGTCTAGTCTGCTAGCTAAAATAATTAACACTGCATATAATTATATATTTAATTATACATCGCACAAAATTATTTAAATCAAATACACTATCATGCAATTAATTAATTGTAAATAACATAATATTAAATATTGTAAAAATTCAAAAATACCCCTGTTTTCAGAATGTGGTAGTGACAGCTCATCAACTTGCACGTGCTGTAGTAGAGAGAGAGGTTCCAGTCCAGCAGCAAGTTGCTCCGCAGGTTGGAACCTCGGGTCTTCAAGGGGACCGAGGGCATCGTCTACGCTGATGATTTGCTCGAGGATATCGAGCATCTTATGAGGGTATCCCATCTTGTTGAGGATCTGAAGGTTGAGGTAGTGGGACTTCAGTTATTCAATATCGCCTCCACTTGGTTCAGGAATGGGCTACTTATTGCTGACGAGGAGCAGTCTTGGAAGGTGTTCAAGGACCTCTTCAAGAAGAAGTTCTTTGCTCGAGTGGACAGATTGGACCTGGGGAGGCAGTTTGAGAGCCATACTCAGGGAAGCATGTGTATGGAGGAGTACGCCGCAGAGTTCGAAAGGTTAAGCCAATTTACGGAGTATTTGGTGAGGGAGCCAGAGGTTCGAGCTATCCGTTTCTGCGAGGGTTTAAAATAGGAAGTGAAGATCCTCATTCCGTCTTTCTATCAGACGTATTTTGAGATACTTGCGGAGGCACACAAGGTTGAGCGGAAGTTGAGCTTAAAGCCCAAGAGAGACCGTAATTCTTTTCTGGGGGCTAGTAGCAGCGTAGGGCCTACTAAACGTCCTCATCTCCAGTCTAGATCTTTCCAGCAGCCACAACTGTATCCGACTCAACCTAGGGTATCGGTTCACCAGGCACCATAGTTGTAGTAGAGACATTCACAGCACGCTTCCTGCCACTACTGAAAGAAACTCGGCCATATCTGGGAATTTTATAGGAAGAGGTTGGGAGTTTGTCTATATTGTGGCACAGAGGGGAATCAGATGAGAGATTATCCTACCAACCCTCATCGTGCAGCTCAGGGAGCAGCTCCAACTTCGAGAGCACCGATGAGACCACTTGTAGTACAACCGAGGGGACCGCTGCTTTTGACCCAGCAACAACGTTATGCCCAGCACTACCATCAGGGAGGTGCATCTCAAGGACGAGCATTTGCTTTTACGGTCGAGGAGGTCAAGCCCATCAGAGATGTTATTACAGGTTATGTTCTTCTTGATTCTATTCCAGCTTTAGCATTGTTTGGTAGTGGTGCTTCTCATAGTTTTATATCTGTTTCTTTTGCTTTGAAGCATCATTTGGTAGCTGAGTCTTTGCTTAGGACTTGTAAGATCATGACCGGGGGAAGCATTATCCTGGTTAGCGATGTTTGCAAGGATCGAAGAGTTATTTTGGGAGGATATGAGCAGATTATGTGTCTACTTATAATTCTACTTTTGATCTATGATATTGTACTCAGAATGGATTGGTTGAGTAGGCACCATGCTAGTATAGATTACAGATAAGGTAGAGTTTTGTTTGGCCCACTAGGAGGGCTAGAGTTTGAGTTTGCTAGAGGAGCTTCGGAGAAGAAAAAATTCATTATCGGTGGAGCTATGGGGGAAGACAAGGAGTTGCCGCATCTGTTGATAGCAGAGTTCTTGGATGTGTTTCCTGAGGAGTTGCCAAGATTGCACCCAGATCGAGATGTTGAGTTCTTTATAGACTTGGTGCCAGGTGCAAAGTCGATTTTATAACATGTCTATAGAGTAAACAAAAATAAGCTAGCCGAGCTGAAGAAGCAAGTGGATAAACAGTAGGATAAGGGGTTTATCATATCAAGTTCATCACCGTGGGGAGCTCCGATATTGTTTGTACCGAAGAAGGATGGATCGGTGTGCATATGCATCGATTACCGGGCATTAAATAATCTCAATATCAAGAATAAAAACCCATTTCCATGGATTGATGACCTGTTCGATCAGTTGAGTGATGCCAATGTATTTTCCAAGATTGACTTGAGATCAGGCTACCACCAGGTGAAAGTGAAGCCGGAGGACATTTCGAAGACTGCTTTTCGGACTCGGTATAGCCAGTATGAGTTTATGGTGATGCCATTTGGGTTGACTAATACCCAAGGGTGTTTATAAATTTGATGAACAAGGAGTTCCACCAGTACCTTGACAAGTTCGTGGTGGTATTTATCGATTACATCTAATATACTCGAAGATGCCAGGGGAGCACGAGGTGCATCTGCGAATTATATTGGATGTGCTAAGGAAGGATAAGCTTTACAGGAAAAGCTATCGAAGTATGAGTTCTTCCTGGAAAATATAGAGTTATTGGGGCACGTTGTGACAGGTGATGGAATTTCAGTGGATCTGAAGAAGATCGCAGTAGTGGAGTCTTGGAAGACCCCGAGTTCAGTGGCAGAGATCAGAAGTTTCTTGGGTCTGGCAGACAGGAAGTTTGTGCAAGATTTCTCGAGGATTGCTGAGCCGATGACCAGACTCACCCGGAAAGATGTGAAGTTTGTTTGGACAGAGGAGTTATAAAACCCCTATCCCTAAAAACCGTATATACCTTTTTTTATTATTAATTTAATTATAGTAATTAGTGGCTAATTAGGAGAAATAGATTTTTATTAATTTTTATTTTAGGTGTTGGTGCACTTAGGGGATTTATGGGACCATTAGGAATTTTTTGAAATTTATTTCATGTAGGAGACCCCTTGAGCAGTTGCTAGCTTAATAGTGTGCATTAATATAATCTAAAAAATTTCTTATGAGTATATATATATATATATATGTATATACAAATATATATATGCATGTATATATATAATATAAAAGAAAAAGAAAAAGAAAAGAAAAGAAAAAGAAATATACTAATAACTAACTATTCATTTACTATTACTAACTAAACCACTACTACCCTTTCCTATACTACACAGTCGCCTCCTTTCTTTTGCTCACAGCAAACGAATTCCACTTAACAACTATTACTATATTATTAATAACAATTCAATTCAAATAATATAAACTAATACTATTAAATAACAAATCATTCCAAGCAACTTAAAACAAACCAAAGCAAACCACTACCATTCCCACAAAGCTACAGACCCGCCCCATTTTCCTAGCTAGCAAACCACAGCCCACACCTATATCAATTCCAACAAACCTATCCCACAACAACAAGACACCCCCCACATTTGCGGAAACCGAACCCCCTCTCTCCCTTTCTTATATATATATACATATATATATATTATTTTATTTCTCTAAACCCTAAACCTAATCATCCAGACTCTCCCTCTTCCCATTTAGACCTAGAGGGCACCGCCACCGCAGTCGAAGAACCCCGTCAGGCCGTCCAAACAAATTTCGACGACCGCGATTCCGCGCTCTGCAGATTCCCACAGCGAGGTACCTGTGTTCCGGAGTTGTTTCCTGTCGCCTCGCTCAACCAAACGTCGCCCCGTCTTCACCGGTATGCTCACCCCTTAACCCTATTCCATATTTGTATGATAGTAGACCTCGAACAACACGAAATCCTAGGCGAAAACAGCTCCAAAGTTGGCAGAAATAGACCGAATTCTGGGATCGTAGAAAACTACGGTGACCACCCATGTCTCCGAGTTCGTATCTCCCACCACAGAGATTCGAATTCTATGATTCTTTTTGGTATGCGTAGACCACTTGAACTAGTTTAATTTCTGTTAAATAACCCAGGATTATTAACTGCTGTAGACAAAATTAAATTCGTTGGAAAACCCCGCGAACCCACTTTTCCAGATTTCCAAAAGTTGTGAAACGGAGCGCGCCCTGCCAAACGGGACAGCCCCGTCGTGTACCAAGTATACCGAATGGTGCGCGCAGCATAACCGGACATGTAAAAATTTACGAAAACTGATTCGAAAGCGTGGGCGTGCCAAAATCAGCCCGTATCCGTGGACACACTCCGTATCGCAACTTTTGTGGAAGTCGCGCGCATTTTGTGCACGCTCGTCAGATTGCGACGAAACTTGAGCTACTGGACTCGTGGTAACGCGCTGGTCCTGTGACCCAATTTTCACGCAATTTTGAGACAGTTTACCAAGTCGCCAAATGACGGGCCCCATAGTTGACTTTTTGGGCAAAATTGTGTTCGGCCCATCGAAATCCACATTTGGACATACCGTTGGGTTCGTATTGACATCTAGAGTTTGTTTGACCTATAATTTATCCCATTTATAAATTATTACCCCTGCACACTTTTTGGTGCAAAGTGGGCCACATGTGGACCCCACAATTAACCAAAATTACCGTTTTGTCCCGTGTCCAAATTGGACGAAAAGGAAGTGCTTTTTAGCTATTTTTCTTATTCTGGGAACGTTGGTGATATCTATTTCAGCATTCGGAGACATTTTTTCTGAGACCGTAGCTTCTGATCCTGTGTGCTTGACTTCTGGACAGTACACCTTGCAGCTTTCTTACCAGGCAAGATACCTTACCAAATTGCTTACAGTATTTTGTATACTTAGTATATTTCTGTATATTTATTGCATCTCTGTTTATTTATTACATGTGTAGTTCACTTCAGTCATTATTATATATTAAATATGTTGACACACACTTGACACTTAGTATCATGAGAGGACAATCAATAGGCGTATGGGCTTTTAACCACTCTGGTAAACCGTAGTCACTAGCACGCACTATGGTAGTCATGTCCGATGGTCGCTCCCCCCGAGGTATGTCGATTGATTGATTTCGAGGGTCGCTACCCCCGAGGTATGTCGGCTGATGATGTCCACTGACGAGTGTATGAGTTGTGAGGATTAGATCGAGTAGCCTACCCTTACCCATACGTCGAAAAGTTGTCCTCATTTGCATTCATATAGATTGTCTTGTACGACGTACTTATTTATTTTCAAATATTATGTATGTTTACTGTATTCAAATTGGCTCGCTTTTCTGTATCTTGTTATGTCCCTCTGAGGACCTGGTCCTCTGTCAGGTGTTTCTGTTCTTGAGTATTTGCAGGAGCGCAGATTTGGATGGTTATATATGTTTCTTGGATGTCTTCTCTCCGAGCCCTATGATTGTTAGCTGGTATTCCTATATTGTATTTATTGTGTTGTACTTTTTCATTCGAGTTGGTAGTGAATTTGTTTCCATCCAACTATCATCTTTAGATACTTATATTGAGATCTAGTTTTATAGATACTGGTTATTTATTTATATTTAATTTTCTATGGATGAGATTTAGCTTATACCCTGTGACTTGTGACATATGTTTATACCACTTATGGATTGATTTTCATATTACAGCGTACATGTGGATTTGGTTTCCATATATTGGAGTTGCCATATCCATACGGCTGGAATGCTTACGTGTTCCTAGTCCTACATATTTTGGGACTGTGGCATGACATGTTTTTTTGGTGGCCCATGCAGGTCGAGAGTATATTGTCTCGGTTATGTTATTTTACCGAACAAGCCTGCACCTAGGAATAGAGTATAGGATCTCATCCACAATTTACTATGATTCGCTCCCCTTCCAATCCATTCTATTCGGATAATTGTATCCTGCTTGATTCATATACTTCCCTAATAGTTCTTTGAGTATAGCCTTCTGCTAGAATATAGGAACCCCTGTTATTATGATGATAATTATGGTAGCACACCTATTAAGAATACAACGAGAATATAGACACACCACTAAGTTTAGAATATCTAGTGAACCCTAGAATTCCTTTTCTATAGATTGATTTACCATTAACCCTTGATGTATTATGAGGACTTGTGAGTAGTATAGATACTACTAGAGTTAGTTAGAAGTTTTACCATAATGTTTGACCCTAGTATTGAGGAACCAATAGAAAACCAAAATTGAATATTAGGACTGAACCTAACAATCATAGTTAGATAGTACTAGAGAACTATAAATTTAGCTTTTGTCTTAATAGTAGCAGACAGTACCATCGAAAGCCAAGAGCAATGCATAGAATATTTTTTTGATCATACCTCAAACACAGAGATTAGCATAGCATCTTCCCTTAAAAACTATGCCATTATCTAGAGTCTTTCTATTTAGTTTTATGACTTGTTCCTCTGAACCCTTAGCGCTCGCTATTAGTGAGACGACTAAATTTTTTTCCTTCATCTTTCAATTCGTGCCACCTAAACCTCTCTGATTGTAGACCGAGAGATTCTATCTTATGTTAGGATGTATAGTTTGCTAAGGTTATAGTTATAATCTTGAATTTTAAATTGTTGTGCTTAGTAGTTAGAACTGGATAGTTTTAAGTTATTCAGTAGATTGCGACCTGGTGCTTATCCCTTAGTTTTAAATTGCGTAATATGTACCCCACCTCAATACGAGTTATATTCCCTTTCCTTTGAGGCCAGTAACTGTTCCATTCTTACTATTGACACTTGCACTAAGACTAAGACTTAGGATGACCATGACCTATGTAATGAAAGAGGATACCATAATAAATACCAAGACCCCCTTCTCGTAGACCTTAACAGGAGTTTCTACGGTATCCTTAAGGCAATTATAGTATTAGTTTGTTATTATAAGTTGGGTATTATACCTCACAACCTAGTATCACATAGTCTTTTGTCCTATTATTGAAGTGTAGCTGAATAATATTAATTGTATGCTAGCTTAGGATAACAGTAATTTTTTTTTTCAGATTATAGAACTTAGAGACTATACCCCTGCTTTGTCAACTATCGACTTAGACAAGGAATTAGTATGACAACTGTAGAGATTATGGAGTCTTATCTTTTGTGAACTTGAATTATTATGTACCTTCTTTTATCATAATCCAGCGTATTTATAGTTTTCTGTACTACCTTGATTTATGCTGCTATTATAGCCTAGTTTTTGCAAGCTTATCCTTTTATCGAGCTTGCTCATGACATATGTATTATTGGGTGCACACAATAATATAATTGCCTAATCAGAATCGGTGTATTAAGGTCTAGCTAACCTTAGTGCGCTTGGTTCGCTCTTCGCATGACTACTTTACGTGGATTGAGATATAGGGTAGTAGACGAATATACTTGCCCCTAGACATGTCTGACATATCGTATCAGTTATATAACTATACTGATACGAGCATATAAATAGAAAATTACCAAAAATAGAATTTCAATCCACAACTGTCCTGACAACTCTCTTTTTGAATTCTTTAATCTCTTTGAACCTCGTACTTGTGTTCTATCACCTCCACCTTGACTTCTTTATTACTGCTCTCCGTCTTCCCTTATTTTGGAAAGACAAAACCTCGTGCTGGTATAAGTTGACACACTAATAGTACTAGATAAACCCCATAAGGCTAATCACATGACTTAGTGACAGTCTTTTATAATTGATTAAGGGCATATCATAGGTGATATGTTGGTGTTAAACCTTGAGGATTGAATAACATGGTTAAATAATTTGAGCAATAGTTTTTCTAGATGTATAGCCTTAGGTGATAGATGGATAATTTTAAGTTCGGAAGATTGTGAACCCCTCACCCAAAAATTAGACCTACTTGGCCGACATAGTGAGACTAAGGCTAGATTGATTCCAGTTAGAGATGAAACCTAGTATTTTATTAAATTTTGCAATAATTATATCACCTAGCGCACCTTATCGTGCTCCGGTAATTGGAGCACTACACTAGCCACTGCCTTCCTACAAATTCTATACCATAATCCTAAACGTGCCCATCATCCAATTTTCATCTTTGTGCAATTTTTTAATTGTTGGGCGCTTTATGCAAAAGAGCATTTAGGTGTCCACACCGTTGGACATGACACATAAAAAAACCTATTTTTCGCTCATGTGGAAAATTTTCCATGATTTTCGAAATGTGCAACACGCAACATCGCCCACTCCTTTAAACCTAGCCTTATATTTTAAACAATGCAAATCTTATACCATCCTTGACTTCTACCGTGGCTTAATTTTAATTTCGAGGACGAAATTTTTATAAGTTGGGAAGAATATAAAACCCCTATCCCTAAAAACTGTATATACCTTTTTTTTATTATTAATTATTAATTTAATTGTAGTAATTAGTGGCTAATTAGGAGAAATAAATTTTTATTAATTTTTATTTTAGGTGTTGGTGCACTTAGGGGATTTATGGGACCATTAGAAATTTTTCGGAATTTATTTCATATAGGAGACCCCTTGAGCAGTTGCTAGCTTAATAGTGTGCACTAATATAATCTAAAAAATTTCTTATGAGTATATATATATATATATATATATATATATATATGCATGTATATATTTAATATAAAAGGAAAAGAAAGGAAAAGAAAAGGAAAAGAAATATACTAATAACTAACTATTCATTTACTATTACTAACAAAACCACTACTACCCTTTCCTATACTTCACAGCCGCCTTCTTTCTTTTGCTCACAGCAAACGAATTCCACTTAACAACTATTACTATATTATTAATAACAATTCAATTCAAATAATATAAACTAATACTATTAAATAACAAATCATTCCAAGCAACTTAAAAAAAACCAAAGCAAACCACTACCATTCCCACAAAGCTACAGACCCGCCCCCTTTTCCTAGCTATCAAACCATAGCCCACACCTATATCAATTCCAACAAACCCATCCCACAGCAACAAGACACCCCCCACGTCAGCGAAAACCGAACCCCCTCTCTCCCTTTCTTATATATATATATATATACATATATATATATTATTTTATTTCTCTAAACCCTAAACCTAATCATCCAGACTCTCCCTCTTCCCATCAAGACCTAGAGGGCGCCGCCACCGCAGCCGGAGAACCCTGCCAGGCCGTCCAAACAAATCCCGACGACCACGACCCCGCGCACTGCAGATTCCCACATCGAGGTACCTGTGTTCCGGAGTTATTTTTTGTCGCCTCGCTCAACCAAACGCTGCCCCGTCTTCACCAGTATGCTCACCCCTTAACCCTCTTCCATATCTGTATGATAGTAGACCTCGAACAACACGAAATCCTAGGCGAAAATAGCACCAAAGTTGGCAGAAACAGACCGAATTCTGGGATCGCAGAAAACTACGGTGACTACCCATGTCACCGAGTTCGTATCTCCCACCACAGAGATCCAAATTCGATGATTCTTTTTGGTATACGTAGACCACTTGACCTAGTTTAATTTCTGTTAAATGACCCTAGATTATTAACTGCTGTAGACAGAATTAATTTCGTTGGAAAACTCCACGAACACACTTTTCCAGATTTCCAAAAGTTGTGAAAAGGAGCGCGTCCCGCCAAACGGACCGCCCCGCCGTGTACCAAGTATACCGAATGGTGCGCGCACTGTAATCGGACACGTAAAAATTTACGGAAACTGATTCGGACGCGTGGGTGCGCCGGAATCAGCCCGTATCCGCGGATACACCCCATGTCGCAACTTTTGTGGAAGTCGCGTACATTTTGTGCACACTCGTCATATTATAACGAAACTTGCGCCACTGGACTCGTGGTAACACGCTGGTCCTGTGACCCAATTTTCACACAATTTTGAGATAATTGACTAAGTCGCCAATTGGCGGGCCCCATAGTTGACTTTTTGGGCAAAATTATGTTCGGCCCATCGGAATCCATATTTGGACATACCGTTGGGTTCGTATTGACATCTAGAGTTTGTTTGACCTATAATTTGTCCCATTTAGAGACTATTACCCCTGGCACGCTTTTCGGTACAAAATGGACCACATGTAGGCCCCACTTTTAACCGAAATTATCGTTTTGCCCCTGTGTCCAAATTGGACGAAAGGGAAGTGATTTTTAGCTATTTTGCTTATTCTGGGAACGCTGGTTATATCTATTTCAGCATTCGGAGACATTTGCTCTGAGACCGTAGCTTCTGATCATGTGTGCTTGACTTCTAGGCAGTACACCTTGCAGCTTTCTTACCAGGCAAGATACCTTGCCAAATTGCTTAAAGTACACCTTGCAGTTCCCTTCAGTCATTATTATATATTAGCTATGTTGACACACACTTGACACTTAGTATCATGAGAGGACAATCATTAGGCGTATGGGCTTTAACCACTCTGGTAAACCGTAGTCACTAGCACGCACTATGGTGGTCATGTCCGATGGTCGCTACCCTCGAGGTATGTCGATTGATGGAGTCCGAGGGTCGCTACCCCCGAGGTATGTCGGCTGATGATGTCCACTGACGAGTGTATGAGTTGTGAGGATTAGATCGAGTAGCCTACCCTTGCCTATACGTCAAAAATTGTCCTTATTTGCATTTGTATATATTATCTTGTACAGCGTACTTATTTATTTTCAAATATTATACATGTTTACTGTATTCAAATTGGCTCACTTTTCTGTATCTTGTTATGTCCCTCTGAGGACCTGGTCCTCTGCCAGGTGTATTTGTTCTTGAGTATTTGCAGGAGCACAGATTTGGATGGTTATATATGTTTCGAGGATGTCTTCTCTCCGAGCCCTATGATTGTTAGCTGGTATTCCTATATTGTGTTTATTGTGTTGTACTTTTTTATTCGAGTTGGTAGTGGATTTGTTTTCATCCAACTATCATCTTTAGATACTTATATTGAGATCTAGTTTCATAGATACTGGTTATTTATTTATATTTGATTTTCTGTAGATGAGATTTAGTTTATACCCTGTGACTTGTGACATATATTTATACCACTTGTGGATTGATTTTTATATTACAGCGTACGTGTGGATTTGGTTTCCATATATTGGAGTTGCCATATCCATACGACTGGCATGCTTACGTGTTCCTAGTCCTACGTATTTTAGGACTGGGGCATAACAGGAGTGCAGGCTGCTTTTGAGGAATTGAAGAAGCGGTTGACGTCTGCTCCTATTTTGACGTTGCCATCAGGGTCTGGAGGTTTTACTATTTATAGTGATGCATCATGGAAAGGGTTGGGTTGTGTTCTCCAGTAGAATGGAAAGGTGATTGCCTATACATCCAAGCAATTATGTACTCATGAGAAGAACTATCTTACCCATGATTTGGAGTTGGCAACGGTCATCTTTGCTCTGAAGTTGTGGAAACACTATCTGTATGGAGAGCGTGTGGAGATCATTAAAGACCAAAAAAGCTTAAAGTTTTTCACTCAGAAGGAGCTAAACATGAGGCAGTATTAGTGGCTAGAACTGATGAAGGATTTTGATATATCCTTATAGTATCACCTAGGGAAGACCAATGTAGTTGCCGATGCCTTAAGCATATATCCAGTAGCTATGTTTCTGACGAGGGACTGGCATTTATTGGAGGATCTAGAGAGCCTAGGCATTGAGGTGATAGTTCCTGGGATTGCGATACAGATATGGAGTTTGCAGATACATTCAGATTTAATGGACAGGATCAAGGCAGCTCAGTATGAGGATGTGTCTTTAAGGAGTATCAAAGTACAGGTTCAAGCCAGATTGGAGGATGATGTTACTATTACAGAGGATAGTTGTTTCCGATATGGTATTAGATTTTGTGTGCCTAGTGGGAAACTGAGTGAGGAGGTATTTCAGGAAGCGCATCACTCTCAGTATTCCATGCATCCAGGTGCCAACAGGATGTATCAGAATATGCGAGAGGGGGTGTGGTGGTATAGCATGAAGAGGGAAGTAACATAGTTTGTATCCAGATGCATTATGTGTCAGCCGATAAAAGCTGAGAGACAGAGGCCAGGCAGTTTACTTCAGCCATTACCTATTCCAGAGTGGAAGTGGAAGAACATTACTATGGATTTTGTGTCCGAACTTCCATGATCTCCAGAAGGGAAAGACGCAATTTGGGTCATCGTTGACAAGTTAACCAAGTCAGCCACTTTTTGCGTTTCAATATGGGTTTGTCTACGTAGAAGCTGGCAGAGCTGTATGTGAGGCAGATTATCAAGATACATGGGGTTCCCGTCAGCATAGTCTCGGATAGGGATAGTCATTTTACTTCTCATTTCTGGAGGAGTTTGCAGGTGAGCTTGGGCACCCAACTCAAGTTCAGTACTGCATATCAACCCCAAATGGTTCACTAAAAAGCGACGTTTAGAAAAGTCACTAAACGTCGCTGATTAGCGACATCTATCGCGATGTTACACCGACTTCTTTAATGACCTGGCTATACTGCCATGTCAGCAATTGGCGACGTTTAGCGACGTAATTAGCGACGTTATTAGCGACGTCCTTAGCGACATTTTACAGCGTCGCTAAGTAGCGACGTAATTAGCGACGTAAATTAATGTCGCTAAACATCGCTAATAACGTCGCTAATTTTTAAAAATAAAATAAAAAAAATAATGTGCAGAAGCAAACATTGGTGATTCCCTGCAGTTTTACATCATCTTCATCATACACACCAACATGATTCAATCTAGTTAACTATATAATCCAATTAAATTAAAGACCACAAGAAGTATCAATCCAATTAAATGTGGATAACTATATAATCCAATTAAATTAACTAAAAAATTAAAGACCACAAGAAGCATCATACATCATGTCTATTGTTGAAGTATCAATAATTCATAAATAATAATAAAAATAACTATACTACTACGGATCTGTAGGAGGCTGACCAGCGGCGCGCTTGAAGGATAACAACTCCTCATACTCGTCCCGTGGAATCGACACCGAGGTCGATGGAGAAGGCAGTGACGTCGGTGGAGGCCGTGCCCGCTCCAAGTATGCGAGTCGCTGGTTGTAAGAATCCAGGGTAGATAACAGCCTCGTACTGCTATCACCCATTGAATCCTGCATCCTCGTCAGGTTCTCGCCCATCGATAGCTGTGACGCATGCATCCTCGTCAGCTTCTCGCCCATCGATAGGTGTGACGCCTGCAGCTCCATAATGTTGCGATCATTGGAGGCTCTAATATCATTTGTCAATTCTCGTAGCTCCGTCATGCTGCGGTCGAGCATATCCAATCGTGCGATGAGCATCGGATCGTCCGCCTGCGGCTGGGACCGGGACTGGTCCTCCATACTTCGCAGCAAGTCGTCACGGAGAGACGCAATCTGACGGTCAACGGCCTCCTGGACGGCCTCCTGGACTCTGGCCGACGACTGCGAGGGCTGCGACTGCGAGGGGTGTGTGGAATGCACAGCTGTCGGGGAGGCCCTAGATGACTGCGTCACAACCAGGGCGCCATAGGAGCCCGTACCGTAGTACATACCCCTCTGGAGACCACCAGCTGCGGTCACCCACAGATCGTCCACCGACGGAGATGGACCGGGCTGCGACGAAGCACCAGCCTCTCCAAGTGTAGGTGCACTAGCAGTCGCCCGCTCACGAAGCCTAAGATACTCGGCCTAGAAAAGGTTTGGAAACTCAATAATTGCCTAAGTTATATTAAAATAAACACAAAGTAAAGTAATACTTACATAGGTCTGTGAGGCCCTCTCATCAATGAGATTTCCGTCCTTGCGATGGGTGGCCAAGAAGACGGTCACCATGTTTGCATCCTCACCCCTCTGTACCTGTTAAAAATATATTTTTTATTACTAAACTTAAATATTTTTTCCAAGTACCATTTTATGGTACTTATATTAAAATAATATATTTTAAAAGAAAAAATATACCAAACGACGGAAATGTTCCGTCATCGGAATCGAGCCACCACACCACTTGGCAGCATTCTGCCTAGCCGCCTTGGCCTTCTTAGACCTTTCCTTGTAGCTCGGATCATCGAATCTAGCCCTCATCGCAGTCCACTGCTCAGGCGTGATCCAACCTTGGATCGGTTTTCTAGCATGATCACGAGCCTTCTGGTCATCCAGAGCATCTCGGATAAGCTTGGCGGCAACGGTAGAAAAGAGCCGCTCGATCAACTCGGCCCGGTGCGGAGGATAAAAATACGTTTGCTACAATAAATAATTCATTAAGTTAGCATCACGAATATGCATAAATTAGAAGATTTATTTAATATACTTTTACCTGGAAGTGCGCAAATCAGAATGCCTTCCTCTCCTCCGGAGCCTCAGAGTAGTTGATCCAAGGGCCACCGTAGTTGTTCCTCAAAAATTGGCCCAGGCGTCTCTGAACCGACGATGGACGATATCTATACAGAAATAATAATTTAGATTACTGAAAAAGTCAATATACGATGAATAAAGAGAAACACAAATATATACTAAACCATCTAATTGACTTACTTTGTACCGTCGGCCCAAATCTCTGTCCTCGTCTCCTCCGGTGGTGCGCATGGAGGATCTTGCTGATGCTGGGACAACGTCGGCACGACCTCCTCTACATGCTCATCTGTCTCCATGGTTCCGTCAGCAGAAGGAACGCTGGACGAGGGAGTACTATCACGCCTGGAACTACTCGTCCCAGGAGTGATGCCACGCAACGTCATCGCAGTCGGAGATGTGACTGATCGATATACTGGAGTACTGGGCGACGATGATCCGGAACCAACAGTAGGCATTACCGGAGTGGCACTCTGTCTACCTCGGGACCTGCCGAATCCTCCGCGTCGTCCTGTCATATCTGATAACAACATATGATGAATATAGAGAAACACAAATATATACTACATTCTACAGTCGAAATGTGATACATATCTCAAAGCATTATACAGTCAAAATATAATACATATATTCGTTAATGTCAACATCTACTTCTACATGCAATATTTACAGTCCAAATACAGTTACATTCTACATGGAATATTTTATATTTTCAATCATCTTCAGAAAATTCATCTTGTTCGCCTTTCTCGTCCTGCTCTTCCTCTTCCTCGTCTTCACTTTCATCTACTTCGTCGTCCTCTTCGGATAATTCTACATCTTCTACATTATTACTCGTGTAATGAGTAACTTCCGTTGAGTCCACATCTATAATATTTGTTACAAGAGGTAGATCGTCCTCCTAATAAGCTATTTCGTCAATGTCAAAGGTATTTCTAGCTTTAGTCTTGCATACTGCCCACCAATCCGACCTCGCTGTCCCCCGTCTAGGATAAGTTATGAAGTACACGAGCTGAGCCTGACTTGATAGGACAAATGGTTCGTAGCCTTGATATCTACGCTTGTAGTTTATATCCACAAGGCCATGCTTGTCAATTTTCCAACCTTGATCTTGAATCGGATCGAACCATTCACACCTGAATAGCACGATATTAGCAGGTTCTGGGCTATAATTATATGTCAACTCCACAATCTCTCGTAAGATGCCAAAAAAATCATTGCCCGGATTGGCGTCTTTGTAGTTTGTAGATTTGATACACAAACCACTGTTTTTCGTGGAATCAAGATCCAGAAAGCTGTCTCTGATAGGAGCATTTGTTGACTTGAACCTGAACCCATTCACACAGAAACTTGACCATATTTTTACGGCAGTAATTGGTCCCTTGGCTAGAGTCCTAATAGATTCAGTCTCGGGTGATATTAGACGATCGACCTAAATACCAAAGTAGCGATAGTAAGTTATTTGTTTTGCAAGTACAGAAATAAAAAGTAATTACCAAGCATCTTACATATGCGCTCAACCAAGAAGAAAAATGGCATCTCATATCTTGTTCTACTTCTTCGTCTGTTATGTAGGGTCTAACCGACCTCAACTCATCATTATATGTGCTGAAAAACAATGAAGCAACTGCTGATTAGTAGCATAATAGTATCTTATACTATTACATTAAGATGATGTAAACGTGGACGTATTAATTACTTACCCCTCTAGCTTCTCCACTTCATCCTCGTCGCAATTGAGTAATATATACAATTGAGCAGCCCTTACCTCATCGTTATTCAAATATCTCTTCTTCATTTTTCCCGAGGGCTTTTCGGATGCATTGAATACTTTGAGTATTACATCATTAGATTCCTGATATGCGTCGTCGTTTCTGGAAGCTTTCGTCCTATTAGTAGCAACATGCGGTTTAAAATACGTCGAGCAAAAGTTTGTAATCTCCTCGAGAACATAAGCTTCACAAATAGAGCCTTCAACCCGTGCCTTATTTTTCACCTTTCTCTTTAGGTGATTCAGATGGCGCTCGAAGGGGTACATCCACCGATAACCGACAGGACCACCAACACGTGCCTCATAGGAAAGATGAATTGGCAAATGCTCCATAGAGTCAAAGAATCCAGGAGGAAACACCTTCTCGAGCTTACATAGTGTTACCGCAATGTCCCTCTCTTGCTTTTCTAGACGATCGACGAGCAACTTAGTACAACAAAGATCTCTGAAGAATATGCTCAGCTCTGTCAATGGGTCCCAAACGACCTGCGGTAAGAATTGTTGAAATGCAATCGAAATTAACCTCTCCATGAATACGTGACAATCGTGGCTCTTCATACCTACTAGTTTGTTCTCCTTGAGGTCGACGCATCTTTTCAAGTTCGACACGTACCCGTCTGGAAACTTGAGACCCTGAATCCACCTACAAAGTCTACCTTTATCCTCTTTATCCAGTGAGAAAACTGACTTAGGTTGCTTTAACTTTCCATTCCCCTCCTCTATCAAATGCAATGCAGGACGTCTACATATGTCTTCTAAGTCCAACCTGGCCTTCGGATTATCTTTCGTCTTCCCCTTTACATCCATTACAGTATTAATTATGTTATCAAACACATTCTTCTCGATATGCATGACATCAAGGTTATGTCTGATCAGATTGATGCTCCAATATGGCAGATCCCAGAATATACTCCTCTTCGTCCAGTTATGGGTGCGACCAAATCCGTCACACTTGTACCCCTTAGCAGGCTCTTCGATAGCACTTGGTAAATCTTTTACCTCTTCCCATATCGTGCATCTGGGCCACCTTGACGGTGGATTGGCCTTCTCCACAACTCCCGCACGAAAAGCATTCCGATTCCTCCGGTACGGATGATCCTTCGGCAAAAATTGTCGATGACAATCGAAGAAGCACGGTTTGCCTCCGTGTTTCAAACGGAAAGCCTGAGAACGGTCCATGCAATACGGACATGAGAGACGACCATGGGTGCTCCATCCCGATAACATTCCATAGGTCGGAAAGTCGTTGATGGTCCACATAAGTGCTGCCCTCATCTGAAAATTCTGCTTCCTAGAAACATCGTACCTGTTGGCACCTACTTCCCACAGCTGATTCAACTCATCTATCAAAGGCTGTAAATACACATCGATGTTCCTCTTCAGATTGTTCGGACCCGGGATAATAACGGTTTGGAACATATACGGAGTCTTCATGCACATCCAAGGCGGTAGATTGTACGGAGTGACGATCACAGGCCAACACGAATACGGGAAGCCCAAAAGTCCGAATGGGGTAAAACCGTCAGAGCAGAGCCCTAATCTGACATTACGTGCTTCCTCGGCAAAATGTGGATACTCTCGATCAAAGTGCTTCCATGCTTCTCCATCGGATGGATGATCCAATACTCCTTCGATCTGTTTTCGCCTGTGCCAACTCATATTTTCTGCAGTCTCCTTAACCATAAACAACCGCTGCAACCGCGGCGTCAAAGGCAAGTAGTGCATCGAATCGGTAGGCTTCCTTGCACCGACAGACTTTTCTCTAACAGTGGCCTTGTAGCGATCAGCACCACAGAATCTGCACGCATCTTTATCCTTGTCGTCTTTGTAGTACAACATGCACCCGTTGCGACATGCATCGATTTTCTCGTATCCCATCCAAAGCGATCTCACCATCCTCTTAGATCGATAGAAGTCTTTAGGCAACTTTGCACCCTCGGGCAAGATCTCTATAATCAAATCGAGCAGTCGATTATAACATTCTTGCGACATGTTAAAATCGGACTTGATGCTCAATAATCTTGTAACCACCTCCAACGGTGAATGATCCTCACAACCAGGATATAGTGGAGTCCTTGCATTCTCAAGCAACTCCATAAACTTTGCAGCATCGGCATTCGGTGCCTCCTCAGCTGCATCATAATTGTCCGAATTGAAACTCGGTCCCGCCGCATCATAATTATCAGGATTGAAACTAGGCCCCGTCGCATCATAAACCATGTTCACCAACCCGTCGTCGTAAGCATCGTGGTCTTGGACATCCATATACGGCTCCACATAGGGCTCTGACTCCGATGCTAGAGATACAAGTTCTCCGTGCGCGGTCCACTGATAGTAATTCGGCGTAAAGCCCTTCGAGTATAAATGATACGTAACTTCCACTTCTGGATGATATTTCCTGTTGCGACATCTCACACACGGACACTTAATTTTAGTACCGTCCATGTACTGAGGGAACGCCTTGGCGAACTGCAGGAACTGCTGTACACCCTCAATGAATTTATCCCGCACACCGCACATGTCATCAGGATGACGGTTGTACATCCACGAACGATGACGCAGATAGTAATTCATATCCATTTCTAGATACTTCTGCAAAAATGACAGTATGTATCATATAAATAATTACATACAGTAGTTTATCACCTAGCTTCATAACTTAACCGTACTATAAAAATCATATCTGATATAATACATACTTTCATTTATCAAAGTCTAAAATAAGCAATATTCATGCTAACCCATCTTAAACCAACTAACCAATACCTGGACACTAAGCTAACTAAAACTAGTATACTGGGGGACTTTGGTAAACGACGGTTTGGTGATATTTTAACCAAATCCTCTGCATTAAATGCAGAGATTCGCCATCATACTGTGGGTACGTCCCGAGGGGTCTGCCATCGTTTCCAGCCGTCGTCTGGGTAGCCGTACAGCACTTTTTTTTCAGGAGTCAGAGGCCAGGTTCACCGCGTGACTTTGACAGGTTCATTTCGGGGAAGACGAAGCGTTCCTCGTACGTTTTAACGCTGCTTTGAGAGCGATTGGGTTTTACGCCATGGAGGCGATGAAGAACCCTGTTTTACGTTGGATGGCTCCGAAGGCCTCTGCTTACGCTGCTCTATATCAAGATGCTGCGTAGATCGTTCCAGCGTATTTTTCATGCTTCTACAAGACCCCCTTCAAAGCTTTTAAATTCTTCGGAATTTGAAACGCTTTAAAAGAAGCATGAACGGCCCCTCGTAACCCGAAACGTTTCTGAATGGAGCGTTGAAACGGTCGGTACTGACTTTATGAAAGATTTATTGGGGACCGCTGTGATCTCTTTCACCTATAAAAGGCTGGGGGGGTGAACCTGTTTTCACTACATTCCCATTGTCATGCAGAGATGATCGCCGGAGCTCGTCGGGTCGATCTGAGGAAGAAGGAGATCATGTTCTTCCAGCATGTAGGGAGCCGAAAAAGACGGTGTCTTCGAGCAAGTGTCCACTGCAACGATAGATCATGGAAGGATATCTTAGCCTCCCTTGCTCGGGATAATCAGCAACTTTATGCGGCCTCTCACTCGGAGAGTAGGGCGGGGTCACTTTTGACCAGACCGCTTGCAAGTGGCTCCTCCTCTCGTTACCTTTGGTGACGAGAGGCAGACAGACCGGCCAGAGTGGCGGTGGTCTGTAGGGAAGCAGAGTTACCCTGCTACGGAGGATGGGTCATCTGCCCAGTTGTGTATCCTCCTGCCACCGATCCTCTTCTTAGAAGAAGGGGAAGACCTTTGTAGAGGGGATTTCCCTCATATGTAATCACGAAAATAAAGAAAACCCCTGTAGACAGGATTTCCCTCATATGTAATTATGATTTTAGCTTTAAATAAAGCCGTCTTTCTTCTTCATATGATCGTCTTTGCCATACGTTGCTGTGAAGTCTGGATATGTGCAGCCTCGACACGTCTGAATCTTTACGCCGACTCTGATAGAAAGAGTATTAGGCCCTGAATAGTCCATAGAATGCTGCTGAGCGTCCTTGAACATTTAGAACTGTCCTGTTGCTAGGACTGAGGGACGGCGTAGAATTCTGAACTGTTGCTTCTCTGATGAGCAGGATCTTGTTCAGACTTCGTCTTCAAGAATGATCTCTCGAAACTCCCTTGGAACAGGGTCGAGGTTTTTGGCTGTCAAGTTGAGTTGCCACCTTGATAGACGGGATGTTCAGACTGGAGTCTGGATGAACCTCCAATTTTGGATCCGAGAAGAGTAATTTCTCAATGTTTGAACTCTGTATGCTTCGGGTACTTGGGATGCTCTGGGTCAAGAACGAGTATCTTCTGTGTGAACTCTTTGCAATTGACCGCCTTGGGGACTGTTCGGATATGCGGAAAGTCGTGGAGCATGAAATCATTAGTCTGTAGCCTCTGAGCGTAAAAACACCATCGAGCGTGAAATCGTAGACTTGTGGTTCCTGAGCGTGAAGTCGTAGGTTTGTTGCCTCTCGAGCATAAAAGCTACCGAGCACAAAGGCATCCGGGCATAAACCGTAGACTTGTAGCTGTCGAACGTGAAGCCATAGATCTGTTGCTGTCGAGCGTAGAAAAGCTCCTTTAGCGCATAACTGTAGATTTTTAGCTCCTGAAAAGAAAATTTCTTCGAGCGTGAGGTTTTGCGGATCTGTTGCTTCTGAGCGTAAACTGAGCGCCACCGAGCGTGAGATCGTCGATTTGGTATCTGCTGAGCGTAAAGTCGTAGGTTTGTGGCCTCTCGAGCATAAAAGCTACCGAGCACAAAGGCATCCCGACGTAAAACCATAGACTTGCAGCTTGCGAGCATAAAACCGTAGATCTGTTGCTGTCGAGCGTAGAAAGCTCCTTTAGCGTAGAACCCGCTGAACCGTCTTGCACGAAGAAACCTTTCGAATTCGCTAACTGTTCATTTTTCGAGGGTATTGGGCTGACGTAGCATCCAATTATAACCAATTCTTAATTGCGAGATCCGGTTGGGGTCTCGAGGGGTTCGTCCGAGGATTCGAGGAGTCGACTCGGACCGTATATATATATATCCCAAGCTTTTGAGAGAGAAAGCTTTTTATCTGTCTTCTGCGAAAGAGATCTTTCGATTGTTCGAGTTTTCCTTTGTTCCTTCTCCGAGCACTTCGAGTCCTCAGAAATGGCGTCGAAACAAACTTCCTTCGCTAAGGGAAAGAGCGTAGGTTCTTCTTCTCGTTCTTCGGTACCGGCGAGAGATTTTTTGGTCGGGCAAGGTGAACCTCCTTCTAAGAGGAGTATCCCGCCAATGAGCAGTGCACCCGGCTTTAGAGGTAAAGCTTTTTGGGATGACAAACGACGAAAAATCCTTCGCACACGTTGAACATGACCGTGCTAGGTCGTCTTCTGTGCTGATAGCCTCTTTTGAGGAAGATGACGCACGGAGATATTTTCATCTTTTACGCCCATATTTCTAATGTGCCAGCGTAAAAACTCTATTTTTTTGTAGTTCTGAGCGTAAAAGCTCTGGCTAACGAAAATTGGGGTATGTCGTAAAAGTTTGAATTTTTACGCTTGAGGAGGAGACTTCCGGCGTATAGAGACCAAATTTGCGCAATCTTGGCGTAAAGCACAGACTGTCGTTACTTTGGTCCGCACTTCGTACAGGATTTGTAATAACCTATTTTCCTTGCACCTTTGCAGTTGATTTGGGTGAGTCTCCGCTGGCTGAGGTGATGGGCTCCGCTGCCGAGATGCTGCACTCGAACTACCTGGAGGATCTGTCCCATGTGGCCTTTTTCATCTCTGGACCCCAGTATCCTGAGGGCAGGGAGTTTCTAAAATCGGCCCAGGGTGAGCGAATGTTGTTGAGCATGATCAATGGTGAACCCTTGACGCATGTAGACGGGAAGCAGTACATAAAGCCGGCTTTCCTCTTTGGGGATATGATCGATAAACAGTCCCAGACGAAGCCCAAGAGGGAGCCTTGGGTCTTCCCTGCCAGGAATTTGGTCTTGTATCTGCCGACGATGTCGAGGGATTATCCTATCTCGGCTTTCTCCTATACGACGCATCCTAGGAAGATGTCGTGGAAGCTGACTCCTGATCTTCACGGGAAGCCTGGGAAGATCTTTCATCTAAAAGGAGCTGACCAGGGGTCGTTTGCCAGTCGCCCCTCTGGCGTTGTGACGTTGTTCCGGGGGCTGTGCCCGGGTAATATCCCGAGTGAAGATAGCTCAGTGATCCAGCCTGTCCAGTTGCCGACCTTCTGCAACGACTTTATGAGTCGAGGTGGGGTATATCCCAAGGAGAATCCTCGGTGCAACGGGTGGATCGCCCCAACGAACTCCTGATGGAGATGGTTAGTTGATTGGGCCTTGACGCACTTCCGAAGAGAGCTGGAGGACGTTGGACTATATGCCGCTGTGAGTGCGACGAGTGTTGGGTTGCCTCCCAATGGTAATTTGTTCTTAGCACTGATGGAGCGGTATATTCCGCTCACCGGGACCTTCGCCACTCCACTGGGGGAGTTGGGATTGGCCCTCCATGAGATGGCAGTTGTCTCGAGACTACCGATGGGGGATACCCCATATGAAGAGTATGTCCCAACCAACTGGGAGTTGGGGGATTCGGACCCTCGGGTGGCGGAAGTATATCAGGAGTTAATGTGTCAGTACTTCGCGTGCACCGCTTTTTATGACGAGCCCTCTGATTTGGCCCATACCACTAGGTGGATGTCTTACCTCTTCTTCCATCGGTCTAGGGCCGCCAAGTCGGAGAAAGCTTCGGGGGGTAAGAATGAGCCCGTGAACTGCTTGGGCGTCCTTAGTGCCCAGGTTGTTGAGGCTCTTATGGAAGACGCCAAGGCTCCCGATCAGATTCTCGCTAAGGGGGTAGGAAAATACCACGAAGGCACCAAGGCCCACAGTTATTTGAGGCGCTGTCGCAGGCCTCTGTCTAAGGAATCCCAGCTGGCTGGTTTCCTCTCCATATGGCTGCGTCGAGTGGTAGTGCCCGGTATCGCGTCCGCGGATCGTATTCACCGAAATATCCTGTGGCCCGCAGTGCGTCTGGTGTTTGGGGCAAGACTGGGCCTGCTTCCTGCCATGGTGTGTCGTATTCAGGCTGGCCTGAGGGCCATGACCGATGGGTTGCTCGTCGATGAAGCTCGACGTGAGAGTTTTCCCAGGGTGGAATTGCCATACCTGTATCTGATGGGATGGTTAATTCTCCACAACCCTCGGGTGATGTCTCCTGGTTCCGGTAGCAGCTCAGGGGGTATATTCCTGCTGAATTACAGGGATTCTTCCTGGAATGTAAACACAGTTTTAGACTGTCGGTTAGTGTTAAACCTCAGCCATGGCTGGAAGATCCTCTGTACTCACCCTCTGGTATATCGCAACCAATCCGGGGTGTGGTTTGAGGATTCAGGTGGAGAGAAGACCGTTCTTTCTCCGGAGGCTTTTAATTGGTTGGTCTGTACCAGACCATCCCATCTGCTGTATAGGAGCGAAGACTATTGCTTCTTCGAGCCCTACTTGCCTAGTCGATTTGCCAGGCAGTTCGGGTACGATCAGTTGCACGTGGGTAACGCCGTCACCAGCTTCAGGCCCAGGGGCGGACTCATTGACGGAGCTAGGGGGTGGCGATATTTTATCATGGGTTGCACAGGGGCAATTTTTATCGTGCCGGTCGTTACAACCTCCACGGAGCTGCGCATCCTTCATCCTTACGCCCAGTTTTATGTGGCTATTAACACCTTCCATCGCGATTTCGATAGGCGTGGAAGCTTTAGAGTGCCTTCTGCCAAGCCTGGGGGAAGAGTCGAAGTCCCCTCGGTTTCTTCTGACGAGGGTGAGGAGTCTGGCACTCCGGACGAGCCTCTGGTGTCGTTGCCGAGGTGTGCAGTGCCTGCGCCGACGGGGGCTTTGGTAGTCTCTTCTGGGAAGCGACGGGCTTCTGCTCCGAAGGAAACTTCCCTTCGTAAGAGGAGGAAGGAGACGGTTGCTCGTCCTCTCCGTATTCCTAGTATTGAGGCTCCCGTGAGTGAGCCGGCACCTCCCTACATCAGGAATGAATTTTTGGCTAGAGGTTCCTCTCCTTTTAGAGAGGGACCTTCTACAGTTCCTGCTGGTGGCGCTGGAGAGTCTTCGCTAGAGGCTGTTGTCGCTGCGGCTGCTTCAAGTAGTGGAGCGGGATTGCCCACGTGGCCGCTGCAGATGGGAGAATCTTTCCCGAGGTTAGCAGTGGGGGAAGTTGCTTCTGTGTCAGCGAGTGCGCTTAGCGAGACCCCGGCTGACGAATCTCGACCGCGTCTCGGGGAAGGCTTGACCGAGCTTTTGGCGATGTCGGTCGGCCCACCTCCTTCTCCAGGTATGACAGGTCGTATCGCGTCATTAAGGCGTAGTTTAGCCACATCGGCTGCAGATGCGTCGTATATGCCGTTGGCTCCGGCTCCTAGTGATGACGTGGAGGCGCCTAATTCCGAGGCAGAAGTGTCTTCGGGGGCCAGCTCGCCTGGAGAGGTTTTGTCGTCTCAGGAGGGGGACGAACCTGTTATCGTGACCCCGCCTTTCGCGAGTATGCCGATGACTTCGATCGTTGCGGTCACACCTTTTTCGGCCGCGCCACCCGTCGAGGCGGCGGCGGTGGCTACCTCGTCTGCAATTGTCCCTGGAGAGGGAGTTACTAGCACTGCGGCCACTCCGGGCGTTCAGTCGGGTCTAGTCACGTTGACCGAGCAGCATACCAGCCTTGTCTACACCGGTTTACAAACGATGATACCGATGGTGTTGGCGAAGAATCTTGACTTCGAGATCCTGAAGAAGACTTCTCAGCTTTCGATCGAGGTTGTCAGGGGGCTTGGCAATCCTGGAGTAGCTGATGCTCTGGAGGCGGTGGTTAATGGTTTAGAGCAACCCGTTAACGAATATTTGCAGTGGGCTGAGGGCAGCCTTGATGTTGATGTCCAGGCTTGATTCGACCTCATGGCTGAGCGGCTCGCTACAAAGCTTGAAAGCCTAGACAACTCTATCCAGAAGCACAAGCTGGAGGTGGATAGGAGAAAAGCTGTTGTGGAAGAAGCTCTTGCCGTTGAGACGCAGTGTCGATCCGAGCATAAAGGAAATGCAGCGAGGGTCTCCAAGCTGAGGGAAGAACTTGCTCGGGCAGAGGAGTGGGCTTCCCAGTCGTTGGCAGGTTCAGAGGTAGCGACTGGTCGACTGAGTGAAGGGCGACGGGATCTGGACCGTGCAAAAGTTGCCCGTGCGGGCTGTCTTCGGGCAAGGGCTAATCTGACTCTTACGCATACCCCCGAGGCACAGCTGGAGCGGGCTCGCGTCGATGCCTTAGCCCTTAGGAATGAGAGGATGGCTGCACAAGAGCGGCAGATTCGTGATCTGATTACTCCGCCATCTTGATGTATCTCTCCCTATGTAATTTTGCCTCCTTCTGGGAATGAATAAAAGCGACTCTTTTCTGACTATCGTGGACCCGTCATTTCGGAATGTAAATGACAGTTTTTTTTTTTTAGGTGAGGCGGATATCAGAGGTAGTATGGACCTGATATACTCTCGATAAACCTCTTTAGCAGGATATATCTATTTAGAGGTCGTACGGACATGATAGGATATGACCTAACTAGTTTCTTTTCTTGGAGCAGCTTTGTCAGAATTGAGATTCTCGCTATGTTCCACCTGGGCAGGGGGGAATTAAGCGTAGTATCTTTTCAGGAATTTGCCGTTGATGGGAGCCATTAATAGGTCCCCGTTAGGCTGGGCTATCCTGTAGGCGCCGTTCGAGAATGTTGTCTCGATCACATAAGGGCCTTCCCACTTGGGCTAGAATTTGCCTTTACTTCTGTGAGTTAAAATCATCGGCCTTCTTACTGCTAAAACTAGCTCGCCGACCTTGAACACCCTTTCCCTTACTTTATGGTTAAAAGCCCTGGAAATGCGGGCTTGGTAGAGCGTGATGCGCTGTTGAGCTTGGAGGCATTTCTCGTCTAATCCTTCTAGCTCCTGAAGCCTTAAAAGGTCATTCTTTTCTTGAGTTAGCTCGTTAGCCACGGCTATTCTGAGTGACGGGATCTGGATTTCAATGGGAAGTACTGCTTCGCTCCCGTAGACCAGCGAGAATGGGGTACAACCCGTCGGCGTTCGTACCGTCGTGCGGTATGCCCAGAGGCATTCGCCCAGCTTTTCATTCCAGTCTCTCTTATTTGAAGAGACAAACTTCTTTAAGAGTTTGATAATGGTTTTGTTGAAGGCTTCCGCCAGACCATTAGCAGCTGGATAGTACGCCGTAGAGGCAACATTGTGTATCCGATTTTTATCGTAAAACCGATGAAACGCTTGGCTGATGAACTGGGGCCCATTGTCGTGAATTATCCTCCGGGGTACCCCGAAGCGATAGATGACGTGATGTTTGATGTCATGACCCGCACCCGGAATTTGGGCATGAGTCGTGGGTACGTCCAGCCTACGCCGCAGCATCGGCGGTAGAACGCTGTCTAGGTCACAAATAAAGTATATCCTGTCGATAGTCTCAACTCCGTACGGAGGACAATGCTAAAATAAACCACAGTTCTATAATATACTCAATCACAGCTATAAGAATAATGGCACGATGAGAATTGAAAAGAGTTCTATTTAAAACCAACCACAAGAAGTCCAACTCAAATCCTGGGTCTAACTGACCTCACAAAGTCACAAATAAAAAAAATAAATACATCTCAGTCTCAGTCTCAGTCTAAAACAATAAATGCAAAAATATAATCTAAGCATGGGCAGGCAAGTTCTCCTCTAGGATAGGCACCTCCTCTGGGATTTCTGGAGTGAAATCTCCCTCTATTCCTGGGCCGTAATGAGTAGGGCAAAAGTCCTCCAGGTTCTCTGAAAATGTTGTTATCCAGTCAGGATTGGAGCGAAGCACAAGCACTAACAGCAGTTTCATTAAATTGACAAAATCTATAAACAGTGTAAGAGATACAAGATGGAAATAAAAGCTGAACATGTGAAGTATTGGAGAAAATGAAATAGACAATAGAGCATCTAGCAATGAGCGATAAGTAGTAAATGCTAGAACAAGTAAATCTGAATAAAGATAAAACATCTAGCTAAGTGATTGAAATATCAGTTTATTATGTGATCGGCTTGGGACTAGATCAGGCTGGTTATATATGATTAGCTATGATTCTTTTAGGTCAGGCTAACCGCATGGTTAGCTATGGTGCATATAATGGTCAGGCTAATCATATATAACAGCTATGGAGCATATAAGTGGTCAGGCCGCACCCGACGTGAGAAGTGGGGTGAGCTATGGTGCATATAATGTTTGGATATGATCACATAATCTATTAATAGTTCCCCATCCCCCAGCTAGCACGATGGATTCCAACCACGACTCCTCATGATGGGGATCTAGGGTGCTAACCCGTGTATCCATAGTGTCGGAATCAAGTATGAAATACACTACAATTTATAGAAGTAATCAACCATGAAAACTGTCAGAGAATGTACTCGCCTGTGGTCCTGAGCAAAATGTGAGGATCGAGGTCCAAAGTGGGATCACAATGACCTGCAGGGAAGGTTCTTCTATGAAAGTTCTTCCTTTCCGAGTTTCCTTGACCCAAGTTTCCTGATTTCCTTGCTTTGGAGGAGGAGGAAATGAAACCTAGGGTTAGGGTTTCGAATTTTTGGAGTGGGGAGATGTTTCTCTAGATGGAGGCTAGGGTTTCTCTCTCTATATGAAGAACAAGAGGGTTCCTTTTATATATATAGGCCCAGTTAGGGTTTCTAGTGTATGGCCTAGGTTTAACCCCTAGGTTAGGTCATGTAGAACCTAATAAGCTAAGGTTTAGCCAGTCTAGAGTTTGAGGGTTCACCCTAAAATGTGAATTCTAGGGTTTCACTAGAATTGGTTTCCAAATTAGGGTTTAGTCAACAGGGTTTGACCTAATGGGTTCTAGGGCTTGACCTAAACCAAAAATTACTAACAATATGAATAGTTTATATAACTCAGCAGATTAATTAAATAAATAATTATTTAAAATGGTGAAATTACAAAAATACCCTTGCCTGGAAAAGTGGTAGTGACAAGTCTACCCTCCTAAAAGAAATTTCGTCCTCGAAATTGGACTGAACTACAACAAGAATGAAATCAGAAAGGAATATACCTCAAGTCTAGAAGAGATACGGGTATTGCTCGCGCATCTTGTCCTCTCTCTCCCAGGTCGACTCCCTTGGAGAGTGATGTCTCCATGCAACACGAACCAAAGGAATAGTTTGGTTCCGCAACACCTTCTCTCTGCGGTCCAAGATCTCTACGGGCTGCTCAGGGTAGCTGAGCGTCGGACCAACCTCAATCTCCGAGTGGTCAAGTACATGACTAGGGTCTGCCACGTACCGTCTCAGCTGCGACACGTGGAACACATCATGCACTCCTTCTAATGCAGGCGGCAAGTCCAGTCTATATGCCACTGCACCTACCCTCGCCAGAATACCGAAGGGTCCGATGTAGCGCGGGCTAAGCTTCCCGCCTCTGCCAAAACGAATCGTTCCATGCGTCAGAGAAATCCGTAGGAATACTAGATCGCCAACCTAAAACAAAACAGTCTCAACATGCAGTCTAAACAAACAAACACAAACCAAAATAACAATCTATACCTGAAACTCAAGGGGTCTACGGTGGCTGTCGGCCCAATGCCGCTGTCTGTCCTGCGCCACTCGCAGTCTGTCTCTGATGAGTTTCACCTTCTCTGCTGCATCCACGACCATTTTTGGTCCTAGCAAGGCTCTCTCTCCAACGTTGTCCCACGATAGCGGTGTACGACACCTCCGTCCATAAAGAGCCTCAAACGGTGACATCTCGATGCTGGCCTGGTAGCTGTTGTTGTAAGCAAACTCTACCAGGTGCAGATGATCCTCCCAAGAACCTCCGAGATCTAGAACGCAAGTGCGTAGCATATCCTCGAGAGTCTGAATAGTCCTCTCAGACTGCCCGTCTTTCTGGGGGTGATATGCGGTACTGAACTTGAGCTGGGTGCCCAAGCTAGCCTGCAGACTCCTCTAGAAGTGGGAAGTGAAACGACTATCCCGATCTGAGACGATGCTCACAGGAACTCCATGAAGCCTAACAATCTGTCGCACGTACATCTCTGCTAACTTCTCTGTCGATGTGCCCACCTTGAAAGGTAAGAAATGGGCTGATTTGGTCAACCTGTCCACGATGACCCAAATCGCGTCTTTCCCTCCTGGAGAACGTGGAAGCCCTGAAACAAAATCCATGGTCACGTGCTCCCACTTCCATTCTGGAATCGATAAAGGTTGAAGCAACCCTCCTGGCCTCTGCCGGTCTGCCTTTACCTGCTGGCACACTAGACACCGAGATACGAAGCGTGCTACCTCGCGCTTCATTCCATACCACCATACGTGCTCCCTCAAGTCTCGATACATCTTGTTGGCACCGGGATGCATCGAGTACTGAGAGCGGTGTGCCTCCTGCAAAACCTTCTCTCGCAGCTCTCCGCTAGGCACACATATCCTCGTGCCGTGCCGTAAAGAACCGTCATCTGCGATAGTGAAGTCGTCTGACAAACCCATCTGAACTTGGGTTCTGATACTCCTCAGAGTCTCATCATCGTACTGCGCAGCTCTGATCCTGTCCATCAGTTCGGACTGTATCTGTAATCCCCACATCTGAATCTCAGCACCGGGAACTAACACTTCAATCTCCAAGCTTTCCAAATCAGCCAACAAATGCCTATCTGTCGTCAAGTACATAGCCATCGGATACCTGCTCAAGGCATCGGCGACTACGTTAGCCTTCCCTGGGTGATACTGTAATGAGATGTCAAAGTCCTTCATCAACTCTAACCACCTCCTCTGTCTCATGTTCAGCTCCTTCTGTGTGAATACGTACTTCAAGATCTTATGGTCTGTGAAGATCTCCACACGCTCTCCGTACAGGTAATGTTTCCACAGCTTTAGAGCGAAGATAACTGCTGCCAACTCTAAATCGTGGGTGGGATAATTCTTTTCATGAGGGCGTAACTGCCTGGAAGCATAGGCAATTACCTTCCCGTGCTGTTGAAGAACACATCCCAGACCCTTCCCTGAAGCATCACTGTAGATGGTAAAACCACCTGTCCCTGATGGCAACGTCAAAATTGGAGCTGTCGTCAACCTCTTCTTCAGCTCATCAAATGCAGCCTGGCACTCCTCCGTCCACACAAAATCCACATCCTTCCTAGTCAGTCTGGTCATAGGCGCTGCAATCTTGGAGAAGTCTTGTACAAACCTCCTGTAGTATCCTGCTAGCCTGAGAAAACTCCTGATCTCAGCTACCGAACTGGGGGTAGCCCACGACTCCACTGCCTCGATCTTCTTTGGGTTAACCGAGATTCCGTCACCCGATACCACATGCCCAAGAAATTCGACCTTGTCAAGGAAGAATTCACACTTAGAGAGTTTCCCGTACAGCTTCTCCCTCCTGAGAGTCTCTAAGACCAATCTCAGGTGCTCTTCGTGCTCCTCCGGTGTCTTGGAATACACAAGGATATCGTCGATGAACACCACCACGAACTTGTCAAGGTACTGGTGGAACACCTTGTTCATCAAGTTCATGAATACTGCCGGTGCATTGGTTAAACCAAATGGCATCACCATGAACTCAAACTGGCCGTATCTGGTCCAAAAAGCTGTCTTCGGCGTGTCTTCTTTCTTTACCTTCACCTGGTGATAGCCTGACCTCAAATCAATCTTTGAAAACACCCTCGCCCCGCTCAACTGGTCGAAAAGATCATCTATCCTCGGCAGCGGGTACTTGTTCTTGATAGTGATATTGTTCAAAGCTCTATAATCAATGCACATGCGCACCGTGCCGTCCTTCTTCGGTACTAACAATACCGGAGCTCCCCATGGTGATGAACTAGATTTGATGAAGCCTTTGTCCTGCAGCTCCTCAACTTGCTTCTTCAGTTCTGCCAGCTCGCTGTTGTTGACTCTATAGACATATTGTGAAATGGGCTCCGCTCCTGGAACCAAGTCTATAGAGAATTCAACATCTCTGTCTGGCGGCAAGCCTGGCAACTCTTCTGGAAATACATCCAGGAACTCCGCTATCAGAGGATGTGGCAACTCCTCTTCTTCCGCCCTGGCTCCGCAAAATGTGCTCCTGCTCTGTTCCGCTGCTGCTCTGACGACCTCAAACTCCGGCTCTCCTGGTGGTCTAAACAATACTCTGCCTCTATAACAATCTATAGTAGCATGATGCCTGCTCAACCAGTCCATTTCGAGTACAATATCGTACCCCGGAAGTGGCATGACGAGTAAGCTCACGCTCAAGTCTTGGCCTCCTACTGACACTCTCCGGTCCTTGCAGTGATCACGGACTAGGATAATACCTCCTCCAGTCATGATCTTGCAAGTCCTAGCTAATGGTTCTGTGTCTAAATGATGTCGAAGTGCATATGATACAGACACAAAACTATGGGAAGCGCCAGAGTCGAATAAGGTAAATGCAGGAATACAATCGAGAAGAACCGAACCTGTGATCAAGTCTCCTGCTGGCTCGATCTCCTCGACTGCCATGGCGTATGCTCGCCCCTGGGGTGCACCTCTCTGCTGCTGATGCTGGGCGAACTTCTGATGTTGTGGTGGAAGTGGTCCCCTCTGTTGTTGGCCTCCTGGTGCTGCTGGTACCCTGCCTGGTCCTCTCTGGGCGGCTGCTCCACCCTGGCCTGGACGAGGCCGAATGGTAGGGCAATCCCTCAGTTGATGTGTCGTCGATCCGCAGGACAAACATGAGCCCAATCTATGCCTGCAGATCTCTCTAGTATGTCCTATCTTCCCGCAGTACGCACACTGGATGGCGGGCTGGTTCTGTCTCTGTTGCTGCTGCTGGACCTGCCCTCGGGCTGGTGCCTGATGCTGCTGCTGAAAGGGCCTCTGCTGCTGCTGAAAGTGTGGACGCTTGCCTGGTCCCACACTACTGTTTGCTCCTCCGGAAACATCGCGTCCCCTCTTGGGCCTGAGGTCCAAGTCATCCTCGGCTACTTGGGCATCCATCAATATGCCCTCGTAGGTAGCTGTGCGACGTCCCGACGTGCGAGACTTGATCTCTCTTGTCAGCCCCTTTCTGAATTTCCGGGCCCTGTCCCCCGGATCTCTAATCATCGATGGCGCAAAGCGGCTCAGGCGGGAAAACTCCGCGGCATATTCGTCGACGGATGAGCTCCCCTGGGCTAAGTCATGGAACTGACTCTCCAAAGCTCCCAGGGCGACATCAGGAAAGAACTTTTCTTTGAAGAGCTCCTTGAAAGCCTCCCAAGTGAGTCCCCCGCGCAAGAGTCTCGGCTCCGTGCGAAACCACGTCAAGGCAATGTCGAACATCTGGCTGCCAGCGGCCTCGATCTTGAGCGCCTCTGGAAGCTGCGCCAAACGCAAGTTCCTCTCGATGTCCTCTAGCCAATCATCGGCGTAGAGTATCCCTTCTGTCCCCTTGAACTCCCGAGACATCATCCTCTTGAAGTCCACAATGGTGCCCGGCCTCTGTTGTTGCTGACCAGGATGTTGCTGCTGCTGAGTGACTCTCTCCACAGCCTGGAGAGCCACTTGGTGAGCATTCTCCATGTTCACCCTCATCATCTCTGTCTGGGCCTGATGTGCCTCAGCCTGCACTCTCTGGGCCTCTGTCGACGTCCTCTGGGCGTCGACCATGCCCTGAATCAAGGCGAACATCTGTGCCCCATCGACGGGCACACCTCCTGGATGCTGAACTGGTGGTGGTGGAGGTGGTGGTGCCGTCGTAGCTGTGGGGACCCTCTGAACTGGTGGTGGAGGACCCCCGAATGCTGCAGACACTCCCACCTGTCCTGGAGATGTAGGAGGTGCTGCGGATGTCTGTCCGGCAGCGCGAGAGGTGGCAGACCTCTCTGAATCTGCTGCTCCGAGTCTCTGGGACCTTCTTGGCGGCATCCTGAAGACAGATCGAAAGATTTAATTAAGGCAATAGACACGATATCATCAAGGGAGGACAGAAAAATTCTAAAGGAATTAATCATTAAGAATAGTATCATAAGAATCAGAATTCCCTAATTGTGATTGAGCATATCCTCGGCCTAATTCCTACTACTACAATATCGCTCTACTGTGAATATGAGACTACTGACTAGACTACAGACTAGACTACAGACTGGACCTGCATGGGCCACCACTAAAAACGTGTCACGACCCGCACCCGGAATTTGGGCATGAGTCGTGGGTACGTCCAGCCTACGCCGCAGCATCGGCGGTAGAACGCTGTCTAGGTCACAAATAAAGTATATCCTGTCGATAGTCTCAACTCCGTACGGAGGACAATGCTAAAATAAACCACAGTTCTATAATATACTCAATCACAGCTATAAGAATAATGGCACGATGAGAATTGAAAAGAGTTCTATTTAAAACCAACCACAAGAAGTCCAACTCAAATCCTGGGTCTAACTGACCTCACAAAGTCACAAATAAAAAAAATAAATACATCTCAGTCTCAGTCTCAGTCTAAAACAATAAATGCAAAAATATAATCTAAGCATGGGCAGGCAAGTTCTCCTCTAGGATAGGCACCTCCTCTGGGATTTCTGGAGTGAAATCTCCCTCTATTCCTGGGCCGTAATGAGTAGGGCAAAAGTCCTCCAGGTTCTCTGAAAATGTTGTTATCCAGTCAGGATTGGAGCGAAGCACAAGCACTAACAGCAGTTTCATTAAATTGACAAAATCTATAAACAGTGTAAGAGATACAAGATGGAAATAAAAGCTGAACATGTGAAGTATTGGAGAAAATAAAATAGACAATAGAGCATCTAGCAATGAGCGATAAGTAGTAAATGCTAGAACAAGTAAATCTGAATAAAGATAAAACATCTAGCTAAGTGATTGAAATATCAGTTTATTATGTGATCGGCTTGGGACTAGATCAGGCTGGTTATATATGATTAGCTATGATTCTTTTAGGTCAGGCTAACCGCATGGTTAGCTATGGTGCATATAATGGTCAGGCTAATCATATATAACAGCTATGGAGCATATAAGTGGTCAGGCCGCATCCGACGTGAGAAGTGGGGTGAGCTATGGTGCATATAATGTTTGGATATGATCACATAATCTACTAATAGTTCCCCATCCCCCAGCTAGCACGATGGATTCCAACCACGACTCCTCATGATGGGGATCTAGGGTGCTAACCCGTGTATCCATAGTGTCGGAATCAAGTATGAAATACACTACAATTTATAGAAGTAATCAACCATGAAAACTGTCAGAGAATGTACTCGCCTGTGGTCCTGAGCAAAATGTGAGGATCGAGGTCCAAAGTGGGATCACAATGACCTGCAGGGAAGGTTCTTCTATGAAAGTTCTTCCTTCTCGAGTTTCCTTGACCCAAGTTTCCTGATTTCCTTGCTTTGGAGGAGGAGGAAATGAAACCTAGGGTTAGGGTTTCGAATTTTTGGAGTGGGGAGATGTTTCTCTAGATGGAGGCTAGGGTTTCTCTCTCTATATGAAGAACAAGAGGGTTTCTTTTATATATATAGGCCCAGTTAGGGTTTCTAGTGTATGGCCTAGGTTTAACCCCTAGGTTAGGTCATGTAGAACCTAATTAGCTAAGGTTTAGCCAGTCTAGAGTTTGAGGGTTCACCCTAAAATGTGAATTCTAGGGTTTCACTAGAATTGGTTTCCAAATTAGGGTTTAGTCAACAGGGTTTGACCTAATGGGTTCTAGGGCTTGACCTAAACCAAAAATCACTAACAATATGAATAGTTTATATAACTCAGCAGATTAATTAAATAAATAATTATTTAAAATGGTGAAATTACAAAAATACCCTTGCCTGGAAAAGTGGTAGTGACAAGTCTACCCTCCTAAAAGAAATTTCGTCCTCGAAATTGGACTGAACTACAACAAGAATGAAATCAGAAAGGAATATACCTCAAGTCTAGAAGAGATACGGGTATTGCTCGCGCATCTTGTCCTCTCTCTCCCAGGTCGACTCCCCTGGAGAGTGATATCTCCATGCAACACGAACCAAAGGAATAGTTTGGTTCCGCAACACCTTCTCTCTGCGGTCCAAGATCTCTACGGGCTGCTCAGGGTAGCTGAGCGTCGGACCAACCTCAATCTCCGAGTGGTCAAGTACATGACTAGGGTCTGCCACGTACCGTCTCAGCTGCGACACATGGAACACATCATGCACTCCTTCTAATGCAGGCGGCAAGTCCAGTCTATATGCCACTGCACCTACCCTCGCCAGAATACCGAAGGGTCCGATGTAGCGCGGGCTAAGCTTCCCGCCTCTGCCAAAACGAATCGTTCCACGCGTCAGAGAAATCCGTAGGAATACTAGATCGCCAACCTAAAACAAAACAGTCTCAACATGCAGTCTAAACAAACAAACACAAACCAAAATAACAATCTATACCTGAAACTCAAGGGGTCTACGGTGGCTGTCGGCCCAATGCCGCTGTCTGTCCTGCGCCACTCGCAGTCTGTCTCTGATGAGTTTCACCTTCTCTGCTGCATCCACGACCATTTCTGGTCCTAGCAAGGCTCTCTCTCCAACGTCGTCCCACGATAGCGGTGTACGACACCTCCGTCCATAAAGAGCCTCAAACGGTGACATCTCGATACTGGCCTGGTAGCTGTTGTTGTAAGCAAACTCTACCAGGTGCAGATGATCCTCCCAAGAACCTCCGAGATCTAGAACGCAAGTGCGTAGCATATCCTCGAGAGTCTGAATAGTCCTCTCAGACTGCCCGTCTGTCTGGGGGTGATATGCGGTACTGAACTTGAGCTGGGTGCCCAAGCTAGCCTGCAGACTCCTCCAAAAGTGGGAAGTGAAACGACTATCCCGATCTGAGACGATGCTCACAGAAACTCCATGAAGCCTAATAATCTGTCGCACGTACATCTCTGCTAACTTCTCTGTCGACGTGCCCACCTTGAAAGGTAAGAAATGGGCTGATTTGGTCAACCTGTCCACGATGACCCAAATCGCGTCTTTCCCTCCTGGAGAACGTGGAAGCCCTGAAACGAAATCTATGGTCACGTGCTCCCACTTCCATTCTGGAATCGATAAAGGTTGAAGCAACCCTCCTGGCCTCTGCCGGTCTGCCTTTACCTGCTGGCACACTAGACACCGAGATACGAAGCGTGCTACCTCGCGCTTCATTCCATACCACCATACGTGCTCCCTCAAGTCTCGATACATCTTGTTGGCACCGGGATGCATCGAGTACTGAGAGCGGTGTGCCTCCTGCAAAACCTCCTCTCGCAGCTCCCCGCTAGGCACACATATCCTCGTGCCGTGCCGTAAAGAACCGTCATCTGCGATAGTGAAGTCGTCTGACAAACCCATCTGAACTTGGGTTCTGATACTCCTCAGAGTCTCATCATCGTACTGCGCAGCTCTGATCTCCTCCATCAGTTCGGACTGTATCTGTAATCCCCACATCTGAATCTCAGCACCGGGAACTAACACTTCAATCTCCAAGCTTTCCAAATCAGCCAACAAATGCCTATCTGTCGTCAAGTACATAGCCATCGGATACCTGCTCAAGGCATCGGCGACTACGTTAGCCTTCCCTGGGTGATACTGTAATGAGATGTCAAAGTCCTTCATCAACTCTAACCACCTCCACTGTCTCATGTTCAGCTCCTTCTGTGTGAATACGTACTTCAAGCTCTTGTGGTCTGTGAAGATCTCCACACGCTCTCCGTACAGGTAATGTTTCCACAGCTTTAGAGCGAAGATAACTGCTGCCAACTCTAAATCGTGGGTGGGATAATTCTTTTCATGAGGGCGTAACTGCCTGGAAGCATAGGCAATTACCTTCCCGTGCTGTTGAAGAACACATCCCAGATCCTTCCCTGAAGCATCACTGTAGATGGTAAAACCACCTGTCCCTGATGGCAACGTCAAAATTGGAGCTGTCGTCAACCTCTTCTTCAGCTCATCAAATGCAGCCTGGCACTCCTCCGTCCACACAAAATCCACATCCTTCCTAGTCAGTCTGGTCATAGGCGCTGCAATCTTGGAGAAGTCTTGTACAAACCTCCTGTAGTATCCTGCTAGCCCGAGAAAACTCCTGATCTCAGCTACCGAACTGGGGGTAGCCCACGACTCCACTGCCTCGATCTTCTTTGGGTTAACCGAGATTCCGTCACCCGATACCACATGCCCAAGAAATTCGACCTTGTCAAGAAAGAATTCACACTTAGAGAGTTTCCCGTACAGCTTCTCCCTCCTGAGAGTCTCTAAGACCAATCTCAGGTGCTCTTCGTGCTCCTCCGGTGTCTTGGAATACACAAGGATATCGTCGATGAACACCACCACGAACTTGTCAAGGTACTGGTGGAACACCTTGTTCATCAAGTTCATGAATACTGCCGGTGCATTGGTTAAACCAAATGGCATCACCATGAACTCAAACTGGCCGTATCTGGTCCGAAAAGCTGTCTTCGGCGTGTCTTCTTTCTTTACCTTCACCTGGTGATAGCCTGACCTCAAATCAATCTTTGAAAACACCCTCGCCCCGCTCAACTGGTCGAAAAGATTATCTATCCTCGGCAGCGGGTACTTGTTCTTGATAGTGATATTGTTCAAAGCTCTATAATCAATGCACATGCGCACCGTGCCGTCCTTCTTCGATACGAACAATACCGGAGCTCCCCATGGTGATGAACTGGATTTGATGAAGCCTTTGTCCTGCAGCTCCTCAACTTGCTTCTTCAGTTCTGCCAGCTCGCTGTTGTTGACTCTATAGACATGTTGTGAAATGGGCTCCGCTCCTGGAACCAAGTCTATAGAGAATTCAACATCTCTGTCTGGCGGCAAGCCTGGCAACTCTTCTGGAAATACATCCAGGAACTCCGCTATCAGAGGATGTGGCAACTCCTCTTCTTCCGCCCTGGCTTCGCAAAATGTGCTCCTGCTCTGTTCCGCTGCTGCTCTGACGACCTCAAACTCCGGCTCTCCTGGTGGTCTAAATAATACTCTGCCTCTATAACAATCTATAGTAGCATGATGCCTGCTCAACCAGTCCATTTCGAGTACAATATCGTACCCCGGAAGTGGCATGACGAGTAAGCTCACGCTCAAGTCTCGGCCTCCTACTGACACTCTCCGGTCCTTGCAGTGATCACGGACTAGGATAATACCTCCTCCAGTCATGATCTTGCAAGTCCTAGCTAATGGTTCTGTGTCTAAATGATGTCGAAGTGCATATGATACAGACACAAAACTATGGGAAGCGCCAGAGTCGAATAAGGTAAATGCAGGAATACAATCGAGAAGAACCGAACCTGTGATCAAGTCTCCTGCTGGCTCGATCTCCTCGACTGCCATGGCGTATGCTCGCCCCTGGGGTGCACCTCTCTGCTGCTGATGCTGGGCGAACTTCTGATGTTGTGGTGGAAGTGGTCCCCTCTGTTGTTGGCCTCCTGGTGCTGCTAGTACCCTGCCTGGTCCTCTCTGGGCGGCTGCTCCACCCTGGCCTGGACGAGGCCGAATGGTAGGGCAATCCCTCAGTTGATGTGTCGTCGATCCGCAGGACAAACATGAGCCCAATCTATGCCTGCAGATCTCTCTAGTATGTCCCATCTTCCCGCAGTACGCACACTGGATGGTGGGCTGGTTCTGTCTCTGTTGCTGCTGCTGGACCTGCCCTCGGGCTGGTGCCTGATGCTGCTGCTGAAAGGGCCTCTGCTGCTGCTGAAAGTGTGGACGCTTGCCTGGTCCCACACTACTGTTTGCTCCTCCGGAAACATCGCGTCCCCTCTTGGGCCTGAGGTCCAAGTCATCCTCGGCTACTTGGGCATCCATCAATATGCCCTCGTAGGTAGCTGTGCGACGTCCCGACGTGCGAGACTTGATCTCTCTTGTCAGCCCCTTTCTGAATTTCCGGGCCCTGTCCCCCGGATCTCTAATCATCGATGGCGCAAAGCGGCTCAGGCGGGAAAACTCCGCGGCATATTCGTCGACGGACGAGCTCCCCTGGGCTAAGTCATGGAACTGACTCTCCAAAGCTCCCAGGGCGACATCAGGAAAGAACTTTTCTTTGAAGAGCTCCTTGAAAGCCTCCCAAGTGAGTCCCCCGCGCAAGAGTCTCGGCTCCGTGCGAAACCACGTCAAGGCAATGTCGAACATCTGGCTGCCAGCGGCCTCGATCTTGAGCGCCTCTGGAAGCTGCGCCAAACGCAAGTTCCTCTCGATGTCCTCTAGCCAATCATCGGCGTAGAGTATCCCTTCTGTCCCCTTGAACTCCCGAGGCATCATCCTCTTGAAGTCCACAATGGTGCCCGGCCTCTGTTGTTGCTGACCAGGATATTGCTGCTGCTGAGTGACTCTCTCCACAGCCTGGAGAGCCACTTGGTGAGCATTCTCCATGTTCACCCTCATCATCTCTGTCTGGGCCTGATGTGCCTCAGCCTGCACTCTCTGGGCCTCTGCCGACGTCCTCTGGGCGTCGACCATGCCCTGAATCAAGGCGAACATCTGTGCCCCATCGACGGGCACACCTCCTGGATGCTGAACTGGTGGTGGTGGAGGTGGTGGTGCCGTCGTAGCTGTGGGGACCCTCTGAACTGGTGGTGGAGGACCCCCGAATGCTGCAGACACTCCCACCTGTCCTGGAGATGTAGGAGGTGCTGCGGATGTCTGTCCGGCAGCGCGAGAGGTGGCAGACCTCTCTGAATCTGCTGCTCCGAGTCTCTAGGACCTTCTTGGCGGCATCCTGAAGACAGATCGAAAGATTTAATTAAGGCAATAGACATGATATCATCAAGGGAGGACAGAAAAATTCTAAAGGAATTAATCATTAAGAATAGTATCATAAGAATCAGAATTCCCTAATTGTGATTGAGCATATCCTCGGCCTAATTCCTACTACTACAATATCGCTCTACTGTGAATATGAGACTACTGACTAGACTACAGACTAGACTACAGACTGGACCTGCATGGGCCACCACTAAAAACGTGTCACGACCCGCACCCAGAATTTGGGCATGAGTCGTGGGTACGTCCAGCCTACGCCGCAGCATCGGCGGTAGAACGCTGTCTAGGTCACAAATAAAGTATATCCTGTCGATAGTCTCAACTCCGTACGGAGGACAATGCTAAAATAAACCACAGTTCTATAATATACTCAATCACAGCTATAAGAATAATGGCACGATGAGAATTGAAAAGAGTTCTATTTAAAACCAACCACAAGAAGTCCAACTCAAATCCTGGGTCTAACTGACCTCACAAAGTCACAAATAAAAAAAATAAATACATCTCAGTCTCAGTCTCAGTCTAAAACAATAAATGCAAAAATATAATCTAAGCATGGGCAGGCAAGTTCTCCTCTAGGATAGGCACCTCCTCTGGGATTTCTGGAGTAAAATCTCCCTCTATTCCTGGGCCGTAATGAGTAGGGCAAAAGTCCTCCAGGTTCTCTGAAAATGTTGTTATCCAGTCAGGATTGGAGCGAAGCACAAGCACTAACAGCAGTTTAATTAAATTGACAAAATCTATAAACAGTGTAAGAGATACAAGATGGAAATAAAAGCTGAACATGTGAAGTATTGGAGAAAATGAAATAGACAATAGAGCATCTAGCAATGAGCGATAAGTAGTAAATGCTAGAACAAGTAAATCTGAATAAAGATAAAACATCTAGCTAAGTGATTGAAATATCAGTTTATTATGTGATCGGCTTGGGACTAGATCAGGCTGGTTATATAAGATTAGCTATGATTCTTTTAGGTCAGGCTAACCGCATGGTTAGCTATGGTGCATATAATGGTCAGGCTAATCATATATAACAGCTATGGAGCATATAAGTGGTCAGGCCGCACCCGACGTAAGAAGTGGGGTGAGCTATGGTGCATATAATGTTTGGATATGATCACATAATCTACTAATAGTTCCCCATCCCCCAGCTAGCACGATGGATTCCAACCACGACTCCTCATGATGGGGATCTAGGGTGCTAACCCGTGTATCCATAGTGTCGGAATCAAGTATGAAATACACTACAATTTATAGAAGTAATCAACCATGAAAACTGTCAGAGAATGTACTCGCCTGTGGTCCTGAGCAAAATGTGAGGATCGAGGTCCAAAGTGGGATCACAATGACCTGCAGGGAAGGTTCTTCTATGAAAGTTCTTCCTTCCCGAGTTTCCTTGACCCAAGTTTCCTGATTTCCTTGCTTTGGAGGAGGAGGAAATGAAACCTAGGGTTAGGGTTTCGAATTTTTGGAGTGGGGAGATGTTTCTCTAGATGGAGGCTAGGGTTTCTCTCTCTATATGAAGAACAAGAGGGTTCCTTTTATATATATAGGCCCAGTTAGGGTTTCTAGTGTATGGCCTAGGTTTAACCCCTAGGTTAGGTCATGTAAAACCTAATTAGCTAAGGTTTAGCCAGTCTAGAGTTTGAGGGTTCACCCTAAAATGTGAATTCTAGGGTTTCACTAGAATTGGTTTCCAAATTAGGGTTTAGTCAACAGGGTTTGACCTAATGGGTTCTAGGGCTTGACCTAAACCAAAAATCACTAACAATATGAATAGTTTATATAACTCAGCAGATTAATTAAATAAATAATTATTTAAAATGGTGAAATTACAAAAATACCCTTGCCTGGAAAAGTGGTAGTGACATTTGATGAAGCTGACCATGTTGGATGCTTTTACCTCAGTGAGAGGGATTGCTTCGGCCTATTTGGAAAAGTAATCCGTGAAGGCCAGTATGAACTGGTGACCCCTGGAAGAAGACGTGTGAATAGGACCGATGATATCAATTCCCCATGCTTCAAAAGGCCAGGATGCGACCGTAGGATGTAGATGTTCCGACGGTTGATGTATGAAGTCCGCATGAACCTGACAGGCTCTGCAATGCTTTGCATACTGTATTGCATCTGCGATCATGGTCGGCCAGTAATAGCCCATTCTCTTGATGCGATCCTATAGCTTAGGCCCGGGTTGATGCGCTCCGCATACGCCGTCGTGAGCTTCACGAATAATCTGCTGTGCTTCGACGCCAGAGAGACACCTCAACAGCAGTCCGTCGTACGTCCGGCGATACAGGCATTGTGAAGATGCATCAAAGTAGAAGCGTAGCGATCGTCTCTTGACGGATACTGCTTCCTTACGGTCCTCCGATAAGATTCCGTATGCCACAAAATCTATGAAAGGACGTATCCAATCTCTTGTAGGAGGATCGGTGTTTACAGCGTAGCTGCGTTCTATGTGACAGCTGTTCTTCACACAGAATAAATCTCTGTTAAGAAGGATTACCGAATCTTGCCTTCTTATAGGAGTAGCTAAGTCTGCAGCTAGGCTGGCCAGGGCGTCAGCTTCCAGATTCTGAGATCGAGGTACGTGTTCCAGGAAGTACCCTTTGAACGTCATGGCTATCTCGATTGTCGCCCGGTGATAGGGGATGAGGTCTGGATTACGGACTTCGTATATTCCCCTGACTTGATTGACGATGAGCCGAGAATCACCGAAAGCTTCCAGGGATTCTATCCCCAGTTCTGTAGCAACTTGGAGCCCAATTAGTAGAGCGTTGTATTCCGCCACGTTGTTGGAGCAGGGCTCGCTAAGAGAGTATGCTCGGTAGATGACGAGTTAATCCGGGGTAACTAGGACGACTCCCACTCCTGAAACGATATTTTCTTTAGGACCGGTTCTGGAGGCGCCATCAAAGAACAGTTGCCATACGTCACTTTTTCTTGCGAAGTTACATTCTGTGACTTCATCAGGGATGTCTTCGTATAGCTTGGAGGTCTCCGGGATCGGATGAGCCGCTAGGAAGTCGGCCAGTGCTTGGCCTTTGATGGACTTCTGTGGGATGTATACCATGTCGTATGGTGTTAGCAGCATCGCCCAAGTTGCGAGTCGGGAGTTGAGGGCACTTGGCTTGCTCATCAGCACTCGGAGAGGGTTGATCCTGGAGATGATATGAATAGTCTGGCGTGTCGCATTTTCTGGACAGCGAACATCAGAGCCAAGCATTCCTTCTCCACTGGGTTGTACCGGTGCTCGGCCCCGACCATCGTCCAGCTGAGATAGTAGATAGCCTGTTCATGACCCGCATCATTTTTCTGTGCGAGAAGAGCTCCTAGCGAATGATCCATTGCCCGAACGTACAGCAAGAATGGTTTCTCCATGACGGGAGGCACCAGAACTGGCGGACTGGTTAGGTAGCGTTTGATATCCTCGAACGCTTGCTGACAGGTTTCGTCCCATATGAAGGATACGCCTTTCTTCATAAGATGAGAGAAGGGCTGACATCTTCCCGAGAGGTTGGATATGAATCATCGGATATAAGCCAGACGTCCTTGGAATCCCCTAAGTTTCCTCAGATTACGGGGCGGTCGTATTGCCGTGATTGCTTGGACTTTGTCAGGGTCTACTTCGATGCCTTTGGTGGTAATGACAAATCCCAGGAATTTGCCGCTGGATACACCCAGAAAGGACTTTGTAGGGTTCATCTTGAGTTGATGCTGGCGCATTAATTCCAATGCCGCCCTCAGGTCTCGGGTGTGATCGCCTTTGAGGCAACTTTTGACAGCTATGTCATCTACGTAACATTCCACTGTTTTGCGTAAATGCCCACGGAATATGTTACTCATAGCCCGTTGGTATGTAGCCCCAGCGTTCTTTAGTCCGAAGGGCATGACCGTATAGCAATATACCCCTAGTGGTGTCCGGAAGGCAGTGTGCTTCTCGTCTTCAGGATGCATCTTGATATGATTGTATCCTGAGAATCCGTCCATGAAAGACATGCGTTCGAAGCCGCAGGTGTTGTCGATCATGATGTCCGTGATGGGAAGAGGGAATTCATCTTTGGGGCAGGCCGCATTCAGATCTCGGTAGTCGATGCAGATGCGTACCTTCCCATTTTTCTTCATGATTGGGACCACGTTAACGACCCAGTCGGGGTGTTGTTCCTCCCGGATGAAACCGCAGGTTATCAACTTCTTGACTTCAGCCTCGATGGCGTCCATCATATCGGGGCAGAACCGTCGTTGGTGCTGCTTTACCGGCTTTGAATCGGTCAGTATATTGAGCATATGGGTAGCTACCTTCGGGTCTAGGCCTGGCATGTCCTCATAATCCCATGCAAAGACGTCAATATACTCCTTTATCAGCTGTATAACTTCTTCCCTTTCAGGTAGGGGAAGATTGTTACTGACAAATATTGGCTTTGGCGAGAGCTCACTCCCAACGTTGATCTGGACGACTTCGTCCTTGGTGGAAGTTCTCTCTGCTCGAAGCGGAATTCCCACTGCGTATCCATTTGTTGAGCCCAGGGGTCATCTTCGAATGGTTCCGTATCCTGCTCCTCGGCTTCTGAGGGATTTGTCACCACCATATTCACTGATAGTGATTGTTCGAGAGCATCTGGCGAGCTGGAGGGCGATGAGCTATTTCGGGAGGAGAAAAAGATATCCTCTTTTGGCTCAGAAGCCGCGAGGGAGGTGGCATACCCTAACCTAAGACGAATTTGTCGATTGCGGGGGTTGCCGTACGGCGGCGTTCGTCTACCTCTTCCGTAGTTGAGACCTGGCTTCCGTTTCAAGTCGTAGCCCATGTTTTGCATGATCTTTAGCGCTTGCGGGCTATAACGGTGAATCTGTACTTTTTCGATGTCGTCATCGAAGGGATCTTCTTGGGCAATCGGTTGATTCTGCATGCGACCGAAGACTATTGAGTGCCGACTGCTGCCGGTAGGTGGGATGATGAAGATAGAATCCTCATGTGGCCCATATGTCGTGACGACGTTGGATGGCGATGCTACTTCCCAGACATATGGGTGGTAGAAGCTCATAACTTTCAAGAATTTTTGTGCTATGGGTTCTACCTCGTCATGTGGAGTAGGTCCTTGCACTTGCTCAGAGGTGATATGGACATGGCAATTTTTGTGGATTTAACATTACTGGCGTACTTTGAATTTATGTACGAATGTTAAGTATAGACGACAATCGATATCAGAGATAATATGGACATGATAACTGATGGTCAAAAGTTTATTCAGAGGTAATATGAACATGACAAACTTTGTGATGGTGACTCCATCGGAGAGGGAGGCACATATCTGCTCAGAGGTAATATGGACATGGCAATTTTTGTGGACTTAACATTACTGGCGTACTTGAATTTAAGTACGAATGTTAAGTGTAGACGACAATCGATATCAGAGGTAATATGGACATGATAACTGATGGTCGAAAGTTTATTCAGAGGTAATATGAACATGACAAACTTTGTGATGGTGACTCCATCGGAGAGGGAGGCACATATCTGCTCAGAGGTAATATGGACATGGCAATTTTTGTGGACTTAACATTACTGGCGTACTTGAATTTAAGTACGAATGTTAATTGTAGACGACAATCGATATCAGAGGTAATATGGACATGATAATTGATGGTCGAAAGTTTATTCAGAGGTGATATGAACATGACAAACTTTATGATGGTGACTCCATCGGAGAGGGAGGCACATATATGCTATTCTGCCGTAGTGATCGTTCCCTATAGACGTAGAGTTATGACCTTGGCATCGATTAGTTCCTGAATTCTCTTCCTTAGTACATAGCAGGCTTTCGTAGGGTGATGAGTGTACTGATGGAAGAGGCAATAATCTGGGTCATTGATTCTGCCAGACCTCTCAGGATATCTGATGTCGGGTAGCTGAAGCTTACGTTCCTTCCTTAGTATATTAAAGATTTCAATTACGTCATCTTCTCTGAAGGAGAAAGTTCCTTTCGGTCGTGGGGCTTTTGATGCCTGAGTTTCATGGTCTTCTGGGGAGATAGCCATTGTTGTACCATCTTTGAATCCTGTGGACATTCTACCCTTCGCTTTGGATACTGCTTTTTTTGTCGGTGCGAGCTATCCCCAGACACGCTATGGTCTCCGGTCATATAAACTGAATCAGGAGGAATTGTCCTTGGTCGTACGGGATTAAATTTAGCAGCATATCCCAATCCGAAACGAGTTTGCTGATGGTGGGAATTACCCTGCAATGGTGTTCGTCTACCCTTTCCGTAGTTGAGGCCTTGCTTTGATTCCAAATTATAACCCATGTTCTGTATAATCTTCAAAGCTTGTGGGCTGTACCTGTGGATTTGTATTTTCCCACTCTCAGGCTCGCGGAATTCTTCCTGTTCAACCGGACTGTTCCACTTGTGTTTGAAGACTATTGGATGCTGATCGCCGTGTGTAGGAGGGACAATAAAGGCATTATCTTCGTATGGTTCATACATCATGATGACTTTAGATGTTGATGCATTTTCCCGTATGATCTCTCCTCGTCTGACGCTTTTACGACTCCTGTCTTTGTCTTTTCGGATTAGATAGGTATGCAGGTCAGGAGGATTTGCCGAAGAGGAAGACGAAGGCTTGTATCTTCTGTTCCCCTCGGCGGGTACACGGAGACTGGGCACCCTAGTTTTCCCTATACCACCTGTATACAACAGGTTGGCCATCTGGGCGGCGGATAATCCCCCGGGAGGGTATCTTTCTGCAATCTGAGCTTGTTTTATGCCGAGGGACTGTGCCTGGCGTAACTTGGAGATTCGCTCAGTCTGGCGTGAGGCTGGAGAGGCCCTAAGTTGGCCATTAGCTTCTCGCGTAATCCGGAGAGTAGGCAGATCATTCTTTTGCTGGCGTAAAGGTCCAGTAGTTGAATATTCACCCGCCTACTTTCCCTTACGGAGATCGCAGCGCTCATTTGGTTCACCGTAGAGGTCAGATGTCGTAGAGCGCGATATGTACTTCTGATTTGGTGTTGAGGCACCATCAGAGGTTTTGTCTTTACCGCGCGTAGCGGGAGACTGATTCCTACGCGTATAGCGCAGTGGATACTCCTGGGTTAGCTCTGAGGTTTTGCCAGAAGTTTTGTCTGTACCGCGCGTAGCGGGAGACTGATTTCTGCGCGTAGAGCGCAGTGGATACTCCTGGGTTAGCGCTGAGGCTTTGCCAGAAGCTTTGTCTGTACCGTGCGTAGCGGAAGACTGATTTCTGCGTGTATAGTGCAGAGGATACTCCTGGGTTAGCACTGAGGCTTTGCCAAAAGTTTTGTCTGTACCGCGCGTAGCGGGAGACTGAATTTTACGTGCGGGGCACGGAGGAAGCGATGCTACCACCTCATTGGTCGGAGAGATCGGAGAGTCCACAGGAACGGCGGAGGATGTCTTGGGCATCCACACTTTGCGTAGCTTCCTGCTGTCTTGGACGGAAAGAGAATGAGAGCTACCCCCAGTCCGAAGCATATCTTCGTAGGCAGACTGGTCGAACTGAACGACCAGTGTCTTCTTCACGGTTCCTACAGATACCGCATCGTGTTGAGCAATTACTTCCTCGTCAGAAGAGAAAGATGTCCCCAGCAGAGTCGCCATCTTGTTTGTGGTATTAAACGAAAGAATGAAAGTGTATTTCAATGACGGAGTTTATAAGAGACCCGCGCCCTTTTGTTTACAAACAAACTTGTACAATGTAATTTTATACGAGGATGTGAGAGTATAATTTATTTAATCTGGGTATAAATTGCTATAGATGTCTGATCTGTGGTCGATCACTTTAGCCCTTGGACTACACGATGTTGAAGAAGTGCCGTGGAAGACAGGATGCAGCCTCGGAGGTTGCAGAAAAGGGTGGATGCACGATGCCCTGGTCGCCTGATCCCTATCCTTTGCCTGAGCTCCGGGTTCCTCTCTCTCTCTCGATCTCGATCTCTTCTCTCCTTGCTTGATCTTCAATTGTTCGACCTCTTCTCTGAGTCTTCAATTGTTCGATCTTTCAATTTTTCGACCTTTTTCCCCATTGATAGGGGTCTCTATTTATAGAGTTTTGGTGACAGTGACCACTCCGTCGGTGTAACAACCGAGGAGTGGACAGTACAGCACCCTTTTACACAACGGTTTAAAATAACCAATGCCTGCGTGTAAATGACCTTTTGAGTGAGCATGTGACGCGTGTCCAACTAAGGGGACAAAATGCGTATATTTGCTATGAAGAACACGGCGTAGAAGCCACGCAGGTAGGTATCCCTTGTGTAGCAGAGGTTGGCGTAAAAGCCAAGTGACTGTCACCTTGGCGTAGAAGCCGAAATAGGCATAGAAGCCGAACAGGCGTAGAAGCCGAATAGGCATGAAAGCCGAACAGGCATAGAAGCCGAATGGGCATAGAAGCCGAACAGGCATAGAAGCTGAATGGTCGTAGAGACTGAGAGGGCGTTGGAAGCCGAGGGAGCACTGCTCCTGAGCGGGCGTAGAAGCCACTTCGTACCGTGCCGAAGTATTGATGTTGACGTCTTAGCCGGAATTACGGCTTTCGAAGATGTAATCAAATCTTCTACAGAGATTTGTCATCATCTTGTGCATTAAATACGGAGACGTATTTTGAAGGTCTGCAGCCCTTCTGTGCATCTGTCGCAGAGACGTGCCTTAAGGGAAACTGTCACTACTCTGTGTAATTAGACGTAGAGACGTGCCTCGAGCCCCGTACGGAGTGCAGCTTTTGACGTGGCCGCGGTTTGTCTTACCGTGGAGCGCAAAACAGCTCATGTTTGCCTGTGTAAAGCAAGGCAGCGTATTCCCTTGTACGCGAAAGAGCGGTTTACGCTTGGGGGACTTTGGTAAACGACGGTTTGGTGATATTTTAACCAAATCCTCTGCATTAAATGCAGATATTCGCCATCATACTGTGGGTACGTCCCGAGGGGTCTGCCATCGTTTTCAGCCGTCGTCTGGGTAGCCGTGCAGCACTTTTTTGTCAGGATCAGAGGCCAGGTTCACCGCGTGACTTTGACAGGTTTATTTCGGGGAAGACGAAGCGTTCCTCGTACGCTTTAACGCTGCTTTGAGAGCGATTAGGTTTTACGCCATGGAGGCGATGAAGAACCCTGTTTTACATTGGATGGCTCCGAAGGCCTCTGCTTACGCTGCTTTGTATCAAGATGCTGCGTAGATCGTTCCAGCATATTTTTCATGCTTCTACAACGAGGAACAATGAATAATATATATATAATATCCCATGACTGATCCATGTGTATACTAGTACGTGTACCAATATGTCAAGAGTCATGTAAAATATTTCTAAATACTTGCATTATAGTAATTATCAAATAATGGAAACTATCATAGAATGTACTCGCCTGTCGTCCAAGTAATGAATATCAAACTGTGTCCCAACTGGTATCACACAAACCTATATATGGAATATTAAATTAATACAAGGTGATGGAAATAAATTTAAGTTAAACTAGTCAACATCTAGGTCACAAAGCCATTTCTAAGTCAAACCGATTAAATCTAGGTTGTAAGAGTCACTAGGTCAATAAGTCAATGCACTATAAAACTAAACTATACTAACTAAACTAGGATACTAAAAGATACTTAAAAAGCTGTATCCTAAGATACGCAAGTTTTCATATATGAAAATAGTATTTTAGATATATATACAAGTCAATAATTATAATAATATAACAAAACAATGAAAATATGATACCTTGGCCTTGCACCAATACGTATTACACCTATCTCGATACCCAAACTCAATACCTTGGGTATCGACCCCTTACCTTGGTATTACCTTGGTATCCCGAGGTAATCCAAAACCTCTACATAATAACTAATAATATATATAAATACCCCTAAAACTAATTTACTAACTATGCTAACACTATAATATATCTCAAAACCATTATAGAACTAACTATAATACCAAACATACATATTTACAAGATACATATATACATATATCTATAGTTAACTATATATTAGTAAGGTATGTCACTACTACCTATTTAAACTTACCAATACCTCAAGTAAACTACCCTTAACTAATACTAATATTCAAGACTAACATCTAACCCAATCATACCAACTAACTGCTACCATAGCCCAAACCTCAACTACCGGATACTGTCACTAAAACTGATACTGGTACACTGATACCTTGCTCTTCCTCTGCTGGACAGTGAACTGTATGCCTCCTTGGTTGTACTGCACATCTCAGTGCACGAGCTGCTGAACTATGCAGTTGGCTGAAACCAACTGAAAGTAGATCGATGCCTCTGTTGTGCATCCTCCCTGTTGAAAGTACTAGCTTTGCTCGTGACTGTAGAGAAGACTCCCTGCTGTAGAATTAATGCTCAGTGCATAAATGCACACTGCCAGTACTACCTCGCTGCTGAAAAGATGCTGCACTATCAAGGCTTGCTATCACTGAACTGCATTGGTTAACTAAAACTGCATTAGCTTAACTCAGACTGCTGTAAATGCTACTGCAGATAACTGCCTGCTCCTTGTTGTGCTCAGTGCACCGATAACTGCTCTTTGATTGTGCACTGATGCACATTGCATCCACTTGTACAGTCCGAGCATGCTATTGCAGTGGCTCGAGGCTGTATGCCTGAATGGCTGTACTGCTACTTGCTGAATGCCATCTGCTGCAGTTTGGATATTGGTGACTGCACCTCCTTCTAGTCTCCACTGTGTAGTAGGATACTGCACAGTGCTGATATATGGGCTATGCAGTTGGATACTGTACAGTATCTCCTTCTTGCTTTGCTGCAGTAGCTCACACCCTTCAGTGACTGCTTGACATTGCTGCAGATCCTACTACATGTACTGTAGTCTCCCAATTGCTGTGCACGAGCACGCTAACTCCTTCAGTTGCTGCTACTGCTACTGCTGAGCTTCCCTTGCACTAACTGCTACTGCAGTGAGCTACTAGCTGCTGCTTTACCCTGTATGAGCTTGCTGCTACTGCTGTTAGCTACTGCTCAACTTCCTCTTCAGTTATTGAACTGAGCTGTAGGTGACTGCACATTGTAGTGTGTAACTCCCCCATGTTGTCTGATGCCCAATGCATGAGCTTGCTGCTTCCTCTCTACTGCCTCGAGCTACTCACCTAGCTGATCACTCACTCGCACACTCACAGACACACAACACACAACATGCCACACTCACACACAACATACAACACAAGCACTTACACATATACACTCATCTATCTATATCAATCTCTATATATATAAATACACCCCCTCTTCTATATATATATACAATCACACATATACATACATATATGAATATATAACACACATATACATATATATATATATATATATACATATATATATATATATATATACATATATATATACATATATATATATATATATATATATATACATATATATATATATATTTACATATAGGCATATAGTTATATATATATATATACACATACACACTTAGCACCTAGACAGATAGTTGCTAATACTCATCCATTAATAACATATAATACATACTCTTATACATATACATATAATCTATCATCGATATATATATATACACTAGAACACTTAGGGATAAGGGCAAATGAACAAACACGTGGAGTACACTGCACCTGTATCACACTCATTCTATAATACGCTTGCGATACGGCACCACCACACAACCAAACATATTCCGAAGGACACGAGCAAGTCTAGAATACTAATTATGCACAATAAGTATAATAATTAGATCAACTACGTGTCCGTGTCAAGAATTAATATGCACAAATCTCCGTATCGGAGAAAAACCCCCAAAATTAATTCATTTTGTCAAATTGACGAGATACGGCCTACATATACCTAATTGTGGATACAACACTAGTCATAAACAAACAATCACATGTCAATTTGATCTATTTGACCAAATGACAAATACCACATGTGCCAATCTCGGAATTTCTCCAAAATTTACACCAAAACACACATAACTTCTACCATAGATTTTTTATGAATCTAAAACCAATTTCTATGGGTAGCCTATGTATGTGGGTTAATTTCTCATGGTTAAATCTCAGATTTAGAGTCTACTAAGAGAGAAAAAACTAAAATATAACTATTTGGAGATGGATTCCCAATGAAAAATTTCTAAAATTGGAAAGTAGCTCCTCCTTGTAGATCTTGGCCTCTTTCTTATTTCTTCTTGCTTCCTTCTTGTAGATCCTTGTTATAGTATCCTCAATTGAAGAATATGGACTGAACTTGGGTAGAAATTTGGTGAGGAATGGTGAGGGAATGAAAAAATTTGGAAAGGGGAAAAATTTAGATCTAAAGAAAATAGAAAATGAAATGAGAGAGACACTCTCTCTCCTCCTCTAATGGATGATCATAAACCCCTATCCTAAGCAATATAAAATATCCAAAATACCCCTTGGGGCCTCTCATGAAAAAAATTAATTAATGAAGGAATGTTCTAGTCTAATGGTTTCACTAATTAATTCATCCTCCTAAACTATGGGCCTAATTATGGGCTCAATCTAAACTAACATACAATGTTGGGTCCATGCATCTAACTAAAATAGTTAGGTCCACTACACAAGTCCAAAATAAATACTACATCTAATCAAACAATAAACAATACAACAAATAATTAATTACTCATGTACAATATTAAATACAACACTCCTAAAAATAAAAATACCATTATAAATTACCAAACTACCCTTGATTGAAAAAGTGAGGGTGACACATATTTAAGGCATCCCCAAACACATGCATATCAACCAACTTAGCGATTCACTCAAGTTTAATATATCACTAAGTCTTGGATCGTGCACACGTTCAAGGCGTTCCTCAAATATATGCATTCAACCAAACTTAGCGATAGCAAAGTTGGACAAGCTATTCATGAAAATATCAAGACTTTTCATCTTATAAATCAAAAGGATACCTCAAATGGGGTCAAACCAAATCAAAGTCATTTTCAATCCTACTCAAATCAAGCATTGTACAACCGTCAAGCACGATTTATCCTACCGACCAACTAGTATCCAAGTTCTATTATCCAGTCTGTTCGTGGTAAACGTTGACTTCTAGCACACACTTATTATTTCAAGTTAAACTCTAAGCCTTGCTGCCCAGTTCTATGGCTAGCTCAAGCTATACTCTAAAGTCGGTCAAGCAAGTTCTTTCAATCGGCATAGGGTCATCTGCCTAATCGCTAGGCCAGCTCACCAGGTCATAGGTACATCACAAGTTAATGATTCTCAGCTTATAAATCCGTTGCACGATACTTGCCCCAATTCCTAAGGTCAAACCATTGTTCTTTCTTACGAGGTATTCTATCCAAGCTTATTTTACTCAGATTTCTAAACATCGAGCAAAGATCATCTTATCTACATCAATACGTTCGTTGCACAGGGGCTGAGTCTGTTTTAATCAAATATGTTCCTAAAACATATTCATTCAACTGAATCCATGATATATCGACATCGCATGTCAAACCTAATGACTCACATAGTCTATCTTCTCGAATATGTTTTGATAGAATCCACCTATACATTCCTTTCTAAGTCTAGACCACTAAGTCACGATCCCATTCTAAATCTTTGATTTCAATCATAACTCTAAGTCGTCCAACACGATTTATGTATCGTTCATGAAATATTCGAGCCTGTCTTATATCACATTCTAAATTAACTCATCCTTGAAATACTTTTAATTCACTTGTATCCTCAAACTCACCTTATCGTTTTGAACCACAAGTCAAGACGATCCTTCAATTGTCATGGTCTGGTGTCCCGTAAGTTCGATCATCCCCTCTGGACATGATTGTTGTTTGATAAAATAAACAAAAAGATAATATGTGGAAACGAGGTCTTATACGAAAACCTGCCCTTCTTCTGTGTTTACAAACAAGATTGTACAATTTAATCCTATACGAGGATGTCGAGTATAATTTATTTAATCTGGGTAAATATTGCTATAAGAGTCTGATCTGCAGTCGATCACTTTGGCCCTTGGACCACACGATGTTGAAGAAGTGCCGTAGAAGACAGAAAGTAGCTTCGAAGGTTGCTAAAGAGGGTGGATGCCCGATGCCAAAGTTGTCGATCCATTCTCTTTGCCTGAGCTCTGGATTCTTCTCTCTCTCTCGACCGTTTTCTCTCCTTCTAATTGTCGACCTTGGATCTGATACTGGATTCCTTGACCAATTTTCGATCGTTCGACCTTCAATTTTGTGACCTCCTTTTTGACCTTTGACCTCTGTTAATAGAGGTCTCTATTTATAGAGTTTTAGTGACAGTGACCACTCAGTCGACGTAGAAATCGAGTAGTGGAAAGTACAGCACCCTTTTACACGACGGTTACAATAACCAATGCCTGCGTATAGATGACCTTTTGAGTGAGCAAGTAACGCGTGTCCAACAAAGGGACAAACACGTATAACTGCTGCGAAGATCACGACGTAGAAGCCACGTAGGTAGTTATCCTTTGTGTAGAAGAGGTTGGCGTAGAAGCCAAGTAGGCATAGAAGCCGAGTAGGCGTAGAAGCCAAGTAGGCAAAGAAGTCGAGTAGACGTAGGAGCCGAGTGGGCGTAGAAGTCGAGTGGTCATAGAGGCCGAGTGGGCGTAGAAGCCAAGTGGGCATAGAAGCCGAGCAGGCGTAGAAGCCGAGATGATGTGGACGTTTTAGCCAGAATTACGGCTCTTGGAGATATAATCAAATCTCTTGCATTAAATGCCGAGATCTGCCCCCATCTTGCGCATTAAATGCAGAGGCTTGTCTTTAAGATTTGCCATTATTCTGCACATTAAATGCAGATACGTGCCTCGAATTCTGTACGAAGAGTAACTGCTGACGTGGCAGTCTGTTTGCCTTCTGCGGAGCGTAAGAAGCTCACGTCTGCCTGTGTAAAACTAGGCAGCGTATCCCCTTATATGCGTAAGAGCAGTTTGCACAAAAGGAATGTCACTAGCCGACGGTTCGGTGACATTTAATCAAATCTCCTGTATTAAATGCAGAGATCCGCCATTATCCTGCGCATTAAATATAGAGGCATATTTTAAAGGCCTGCTACTCTTCTGCGCATAAAATACAGAGAGGTGCCTCGGGCATCTGTCAGTATTCGGCACATTAAATGCAGAGACGTGCCTTGAGAACCTGTCACCGCTCTGCACATTAAATGGATAGACGTACCTCGAGCCCTGTACGAAGAGAAGCTTTTGACGTGGCAGGCTGTTTGTCTTCTGCGGAGCGTAAACAGCTCACATCTGCCTGTGTAAAACTAGGCGACATATTCCTTTGTATGCATAAAAGCGGTCTACGCCAAGGATATGGCAGTATATGACAGCCTGGGTTGCAGTACCGCGCCATCATTATAGCCGTCGCTTGGGTCGTCGTGCAGTACTCTTTGTCAGGAGTCCAGACGTCAGGTTTATTGCATGATCTGACAGGTTTATTTTGAAGAATACGATGTGTTCCTCGTACACTTCAATGCTATATTGAAAGCGGATGAGTTTTACGCCATAGAGGCGATGTAGCACCCTTTTTTACGCTGAAGCAGCCTGGATATACTGCATTATGCGGATGGTCCTTGAGCCTATATTTTACGCTGTGCTCAGCGGAAAAGCTCTGTTGCATGTTTGATGGCTCTGAGGTCCTCTGTTTACACTGCCCAACATCAACATGCTGCGTAGAGCTATCCAGCGTATTTTTCATGCTTCTACAAGACCCCCTTCAAAGTTTTTAAATTCCTCATAATTTGAAATGCTTTGAATGAAGCATGAACCGTTCCTCGTAATTTGAAACGCTCTGAATGGAGCCTGAAACAGTCAAGTCTAACATGTTCTTTCAAGGCTGACTTTATGGCAGAGTTATTGGGGATCGGTGTGATCTCTTTCGCCTATAAAAAGGCTGAGGAGTTAACCTGTTCTTCCCATATTTCCTTTACCACACAGAGATGATGGCCGGAGTTCGTCGGGTCGACTTGAGGAAGAAGGAGACCATGTTCTTCCAGCATGTAAGGAGCCAAAAAAGACAGAGTCTTCGAACAAATGTCCTCTGCAACCATGGATCATGGAAGGATATCATAGCCTCCTTTGCTCGGGATAATCAGCAACTTTGTATGGCTGTTCTTTGGGAGAGAGGAAGGGTCGTATTAGACCACATAGCTTGCAAGCAGTACCCTTTCCCGTTACCTGCGGACGAGAGCAGACAAACTAGCTGTTGTCCAAGATTGAGTTGGGTGAAATATCTCAACTCAATCTGTCATGGCGCTGGACGCAAGAAAGCAGATTTATCATGCTTCCTCGTATTGGAGGATGGGTCTAGGCCCATTTTTGTATCCTTCCGCCATTGATCATTTGTCAGTCGGTTTTGGTCACTGACTGACTGCTGGAGAAGATGGATGAAGAATTTTGCCCTTGCGAGAACCTGGCAGAACAGATTCTGGGCGCGATCTTCAGACGACAATGAGGAAGTCCTTTATAGACGGGATTTCCCTCATATGTAATCATGAAAAGGAAGAAAAACCCTTGTAGACTGGATTTCCCTCATATATAATCATGCTTTTAATTTTAATAAAATCGTCTTCTTCTTTGCATATGATCATCTTGCCATATGTTGCTGTGAAGTCTGAATATGTGTAGCTTTGACTTGTCTGATACTTTATGCCGACTCTAATAGAAAGAGTGTTAGGTCCTTTCCTATCTTTTACGTATAACTAAGGATGCGCAGAAAGCCGCTTAGCAGTCGAGTGTTCGAACTGTCCTGCTGTTAGGAATGAGGAACCGCGTAGAATTCTGAACTGTCACTTCTGATAAACAGAATCCTTGTTCAGACTATCATCTTCAAGAATGGTTTCTCAAAAATCCCTTGGAACAGGGCGAGAACTGGCTGTCAAAAAATGAGTCATCATCTTGAACAGTAGACGAAATATTCAGACTGGATTCTGGATGAACTTCGAATCGACCCATGAAGAAGAGTAACTTTCAATGTTTGAACTCTGTATGCCTTGGGTACTTGGGATATTTTGAGGTCAAAGAGGAGTATCTTCTGTGTGAACTCCTGTAATTGACCACCTTGAGAATTATTTAGATGTATTGTACTGGCCTGCACATTTTTCAGATATACGGAAAGTCATAGAGCCTAAAATCATAAGTTTGTTGCCTCTGAGCGTAAAAAGCCACCGAGCGCGAGATCATAGATTTGTAGCTACTGGGCGTGGAGTCGTAGGTTTGTAGCCTCTCGAGCGTAAAAGCTACCGAGCATAAAAGCATCCAGGCATAAAAACCATAGACTTGTTGCCTGTGAGCGTAGAACCGTAGATCTGTAGCCGTCGAGCATAGAAAGCTTCTTAGCGTAAAAACTGTAGATTTGTAGCTTCTGAAAAGAAAATCTTCCGAGCGTGAAGTCGTGGATCTGTTGCCTACGAGCATAAAAATCCACCGAGCGCGAGATCATAGATTTGTAGCAGCTGAGCGTGGAGTCGTAGGTTTGTAGCCTCTCGAGCGTAAAAGCTACCGAGCATAAAAGCATCGGGGCGTAAAAACCATAGACTTGTAGCCTGTGAGCGTAGAATCGTAGATCTGTAGCCGTCGAGCGTAGAAAGCTCCTTAGCGTAAAAACCACGAATCTTCTTCGCACGAAAACTTTTTGAATTCGCTGACTGTCCGCCTTCTCTGAGTAAATAGGCCGACGTAGTCCCCAATCATAACCAAATATTAAATGTGAGATTTGGTTCAGGATTCGAGGAGTCCATCCGAACTCTATATTTACCCCAAGTTTCTGAGAGAAAAACTTTTCATCCGTCTTCTGCGAAAGAAATCTTTTGACTGTTCGAGTTCTTCTTCGTTTTTTCTCCGAGTCTTCAAAGTTTCCAGTAATGGCCTCGAAACAAGTCTCCTCCTCTAAGGGAAAGAAGGTTGCTTCTTCTTCTCGTTCTTCTGCTCAAGCGGGGGCGACTTTCGTCGGTCATGGCGAGCTTCATTCTGGACGAAGTATCCCGTCGACTAGCAGTGCACCCGGCCTTAAAGGTAGAGCTTTTGGGACGAAAAGAACGACTGAAAATCCTTCGCACATGTTGTACGTGAACGCGCTAGGTCATCTTCTATGCTGATAGCCTCTTCGAGAAAGATGATGCACAGAGATGTTCCATCTTTTACGCCCACATTTCTAATGTGTCAGCGCAAAAACTCCATATTTTCGCAGTCTGGCGTAAAAGCTTTGACTGTCGAAAGTTGGCGTATACTATATAATTTGAGTGTCATGTAGGGATGGAAATTCTGGCGTAATAACTCAAATTTTGGCTGTCTGGCATAAACCACAGACTGTCGAAAACTTTGCCTATACTGTCAGTCTTGAATTTTACGCCTTGGAATAGGATTCCAGCATAACGATCAAGTTTTTACAGTCTTGGCGTAAAGCACAGACTGTTAATTTTTTTGCATATGCTGCAAGATTATAGAAATTGACTTGTCTTTCTTGCATTTTGCAGTTAACTTACACGCATCTCCGCTAGCCGATGTGATGGGTTCTGCCGCCGGGATGCTGCACTCCAACTATCTGGAGGATCAGTCGTACGTGACATTTCCTATCTCCAGGCCCCAGTATCCTGAAGGAAGGGAAATTTTGATATCTGCTCAGGGTGAGCGAATGCTGCTGAACATGATCAAAGGAGAGCCCCTGACGTACATAGATGGGGACCAATACATAAAGCCGGCTTTCCTCTTCGGGGACATGATTGACAAGCAGTCCCAGACGAAGCCCAAGAAAGAACTCTGGGTCTTCCCTGCCGGGAGCTTGGTTTTGTATCTGTCCAAGATGCCGAGAGACTATCCCATCTCAGCATTCTTCCATGCTACACATCCCAGGAGGATGTCGTGGATGCTGACTTCTGATCTTCACAGCAGGCCGGGGAAGATATTTTATCTGAAAGGAGAGAACCAGGGGTCGTTTGTCAGCCGCCCTACCGGCAATATGACGATGTTCAGGGGACTGTACCCGGGCAGTGTCCCGAGTGAAGACAGTTTAGTGATTCAGCCGGTCCAATTACCGACTTTCTGCAATGATTTCATGGGGCGCGGGGGAGTATACACTAAGGTGAACCCTCGGACAGGCGGGTGGATCACCCCTACAAATCTTCGATGGGCTCGCTTAGCTGATTGGGCCCTGAAGCATTTTTAGATCAAGCTGGAGAGCATTGGTCTGTTTGCAGCTGTGAGTGCCGCCAGTGTTGGGTTGCCTCTCAACCCCAACCTGTTTCTAGCATTGATGGAGCGATATATCTCGCTCACCAGAACTTTTGCCACTCCACTGGGGGAGTTGGGATTGGCCCTCCACGAGATGGTAGAGATCTCGAGACTGCCGATGGGGGATACTCCATATGAAGAGTATGTTCCTACGAACCGGGAGCTGGGGGATTCCGACCCTCGGGTAGTAGAAGTATACCAGGAGCTGATGTGCCACTACCTCGCTTGCACCATCTTTTATGGTGAGCCCTCAGATTTGCCTCACATCAGTAAATGGATATCCTACCTCTTCTTTTACCGGTTCAGGACTGCTAAGCCGAAGAAGGTATTGAAAGGCAAGGATCATCCTTTGAATCCTCTGAGCGTGCTTAATGCTCAGGTAGTTGGCGATCTCATGGAAGACGCTGGGACTCCAGACTTGATCCTCGACGAAGGGATAGGAAAGTATCCCGTAGGCACCAAGGCCTATAGTTATTTGAGGCATTACCGCAGGCCTCTATCCAGGGAAGCTCAACTGACTGGCTTCCTCTCCATATGGCTGTGTCGACTGGTGGTACCCGGCATCGCATCTGCGGACCGTATTCACCGCAACACGCTATGGCCTGCAATATGTCTGGTATTTGGGGCAAGACTGGGCTTGCTCCCTGCCATGGTGTACCGCATTCAAGCTGGCCTGAGGGCCATGACTGACGGGCTGCTCGCCGATGAAACTCGGCGTGATAGCTTTCCCAGGGTAGAATTACCATACCTGTATCTGATGGGATGGTTAATTCTTCATAACCCCAGGGTTATGTCTCCCGGCTCTGGCAGTAGTTCGGGGGCTAGTTTCTTGTTGAACTACCAGAATTCTTCCTAGAATGTGACCACAGTTATATACTGTCGGCGGGCGCTGAATCTTAGTCACAGCTGGAAGCTCTTCTGCACTGTCCTCCCTGTACATCTCAATCAACAAGGGATCAGGCTTCAGGACGTAGGCGACGGGAAGACCGTTCTTTCTTCTGAGTCATTTAATTGGTTGGTCTGCATTAGACCTTCCCATCTATTGTACAGAAGTGAAGATCATTGCTTCTTCGAGCCCTACCTGCCTAGTAGGTTTGCCAGGCAATTCGGGTACGACCAATTGTACGTGGGCAATGCCGTCACCAGCTTCAGGTCCAGGGGTGGACTCCTTGATGGAGCCAGAGGATGGTGATACTTCATCATGGGTTGCACTGAGGTAACTTTTACCGTGCCCATCATTTCACTCTCTACGGAGCTGCACATTCTCCACTCGTATGCCCAGTTCTATGTGGCAACCAATACCTTCCATCACGATTTTGATATGCATGAAAGTTTTAGGGTGCCTTCTTCGAAGTCTGGGGAAAGAGTCGAAGTCCCCTCGGTTTCTTCTGACGAGGGTGAGGAGTCCGTCAATCCAGATGAGCCTCTGTTGGCGGTATCGAAGGGTGAAGTACCTCTGCCTACAGATTCTTTGGTAATCTCTGGGAAGCGAAGGGCTCCTGCTCCGAAGGAGACTTTCCCTTGCAAGAGGAAGAAGAAGACGGTTACTCGTCCTCTCCGGATTCCTGGTATTGAGGCTCCTAGAAGTGAGCCTGCATCTCCCTATGTTGGGGATGATTCTTTGATTGGAGGTTCCTCGCCTTTTAGAGAGGGAACCTCGACAGTCCCGGCTGGCGACGCTGGAGAATTCCTGCTGGAGGCTACTATCGCTGCCACCGCTTCAAGTAGTGGAACGAGATCGCCTTCGGAGCCGAGCCGATTGAGGATATCTTTATCTGGATCAGCATCGGAAGAGACCCCTGCCGTGTCTGTCAGTGCACCTAGCGAGATTCCAGCCGATGAACCTCGGTTGGAATTTGACGAGGACCTGGAAGAGCATTCACCAGTGTTCGTTAGAGCACCCCCTTCTCCAGGTATGACAGCTTGCCTAGCATCACTAAGAAATGATTTAGTTGTACTGGCCGCGGATGCGTCATATACACCATTAGCCATGGGAAATGCCGTCTTTTATGCCTCTTCTTTTAGGAAAATTAACATTATGCTGATATTAACTTCCTTTTGTCTTCTTTTCAGGGGAAGACATCTTCTGGGAGGGCAGTGTAGATGCGCCCTTTGGCTCTGTGTCAGGTCTTGGCAGCGACACGGAGGTGCCTGATTTTGAAGAGGAGATATCTTCGGGTGCCGGCTCGCCTGTCGAAGAGATTCCGATATCTCAAGAGGAGGACGAGCCTGTCATTGCGATAATGCCTCATTTGAGTACGCCGGTTACTTCGTCTGGTGTTGGCGCTTCTTCTTTTGTCGCACCTCCTATTGAGGCGACGGCCGTGGCAACATCATCTGCGGTTGTTCTTGGAGGGGGACTCACCACTATCGTGGCCACTCCTAGCGTCCATTCGGATCTAGCTGCTGACTGTGCAGTACACTGGTATCTTCTACACCACCTTGAAAATGTTAATATCAATGGTGTTGGAGAAGAATTTGGGCTTTGCGTCGCTGAGGAGGTCCTCCCGGGCCTCCATAGTGCCGATCCGAGAATTCAATGACACTGGGGTAGTTGACGCGCTGGAGAAGATAGTTAATGGTTTGGAGCAACCCATTAACGAATACTTGCAGCTAGCTCGAGGCAATATTGACGGTCTCGTTCAAGCTAGGTACGACTTCCTGACTGCGCAGCTTGCTGAACAGATGGCATCTCTGAATAAGTCCATCGAGGCTTAGCAGCGGGAGATGGACGAAGAACGTGTCCAATTGGAGTATGTTGTCCCCGAGTTGACCCGGTGCAAAGTCGGATATGAGGAAGCGGCAGCGCAGGCCCGCATATTGAAGGATGAGCTCGTTCGAGTAGAGGCGAAGGCTCTCTCTTTGTCGGCAGCCCGAGATGTACTGAAGGAGCGACGGGCGACTGTTCAACAGAATTTAGCGCGTGTGGGTGCTTTCCACTCAGGTTTTGTGCGGGCTTGATCTAAGCTAGCTGCTTTGGACAACGACGCGGCATGGTTGGAACGGGCTCGTACCGACGTCTTGAACTCCCGGGATGAGAGAATGGTTGCTCTGGTGCAGCAGATTCGCGATCTAGCCGCTCCCCCTAAATGATGTACGTTTTTGCTTTTCAATGTACTTTTGCTCTTTTTTGGGAATAATAAAGAAGCTTTTATCTGACTTTGTGGACCCATCATTTTGGAATATAAATGGCAGGTTTGGATGAAAGTGATATTAGAGGTAATATGGATGTGATATACTCTCGGTAAGTTTTAGCAGGATATATTTATTCAGAGGTAATATGAACATGATAGAATATGATCCAACTAGTTTCATTTTGGAAGTAGTTTTGTCAGAATGAGGTTTTCGCCATATTCTACTTGAGAAAAGTAGGTTAAGCATAGTACCTTTTCAGGAATTTGCCATTGATAGGAGCCATTAACAGGTCTCCATTAGGCTTGGCTAACCTGTAAGCGCCGTTTGAGAACGTCGTCTCGATCACATAAGGGCCTTCCCATTTGGGCTAGAATTTGCCCTTACTCCTGTGAGTAAGAATCATCGGCCTTCTCACAGCTAAGACTAGCTCGCCAACTTTGAACACTCTTTCCTTTACTTTTTGATTAAAAGCTCTGGAAATACGTGCTTGGTAGAACGCGATGCGCTGTTGAGCTTGGAGGCGTTTCTCGTCTAATCCTTCTAGCTCTTGAAGCCTTAAAAGGTCATTCTTTTCTTGAGTCAACTCATTAGCCACGGCTATCCTGAGTGACGGAATCTAGATTTCGATGGGGAGAACTGCTTCGCTCCCGTAAACCAATGAGAATAGGGTGTAACCTGTCGGTGCTCGTAACGTTGTACGGTATGCCTAGAGATATTCTCCCAGCTTCTCATTCCAATCCCTCTTGTTCGAAGAGACGAACATTTTTAAGAGCTTGATAATGGTTTTGTTGAAAGCTTCCGCCAAACCATTAGCAGCTGGATTATATGCCGTATAGGCCACATTTTGTATCCGATTTTTATAGCAAAATCGATAAAACGCTTGGCTGATGAATTGAGGCCCATTGTCATGAATTTTCCTTCGAGGTATCCCGAAGCGATAAATAACGTGATGCTTGATGAAGCTGATCACATTAGATGCCTTTACCTCAGCAAGAGGGATCGCCTCTGCCCATTTGGAGAAATAATCCGTAATGGCCAATATGAACCGGTGACCTCTGGAAGAAGACGGGTGAATAGGACCAATGATATCCATACCCCATGCTTCGAAAGGCCAGGACACAACCGTAGGATATAGATATCAGGAGGTTGATGGATAAAGTCTGCATGGACCTGACAGGCTCTGCACTATCTTGCATACTTTATTGCATCTGTGATCATAGTAGGCCAGTAATAGCCCTTTCTTCTGATGCGATCCTGTAGCTTAGGCCCGGGTTGATGTGCTCCGCATACGCCGTCGTGAGCTTCACGGATGATCCGCTATGCCTCATCATCTGAGAGACATCTCAATAGCAGTCCATCGTAGGTCCGGCAATATAGATACTGTGAGGATGCCTCGAAATAGAAGCGTAATGATCGTCTTTTGACGAATACTGCTTCTTTAGGGTCCTCCGACAAGATTCCGTATGCTACGAAATCTATAAAGGTCTTTCTCCAGTCGCTCCTGGGAGGATCTGTGTTCACAGCGTAGCTGCATTCTATGTGAAAGTTGTTTTCACACTGAATAAATCTCTGCTAAGAAGGATTACCGAATTCTGCCTTCTTATAGGAATAGCTAAATCTGCAGCTAGACTGGCTAGGGCATCAGCTTCCAGATTCTGAGATCGAGGTACATGCTCTAGGAAGAAACCTTTGAATGTCATGGCTATCTCGACCGTTGCTCGGTGATAGGGGATGAGGTCTGGATTCCGGACTTCATATATTCCTCTGACTTGATTGACGATCAGCAGAGAGTCACCGAAAGCTTCCAGAGATTCGACGCCCAATTCTTTAGCGACTTGGAGCCCGATTAGTAGAGCGTTATACTCTGCCATATTGTTAGAACAGGGCTCGTTAAGAGAATATGCTCGGTAGATGACGAGCTTGTCAGGAGCAACCAGGACAATTCCTACTCCCAAAACCACGTTTCC